>JAVHZZ010000002.1:206340110-206940110 GCA_036250195.1 Mixophyes australis
TGTCCTCCAGGTGCTGTAGAAATACAATCCCCAACATGTCTAATATGCTGGAGAGCAACATATTGCATAATACTGGGTTTTTTTTGGGGGGGGAGGGGACGATTACTTGCATAAGCCCTGTGGTTTCTTAGTCTGGTTCTGCCTAGATTTTTGGGTCTGTTGACAATCTGTTTCACTTAATTTTAACTTTTAAAATTTCCACCTAAAATACAGCTCGGGGGGGAACTGAAGTGTCTTTATTACATGTGTCAGTTTTGTGTATTTGAATGTTTTTATTACATTGAATTAAGTATGCCTAGAGAGGTGCTATCCCACAAAAAGTGCAAGTGCTAAATGTTTCATTAAGAGTATAGGAACAAGTTTTCCCACCTATGCCTGGATGGAACATTCAACTATTTTTGCAAGGAGAAAAAAGTTATACACCTTCCGTAAAACACAGGACCATCTTCCTGACAATAATAATCATGTGACTCAAAATTAAATCTAATTTTTAATCTTCAGTGCAAAACTAGTTGACCTTGTGCATGTAATCTGCACTTATCATGGAATGTCCCTGATTAGCCCCACTCCTCTCACTGAATGAGGCAAACTTTTAAACCCATACAGACAGAATGTCATTCTGCATTTTATTTGCAGATTTGCATTATGCAAAATGTATATACTTTTTTTGGGTGTACTTTTTTCAATAGAGGCAATAACAAGCTTATGTAACCAGTACATCACTATTATCTGAAGCATAGAAAAAATGTAGAATCAACCTCACAACTTCACATTTTATAATTGCAAAAAAAAGGACAGAATGAAAGGTCAAGCAAGAAAAAGAAGGTTGAGTTTAGAAGAGAGGGAGGATGGAAAGGAGTATAGAGGGTTCTCCAGGGCCACCTTGGAGCGTCCTCTTAGAGATGGTATGTATGGTAGGTCTGGTGGGATCCGCCATTCATAAAGGTGGGCCTAGGAAGGGAGAGTAGACGGATCAGTCACAGGACATGACAGATCTGTAGGAGGAAGACTCTTTGAATTCCAGCCAGCAGAGCCACATGGCTGTGAACTCAGTCATTCATTTTGATTTCTTATATTGAGAGATTGAGACATCAGAAGCGTTTAATAGAATTCAGGGCCCTCCGGCACTAGACATCCTAAAAATGTTGCAGAGTTTTGTTGAACCTGATTCCAGAAGGGAGCTAGCACGGGGCAGTCCCAACAAATATCCATGACAGTTCTTGGTCCTGAGTCGCACCTCCAGCTGGACCTTGAGACACCAGAGAATATTTTATTAAGCTGGGAAGGACACCTTTACCATCTTGAGAGGATCTTGAATCATATCTCCACCACCGAGAGGCTAGTGGAACTAGCCAAAGTGAATATGAAAATCTTTGGCCATATTTGGTCAATGCCGGTCCCACCCAGGTCCCCGTCCCAAGGGTCAGCTATCCTAGGATGGGAGCTATAAGTTGATGATGAGTATACTATAAAGAGTAGAGATCGTATGTGTCACAATTGGGAGGAGCAATATAAATCCTCAAAGCTAGTCGGGGTCCTACCAAGCCCTTCCTCACCACTGGTTTGGAGGTATAACCAAAATCAGAGGGGTGAAGGCTCAGTTCTTCCTGAAGAATCGGAAAGGTGCACACATGACCATCCGACATCAACTGACCACTCTTGGCCACTGCTCCATCAGACAATGACCTGAAGGCACTGAGATTAATCAATATTCCAATTTCTTTTTCATGTATTTGTCAGTTTTTTTATTATCTGTGTGATTATGCATTTAAGAGTGTAGTATTATTTTTGTTATTGTCAGCTACCTACAACTTGTGTACAATCGGAATTTTATCATAATTGTCATTCTCCCTTTTCCTGATTGCATTTATATATGCTGTTTCTATTAATACATATACTGAAACTAAGGATATAAACAAATCATGACACCTGCTTGGATCATGCGCTGTTTTTTGTGCTGATTAACCTATGGGCTACATAAACCTACACACGCAAGATTCTGTATTCCCCATTGAAAATGTCACTATAGTGATGAAACTCTTTTGGGTGCTGTCTATCCTACTCTCACGTCATAATCTGCCGACCAGAAGTTATGTGTAACGCACGCCGACTCCTCTCATCGATACACTGACTCAGGAACGTTGTCTCTCACACCCACTCCTAACAAGAAGCTAGCCAACATTCACACTGTGCCATTAGGAGGAGACCTTACAATCAGCAAGCCTGCATCCTAGAATCAAGGGCACCTCATTATATGCAGGTACTACACTGGCCTGTATGCTTTATACACCATTAAGATGCAGTTAAAATCAGATGCACTCACCTCCCAGGTATAAGGGTTTACATCTAGCAGTAGTGTAGATAGAGAATAGCAGATGACCTTGAATTGTATATTTATTAACACGCAATAGAATACAAGAAGGATTAGATCTTGTGGCAAGATCAGAGTGCAGACATATTGTAAATAATCGTTAATTCTGCTTGGCATCACCTCTAAACCAATTACATAGTAATTTAAGTATATAATACGTGTAGATTTTTAAATGTTGGTGTTTTATGCATTCTTAGATGTTGACAGGTGGCAGTCACAGAGTATTATCTTATAAAAGTCATGGCAATTATTAACCATGTATATAACCATAAACATATTGAGGTATTGCCATTTTCTAAAAGTGGTGGGACACATATAAATTAGTCATTTGTCTAGTTAGGCAGGAGGAAGGGTCTTGATCAGCAGCACATTTCAAAGGTAGGCGCTCTTCTGTGAGTCTGTGGGTGAGCTAGAAATGCTTATTGAAATTTCCCAGTCTAAATGAAGAGCTGTGTGGATATTAGATGGCTAAATATTGGATGAATTTTCTCTAACATAAAGCATTGCCACTAAGATTACAGCTACCTCCTGCTGTTAAATATTATTATGGAAGGACACTTTATTGCACAACCTCAGAGAGAGATGTGACCCTTGGAAAGACCAGGGAAGAAATTAACTAGAGATGTTCACAATCATGTTGCTCATTGGCCCAGTCAAATACTGTCCTGATTGGTTTCTTAAGGCACATTACCGTTTGCTGCATCTGCTCAAACATGCATCAGAGTTGGTACAGATTTCAAATACTTTGATTTTATGGCAAGTGTGGGACAGGATTTGTTTATATATACAGAGCACATGTGCTGCATCTCTCTCTCTTGCTTTTTCAGAACAGGCTGAATTGGGGATATGGCTACTGTTGGATTGGTCCATCATCATGCCCAGGACTAGATCAGCTAAGCCACTGTGGATGTTACTACTTACCGAACCTGTTTGGAATTGGGCTTGGTCCATGCCTTGCTGGCAGAGGAGTGAAAGCTATGGCTCAGTGACCAGGGAGTGTTCCAAAGGAAGTGTGATTATAGCCCCTTTAGGGCAGGGTTGTTTAACTATTCCTGTGTGGTTTTTAAATATAAATATGTTTTTAAATATAAATTTAAATATAAATATGTATATTTGTGATATAAAATAAGCTACATTTACATCTTTCCAATTGTTTATCATATGCGACATTGAACTCTTGGCAATACTTATTATTACACCCTGAGCTAGCACATAAGGCTGCCTCAGGTGGACCAGCTGGTTTCCATTTCAGAACAAAAGTTCAGGATCCCATTTTTCCTGTTTAACTATTTGCATCAGGTGTGTGAATTCAGATAAGAAACATTCCAAGTTAAACTGTTCCTGTTGCAATCAGAAACAGCTCTCACATGACATTTGCTTAATACATAAAAGACAATCAATATTGTATTTTTGAGTTGCCAAAAGTAGTTAAAAAGGTTAAGGACAAAGCTATTTATGGTTACATTTCTGATGATTCACTAATCTCTACATAATTTTTCAATAAATAAATAACCAGATCGATAGACCCTTAACCTATTTAGATGAGAATCAGGTGAAGATTAAATGACAGATTCAGCATCTATTGTTTAGCTTTGAATTAGTTATATATTTATTTAACTACTTACTATAGTTATCTACAAATGAAGTAACTAATTGTAATTCATTTTAAATCTGTTATTTAAATATTGCAATTCTATATAAATATATATGAAATATGTTGGTTATTAGTTGATGGTATGACAGTCAATTAATGAATATGAATTTAAACTTTTTAGTTTTTCTCCTAAAATGCTGCTCATTTACCTTCATCTATTACTTCAATTAATCATGAGAAAGATGGGGCTGTCTTACAGTTGTACACAACATGTGTCACATTTCTGCATTTGAATATATTTAAAAAACTGAAATGCACCTATAAATGCGCAAAGTACATTCTCTGACCTGCCAGAGAATTCAGGTTCTTTTTTGCGGAAGAGAAAGCTATGCTCTTGCCCATATCAATAATTGTCCCATATCTACCCCCAGAAGATCATTTTAATAATCCCATCCTGCAAAATAAAATATAATCTTTCTAACATTTCTTAGACTGTTAAATATTGAGGTTCAGTTTACCAAATATTACAAAAAAAATACAAGCAAATTATATTCACAGATATTATATGTATACTTGTGACTAGATTTAGCACGTATCTTTACTATAATGGTGAACATACATTTTTTTAGGATCTTTAGCACAATGTGAATCAAAACTATAAAGAATATATACTTTCATTTCCTGAAACTGATGGTAGTGTTTCACAATCCAAAGGCTGATGGGTCACCTTTCAAGATATGGTAGACATATAATTTTCATATTTAATTTCTTAAATGTGTCTCAAGTGTGTTATTTAACTAGACATGTCTTGGATGCAGAATATTAATTAAAGGAACAATTGTGAGTGAATTTATAGGTGTGCTATCTTAGAGTTTTATTGTGTGTTCTCAGAGTAATTGGAGGAGTCCAAAATTGATTAGTGAAAATATACCTTGCCTTATAGAATACAAATTTTCCAGTTACATAATAGTTGGTAGCCAGGACTATTTAAGCATATTGCTATAGAAACAATTGAATGTCACTTCCACTTCACTGATGAGAAAGATTTAGCTGTATATAAAGCTAGACATTAACACAAATGTTATTACAACCTGTATCTGTTAAATGTTTTCTTGCCTCTAAAGAGACAATATTGGTTCCAGGCTCATGTTGATTTTTTAAAATCAGTGTTATAAATTTGCCTCTGCACACAGTATGATGTAGATATGAGCCATAAAGATTGTCTGACACATTCTGATCTAAAGGTTTAATGCACCTAAGTGTGGATGACTCAAAGCAGCCACCAATACAAAACATAAAAATAACTCAAGCTCCAGGGAACAAATTAATATGCAAACTGCTCATACAGTATCTGTTAAGCTCTCTATTTTGTATGTTATCATTGTGATATTGTTAAGCAGAAGACATTATTAACAATTTGCAGGTTACTAAAGCAATATACCAAAATGCAAGCAGTAAGACCACTTAAATTATGATTAAACATTCACATAATATCAAAAGTTATTGTTGTTAAAATAATATATATCCAGTACTCCATTTCATAGTATGTACATTTTCTGTATCAGCCTTTGGAACTATTAAAATGTAATTCATTATTTTTATTTCACACTTTTAACATAAAAAAGTCTGAAAAAAATAAAACAATAACTATTAATCTAAAATAAAAACAAAGGCATCCATATAAAAGGTAATATTCATATTCTGCTGAAAAGTATGTTAACATAACTTTCACCTAATTATAAACCTTTGCTGGAATCTCTTTGTTGGGCAACACCAGGCGCCTGATTCATTAAAGGACGCATACTGAGCACAAATGCGCAAAAATCGGTAATATGTACGCCCTGATTCAACAAGAAGTGGAAGATACGTTGCCTGATGAATACGGTAGTAAAGTCACTTATGTGACATAAAAACTGGCTTGCATAGCACTGCGTTGTTCTTTGCCCCTCTAGCTAATTCACTGGCGTTTGACTGCAATATGCATTTGTACTGCCAATTGGCAGTGCAATGCACAGGTGTGCAACAGCATTAAATTATAAATATATTTCATACCAACCCTGCTCATTACCTTTTTATATGAAGTTGTATCTATGTTATTTATATGATAATGCATGATATTGATAGAGCATATATGATGATAATGGAAGAATGGCTGTGTTGCCATATACTGTGTTGGGATAATAGAATAGTGGATTTGCCAGATACTGTATGGGAATAATGTAATAATGACTGTGCTGTCGTTTACTATGTGGAGAAAGGAAATGATTGTCAGCCAGACAAACTGTACCTCATGTATTACACTAATAGGGGCCAAGTTACTATAGTTTTTATCCCTGCTACACTCATGGCCGAGCAGCTGTATGCAAGCCTCACATCACCAAGACCAATGCCAAGCGTCAGATGGAGTGGTCTAAAGCACACTGACACTGGACTGTGGAGCAGTGGAAACATGTTCTGTGGAGTGACGAATCACGCTACTCTGTTTGGCAGTCATATGGGTGAATCTGAGTTTGGCCGGCATGTACTTTTTGTATGCTTAGCAGCGTCCGTAGAAGACAAAATGGGTCATTTATAAAAGTACAAACTTCTGGCCCACCAAAAAAATGCCATTTTGTGATGTCATGGACCCATTTTATTGTGACAGTGCCAGTTATTACAAACAAGAACATGGGGCTTGATTCATCAGGGAACGTATGTGCCAGTTTTTAATGTATCATGCACAAAATCACTCTGTGCATGCTGAGAAAAGGCAAATAAGGCTGGTAATGTAGCCCTGTTCAGTGACATAATGTATGGAATGGGCACTTACTACAGCCTACGAAAAACGATAGTGATCGGAGTGGGAATGGACCAATTTGCTTGGTTGGGTATGTGTTAATAGGGACAAGAACACCGACATGAATGACAGATACATGAAAATTCTGATTGCTGGAAAAAAGGAAGGCAATCTAAACAGACTTACCTTAAACACTTAACCTGCTGGGTCCAAACATTGCCACTTTAAATTAACATGAATGTACGACGCACTGATGTCAAAGTGAAGTGCCGCACAGCTGCCTCATCGGAATGACTGGCTGTCTGCATGTCACGAATCAATGTAGAAATACAGCTAATGAGCCATGGATAAGGTGAAAAAAAACAATGTTTATTGCTGGAGAGTATGAACAGATGATGAAATAATGAGCTTGCAGAAATTACCAGATATACAGCAGTTGCAGGTAAATGGGAGGTGAGGAAAGATTCCAGGCAGCAAGTACAGGAAAATGCACAGGTAAGTCCCAGGTTCACAGATGAAACAGGTCAGCAGAATGTATGTTGAGATAGATCTCAAGCAGCATAAATCCAGGAGCACAACAGACGGAAGTGACCACAGAGTATAACATCAATAACCAGCCATGTGTGCTGGGAGTGACAGGTATATATAAGGGAAATGAGAACACACCCAGGTGCATGGAATAATTGGAGAACGGGTTAACCCCTAATGCACATGAAAGGCACGATAGCAGCACCTCTGGTGATCAGAGGTACTGCTGTAGATACACACTAAATAAAGTCTAACAGTCCAGGAGGCAGGAGCTGCCAGGCAAAGCAGTATGCACTGCAAGGGGCTTGAAGGCAGATCCTGACACTGCATGCGCTGCCGTTGGAAAGCTGGATCTTCGGTTTTACGGTAAGTCTGTTTAGATTCCCTTAGTTTTTTCCAGCAATCAGAATTTTCCTGTAGCTGTCAAGCGTGTTGGGGTTCTCATCCCCGTTAACACGATTACCACTGGATTTCCTGTAGGCAATGTACAGTAGGGGCATGCCAAACTCAAGCACATGTAGCCACGGCTGAAAAACAAGTTTTCTCCCATGGCCGTAGAGCTAAAAAAAAAAATAACATCCAAGATCCTGGAGTAGTCCAAAAAAATTAAACCCCCAAAAATATTCCAAATGTTTTTGAAAATAATCTTCTTCTCTTCAGTCTTCGGACCCCAAAATGATCCAAACGATCCGGCTTGACAAAACAAGAAACCCTTAAGAACAGCCGCACTTAGTTACTCCATGGAATAACATGCAACGCAGAATAGAATATTAACAGATGCTAGGTCTATCTATACAGTATTGGATTTCCCATGACAGTGTGGGAAAACCCCCTAAGGTATAAATAGACCTCACGTCTGTTAATATTTCATAATGCTTGTTTTGGCTTTGCATAGAAGATCAAAGTTCTGATGCTCTTGAGGTGTATTACATTGCTAAGCCGTATCTTTTGGATTAGATTGGGGTCTTCAGGATAGAAGAAGTGAAGATTATTTTCAAGTGCATTTGGTTTATTTTTTGTGGGCTTCATTTTTTGGACTACTCCAGGACCTCAGATGTTATTTTTTTTTTGGGGGGGGGGGGATACCAACACTACGTCTGGAATATTATGTTTTTTTCTGGTTCATTTCAAGTATTATTGAATTTAAAGCTTGCAAGATTGAAATGATTACAGATGAAGACATTAGATGGTAAGTATGTGGAGATTTATTATTTTTAATAAATATATGTGGTTTGAATGAGGTGTGTGGTTTATTTTAGGGGTTTTATTATTTTTTATTAAAGTAATGTGGTTTAAAAGAGATTTGTGTGGTTTATTTACATTGAAGTTTGTGGAATTACATGGCTCAGTGGGCCTTGGGTGTCAGGGCATACTGGCACTTGTGGTTCACCAAGTGCCAACATGCCCTGGCTGCCATGGTTATACTGGTGCTTGTAGTTCTACCGGCACCAGCATGCTAAGACTCTAAGTGGCAGCCCGGGCTGGCTGAGACTCGTAGTTCCACAAAGTAAATACTGTTTTATACATTTGATTTTTTTTTTCACTCTATTACCTTACACCTCAGTGCCACCAACCCCAGCTGGTTTGTCTAGTGCTGTTTTTCATTAAAACGGAGGAATCCACACATTTTTTACCCCAGATTTCGCAGCAACCATCAGTAGGCTGGCAGCAATAGGGTTAACATCATTATTAAGGTGGGAACCCCCACAGTCTTTTTTTTTCTCTTTTAAAAAAAATATATACTCTGTTAGAGCCGACAGATCGGGTGGCATTACAATTGATTAACTGATGATGACTGACAACTCATGAGGTACTTCATTGTTTTCGTTATGATCAAATTATCATCATTAGTGAGACACATAACACTTGAAGGAGAATTGCCATTTAAATTTTTAGTTTGTGTACTGACATTTGCCAACTCTTCTACTTTCCCAAAATTTTTATTCCCAGATTTGACATTCCTAGGTTGTTCCAGACCAATCTCAACTGACTGCTTTTGCAATTACTAATGGAAGAAGACCTCTTACAGTTGTTTTACTGGATGTGTTTGTGGTGCTTTTTTGGAAGGTTGTAGATGATGAATAAAAAGGCAACCACTGCACTTTAATTATTGCATTGTCATATTGCTATGAGGGTGATTTTTTCCACCAGCAGTGACATAACGAGGAACATGGTTTTTCTATTTGGAAAAATTAACTCGTGATTCTGGTTTATCTGAACATTGAATATGTTTTGCCTCTTTTGGAACTTTTAATTTTTCAACTTTGTTTTTTACAGTGTATTAATGTTATATCCTCATCTCCCCAATATTGTCCATCACATACTTTAAAGGTAAATTGATATTGACTTCTTCTGACTTATGACGAGCACCACATTGCAGTAATATCTCATGAGCCCCATCTTTCAACTGCTGTAAATTCTCACTTACACATAAGTGTAATTTGAAATTCACATAGCTTTGAACGCTGTTTTAACCTGCCACATTTTCATCAAAGTGCACTAAATCATGACTAAATAAAGAAAGCTCAGTGTCACGATATGATAAACGGAGAAGGCATTAAATTGGATGTTGCGTTGTCATCAGAGTTGCCAACATTTACCAGTCTGTCCATTATTTCCTGGGCTTAACTCAGATCTACAAACACTCATTTTGACTTAAAAGCATATTGACTTTTTTCATTTAATTCAAGATTTCTTTTTTGATACTGCCCATTATTCCATTTCAATTATATTGTTGACACTACTATTAAAACTTAAATTATTGTTTTACAAGACAAAAAAAAACATTTTTTAAGACTTGATAAACAAACGGAAAACTTTCTGTTGTTGTAAGAGTAAATTGTATTAGTATATTCTATAGCCATACCAGTCAACATATTATTTATAGGAAAATTGTATTTATTTCAACTTCAGTATGCTACTGCAACTCTTGATCCTGACTCAACTTGTACCTATCCTTTGCTGCTAACAGGAGCTGGTGCATTAAGCCAAAGACCAAAACAGTGCATATCCTTATTTTTCTCAAGACTAAAACAAACAAAACAAGATACAAATATATAACTTAACTAAATTAACATTAAATTAAGCCCACTAAAATAACTTTGCTAAATTATCTGAGAACTAAAGAATCAATAAACTAGGGGCCTGATTCAAGTCAGAAGTCAACTCTTTTTAAAAAAGAGCACTGAACTTCTTCATAGTTCCGACCATATTCTAATCCAAGTGTTTCTCAGTATACTTTTCAATTTGAATTTGTATGTAAGGCTCTGCCTATACAGTACTTGTATGCGTGGACACACAGACTGTAGTATACACAAATGCGTATGTACAAAAAAACTCAGGATTTTTTTTACATAATATAAAATAATCATTTATAGGAATATTTATTTTTACACATAAAGATGATTCCAATGTGTCCTGTACATACAAAATGTTTATATCGTCTATCTTAGTTGCATTAACTTGTTCTGTTATAGCTACTGGTATGCATATGTGTACTTTTCAATTCAAAGATATAATGCCCATTTATGAGCATGCTTAGAGCTAGTATATGCTAAGCAAATGGACATAAGTTTGAACATGAATCAGGCAATTTTCAACAGCAAAAACTAGGGATGAGCGCACTCGGATTTCCTGAATCCGAGCCCACCCGTACGTTGCGGATCCGAGTCGGATCCGAGACAGATCCGGGTATTGGCGCCAAATTCAAAAGTGAAACTGAGGCTCTGACTCATAATCCCGTTGTCGGATCTCGCGATACTCGGATCCTATAAATTCCCCGCTAGTCGCCGCCATCTTCACTCGGGCATTGATCAGGGTAGAGGGAGGGTGTGTTAGGTGGTCCTCTGTGCTGTTTAGTTCTGTGCTGTTTAGTTCTGTGCTGTTTAGTTCTGTGCTGTTTAGTGCTGTGCTGTGCTGTGCTGTTTAGTGCTGTGCTGTGCTGTGCTGTGCTGTGCTGTGCTGTGCTGTGTTCTGCAGTATCAGTCCAGTGGTGCTGTGTGCTGTGCTCTGTCCTTCTGAGGTCAGTGGTGCTGCTGGGTCCTGTGCTGTGTCCTGTTCAGTCCAGTGGTGCTGTGTCCTGTGCTCTGTGCTTCTAAGGGCATAGTTATTTCCCCAATATTCCCCTGTGTTTAAAAAAATAAAAAAAAGTTTTTTTAAAAAATACCAAAAACTACTTTAATATTTTTTAATTACCACAAAATTTGCACAACCAATCCTGCAGTATAAGCCCATTGGTACTGCAATATTACCAAGTTCACACATTCAGCAGTAAAAGTCCAGTGGTACTGCAATATTACAAAGTTTACACATTCTGCAGTATCAGTCCAGTGGTGCTGTGTCCTGTGCTCTGTCCTGCTGAGTTCCGTAGTGCTGCTGGGTCCTGTGCCGTGTCCTGTTCAGTCCAGTGGTGCTGTGTCCTGTGCTCTGTGCTTCTAAGGGCATAGTTATTTCCCCATTATTCCCAAGTTTTTAAAAAATAAAAAAAAAGTAAAAAAAAAAAAAAAATAAAAAAAAAAAAAATATATATAATAATTATAACCAAATTTGCAAAACCAATCCTGCAGTATAAGCCCATTGGTACTGCAATATTACCAAGTTCACACATTCAGCAGTAAAAGTCCAGTGGTACTGCAATATTACAAAGTTTACACATTCTGCAGTATCAGTCCAGTGGTGCTGTGTCCTGTGCTCTGTCCTGCTGAGTTCCGTAGTGCTGCTGGGTCCTGTGCCGTGTCCTGTTCAGTCCAGTGGTGCTGTGTCCTGTGCTCTGTGCTTCTAAGGGCATAGTTATTTCCCCAATATTCCCCTGTGTTTAAAAAAATAAAAAAAAGTTTTTTTAAAAAATACCAAAAACTACTTTAATATTTTTTAATTACCACAAAATTTTCACAACCAATCCTGCAGTATAAGCCCATTGGTACTGCAATATTACCAAGTTCACACATTCAGCAGTAAAAGTCCAGTGGTACTGCAATATTACAAAGTTTACACATTCTGCAGTATCAGTCCAGTGGTGCTGTGTCCTGTGCTCTGTCCTGCTGAGTTCCGTAGTGCTGCTGGGTCCTGTGCCGTGTCCTGTTCAGTCCAGTGGTGCTGTGTCCTGTGCTCTGTGCTTCTAAGGGCATAGTTATTTCCCCACTATTCCCAAGTTTTTTAAAAATAAGAAAAAAGTAAAAAAAAATAAAAAATTAAAAAAAAAAAAAATATATAATAATTATAACCAAATTTGCAAAACCAATCCAGCAGTATAAGTCCATTGGTACTGCAATATTACCAAGTTCACACATTCTGCAGTATCTTGTGCTACATATAATGGAGACCAAAAATTTGGAGGATAAAGTAGGGAAAGATCAAGACCCACTTCCTCCTAATGCTGAAGCTGCTGCCACTAGTCATGACATAGACGATGAAATGCCATCAACGTCGTCTTCCAAGCCCGATGCCCAATCTCGTAGTACCGGGCATGTAAAATCCAAAAAGCCCAAGTTAAGAAAAAGTAGCAAAAAGAGAAACTTAAAATCATCTGAGGAGAAACGTAAAGTTGCCAATATGCCATTTACGACACGGAGTGGCAAGGAACGGCTTAGGCCCTGGCCCGTGTTCATGACTAGTGGTTCAGCTTCACCCACGGATCTTAGCCCTCCTCCTCCTCCCCCCCCCTACAAAAAATTGAAGAGAGTTATGCTGTCAGCAACAAAACAGCAAACAACTCTGCCTTCTAAAGAGAAATTATCACAAATCCCCAAGGCGAGTCCAAGCGTGTTGGTGGTTGTCAAGCCTGACCTTCCCATCACTGTACGGGAAGAGGTGGCTCGGGAGGAGGCTATTGATGATGTAGCTGGCGCTGTGGAGGAACTTGATGATGAGGATGGTGATGTGGTTATTGTAAATGAGGCACCAGGGGGGGAAACAGCTGATGTCCATGGGATGAAAAAGCCCATCGTCATGCCTGGTCAGAAGACCAAAAAATGCACCTCTTCGGTCTGGAGTTATTTTTATCCAAATCCAGACAACCAATGTATGGCAATATGTAGCTTATGTAAAGCTCAAATAAGCAGGGGTAAGGATCTTGCCCACCTAGGAACATCCTCCCTTATACGTCACCTGAATAACCTTCATAGTTCAGTGGTTAGTTCAGGAACTGGGGCTAGGACCCTCATCGGTACAGGGACACCTAAATCCCGTGGTCCAGTTGGATACACACCAGCAACACCCTCCTCGTCAACTTCCTCCACAATCTCCATCAGATTCAGTCCTGCAGCCCAAGTCAGCAGCCAGACTGAGTCCTCCTCAATACGGGATTCATCCGAGGAATCCTGCAGCGGTACGCCTACTACTGCCACTGCTGCTGTTGCTGCTGTTAGTCGGTCATCTTCCCAGAGGGGAAGTCGTAAGACCGCTAAGTCTTTCACCAAACAATTGACCGTCCAACAGTCGTTTGCCATGACCACCAAATACGATAGTAGTCACCCTATTGCAAAGCGTATAACTGCGGCTGTAACTGCAATGTTGGTGTTAGACGTGCGCCCGGTGTCCGCCATCAGTGGAGTGGGATTTAGAGGGTTGAAGGAGGTATTGTGGCCCCGGTATCAAATTGGGTACCGGGGCCACCCCACTATGCAGTCCAGATACTTGTTTGGTGGAATTCCGACACGTGGAGGGTTTTTAAATTATATTGTGGCCTCGGTACCAAATTGTGTACCGGGGCCACCACACTACGCAGTCAAGATACTTGTTTGGTGGAATTCAGACCAGTTGAGGGTTTTATTATTATATTGTGTGGACCACTCTATCTATACCACCACACTACAACTCTATACCACTCTATTTCCTACTTTAATTCTATTTAATTCTATTTCCTACTTTAATTCTATTACTAATTAATTACCATAAAGAGGAACAAAAAAAACCAATTTTACCCAAAGTATAATATGACTTAGACTTACAAACACTACACTTTAAAGATCATGCCTTTAAATGAAAAAGTCAGTCTTCATTGCACGACTATGTGCAACAGGGACATTTTTTTGGGTTTACAAAGTCAAACAATAACACTACGACCCTGTCTGTCTGGGGTCTGTCAATGACGAATTGTCTGGAGCATGTTTGGAGGAGGTATTGTGGCCCCGGTATCAAATTGGGTACCGGGGCCACCCCACTATGCAGTCCAGATACTTGTTTGGTGGAATTCCGACACGTGGAGGGTTTTTAAATTATATTGTGGCCTCGGTACCAAATTGTGTACCGGGGCCACCACACTACGCAGTCAAGATAGATAGATGCGTATTGCGTATCATAGATAAAGTACATTCAGTGGTGTGGGGCAAATTGAAAAATATTCCAAATGCACTGACATTATCAAAAACAAGAGGTTGTCACACGCTAAAACTCCAACATGTATATGATGGAGAGGATGGAGGAGCAGCCGTATGTGTAGTGTAATGCAGATCTGTTGAAGGTTTTTTATATATTTTATTGTGGTGCCCAGTGCCCACTCCTCTACGCAGTCCAGATACATTTATTGGTGCGAATCATAAAAGTTCAGGGTTTTTAATATATATTGTGGTGACCCACTCCTCTACGCAGTCCAGGTACATTTATTGGTGCGAATCATAAAAGTTCAGGGTTTTTAATATATATTGTGGTGACCCACTCCTCTACGCAGTCCAGGTACAATTATTGGTGCGAATCATAAAAGTTCAGGGTTTTTAATAGATATTGTGGTGACCCACTCCTCTACGCAGTCCAGGTACATTTATTGGTGCGAATCATAAAAGTTCAGGGTTTTTAATAGATATTGTGGTGAGCCACTCCTCTACGCAGTCCAGGAACATTTATTGGTGCGAATCATAAAAGTTCAGGGTTTTTAATATATATTGTGGTGACCCACTCCTCTACGCAGTCCAGGTACAAATATTGGTGCGAATCATAAAAGTTCAGGGTTTTTAAGATATTGTGGTGAGCCACTCCTCTACGCAGTCCAGGTACATTTATTGGTGCGAATCATAAAAGTTCAGGGTTTTTAATAGATATTGTGGTGACCCACTCCTCTACGCAGTCCAGGTACAATTATTGGTGCGAATCATAAAAGTTCAGGGTTTTTAATAGATATTGTGGTGACCCACTCCTCTACGCAGTCCAGAAAGATACCTTGTTGCAACGTTTTGAACTAATAACTATATTGTGAGGTGTTCAGAATACACTGTAAATTAGTGGAAATGCTTGTTATTGAATGTTATTGAGGTTAATAATAGCCTAGGAGTGAAAATAAGCCCAAAAACTTGATTTTTAAACTTTTTATGTTTTTTTCAAAAAAAATCCGAATCCAATACCTTAAATCCGAACCGAGACCTTTCATCAAGTGTTTTGCGAGACAAATCCGAACCTCAAAAATAACGAAAATCCGGATCCAAAACACAAAACACGAGACCTCAAAAGTCGCCGGTGCACATCCCTAGCAAAAACTGAAGCTTTGAAATACCCTACCTAATGCCCATTTGCCACAGAGAGATGTTGTTGTTGTGTGACTAACTCCTATTTTAATTTTTTTAAATGAATTTCTATACTCCTACACATGTATCATTATTTAAGTGCTTAAGAAATGTTACTGAATTTACCAAATTATTCCTCCTGTAAAATAGGCTTTAAAATCAGTGACTTACATGGAATAGTGTCAGTCCCATAATAGAATAAATTTGCAAGAAATAATTGAAAAAGATTTAATTGGATAACATTGCATTTCTGGAGAAAATAATCATTATCTAGTAATAAACAGTATCAATATTGTCCGGAAAATTGGACTTAATAAAACAGTGTATAATTTTAAAAAATCAGTATGTGTTAGTAATTACTCAGAGTGCATCAAATTGCAACATATTTCACTACTTTTATACATGTATAACTTCTGTTATGAGCGTTTTGTCGCTATCCAATAACGATTGTCGAATCCCGATTTGTGTTTCCAACGCACAAAGATTTAGTCTCAAGAAGTAGCTGAATATATTCAAGCGAAATTATAATAAGTACAGCCGTTACTTATCGCAGGCGCTCTGGATCCAGTGAACAGTCATTCAGTCCTGAAGTCTGTGGTCAAGGTGACTGAACACTACATGAGAGCTACTGCTTATATGCAAACAAAGATACAGTGGTATAGCTTGCTTCTATTGGTCCAGGCATCAGGAGGGTCCAGGGGGTTACACATCATAGGCTGATTCAATCTAAGGAATACAAAGGTGGGGGTCTCTCCAGGGGATGAGCTCTGTTCTTCCCGCCAAACTGCTCTGTTCTTGTAATTCTCCAATTACAATCAGTCCATTAGCATTTGACAGTTAATATCATATTAAAGGTTTATTCCCTAACACCAATAACTAGAGTAAGCAATGTGCGATCTCTTCGCTGAATGCACCGAACAGCTGCTGATGTAAAGGGGATTAATATGATATTAGACATGACACATTTCTTTTAACCTGAACCATATGTATCACTAATATGCATATAACTTATAATATTACACATAAACACTACTATATTTGGACATAAATAACTATGTGCTGCAACTACGATTAATGTGTACTATTTACAAATATGTGTGTTGGTGCGAATGTATACTAAAGTGTAAAAACTGTTATTGCCACGTGTTGCGGCTGGATATGCCCTTCCACGCCGTAGCGTGCTCTACGCATAATTTCAGACAAAGACGATCAAGTTTGCTCGATATCATTTGAAATGACTTTATTCAATTTGCTGACTTCGACACTTCCATCTCTCTTTATACAAATATAATACTCAGTGTCAGGATGAGAGCATAAATCTGATATGATGAAATGGAATATTAAAAGTCAGGGCCCAAATAAAACATTGCATGGATACTTAAATATCCCTGATTTTCAACTCAGATAACTGTTTGACAAAATGTTTTTACAAAGTAAACAATCAGCCCAGTAGGGGGTAATTAGGTTGAGGAGACCTGCTTAAGATATGCAGATCACAGACATCCATTGTTTTAATCATGTATTCCATTTCCTAATTGACGTCCTTTCAATAGTGTAAGCACAACGAACCACTAAATGTAAATGACAGAGCCATATGCCTAGTGGAGATCCTTTGTAGACAAAGATAGCATATATAAAGATATATAGAAATATGAGCTTCAAAAGAAAATGTCTTCAGAGTTCATATTTTGGGAAATCCGGGAGCCACTCCATACTGAGGAACAGAAATCATACCGGGGTTGTGAATGACAGGTACGGGTGGTATTCGGGGACAGATAAAATCACATATCTTTGAAAAAGGTATGTCACACTGTCAAAATTTCATCATGTTTGGTATCAAAAGATGGATAGGCAGAGGGGTTTTATTAATGATAAAATTGGATGTATGTGATGCTCCACAGAAAAGTTAGATCACATAGTAGGATTTGTTTAGTAAATCAGGCAAATGGTGCTTGAAAAAAACTGTCACAGGCCACAACCCCCTGGAGGTAGAAAGAGGTGTGGAAGTGTCTTTAAAAGGCTGAGACCAGGTTTAGCAAAGGGTCAGACTTTTTTGGAAATCAATTCATATTGATAAGCTGTCCATCTTCCTAGCCAATTACCCATGGCACAGATTATGCAACTCAAGTAAGTGCTATTCTGAATGTGAAACACCTTTTATTTTGAACTGTTGTGCCTGTGTATGTCAATCTAATAATTGTTTATTCATTATTTTTTATATCTGTATGCCCTGTACTTTTATATATTATATCTATAATTTAATATGCTGCGTCCTTGATACTCTAACGAATCCATGAGCCTGTTAAGTAGAAAATAGCTCGGCCAAGTTAACCCTTTGAATGCCAGTGTGTGATTTGTTGATACATTTGATTAACAAGCTGTGTGTGCTTACATTTACATTTTTGTAACAGTTTGGAGGTGTGAAGAGTTAACCCTTTGCTGCAGGTGTGGGTCTTGCTAGTCTGTGGATAGTTAGAAGCCTTGTGTGCCAGTGTGGGACAGTATATTGGGGTCCTATTGCCCGTATTCAATAGGTGGTGGCAAACCTGAAGTGTGTGAGGTGTGAGCTCTGTTTGGGGGCGATTCAGTAGGTCTATAACCTGTGTGATAGGTAAAGAGACTACGGGCTGGAATCATGTGACCTCATACAGCAAATCACTCAAAAGTCACGGCAGTTGGGAGCGTGTTCGTGGCACTCAGTAACAGCAAATAAATGATTGAATAATTTATACATGTTTGAACTCTTCCAAACCTTATTTTCTAAGAAATAATGGGAGGTGTGGGGGAAGGTATGGATGGTGTTAAATGGCGGACCACATTTTATATTATTTTTACAATACATAGAACTTGTACAGTTTTTATGTATTTCAATTTTCAATAAAAATTATAGTTAGAAAAAAACTCACTAAAATTAATCTAATTTCTCCAGTGAGATATGTGAGGATAACGTTGTATTGTTTCAATTGATCGTTCACACAGCAGGTGAGCTTGTCATTACATATAAGAAAATGTGCAAATAAAATAAGTCAATGAAAAAGTGAATGATGTTAAAACATTTATATGAATATGTGACTCTAAAACACAAATAAGACATTAATTACCCTGATAAAGTCACTTAGACGAGTACAGGTAGGACAAGAGTGCTGCTGTTTCTTTTTTTACTCTGTAACAAGTATTATAATCTTACTTCAGTCGTCCTACAACTCTATGTTGTTCTGAATCTTTAGTGGAAAGAAGTTCTTCACCCTGGACAACAAAGAGGAGACTTATATCTCAACTCTCAGTTTATACTGAAAATCTGCTTTTATCATTATTTTATGTGCATGTTTTAACCTTCTTTTGGTGTAAAAAACCTTTTTAACAATATTACACTGCTACTATTCCCTATTTATATCATGTATGTTTCATAATGATTATGAGTAACAATGAACAATACACACATGCTTGATGTTTCATATACCTGAGACTATAGAGTAATCAAGATGCCCTTAACTCACATTAGCTAATTTCAAGTATTTGGGGCCTATTTATTATAGTGAGAACACCCATTTCTCTTGCAAAAATCGGTGTTTTCGGCTGAGATAGGGCTTCCACCTATTTATGAAACCTTCACTGCTGGCGATCTGGCAAATTTTTCCCCATGCTAAGCATGGGGAAGCCTATTTACCCTGGACAGTGGCAGTACAAGTATCATGCTGTTTTCCTAATACTATAGACATCTTAGGATTGTGATAGCACATGCTGTGCACAAGAAAATCCTTTATAATTTAAATAAAGCATGTTTTCTTAATCAAAATATATTTTTTTTAAATTTCAATGTTTTACTTATGTTTTTACATTGTTCAATCAATTCTTATTTTCTATGGAAAGTGGAAATGGAAACCAAGTTGGTTCATGCACATACTTGGTCCTCCAGACTGGCCTGTTGAAATGCTGAGTACAGCTTTACCAATGCCAGACAGCATTGCTAGAGAGCAGAGGTAAAGTGAGGCGAGAGAAGATTAACAGTGATAGAAAATCCCTAATATTGCCTTATTTTGGTAAATAGGGGGCTATATTTGATCCGTTTATTTAGGGTTGGGTACTAAATTGCGACTTTAGCCTTTTAATATCGGAATTGTGATTGTAGACATTGTGAATGTCCACAATCACAATGTCGACATTTACAAGCTATCCCCACAGTGGAAGTGTTGGCATTTAGCCTGCTGACATTTTCATGTTAACAGGTTAACTGATAACATTTCCTGTGTCGCAATTGTGACCGAATCTGTTTATTTAGCTGTACTTTACCATCTGGGGGCATCTGTTTTATTGTTATATACAGGCTAGGGTTGAACAAGCAACAGATTATAGAAGCCGCCAACCCAAGGAGGGTTTGAAGAACAAGTGTTCATATTTTATTCTGTATCGTTTTCCAACATCAATCATTAGACTATATATTACTTTGTGATAGAATTAGAAATGAGGAGTTCGAAATTAACAGATCTAAGTTTTGGAGTTCTGAGTAGAACCAAAACATGACTCTGTTTCACACTCACAAAATCGGATCTAAAAAACGAGTCAAGACGTTATTTCCAGGAAAAAGTCAGATCTTGTGAGTTTTGGAACGGTTTCTTTCAGATATATCCCTCCCTCGTGTTCTACTCTGCCGTTTTAGAAGTGAGAGTGTAGTAAGGAGATTGGCTGTGGTCTGAAAATCGCATTTAGACTAGAGACTACAGCATTAGACAGGGTGAAAGAGGAAATTTACACAGAAAACAATTCAATAGCTGTGATTATTTTAATCCAGTTTATTTCTGTTGAGAGTAGTCAGCTAGAATAGTTTGCTGATCAATTGGGTGAAAGTCTGCCAGAGAGTTAGAATAGTGGCTACTGGTTGTTATTATAGTATATATACTATATAGTACTATAGACATTCTGAATTAGTCTTCAGTGGAGAAAAAATGGTGTTGTTGCTGTGTGACTCTGAGCACTACAGCACCCTCCCCAAAAAAACAAATATATTTCTCTCTTTTAAAATCTAAAGTGTTTCTAGTGAAAGCAATCTTGTGAGGGGCAGTGTTAGTGACATCTTTATTAAGCAGGCAACAAACAGGGTGTTTATTATTATTATTATTATTATTATTATTATTATTTTTGTAATTTTTCTTGATAAGCACACCCGAAGAAAAATATATATTTCTTTCTTTTAAAAACTTTTTTTCTAGTCAAGGTAATTTTGTGAGGGACAGTCTTAATGACATCTTTGTTAAGTGGGCAAAAAACAGGATGATGTTTAAGTGTGAACAGGAGCAGCCCCCCAAAAACATATATATTTCTTAATTTATTTATTTCGAAATCCAAAAGGTGTTTTTCTACTAGTCAAAACAATTTTGTGAGGGGCAGTCTCAGTGAAATCTTATTTATTAAGTGGACAAAAAACAGGATGATGTTTGAGTGTGAGCAACACCACAGAGAAAACAAATATATTCCTTTCTTTTTAAAACTTTTCTCTTTTGTAGTGAAAGTAATTTTGTGAGGGGCAGTCTCAGTGACATCTTTGTTAAGTGTGCAAAAAACAGGGTATTATTTTTTGAGTGTGATAAAAGTGTTGACTTGAAAGAGATAAAGAGGAGGATGATTATGATTGTGTTAATATGGGCAGAATCTGTGGTAACAAGGTGTTCTTTGACAGTGGGGTCCTCTGACTCTTCACATCTTTAGGTCCATTTCTACTGATGGGGTATACTTCAGCTTTACATACTTTACCTTTACCAGTGTCGGGAGAATCTATCTTACAATTAACATGGGTAACAAAGCTTTGGGCAGTTTTTAAAACTTTTGCTTTACTTGTTACTACAGTACTTTTATTCACAGATTTTTTGTTTCATGAGATGACGATTCGTCATTGTAATTTTCTCTTAAGCTATTCTTTGTCCTTGCAGGACCTTTGATTTTTTTGGTTTGTTTCTTGAGGCATGTACTGACTACCTTTATCTTGTCTGCTATCCGTCCATGAAGAAATCAACTGGCTTTTGTTTAGTAGATGACTATTTTCATTGCCTGATGTACCAACAGACAAAGAAACAGCTATTCGAGGGCAAGTTGGTGGACTTTTATCAGCATTCAGCATCAGTCAAAGCCATTTTGGCTGGCTTTCCTTCTTTTGTAATTTTCAAATTGCTTTGCAAACATTCTGTAGTATTTGTCATATGTGCACAACTCTATAGAAAGCCCTTTATTTCCTTATTAGATAACTTTTTCAAAGATTGGATTTTTGCATCTCTGTCCTTTTTAGTTAATGACAAGATTGATGATTTTTTTCATTAATGTATTGATTAATTGTTCTTTAGACATATAATTGTCATTAGAAGCATGCATCCTTTCAAAACTTAAGTACAGGGATGTTTTATTGATACTACTTTCACAGCTCACAAAATTCTTTTCACTTTTCTTTGTTACTAGGCACTATATTTCACAGAGAAGACTATTTTGTTTCTGATGACCAGTTTGATGCTGGTCAGGTGGTATTAAAGCTTCCTGTTCACTTCTTTTTAAGAGTCATGGGTCTTTTAGAGATATGGATGTAATCACCATACATGAAGACATTGGATGCTCTAGTGCGACAGTGTTTTTTCGGTGGGATGTTACTAGGATATCAGAAGGTTGAGCTGCATTTGTAAAAGGAATAGCCTGTGCTTCTTTTTTTTCTGAGCCATTGTTCTGGGAAGTCTCTTTCCTGGAAGGTTTCAGCAATGGTTTTAAAGATAATTGTGGCATCTATGCATCTATACCGATTCCTTGTGCCAATGCAAATGTATAATTTCCTGATGAAGTGGAATTGGATGGGAGGCGTACTGGTCCTGACAGTTTTTTTGGGCATCAAAAGTTGCATATACTAAAGCAATCGGAAAACAATGTTTTTTCACAGGCTTAAGGTTGCTATCATATTCAAACATGTATATGAAGGAATGTGCAACCTACTCATCATCAAATGGGTAATTCCAGAATGGTGCTCCTTTGATCCATGACTGTCAAAAATTGGGATTGAACCCAGGGCTACTTTCATCGCAGAACTTGAGTTAATGTTCTTAACCTCTCAAAACAACACTTTAATAATGTCCACTACATTTAAACCCTATTTCGCCTATGTGCAAGATTTACTGTAACATCAATATATCATAACAAATAAACTCCCATTTCTAGATTGCCCAACACATTTGTTGCAATTTGGTTTGGCACCACCAGGAAGCAGAACATTTCCTCTAGTTCTCTTCCATGTTTTCTAAGTTCTTTCATCTCTGTTCTATTTCAAAAAAGTTTTGCTAAAAACTCTTATTGATAACAAGTTTAATTTCCAGAATGAATCCACAATGACTTCAACTGGTAGCCCATATTTAGGAATTTCCTTATTGAAAGCATTCAGGATGTCATAGAATTATCTTTGGTTTGGCATACAGAGGGTTATTTTATGCATGTTTCACTCCAATGGGAGACTTTTTTTTTATTGTGCATGTTATCATGCTCCTGTGAAAATATCTGTGATGCCAACAAGCTGTAGAAAATCTGCTAGGTTCATCACACTGGCTCTTAACGATTATGTAAGAGTAGTGGCACAACATATATAACATCTAAACAGTCTTCAATATATTGAGCTTACAGGCTGGATATTGACCCACAGCTATT
This sequence comes from Mixophyes australis, assembly GCA_036250195.1. Lineage (NCBI taxonomy): Eukaryota > Metazoa > Chordata > Amphibia > Anura > Limnodynastidae > Mixophyes > Mixophyes australis. The sequence goes on from JAVHZZ010000002.1 coordinate 206,363,537, forward strand.
TGAACAAGTCAAACTCAGAAGATGCCGCTGTCTTCCTCCATGACTATTATGTCACTTTGTCCGTCAAATCAAACCATTTTCATTGACTTCAGTTCACGTTAAGACGCAAAATGAGGCACACCAGAGTCTCCCTATGTAGAGCACCGGTCTTGCGCTCAGGGCAGCCATCAGAGGGGTGTGGGCAGTACAGCTATAAGGGGCCTGGACAGACTAGGGGGCCTGGAAAGACCAATGCATCTGTCTGGGCTCCCTAGTCTAGAGATTATATATTTTATTAAAGTAACATGTATTTGTGCTGTTGCTCTGTCACTAATTTTGCCAGTCAGCTTGCTGCAGCCATTGGCTAGAGTTGGTGAAATTACGGACAGTTGTGAAGAGATAGACTGTAAATGAATATTAATGCTATAAATAGTAATGTAGGGGCATAAAAAGGTAAAAATCACCAGATTTTACCTATTTTCACCATGTTTTATTAAATCCAAATTTAAAGCCAAAACCAAAACATATGAGGATTTCTGGGCAAAACTAAAACCAAATCCAAAACACAAAGATGGTTTAGAAACAAAACAAAAAAATGGGGGTCTGTGCATATCTCTAGTAACAATATACACTGTTTCTAAAATAAAAAAGTTTTGAGGCCATAATCATAGGACCTATTTCATCATTTAACTGTTTTTAAGACAGTATGATAGTTATGCTGTATTTTAGTATAAATTAACAGCGGAATAAAATATTATTTTTATTGTCATATTCTTGTATTACTTAAAACAATGAGTTGGATTATATCCTTAGATTTTTATATTTTGAAATTTGGTAAATTGACAAACTACTGCAGTCCTGCAGAATTGAATGTACCCAAAGGCATTTCAAGTGATGGGATGACTTTATTAATTGATTTTACGTTAATAAAATTTAAGGGTTTGTAGTTATTCTCCACTACAGTGTCAAGTTGTAGAAAAGTACTTTCTGTTTATGAGCAAAAATGTAGAAAAAAACCGCTAGCTTGGCTGCTATATCATAGGCTGACTTCAGTACTTTTCTTTGATGAGGACAGTCAATGAAAGTGACTTTCGTTAAAGAACCACTAAACCCCAAAATTTAAATTTCCAATTATGAAACATAAAAGTAAATATTGTTTAGTGTTAACTATAAATTCCACTGCAGATATTTAAAATCACACATGATTATGAACTTCCGCTAAATACCACATATAGACTGAGCTAAATTTGAGATTTGTAAAATGGACTTCACTAAATTTTAATCTATTACATTTTCTATTGTTTGCTTATAGATACAAAAGTGGGATGGCTCACTGTGAAAATATCATAATTTATGTGTTTCCTATGCTATATTTAATGCAAAATACATTATTTTGATTTTATGTTTTGAAAAATGTCATCTCTATATAATGCCCTAAGGCATTATGTATTAAAATAACCTTAGTTTAAATGGAAAATTTATGGTTTGCGTCTGATTCAAGGGTCTATTGGATTTACAAGCTTAACCAACCAAGAAGATATTCCTTGACCCCTGGTTTTGTTAAGTAAGCCATTTTAAAAGAATCCTATATTCTTATGCAACTGATTTATTTATGTATGTAACTTTGAAAAAGAGTAAGGGTTAAACAAAACTGGATCTACTTAGCTACACTTCCCTGTTGTCTGTAATTAATCTCATGCCAGAGGCTTGCAGTGTCCATCACTGACATGAAGGACAAGCAGATAGGGGAGGGAGAGATATGGCATAATGAAGAGTGGCTGTGTGCCAGGCTGACGTTTAACCCCTTTGGGACATTCATTTCTTAAACAGATTGTGCTTACTCTTGCTGTGACAAAGATGTAATAATGCCCTACATAACATTAAAAAAAACTAAAAAAACTGTCAGTGCCAAACGTACAGCATTTCGTTCCACATATGCTTCTTACCACCATGCCCTCCAAACAGTTGTGTTATTTGCTAATTACAGGCCCGGCGCTGCCATTAGGAAAGGTTAGGCACTTGCCTAGGGCGCCGGGCTCTGGAGGGCGCCTGGAGGGCGCCACAGAACTGGAAATTAATTTTAAAACTGTGCGGCGACCGCTGACCATACCTGTCACGGCCGCCGCACAGCATTCAGTTGTATGGGGAGGGGGGGAAGAGGCTATTGCTCACCACCGCCGCCTCTCTGCTCCGTCTCCTCCCCTCCACTCACGTGTCAGTGAGTGGAGGGGAGGAGATGGAGCAGAGAGGCGGCGGTGGTGAGACAAGGCAAGAAAAGACGGGGTGAGGGGGGAGGAGGGAGGAGGGAGGAGGACGCAGATTTTTGCGGGGGGGGGGGAGAGGGCGCCGATTTTGCCAAGTGCACCATGGACCCTAGCACCGGCCCTGGCTAATTATATCGACCGTCTTTCAGAATCATGTTGCCTTTTTTTTTAAAAAAGTGTGTGTAAAATTACAGAAACCTCTTTAGCATTTGTAGTCATCATTTATTTATTTATTAAGAAAAAAACGTTTGTGTATTGTGATGATTAACCAAGCATGAGCCTAGTTTCTACCACTAGATCTTACCATATGCTTGCCATGTGCACTCTTCACTGGGAAGGAATAATTCAATATAAATGCAGTCTTTGGGTAAGAAAAATCACCCACACTCCATCTTATAATCAAAAGAATCAGAATAATATGGTTATACCCAGGTGATGTTATGTGAGAAACTGAACGGAGGCTACATATAAAGGATGTGATCAAAAAGAAAAATGTATTTTGTATTCTAGTTATCAAAAGGATAAGTCACACATTAACTTTATAAATGTGTGTCAATGAAGGGGTTATAGATAAGCAGCCTGGAGATTTATGATCTAAGCAAAGAGTATGTTTTGCCAAAATCTTATATAAGAAAAATAAATATTTATTTAGTCATAAAAAAAAACATTTATCTATGATGCCAGGATATAATCACTTTTTAGTTCTGCTCTAAAAATTCTAGAACAAATACACAGACTTATGACATGAGTCACTAGAGGGCACTGCATGTGTCTAGATTTCCCAATTCCCACTCTGAGACCAGTGGGCAACAAGTGACACTGCAGAAGATGTTTAGTGACAGCTCTCCGCTGGCAAGTGTGTTTTATTTTAAATTTCATTACATATAGAAATTAACAAAATGTTAAAAATTGTTCCACAAAATATTTGCCTAACTTCCCATTTGGCTTAAAAATTCTTGCAAAAACTTGGTCTTAAGTGCTTCCGGTCCCACACAAACTATTGAATTAATTGACTGTTATAATCTACAGCACTCTTCATAGAGTGCTGTAAAGTCAACAAAATGTGAAATTGCATATATAGCTTGGGATAGCGTTATATGGAATTGCAAAGCAAAAGTGGAACTTGAAGATTGTTTTGATGAAACTTCACACCTCTGTAAAACACCATGTTCCCCTTTAAAATTCAATTCATGTGAAAATTAGCCGCAAATTCGCTCATCTCCAAGAACATGCTTCTTTTTCAGGAACAAGGCAAATTTAAGTTACTCTCTTTAAATCTGAATTATTTTGATTTTACTATGATGGTAAATACATTTACATTTTATGCTAAGAAAAATGATTCCTTGTAGTTTTCTTCCTTTTAATGAGACCCATAAAATGTCCCATGTAGTGGGTCTTGACTCTTGGTGCTGTTGCTTTTGCCCGTCCTTCTCACATACATCAAAAGCCATTCAATGCAGTGAGTAATATTGTAAAGCGAGGGAGGATAATCATAGTAATATAGTCCCGGTAGCTGTTACCTAAAATCCTCTGCCTAGAAAGATATGGGCAAGGAACAATGAAAAGATAGTGCTGACCTTCTGGGATTTTCATGCATAACAGTCTCTAAAGTTTACAGAGAAAGATGTGCAAAGCAAAAAACTTCCAGTGAGCGGCAGTTCTGTGGGTGAAAATGCCTTTCTAAGTAGAAGAATGACCAGACTGGTTCCAGTTGGCAGGAAGACAATAGTAACTCATCATCTCAAGCTGGTCCCACGTACATGACAATGAGTGAAGTGTAGTCCAATGGCCGCCACAGTCACCAGATCTGAACCGCATTGAGTACCTTTGGAATGTGGTAGAACAGGGATTCACAGCATAAATGTGAAGCTAACAAATCTGCAGCAACTGTGTGATGCTATCAAGTCAACATGGACCAGAAACTATAAGGAATGTTCCTAGCACCTTAAATCCAGGCCATGAAGTATTCGGACTGTTTTGGGGGCAAAGGGGGTATCCTACCAAGTGTGTGTATGTGTGTGTGTGTGTGTGTGTGTGTGTGTGTGTGTGTGTCTATATATATATATATATATATATATATATATACACAGACAGTGTATATAGTGGTGAGTGGAAGTTTATAAGTGCCAGTAGTTCATAGGAGATCCTGACATCAATGTTCTTTGGTACATTTCAATGTTATCAGAGATATGCAGTTACCTTATTATTACATTCCTCTTTAGGCTTACTCTTTATGCACTACACCTTGTTTCACTATGTTTTCTTTTGTGATGTGTTTATATTGCTGTCTAAAGGAAGCATTTCAGTTCTGGCTCTTGCAAACTAAACATTATTGGCGTGGTAGCTTTAAATCCCCAATTCTCTCTGGTTCTTGATACGAGGCTTTATGTCCCTGAGCTTTTGACATTTTGACATTTTCTCATAACAACTGATCAATCTATGTTGAGCAATGTGGACATAACACTAAAAAAAAAATGAATTTGTTAAAAACCACACATTATATGGAAATTGCACATGCAGTTATTTAGGCTCCAAACACACAGCATTTCTAAAATATAATGGAAATTTGACTTCTGGTATGACCTGCACTAAGCAAGCACCTGGACAACGCCCAACCGTGGTGTATTAGAGACACTCAAAAGGACCATTTGTATGCAGTCAAATATAATTCTTCAGGGTGGACTTCACAATAAATTAAGCTTTTAACTCAATACTTTCCAGACCCTTCAGTTTTGGAGGAAATAACTGCATTATTAAATAATATATATATTATATCCATTTTGCTGTACTCAGAAACAAAGGAGGTTCAGATCTTTAGAGCCCTGAGGAGGTTAAAAAAGCCTGCAGCCAGGAGGATGACTATCGGGTCCACACACCCTTGTGATAAGATCCCATATCATCCTGTTATTCTGATTTGCTATGCTCCTTAATTAATGCCGGCAGCCAGGAGACTTGGCAGAATATAGCTATGCAGAGAGGTTGTTTTCTCTACTCTGTTCAGCTTGGAGAAGAATGATTTAATCTTTCCCAAGGTTAAGAAAAACACTGAGATACTACTGCTGGCTTTAAAATATGGAGCAGATTTTACAATGATCAACCAGTATACTTTTGCTTATGCAAACCCTGAGCTAAGGGGAGACGGCACTTAATCTGGCTCTCATTTCTTGAATCACAATATAAAAAATATAACAATATTTTTGTTGTTTCCATTGAGATTACTGCAGTGATTGTGTTTCACATGATATCACTTTGAACTAGGAATACAGATAAAGTATTCATACATATCTATAACTCCTCTATAGGTCCCCTATAATGACATATAGAAAAGGATAGCTGCTAACCTCAACATATACTGCGTGCAATACAAATTGTGCAAATTTGCTAAATTATCAGCCTCACAGACAACAAGGAGCATTTCCACAGCATGCCTTTATTTTCATAAAACAGTTCTATATGATCTCTTGCAGGTTTTGGGCCCACCTAGAATTGCATATGATTGAAAGAAAAAAAAAAATACACTTCACAATTCATTCTTCTACACCTTGAAATGATCTTGTCCATATAAAGTGCACCTGGAATGTGCAAAAGGTGCCCTATTGAAAGTACAAGCTAAAGCCTGGTTTGGACTGCTTTGGAGGAGATATATTACCTGCTTTAAAGGAGGTATAGGGCATAATTTATCTTCAGGTGTAAGTCTTGTTGCGTGGCATGAAATTTCTCTGCATATTCTCAGAAACGGACCTTATGCCAGTGAACGCAATTGCGTGACTTGAAGGACAGAACGGGGGAGAGATGGGGTGGACACATATAGGCAAAGTACTGTAAGGACATGTCGAGGTCGAGCGCACACACATTCATCCGATTCATGCTCTGGACATCGTGTTTTTTAGCCATATCATTTGCACCAGCTACTGGACAGGTGTAAGTGCCGACTAATAGTGATGACTGACATGTATGCATGCCAGAACAGTGTCGGACTGGGGCATGAAGGGCCCACCGGGGGACTGCAACGCTAGGGGCCCACCAGAGGGGGTGTGGCCAGCCATCATAGAGGCGAGATCAGACACTTGAGGGGGAGTGGTCAGCTCACGAAGGACAGCTAGCACCATAGTGTAGTATATAATGAATGCAGTGTGTATATAAAAAGTACACAGTCTTGACCTGCCCCTTAGATTGGGCAGAACAGTCACCAAAAATCAGAATTGTCCCACTAGACTCAGATTATTTGACAGACTGTCCTACCTGTTCTTGTCCCTACCTGTGGATGCTGGTTTCTTTAGTTGCGGCTTGTCTGGATCCTGGAATGATGGGGGCCCTATTTGGAAAAAAATGTGTACATTTAGAAAATTCTAACCAGCCCCCGTGTTAAATCAATATGACCCACAATTAATACTTAGGCCTTCCTTCAACCCCAACATTAAAGTAATAGTATTCACATTTAATAAATTAGCCTGTTTCCCTCCCTCCAGACAGCCCCAGCAATAAATTAATAGCATTTATGTATAATAAATATACCTATTTCCCGCAACTGTCACTGCCATTAAATAATTCATATTCACATTTAATAGAACTCATGCTCCTCAAACTCAGCCCCGCATTCAATTATTAGCCCCCAAACCACCCCATCTTAAATTAATAGTCCCCACTATAAAATTAAATTGCCCCACCATCACTCCACAAACAAAATAGCACCCATTAGTTAGCCACAACCTACCACACACACATTACATTGCCAAAAGCCCGCTGTGCCCCTTCATCACCATGCTGTGCCTCCTTATGATCACACTGCACCCTCCATGCTGCTTTTGCTCCCCCCTTCTCCTAGGCCCCCTTCATCACCCTGTGCCATGCTGCTTTGGCCTCCCTTCATCACACTCTGACATGCTTCATTGGCCCCCCTTCATCACACTCTGACATGCTGCCTTTGCCCCTCCTTCACACTGTGCCTCATCTCACATGCCCTTATTTCCTTATCTCTCATGCCACATTTCTTTATTTCCCCTATCCAATGTCCTTATTTATCCATATCACTGCATTTGTATTCCCTTAAAAAACGAGGCTTATTGGCATAATATTTGATTTTTTTCCACTGGTAACAAAATGTGAGACTTTCTAAAACAGGCTCACTTAACAGTAATTTTCTGCAATGAAGACTGCTGAGACATTAGAATATGTGAAAAACTGTGGCTCAACAGGTTGAAAATGAATACATAAAAAAAAAAGTACAAATAGTAGTAGCAAAAATTGTGGGTTTGAAAATGTGGAGATGTAGCCTATAGCAACCAATCAGATTCTAGCTATCATTTATTTAGTACATTCTACAAAATGACAGCTAGAATCTGATTGGTTGCTATAGGTAACATCTTCACCTGCAGATTAGTAATTATACCCCAAAGTCACTCCATAACACCTTTCAGATACCAACTAACATAAAACACACACTCTAAACATACACAGCCACAAACAACAAACACAAACTCACAATAATACATACAGGGATATAGTTTTGGTGAATTTGGTAGCCACACAGACTTTTCTATGAGGCGTTCTGGCATTATAACTCAATACGGATGGATTGCTGTGAATTTAGGATTGCTGATATATGAAAATGTTACGTTTAAGGGCACTTATGATGCTGCACCAAACTTAATATATTATATTATAATTAGACCTTATGGATGATTAGATATTCATGCATTTATGTGTATTACTCTATGGATATTGCAAAAGCCTTTCCAAGAGTTTAAAAGGAATGCTCGCTCTTTATATACCCCCTTGGGTAATGCGCTCCTCTCAGGCACCCCATTTATTAAATTACTAATGGTGCTGGTTCTTGCTGTATTTTAAATTGTCCAAACATTAAACAATTGTATTTGTTTATTAATTGGAAGATCTAACACCCACGTACACAGAAATACATTGTATTCATGTACTGGGTGATAAAAACATCACCCAGTTATAAAAAAAAGAGCAATTAAAAAACCCTCCCCCAAAAAATTATACAATGCAGAATGACAGGCTGCTGCAGCGCTGCACGATGTACTAACCTCAGCAATGGCTCCTGCATTCCTCGTGTTGCTCCTCTGGGCGGCAGGACATCTCCAGCACCTCCTACATGGTTGGTTCTTCCTCCCACATGAGTCCTCTACCGATGACATCACGCGCATGTGCAGAGAGCCGCAGTCGCGTCTGGGCTCTCTGCAATTTCAATCAGCTGGCCTGGAACCTGGCACTCGGAACAGCTGACCAGGTGGGGGCATGGCGCACCAGCATCGGGGCCTACCGGTGGATAGTCCGGCTCACCGGCAGGCCAGTCCGACGCTGTGCCAGAACATGTGTTTGCAAGTAAAAAAAACTATATAAATGCATTTTGTGCACAGTAAACATCAAGAACATCCTGATTTATGTAGTTCATGTTAAACAAAGACCTATTTTTATTAATGATTGCACTATTAAGAATTATTAATTTATTTAATAGATTTTTTTTTCTTCATGAGTACTGATTGGACTTGATATGCATGCAAGTATCCTGCAGTGTTTTCTGTCTGTCTGCATATGGTAAGTTAAGTATGCCCAGAGTATGCTTATGTCCATATTAAAATTGAAATGTTTCTTGAGATCCGCTTGTTCTTGAATAAAGATGTACGTGAATGCAATTAATATCTGTTTTTTTTAAAGCAATAATTGTGTTCACATTGTGTTCCAAGATGAATCAGGCCCATAGAGAGCAGGTCCTTCTGTGGGTGAAAACTGCTCTATAATTTCTCCTTCTCCACCCCATTAATTTTATTTACATAATTATGTGCCAAACAAACACATCTTGTTTTTGCAAATGGGTGTATAATTAGGCAGACTCATGTACCTAGTGTGCACACTGACAGCAAGACACATATGGAGTCAGTGGTCGAAGTAGAAATTAAGAAGTGGCGGTATGTAAAATGTAATTGAATGGAATTTGATAGTTTTACAATGACAGCAATAGCAGAAGTGGCGGTGTGGCATACCACTGTATATCAGTCCACTTTGACGACTGTATGGAGTAAAATACAAGCTGGTCTTTTTCACTCTCCTGTGTGTTTAATCAGCAAGATATGCAAAACCAACATATTTTACTTTAAAAAAAGAAAAGAAAAAAGCATGCAAATCGAGCATACACACATAGCTCAGCACTTACACCTTACCTGTAACTGGTACAAGTGATACAACAGAAAAACACGTACCTTTGAGATGCCCAAAGCTTGAATAGGACGTTGCTGCGAGCGTTCGAGCTTGGTACAACCTTACTGTAAATTGACTAGGTGCATGCATCCCTTCCCCATTCCATTCATGGTATCGTAGGCTGTAGTAAGGGTCCTTTGCATTCGAAGATGAATTGGACGTTGCTGCATTCACTGGCAAATAGTCCAGTTCTGCGCATGTGTAGAGCGATTTTACGTTGAATGTTGCTGCATTCACTGGCATATAGTCCAGTTCTGTGCATGCGCAGAGCATTTTTACGCAAAATATGGCACATAACGGAATTTGCGTTCCTTAATGAGTCAGACCCATGTTGTAGCTGTTAAAATGAAGTAGTCAAACGACAGTTGCGTGACCACGGACCATCTGATTAAGCATATCAGAATTGTAACAATAATACATTTGCCCATATGATTTAAGCATTAATCTTGGCACCCTTACGCAGAGGGGCATTTATCTTGCATTTACACTGATTAGATAACTATTAGTTACGTGCACCTCTACTCAAAGAATGTGCTTCCTTACCCACATTGTCTTAAAATATGAGGCCTTGCATCACAGGTTTGGAGACACTAATTCTCTAATTGCTGTTTTTTTAAATAAGCACAAAGACAAAACAGTACGGCCTTACACAACGTACATTTCATGAAGCATAAAAGTCATAAATATTTCTTGCAAAACTTAGTTTCATTAAAAGCTGTAGCATAAAGATACAATCATGCCTGCTAGATTCTATTTTGTAATACAAACTGAATATTCAAACATTTCTACATTCTGCCCTCTGATACCTGCAGTATTATCTAATTTGCCCTCCCTATTATGTCACCTCTTCCAAAATTCACATAAAATGCTGAATATTGAGGCCTAGTTTATCTTCCTTGAATTTTAATCTTTTTCTTTCCTTGCTTGCATAAGGCACTAAGGAGTATAGGAAGGTATCTCATAATAATAAATGATCACTAGGAACACAAGACTTGTACTATACCTAACATCCATTGGGATAAACCCACAAAACCGGTAAAAACAAAGCAAACACGTCAATACCAAAGGGTACAGAAGCTGTAAAATTACAAAGCCTACAACAATAACACCATCAAAAAATGCAACACTTTAACCTCTACAGCAACAGGAGAACTTTTTCAAATCAAAAAATACGTGAACTGTAAATCCACAAACGTTGTCTAACTCATTACTTGGCCGTGTAGCCAACAATATGTTGGACGCACAGCAAGACCCCTTAACATAAGAATGCTTGAACACATGAACAACATACAAAAAACTAAACAACACAAAGTCTAGTTGAACACTTCCAAACAGCACACAACAAAATTGACAACTTCCAGTTCGTAGTAATTGACACAATCGAAACACCCGAATGGAAAGGGGACATAGTGAAAATTGTGTCAATACTAGAGACCAAATGGATATACAAACTTAAAACACTCAACCCAAATGGTCTAAAGACTGAGACAGACCTGAGTAGCTTCCAATAGAATACACTCCAAACCAACCCTCTTTCATCTTCAACAATAGTAGCAACAATCCCAACTCGCACACCCAATAAACCCACCCCTCCAATACCACCACGCCCCCTCACCCATAAACAGAAACAATCACGAATACTATATAAAATAAAATAAAAAAACTAAGAATACAACCCATTAAATAGAGTACCAAAAGTACAACTCCAACCTACACCTAAGACAACTACCTCATGACTAACTCCAAAATACAATCGCTTCCTCACACATCCACTAACTCCAATTCTCTCTGCCCCCCACACCACACCCTTATATTTACATCTTGATCCACGAAAACACATTACGTGCTACTCCCTAAACTTCAACTCCCCCCTTCCTTGTAGTATTATTATAATTATTGTTATTAATTTTTATTTATAGGGTGCCACTAGGTATCCGTAATGCCGTACAGGGACAAACTAAATTACAATACGAGGAGAGACAGCACAGTACAATAAACAATAAGCACAGTAACTCCGAGAGCTCAAAGCACAGCTAGGGGTGGGGGAGAGGAGAGGGGAAGGTCCGCATATGACAGGGCCCAAGAGGGAGGGCACGGATGAGAGGGAGACCCCCAGAGGGGAGAGGAGGGAGCGAGAGGGGACGGGGGGAAGAGGGTCCTCAAGGAGGAGGGCAAGGTAGCTGGAGAGCTGAGTTAAAAGTGGTGAAGACAGGAGAGATGACCCTGCTCAAAGGAGCGTACAATCTAAGGGGTGGGGTAGACAGACAGAGAGACATGGGGGAGAGAGGGAGAGAAGGAGGAACGGTGGATAAGGATAAGGGAAGGGGAAGAAAAGGTAGGAAATTAAGTACATTCCAACTTACACCTCCACTGTTAATGTCTTTATTTTTCTCTACTATTTTCATTTGTATCCATACTTTTCCTGCCATATAATTACTTTTTCATTTTCATTTTCTACTTTTTTATGTTAATATTAATTTTGTATGTATTATTTTCTATTTATTATTTTTAATTTTAATTTTAATTTTCTATCTTCTTATTCTTATATTTTATTTTTATTTCTGTTTTTATTTTAATTTTTATTATTATTATTATTGATAATCTTTATTTCTTAAATATTTTTTTCTTATTTTACCTTTTTCCAATATTTTCTCATATTTTATATACTATTTATTCTTATTTACACTTTCAACTATAATTATTGTTATTATTACTTTTCAATTCGATTTTCTCCTAACGATAATTTTTCTCACCATTATAATTTTCACCATATTGTCACTTCTACTGTTATTTTTACTTCTATTATTTGTATTTTCATAAGCACTTTTATTTTCATTATTTCCACTGTTATGTCTATTTCGTTACTCAGTTCCATCCAGTTCCTTTCTACTCTCTCACCTCCATCTCTCTCTCCTCCTTTACCTATACTTCCAACAATATTACCACCATTGTCAACACTTTTATTTTCATTTTGGTGTGGTAATCTCATTTCCATTCATACCTAAATCCATTATACTCCTATTCATCCACCCAATTTTATCCTGATCCCCACTCTCATTTCCAATTACATCTGCACTTTCTGCACATCTTCAATCCTAATTTCCAATTATCATTTTAATCTTCTTCTAACTATTAGCTCTATCCATTTCATCCTCCACAATCCATACTCCCTGAAACCTAAATCGCATTGTTACCACTTTACAACATCCCTGGCATTTGCATATATAAAAGAAAATTTCCCCCCACCACCCTTTCATACTCTTAATTGGCCACACACAACTCGCTCCACAAGCTGTATATAAGACTAACACTGACCCGAACCCCCAGGCATGCGCACTAGCACACCCTGGGCACTACAACACATAGATGCGCGCTCATCTTCCCAAACAAAGATGGTGCGCGCATCATACTTGGGAGATGCTAGTGCATGTTCCACAACAAAGAAGCCACCCGCATCACGAACAAGAGATGCGTGTGCACATCTTCCCACTATGCCACCAACATCACACCCCCACGTGACTGGAAATGCAAAATAGCATGTCCAGCACTGATACCCTCTAACTCATTAACCTACAACTTGCCCACTATACCATCAATGCCATATCTAGATGTAAACCAATAAACACTGTAGCACCAACGATCCAAGCAACTGATGAAATTAATACATTTTGATGCCGAAATCAACCTAAGGATACAAATAGACAGCATCAAGATGGACCTACCATTCTGTATGCAGAACCCACTGAGAAAGCCACAACTTATTTGGAACCAACCTATCTTATCTATATTTTTTATTTGTATTTTCATTCTTGTTTCTCAATTTTATTGTTTTGTTTATAAATTCTACTTGTACCTGCATTTTCACCTCTACTCCACTTCCACTTTAACCTGACTTCTACTCCAATTTTGTTTCTTTCTAGGTCTACATTTCTATCTCTACTTACATTACTATTTCTATCTTTATTTACATTTATTTCCTCATTTATCTCTATATTTACTTCTATGACCCTTAACTTTGCCTCTAGTTTCATCCTGGCCTACACCACTGAATCCTGTATATCCATCTGGAACAATTTTCCAATTTTCATTTTATCTATACCATAATTTTTGTTTCTATCTATACCTCTATTTTTATGTATACCTTCATCGCTATTCCTATGTCTAATCCTTTTTATTAATTCCTACTTGTATTTCCAATATTATGATCCTCTAACCCCTTTATCTCCCTTATCCTGCACAATTATACTCTGTATTACTTATTTCTAGTTCTACTAGAGGAGGAACCCGTGTCAGTAGTGCACACACACACACACACACACCAACACACACAAGCTTAGTGCAATACTATATCCATAACTGTAATCTATTGGGATAAACCTGCACCTAGCCACAAGAAGATTCCTTATCTGTTTGCTAATTTCCCTTGCCTCTTTCTGTAATTTGCTAATTTTGTTAAATGCTCTTCAACTACACCATGTTGATCTGAAATAAAAGTCCAATACTCTTGGCCTATTAATTTGCATACTCCTCCTCTCTCTGCTGACAAAAGATCAAGAACTTTGTAAGGACACTTTCCATTTTTGAGACAATTCTTCATTTATGATGGAAAGTGATTCTTTAGTTTCATTTATCACCTTATCTAAAATTTCTAACTATTGTTGCATTCTATCTGACAGTATCCCAAACTGTTCTTTTCTGCAACTTAGGTACTTCTGGTAAGCTATATCCTATCACTATTGCAGTGATAACTTGGCCAAGGAAACAAGTTCCATTAGCCCCAGCCAGTAATCATGAGTAAGCCCTTTTTCCACACAGCCCCCAGGGCAACACAAAGGACACCCCATAATTTATGGCTTGGGCTGCTTTGTACCATTTGAAATACTCAATTTTGTAAGAGGTGTTACACTGGGTTTCAGGACATGTCATATATGCATTATGTATGATGTATTTCTTTGTGTCACTTTCTTTTGATAACATTACTGATACATTAGCATAGCTGCAATCAGAAACTCATGCATCCTTATTTTTTAACATGACACTAAATTACCTTTTTTTCTCAGACTGTGTAATAAATATTCTTACTCACTGGGCTCTGAACTGACACACATATATTAGGGTTACCATACACACCTGCCAATCTCAAATACTAACCTTGAGGAAGAATTGTAGCTGGAGTATTCTTAAACTGAAGGCAGAATTCTAGTTTCCCACTGCTCTGTTACCTCAGACCAAGAGATTGGTACTATATAAAAAGTTGTCTACTATATAAAAGGTGTCTTTACTCCTACGGGAGGTATATGTGAACATACCCAACAATTTGTTTAATTGGTTACTTGAGCAGTAATTGTGTGTGTACGTAGTAACACGTTTTCTCCCCAGGCCCCTTTTTCCATTTGTAAATGAGGGTTTGTCCTATTACTTTTTTTTCAAGAGTCAGGAACAGAAAATATGCATACAAAATAAAGATGATTCCTCCAACAAAAAAGGTTGTGGCTACTGTGAATGCCCAAAGTCATTTATCTGGGCTGGGTCCTAACTAATTCATTGTCAGATTCCTTGTCTCAATTTATCTTCACAGGAGGGACCTTTTTGATTCCCCCAGAGTTACCTGGTGCTGACTGATGCAACTCTAGGCTGAGGTTTATTATGCCCGTCTAAACTGGTGTGCCTGGAGTTGTTGTCACAAATAAACTGGGAGGATTGTCTGCAATGATGTCTTCATTTTCCAGTAGTGTACGAGAAGAAGTTACCTTTTTGCAGTGTGAGGCATGTATCCATGTTAACTTCTCTCCCACCTTGATCGAAGTTGAGGATGTCAGGAGACCTTGGTAAGAACCTTTCCACTGATCAAACAGTCCTTCTATTCTTACAAACATCTTTATCATCACATGGTCACCTGTATGTAGATCATAACATTTATCAATATCAGGCAGATGAGTATTTTTATTATTATTATTATTATTATTATTATTATTACAATTCTTCAGTTATAAGGCACTGCATATTGTTCGCAGTGCTGTAGAGATTACAAAAAATAAACCATACAAGGTATAGCAGTACAGAACAATAAACAAGTAACACTTAAACTCCAAAAGCCCCAAGCATAGCTAGTACCAAAGTAGCAAGAGCAGAACTTATAGGTAATGAAACAGGAGGGAAGAGGGCCCTGCTCGCAAGAGCTTAACACCTGAAGTGAGAATAAAGAAACAACAGACACAAAGGAGTCAGCGGAGGATATCTCAGCAAGATGAGCACAGTTAGGGGTTGAGGATGAGAGAGGGTGCAGTAATTAAGTAGAAAGCACTGCATCGTGGATCTGCATTATTTGTCTGCTCACTTGAGCTAAGTATTTAACAGCCAAGTGATTTCCTTTAGGTCAGTATGGTAAAGAGGCCTTAGAAAAATTAGGGAGTTTCCCAAAAAGAGTTTCATAAGGCAAAATATACAAGGGGTGTGATCCTCATGTTGTATAACTGTTGCTTTATAACCATTACATCACACATTATTTTAAACACTTTACCTGAGAAATGAGTACCATGGTCTGAGGGTATCACTTGTGATAACCCAATCCTATATACAAATTCGTAAACTGTCTTCTTTGCAGTTATGTTTGCGGGGGCTATGTGCCATGCCTCCGCCCATCCAGAAAATATATCCAGGCAAACCAATACATATTGCATCCTTTCTATCATTGGCAGTTGAATAACATCAGTCTGGATTACTTGGAAGGGTCCCTCTGTAGCTGGGAGGTGTGCTGGTTCTGTGGAAACAGTGTGTCCAGGATTTTCCGATAAACAGGTTAAACAGCTAGCACAGAATTTTATAGCTAGTGTAGAGAATCCTGGAGCATACCAATAGGCCTTAATCAATTGAACCATAGCAGTCTTTGATAAGTGTGTTAAACCATGACTAGACTGTGTCAAAACAGGGTACATACTTTTTGGTGCAACACAAACCTGTGTGGTATGATTCACATCCTCCCTGCTGCCAGCTGGAGACTTCCTATGGAAAACAAACTTTTTGCATTGAGATTAACATTTACTCATGAGGGATTACAGTAACAGTCATTATTTCCATTTTTGTTCTTTTAACCCTTTTTTTGCTGCTGACTTTGCTACTTTGTCAGCTCTGTCATTACCTTTCAACACCACATCAATGTTTGTGGTATGTGCTTGGCATTTCATGAGGCCTATTGCTTTTGGTAGCATTAAAACATTCTTGTACCACCTTAGCATGTACAATGGGTTTGCCATTTGATATGAGGAAGTTCCTCATTTTCCATAACAATCCAAAACCATAGGGTACACCAAATGCTTTATCCCTGCTAGATATATGTTGTGGAACAGTGTTAGATGGTAAAAGTCCATTTGCAGACAGGACACACAAAGACTAGTACACACACCCTTGCCAAGGAAAGGGGTTGTTACATATATGTTTACAGTTTCATTTTTAGTAAGTTGTCAGGCTCTAGCGAGTGCTATAAATTAGGCCTTCTGTGCTAAGTGTGTAGATAGCAATGTCTCCATTACCTCAATGTCAGTGACTTCTGTATATCCTGACTGTAAAACATACATACAGAGTAGAATCAGGGTTTTCCGAAGGGATGTCCATAGGATCAGGCCTGGAGAAAATTTTTGCTCAATAACTTATAAACAATCATGATGTATACTCCCCACCTCTGCTCTCTGAGAGTGAAAATGCTCATCATCCTCAGGTAGTTACAGAAGTGTAGCAGGATTAAGGACTGTACATCTTTGCAAGATGATGTTAGAAGGAACCAGTAAATTTAGATCCCATTTTGAAAGCCTGGCAGTAGAAATGTTTTGTGTCTGTAAAGTGTTTTAACTGTTTTCAAGTTAGCAAAGCTTCTTCTACATGTGAAACATACACAAACAATTGTTATCCATCTGCAGATTTTTCAATTATCAATGCAGCTGCTGCTACTGCTCTGAGACATACTTGTGGAGCCCCAGCAACAGGATCTAGGGGGCACTGTAGTATGCTACAGGCCTTTGTTTGTCAACGTGTCCCTGTATGAGAACCCCTGATGCATGTCCTAACTGCTCATGTGTAAAATGAGAAAATTATTTGTCATATGTTGGGATACTCAGTGTAGGTGAACTGTATAGAGCTTGTTTAAATGCAGCAAAACATCCATTTGTTTCTGTAGTGTATATGACTGCATCTGAGGCTGTGCACTTTGTGAGATCATATAGTTGGGCTGCTCTCTGTGATCCTGGTGATAGTAACCAATGTATTTCACTTTATTATTATTTATTATTATTCCCAGGCATAACTGCATTTTGTCTTTAGAGATCATGGGCCTGATTCATTAAGGATCTTAACTTAAGAAACTTCTTATTTAAGTCTCCTGGACAAAACCATGTTACAATGCAAGGTGTGCAAATTAGTATTCTGTTTTGCACATAAGTTAAATACTGACTGTTTTTTCATGTAGCACACAAATATCAACTTTAAATTTCAGTGTACAAATAAGCTATCAAGTATTTGTGTGCTTGTACCTTTTTAAAGAAAAAAAAAACTTTCTAAAAATAGCTGAAAGTTAACTATAGAAAAACATTAAATTGCCAAGATACCATTCTACCCAAAATATTACCAGGCCTACCAGAATCAGGTAGCTCCCTTCTCTTAGCTAGATTTCAGCACCTGCAATCTACACTGTCATCATATTTACCCTGATCATTGTGTACATCTTCCTCAAACAATACAAATTCATCCCTGCTAGAATCCACCATCACAGAAGTCTGTGTACTTTGATGTAATTGCCGATAATGGCCTTCCTCATGGAATTTGTAGTTCATTTTATGGCAGAACTGTCACAATTTCTGGGCAATTGTTTTACAGCAGAGCAAATATCACAATGTTGTGCTGACTAATCTGCATCTCCACTGGGTGTCTTGGAAAAGCTAATTTTTTTCCGAGAAGCAGTTGCCAGAGAAACTGAAGGAGGAGATGTCATTACAAGATGTTGATAGCTCTTGGATCCTGCGGAAGCGAATTAAGTCCTAGATCTACAATTACAATATAGCTAGCGGATTTGCTTAGTTTTATTTCATCCTTCAATTTCTCTAGCTGCTTCTCAAAAAATATAATTAAGGCAATCATTTGACTCAAGCTAACCATGTTTGCTCTCTTCACAAGTGACTACTTCGCTGGACTAAAGTACATTCCCCTCAAATTCTAGTCTTCTTGCAGCTGCTGCATTCTCCTACATGCTAATGCAGAATTTAGGGTCATTTTCGGGCCACAGACAGCATCTCTTGCATGTCATTGTCATTTTTTTAAAGTTTTGTACCACCAAGTTGATTGTGTGAGCAAAACAGGAAATGTGATGGAATTCCCCCCCCGCTGTAATGCACTAACAATATTGGTGTAGTTATCAGATATCACATATCCTCAGGAGAGTCAAAGCAGGACTAGCCATGCTGCAATGACATCCCTTACTTTTTGGAACAGATATTCAGCTGTATGCCTCTTAGTGAAGCAACTGATACAGAGAGTAGCCTGCCTCTGACAAATGTGACGTACTTGGGTACATGCTGCTGCTGTTCCTGCTGGTGAAGGCGAATCACCAACCCAGTGGGCTGTCACAGTCATATAATCTTTAGTTTGCTCAGTTCTGCTTGTCCCCATATCTGTAGTTAAGTGTACAGTGTGTAGAATGGCATTTTTAGCCCAATAATTACATTTTTACGAACTTTCTGGTAGAGGTGAGGAATAGCTTTTCTAGTAAAATGTGTTGTGATGGAATTTGGAAATAGGGACAGAAGGCCTCAAGTAACTATCTTAAACTAGCTGCATTAATAGTGGACATTGGACGCAGATCTAATACTAGCATAGTCCCCATGGTGTCTGTGATCCGCTTTGCGACTGGGTGACAGCTTTCTTACTTTCTTCCTCTAGCAAAGGATTTTTTAACAGTAAATTGTTGTAAACTACTAAGAGTCTTCTTCTGGGTTGAAGATCCACCCCCAGCAGCAGCAGCAGCAGGACTAACGCTCAATAATTCTTCAGAGGAATCATGGTTAGTGGAGGAGTCATCTAGCCTTAGCAACTTGGATGCAGGACTAACTCACATCACATGTGAGGATAATGATGATGAAGGTGATGGAGGTGTAAATTGCAGGTGCTGGGATCTAGATGAGAGAATGGAGGTAGATGATGCTGGACTGCTTGTTGTTATTATTTTAACATAAGTTTCTGATTTTCCCAAAAGCTTTCCATGAACTCGCTTCAAATGCTGTAACATGGATGAGAATCCTAGATGGTTAAGGTCCCTACCTCTACTGAGTGTGACTATAAAAAAACGCTGCAAATGGCTAGACAACTGTTGTCAGGATTTGTGTAAAAATAATTCCACACATAAGAGGTGGATTTTTGGTCTTATGACAATGGCCTTTTTCTTATCACTGGAAAAAACTGCTGCAATCTTTGTTTGAAAGTGTATGAAAATGATATTGTGACCAAAATTGACTGCAAATGACTTTAAATTAGTGTTAGTGAGGTTAATAATAATGTAGGATAAAGAAAAGAGCAAAATTATGTGATTTTAGCTTATTTTAGCAATTTTTTTAAAAAAATACAGATCCAAAACAAAAACAAAAACCAAAACACACGAGTGTTGTTTTGCCAAAACCAAAACCAAAACCAAAACATGAAGCTAATGAAGATCCAAAACCAAAACCAAAACACAGGGGTCAGTGAGCATCTCTAGTAGTAAGTCTCTCCCTGACAGCTCTCGGGCCCCTAGAAGGTGTAGCTTGATGCCTGCATTCTCCACCAAATCTGCTGTAGCTGTTAAAATAAAGTAGTCAGTGTCACGAGCCGCGGCAGTACTCACAGCCGCCGCGGCTAGCTTCCTATGCTCCCCGGCGTCCTGGCCGTCACCATGACGACCGGGACGTCACTTCCGCCCAACTCATGACCGTTGCCAAGGCAACAGTCGGACGCCTCTGCAGCGCGGCGCCCCGGCAGTATAGGAAATCGGGCGCGCACTCGCATTCGTGAGACCAGTAATTAGCTGGAGCTGGTATTGAATTAACAGGCATTAGCCTGCAACTGTTTACCTCAGGGATAAGCCCTGATTGGCCTGTTGGTATAGCAGGCAATTAGCCTGCAGGTGTGTATTTCCCAGGGGCAAGCCCTGATTGGTCTATCTCTGTATTTAAGTCAGTGAGGTCTGCAGCCTCACTGCTGGTTATAGCTTCTGTTACCTGTCTGCTGACCTGCTCTGCTCCTAGCTCCTGTCCTTGGGATATTCTGTTGGATTGCCCGTGTATGACCCCTTGCCTGGATTTGGACCCTGCCTGTGTTTCTTGTGACCCCGACCTCTGGCGTGTTTACCGATCTTCCTGTTTGCTCGTGACCCTTGACCTCGGCCTGTTTATTGGATTTGCTGTCTGTTGCTGGCCCTTGACCTTTGCCTGGAGTTCACTCCGCTTTCCTGGGTTCTCCCCAGCCAATACGTACTTCACGACCCTCTGTCAGTCTGCAGCCCAGTCTGTCCCCACCACTAGGGGCTCCAGTGAACACCTGACTGGCAGAGTAGATTCCGGGTTGTGCAGTAACGGCTAGGGGGGGTTCCTAACATTATAACGGGCCAAAGACATTCTGGAGACGAAATTGGGATGGATGAAAGTGGAACCAAATCGTCTCCATTCCAAGCCCTGGCAGGTCATGTTGAGACCCTGTATCAGATGGTCCTGGAATTGTCCCAGCATTTATCCGCTCAAGAGGAGGACTCCCGGACTACACTAGCCACTTCCGGTTCCACGATGAACCCAAGTTAAATTTGCCGGATCGGTTCTGCGGAAATAGAGCCCTGTTTCGGAACTTTAAGGAAAGCTGCAAACTCTAATTTCGACTGAAACCTCGGTCTTCCGGTTCGGAACCGCAGAGAGTCGGGATTGTCATCTCCCTCCTGCAGGGTGACCCCTAGTCTTGGGCCTTAACCCTGCCGCAGTCTAGTCCTTTCCTGCAATCTTTGGAAGCTTTCTTTAATGCATTGGGTCTGCTCTACGATGACCCATGACCGAGTTGCCTCCACTGAGTCTCATCTACGGGCTCTAAAGCAAGGACGACGTCCTGCAGAAGAATAATGTGCTGAATTCCTCAGATGGTCACCTGACAGTGAATGGAATGATCCAGCGTTACGCAGCCACTTTTGCCTTAAACTGTCAGAGCAGATCAAAGATTCACTTGTGCAGTATCCTTTCCCCACCTCGTTGGAAAGCCTTATGCAACTCGCCATTAAAATTGACAGGAGAATGAAGGAGAGGAAGACAGAGAAAGAGGCATCTTCCTTTTTATCTGCATTTATCCCGGTTCCCACGGATGAGGAGGAATCTATGCAGTCGGGGCCCTATCGCCTCTCTTCTGACGAAAGAGACAGAAGACAGTTACAAGGCCTATGTCTTTATTGTGTTAATAAATAGGGATGTGCACCGGCCACTTTTGGTGTCTCGTGTTTTGTGTTTTGGATTCGGATTTGCTTGAGGTTTTGGGTTCGGATTTGTTTCGCAAAACACCTGGCGAAAGGTTTTGGTTCGGATTTAAGGTTTTGGATTCGGATTTATTTTGAAAAAAACATAAAAAGTGTTAAAATCAAGTTTTTTGGTTTATTTTCACTCCTACGCCATTATTAACCTCAATAACATTCAATAACAATCATTTCCACTAATTCCCAGTCTATTCTGCAGAATCAGTGAACTTTGTAATATTGCAGTACCACTGGACTTATACTGCTGAATCAGTGAACTTTGTAATATTGCAGTACCAATGGACTTATACTGCAGGATTGTTTTTGGATATTTTTTTTTAATTTCTTTTTTTTATAATTATTTTTTTTATAACTTTTTTTGGACTGAGCAGAACACAGCACAGCACACCACAGCACAGCACAGCACGAGATATAGCAGGACAGAGGACCACCTAACACAACCTCCCTCTACCCTGATCAATGCCTGAGTGAAGATGGCGGCGGCTAGCGGGGAATTTATAGAATACGAGTATCGCGGGATTATGACTCAGAGCCTCGGTTTCAGTTTTGCAATTGGCGGGAATACCCGGATCTGTCTCGGATCCGGCTCAGATCGGCAACGTTCGGGTGGGCTCGGATTTCAGATATCCGAGCCAGCTCATCTCTATTAATAAAGGCCACTTTTTCTACTCTTGTCCTTACAAACCTGAAAGAGGAGCATGTCTGGGAAAGGTCCACTTAGGTCTGCAAGTTGTTTCCCAAAAGAATGCTGTCCTGATTCCTGCACAAGTCACTTTCGGTGCCAGTTCCGTGGGTCTGTCGGCCTTCATTGATAGTGGAGCTGCAGGCAACTTCTTCGACATCGGGTTTGCTCGCTCCGCGGGAATCCTGACTGTGAAGCTTAAATCTGCCATTACCGTTTGTGGCTTAGATGGGAGTCTATTGCCTGGTGGCAAGATTACTTGGGAGACCCCGTTACTGCAACTGAACATTGGAGCTCTCCATTCAGAGTCAATGACCTTCTTCCTTATCGACTGCCCTTCAGTTCTGTCGAAGTCAGCAAATTGGATAAAGTCATTTCAATTGATATCGAGCAAACTTGATTGTCCTTGTCTGAAATTATGCGTAGAGCACGCTACGGCGTGGAAGGGCATATCCAGCCGCAACATGTGGCAATAACAGTTTTTACACTTTAGTATACATTCGCACCAACACACACATTTGTAAATAGTACACATTAATCGTAGTTGCAACACATAGTTAATTATGTCGAAATATAGTAGTGTTTATGTGTAATATTATAAGTTATATGCATATTAGTGATACATATGGTTCAGGTTAAAAGAAATGTGTCATGTCTAATATCATGGTAATCCCCATTACATCAGCAGCTGTTTGGTGCATTCAGCGAGGAGATCGCACATTGCATACTCTAGTTATTGATGTCAGGGAATAAACCTTTAATATGATTATTAACTGTCAAATGCAAATGGACTGATTGTAATTGGAGTGTGGCGGGAAGAACAGAGCAGTGTGGCGGGAAGAACAGAGCAGTTTGGCGGGAAGAACAGAGCTCATCACCCTTGACAGTAAGGTCAAAGGTGAGAAGGGCATTGTAAGGAATCCATAACATAGGGCCAAGTGGGGGGCTCTATATGTGTGGCAATACAAAGACAACCCCAAATTCAAAGTCCATTACCCCAGTGTAGGGGTTATGTAAAGGACTTATAACCCTTTCCCATAAAAAAAGCATAAATTACTGAACCAAGGACCAAAGAAAGCCAGACTGATATAATGGGAAAATAATCTATGCACTGAAATGGCAACTGCAGATGGAAAATAGATATGTGTATAACAACATGGAATGTACAAACTCTGGGCAAGCCAGGATTTTTACATAGCTTACATGATAAGGTATGGAAATATAAAGTGACTATGACAGCAATCCAAGAGCGAGGAAATTGAATTATCATATTCCCTTTTTTAAAGTTCTGGTGATAGGGGATTAGGTGGCAGAGGGTTCCTGGAAGAAAATAAACATAAATCAGCTATGTTAAATTTTAATCCAGTGAATAAAAGACTATTCTTAGGATGACGGCCTGCTTCCTCAATATATTATTTCTATGTATGAATGCCCAAACAAAGGAGGCTGAAAAAACTGAGGACAACCTGTATGAAAAGCTAGAGCTAGAAACAGGGAGCATCACAAGACAAGATATTAAAGTGATCTTGGTAGACCTTAATGCCAAGGTAGGAAGGGAAGCATCCTTTAAGGAAACTGTAGTGAAGGAAAGCCTCCATGAATCGTCTAATGATAACGGAATTGGGCTGATTGATTTTACTATGGGCAAACAGATGATCATAAGGATCACATGGCTCCAAAGGAATGATATTACATAGTGCTAAAAAATAAATAGATCACATGCTTATAGGTTGCAAGCAAGCAACAGATATACTGCAAGTACACAGTTGCAGGGGTGCAGGAGGAGATTTGGGCTTTATTCTTGTGAGTGTCAAGTTCAAGTAAGAAATAGCCTCTTATAGAGTTGTTAATAGAAAGAGGGTGCCTAGGTTTAATGATTCAAATCTTAAGGATAGAGAAATTAGACAGCAGTTTGAAAAGGAAAAAGGAAACGGACTCCAGAAGATCCACTGCAGCTCGGTTGAAGAGAGTATAGAGGAAAAATGGAAGACAATGAAAGATGTAATACGGAAAGCAGCTGATAAAACTCTAGGCTTACAAAAGGTGGCAAAGAGAAAGAGATTTGATTAAGAGTGCAGGATAAATATACATTAGAGAAATAAAGTAAGAAGACAAATACTGCAAAGAAATGCTAGATTTAATAGATGTTCTGAATATTTTTATGAATTATTGAATATGAATAACGAGGTGAATCCAAAGGAATGGTAATAGAATGTATAGATAAAGAGTAAGAACTAATGAATACAGAAGGGACAATCTTGGAGGAATGGAAATGTGAGCAAGAACAAGCCCCTACACTAGAAGAAGGTAAAACGGCAAATAGGGGACTTAAAAATAACAGAGCCCCTGGAGAAGATAATGTGACAGCAGAAACAATAAAGTACTGAGGAGAACAGCTGCTGTCACATGCCCACCAACTTATATCTGACATTTGGGAAACCAAAGAAATGTCATAATAATGGGACACTGTGATTCTCTGTCCAATACATAAAAAAATAAAGAAAAGCATAGTGTGAGAATTATTGTGTAATAGCATTACTTAGTGTGGTTCCTTTTTTAAAGCTATCAGCCTAATGCCACATGCAGAACATATTTTGACAGATCATCAATGTGGCTTCTAAGTCAAATGTTCACTGTCAGGCAGATTTTGGAAAACATTTATGAACGTAATGTCAAGGTTCACCAACTGTTCATCAGAGAAATTATACTTTGCTTCGAACGATCTGGGAGTACCAGCAAAGTTAATATGATTAGTCCAAAGATTATGACACTCCATAAGACAATATGAAAGGTGAAAGTACAGGGTGGATTATCAAAGAGATTTGACGTTAACCAATCACTAAGGCAGAGTGATGTTTTGTTAACATTGTTATCGCAATTAATATCGACCTGGAAATGTTATGAGAAAAGTATATAGAATCAGCCCTGGAGGAACATTGTGTAATAGGATAACACAAAAACATCCATATGCAGATGACATAGATATACTGTCTTGCTGTCTGGAGAAAACAGACACTAGGTGATCAGACTATTCAGCTGAATGGAGACAACTATGAATGGTGTCAAAGCTTGGATCTGTTCTTACAGAGGATTAAATAATATGCAAGAAGACTAGAATAGCAGCAGGAAACAGGAGTTACCAAGCTCTGCATAAAGTCTTTACGATACATAGCATTAGTAGAAAATGAAAGCTGACCAAGTACAGTACTGTGATAATGCCAGTAGAGACCTCAGATTCAAAAGCATGTACAATGACCCCCTATGATGAAGAACTTATATGACTGATATAGCTAGGTCATGAAATAAAAAATTCAGAAAACAGAATAGTGAAGAAGATGTTCAGTGGGAACCCAGGAGGACAGCATCAGAGAGGTAGGCCCAGAACTAGATGGTTGGGTGATGTTGAGATGGATCTAAGGAAGATGGGGGTTAGAAGATACAGTATCAGAGGAAGAAATAGAGAGGATTGGGCTCTACTTGTTCAGGTGGCCAGGGCCCTTCAAGGGCTGTAACATCAAGGAGGAAGAAGAAATCAGTCTGGATACAGTCACATGATATTCAATTTTTATACTTGCGCCTGTGAACCAAGCACTCTTAATCACGGCCTGAATTGACCTATTTGCTTATGACCATAACTACTTATTTTGTATCCTGGATACAACCATTTTTCCTGGTGTTTTACTCTGCCTTATTGTCTGTGATACCACTTCCCAGTTGTAGTATCCTAGCGTCCGAGAACCACTCCATCAGCTTTCCAGTGATACCTGCGACACTTAATCTGGATAAATAATGCAATCTTGCCTCAGCACTTTCCCTTGCACTATGTGTTGCTCTCTAGCGCCATCTCCACACAGGCTACAGCTGGTATTACATCTAAACCTTTCATTTGATATATTAACATTTACAGCTCTAATGTATGTGGCCAAGCTGTTATACTGGCAGAAGTTGGTAGTACACCCTAGCGCATTTCAGTGTATATGCTCTACCTGGTGCAGTTGTATCCTGCATACCTGTTACCATACAGATATCTGCTCTGCATCTCACTCCCAGGTCCTCTGTTGTACCCATATACCTCAGTTAAGTTACCACTACTTAAGATTAAGTACTGGGTACAGTTAAATACAGCGGAACATACCTGGTTCTATGGGAATGGGGTTGCTAAAGGTGAAGCTCTCATCTGCATCAGGTTCTGGTAACTTAAATGATAGGGTGATTTATGACACAATGTCCCTGTCTCTTTTCTAATTGTGGCAATTCCACAGCCACTTTGCACTTCTACTACAGTACCCAGCTGTGTCTCCAGCTTCATATGCTGTGGTATCTGTCCAAAAATGCATAATGGCTTCATACCTTAATTCCTGGAATTCTATATACCTTGCTGTATGTAGCATATGGTTCACGTTCTAGCCTTTTGTATTAGTGGCGTACCACCTATTACCCCAGCTACCCTGATTGGGCCTCAGCTGACAACACTGTTAATGAATTTTCAGTGACAAAAAACAGGACAGACCTGGCAAAAAGGGATATATGAAAGCAATCCACAATTAAGACAAATCCCAGTCTGTCTGTAAGCAAACTAAATTGATCACTGTAGTTTGATAATAGCAAGCCAAAATCATATCAAGATTCCCCTCCCTGACTTTATTGAAGCATAGGAAGAGACATGTTTCTTCCTCATCTTGCAAAATTAGAACCATGTTGTATGCTGGGCTTATTATAGCTATACTGGACTTGTGGCCACTTTTAATATAATCCAGCACACTCAAAATTGTATTTACCAAATAAATGTGTCAATGTAAAGATAATGAATAGCATCTATACTATAAATATATATTGCACTATCCCCAGCGTAAAGGGACAGCTGTCAGTCAAAATGATTTATTGCGAGGTTCACAAAATGTCACCTTGACCTTGCACTGGATTTAAACTGTCTCTCGTGAATGGAGATGATGAGGTATGAGGGAGATTTGAGTGATGTGAGAGGTGGCTAAGATCATGACCTCCATTTCTTTGCTCACTTGACACTAGCACTACATTGAGGAAATTATACCATAACTTCCACAAAGAATGAATTTCTAGATATGTGCTTTAATAGAGATAATGTAGAATCAAATTTATAGAGACTAGTATGAAGGTATGTGATACGGCTTAGTTTTTCAATGGAATATATTTAAGCATTATAGTGTAGTTTGAAGCAGCAGTATCCAAATGAGCAAATAAGTGTGCATACTGTAAAAGGGACCTGTACTGGTTCTATAGCGCAATTCAGGAAAAACACTACCAGTGACAATTATAAATGCTAGTGTTTATTCACCTATACTAGTGGCAATGTTTCGATTATAGATACAACCTTTATTAAGCCCAAATAATCAGTGGACAAAAACAAATGTGTATTGTACACTAATTTTATATCCTTCCTCCTTAATCAAATGTCATCATCATCTATGGTCAAACAACAATTGGTAAACTTTCATATAAAGCTGCCTATTGTCATAATATAATAATATTTCTTAAATGATTAAATACAATCAAAAGCAAAATTCACTAATTGTATGTGGTGCCAATGATATATTTTAATAACAGAAAATGTTTCTTTCACATGGTCAGCAAATTTGCATCATGGCATCAACAGCACACAAATTATCAATGTCAGCTACATCATAGCAAATATCAGTCACTAGGCAACTTCCAATAATATAGCAAATCAACTTATAATAATAGTAAATAATTGAGATGTACACTGCATGAAAACTAATATATGCCATCAAGTGAATGGATTAATAAATGCACATAATACATTTGATGTTTGTGTAGATAAAGGCATTTTTCAATTTCAATATGACAGGAGCATTAGGTTAAAACATATAAATTTGAATCATTTCACAACAATAACCTTAGATAATATATTAAAAATGACATTAAAGTGTACAAAACTGAATGAATATACATTATAAAATAAAAAAACCACTGCAATCACTTGATCATCATAGTTTTCCTTTAGATATATAATACCAATTGTTCAAGTACATTGTGCACATATATCCATTATTTTATTAACACAATATTTTTTTTAAATGTATTATTAATTATACTCCCTTAGGATATATGAATATATGAATTAACATAGTTTATACACCCTTTTGTTGGCAAGCTATAATATGTTTCAATGTCCCAAGTCAATTTAAAAACATAAATTAGCAAACACAAATATTATGTAAAGGGAAATAAAGCCATTGTTCTATGGTAATATAGTTCAAATCTGTATTAATGATTGAGAATAGAGTATTTAAACCTGACTAAATATGTCCATCATGCTCTTTCACTCCTCTACCATTGCCTGCCATGTTAGAAGGTAAGTGCTTCTCTAATTAAATAAGTTAACTAATCAGCTAGGAAGTTTAGTTTTGCACAAATGTGCACTGTTTGCCATCGTCCCGCCCTGACTTCGCCGCCGTGAGCCTTAGCTATGAGTGTTAGGAACACTTTCCTTGTTTTATTTTTTTTACAAACTATATGTAAAAGCAGTCTTCATTCAATATCCCTTACCCTTTGCCTTGCACCCCAGTCATATTAAATATCTTTTGTATTGCTAACAAAATATCTCTCAAGTCTGTTCAGGGTGAAGGTTATCCCATTAACTTCTAAATTTCCAGAACTTAGGAATTGGTGGTCCTGGAGTTTCCCCTGGTAGGAAAAAGTTATGAATTTATTATTATGAATACCTTACCAAAAATTTAAAATCTCCTTCAAATTCGCCTTATATATATATATATATATACCTCCAAGATATTTCACTGATCTCCAAAATCTAGTTCCCAAACTACCATTCATCGGTGCGTATATGGTGGCATGCCATATCGCCAATTCACCTACTGCTTTCATTGTAAAACTATCAAATTCCATTCCCATTACATTTTACATTTTTCATACTGTCACTTCAGCCACTGATCCCATCCCATAATCATTCCCATTCTCCACTGTTGGGCTACATTAAGAATATTAAAATTCATAACTTCTCTACAATCCCCTATTACTCCCTTGATTTATAACTTAGACTTTCCACCAGAATTACAACTGGGAGCTTTCAGGTCATGGTCTGATGGACAAGTGGAAAGAGGAAGTGTATGTGCCTGCTTTGCTTCACAGAAGAGACAGGGTTTCAGGATTAGAATTCCGAGCTTCTTCCTTTGGAGACTGCAAATCTGCTGACTGAGTTATTCTGGCTGTTGGGCAGCTCAATGCCTTCTAGCTCAGTTTAACTGCTCTCCTGAAGTTCCAGCATGTTCTAGCTCAACCCTTTGACATCCTATATAAGCCTTGCCTGTTTCTGTCCTCCATGCCAGATTATTGTACTACTGCAAGTAATCTAGTTCCTGTTGTTGTTGCTGCATTCTGCCTCCAGTTATCTACTAATCATATACCGACCTTGGATTATCCTCACCTACGCCTCTACCTGAACCCTTTGCCTTATTTGCTTCACTGTGCACTGAACCCAGCAGCCATTGGCCATTCATTCTCATAATATCCTCTAGTGGCCTGGTACTCCTTCTTGTCACTGGAGTCCAATTCAGTCTTTGGACTGTTACACAAGGTATCTTTGGATTCTAGATATATTTACAAGCTAGACATTATCTACAAGATAAGACCATTTTTGCAGGGGTGGGGAGAAACCTGACCAGCTTTGAGGACCTGTGCTGCGTATGCCAGTTCCCCGGATATACGATTTCCAACTTGCACTACATGATGATTCGTTGCTAAGTTATGCAATTTCTTGGGATTGGGATCTGAGAAGGTCACAAGATGGCCAAATATTTTTAAATTACTGTAGACAGATACTCTGTAGTAGATAAACATTTCAAGATCCTCTTTAGATGATATAGGTGTTCTTCTCAGATACACAAAATACATATATAGTATCTCGAGTTCCTGCTGGAGGTGTGGATCGAAAGCAGGATCTCCAGTGCCTATATGGTTGAACTGCTACTAGTTCCCTGTTGGCTAAAGGTTAGGGTTTACACAATGGAAATTATGGGAGGCCCAGTTCCAGAGGGTCCAGATTTTTTACTATTTAATCTCCCAAACATTTCATTCTCCCAATATAAAATATCTTGCTCAGACAATTAAACAATGCTGCAAAAGCTGTGATGCCAATAGACAGGAGCCTGAGTCTGAAGGATTGTCTAAATAGGATAGACCTCTGTATGACCATGGATGATATTTCCC
Source organism: Mixophyes australis (assembly GCA_036250195.1). Classification (NCBI taxonomy): domain Eukaryota; kingdom Metazoa; phylum Chordata; class Amphibia; order Anura; family Limnodynastidae; genus Mixophyes; species Mixophyes australis. The sequence continues at coordinate 206,394,423 of JAVHZZ010000002.1, forward strand.
TGTCAAGAGAAGAGCGATTTACAGAATGTATGGCAATTTGGTTCCATTGGCCAGAGTTCAAGGAGATTCCTTCCTACCATACCCATATGAAGCTGTCCCTGCGGTCTTTAGGCTCTCCTGGTTTTAGATCTCTATGCAAGATGCTGCCCAGTCTGTCTCCAATCCAGAGATCCTTCCAGAATCAGGCTATGGGCACTGCGATCTTGGATTCGGTCACATGACTCCTCCCAGCCAATCAGGCGATAGCAGTCTCCACTTCAGATTTCCCAACAAAGCCAGTTCCTGGGAGCTGCCACTCAGAGTGCTGCTTCTGCCTGGCTGAGTGCAGTATACAATATGGAATCATCAACTACTATAAAAGAACTTCATGGAGCCCTCACCTGTTGCCAGTGCAACATTGTTATTTCAAACCCAAACCTGGTTTGCAGCAGTCTGCTATCCTTTCTGTTGTTCCAGTTCAGACATTGTAGTCTGCATCACGACTCCAGTCTGGTTCCAGCATTACCAGCTTCATTCCAGTTCCAGTCCGTTTCCAGCATTACCATTTCCATTCTGGGTCCAATCCGGTTCTGTTCCGGTTTCATCATCCAGCATTCTGGTTCCAACATTACCAGCTCCATTCTGATTCCATTCTGGTTCCAGAATTACAGCTCCATTCCAGTTCCATCATCCAGCAATCCGGTTTCTGCATTCCAGTTCCTTCCTCCAACATTCCGGTTCTGTTCCAGTGGTATCATCCAGCATTCCAGTTCCAGCATTTCAGTTCTATTCGGGGTTCAGCAATCCAGTTCCTGTCTGGTCTTCTTTGCTAGTTATTCACCACTTGTTTCTATCCTTTCAACTACATGCATAGGAACATAATCAGGCCACCCAGCTTTGCAGGGGAGGGCTGGCAGACTTTGGCCCAGGGGGCAAGCACACCGCACTGGCCCATAAGTAGTGGCCCATCCTTAAAGGGTGTTTTCTGGTACAATATATATTTATATATATAAAAAGAGGCTATTTTAGTGTTGCTTAATTCATATATATATTTTTATGCCCAGGCCTAGAGCTGCATTAAGGCTCTGGGGGGCCTAGGCACTTTAGACAGGGTAACCCCCTGTGATGTAGCATGGTTATCATTTTAGACAAATACACAAGCAATACTGTGTGCACTACTGTTAGGTGCACACAGTTCTGCCTTCACGAGCAGTACACGGTGAAGCGGGACATACCTCCCAACTGTCCTAAGTGAAACAGTCACTCAAATTCGGGACTGTCTCACCAGATTCAGGACAGTTGGCAGACTGTCCTGCTCTCTCCTACCTGTCCTTGTCACCACTTGTGGCTGCTGGTTTGTTTAGCTCATTTGCTGGTTGTCTGGACCATGGAATATTGGAGGCCCTATTTGGAGAAAAAATGGGTACATAAAATTTAGAAAACTCCAAACAGTCCCAGTTTAAATCAATAGCACCTACGTTTTATAATTAGGTCTCCCTTCTTCATCATCATCATTTATTTATATAGCGCCACTAATTACGCAGCGCTGTACAGAGAACTCATTCACAACAGTCCCTGCCCCATCGGAGATTACAGTCTAAATTCCCTAATATAGACACACACACAGACAGACAGAAGACTAGGGTTAATTTTGATAGCAGCCAATTAACCTGCCAGTATGTTTTTGGAGTGTGTGAGGAAACTGGAGGACCCGGAGGAAACCCACGCAAACACAGGGAGAACATACAAACTCCACACAGATAAGAACATGGTCGGGAATTGAACTCATGACCCCAGTGCTGGGAGGCAGAGGTGCTAACCACTACGCCACTGTGCTGCCTTCAACCATAACATTAAAATATTAATATTCACATTTGCTAAATAGATTTCTTTCCCTCCAACCAACCCTGACATTTGATAGCACCCACATTTAATATATAAACCTATTTCCCCCTCTTCAAACAGCCCCAGCAATAATTTAAATAGCATTTACATTTAACAAATATAACCATTTCCCACAACAATCACAGGCATTAAATAATTCATAATCACATTTAATAAAGAGACCTCATTCTCCCCAAACAACCCCACAATCAATAGCCCACCACCCCAGCAATAAATTAAAGGTACAATTACTCCATCTTAAAATCATAGGACCTATTAAATTAAATTGCCCCACCATCACCCCACAAATAAAATAGCACCCAATGATTAGCCCCCACCTGCACTTCTCGATTAAATTAACAGCCTACCTCTCACACACAATACGTTCATATACTGGCCCCCTCTCACACACAATACGTTTATATAGTGGTCCCCTCACACACACAATACATTCATATAGTGGCCCCCTCACACACACAATACATTCATATAGTGGCCCCCTCACATACAAAATACATTCATATAGTGGCTCCTTCTCACACATACATACATTCATATAGTGGCCCCCTCTCACACACAATACGTTTATATAGTGGCCCCCACACACACACAATACATTCATATAGTGGCCCCCTCTCACACACAATACATTCATATAGTGGCCCCCTCACATACAAAATACATTCATATAGTGGCTCCTTCTCACACATACATACATTCATATAGTGGCCCCCTCTCACACACAATACGTTTATATAGTGGTCCCCTCACACACACAATACATTCATATAGTGGCCCCCTCACACACACAATACATTCATATAGTGGCCCCCTCACATACAAAATACATTCATATAGTGGCTCCTTCTCACACATACATACATTCATATAGTGGCCCCCTCTCACACACAATACGTTTATATAGTGGCCCCCACACACACACAATACATTCATATAGTGGCCCCCTCTCACACACAATACATTCATATAGTGGCCCCCTCACATACAAAATACATTCATATAGTGGCTCCTTCTCACACATACATACATTCATATAGTGGCCCCCTCTCACACACAATACGTTTATATAGTGGCCCCCACACACACACAATACATTCATATAGTGGCCCCCTCACACACACAATACATTCATATAGTGGCCCCCTCACATACAAAATACATTCATATAGTGGCTCCTTCTCACACATACATACATTCATATAGTGGCCCCGTCTCACACACAATACGTTTATATAGTGGCCCCCCCACACACACACAATACATTCATATAGTGGCCCCCTCTCACACACAATACATTTATATAGTGGTCCCCTCACACACACACAATACATTCATACAGTGGCCCCCTCACACACACAATACATTCATATAGTGGCCCCCTCACATACACAATACATTCATATAGTGGCTCCTTCTCACACATACATACATTCATATAGTGGCTCCTTCTCACACATACATACATTCATATAGTGGCAACATTTTGTACCCAAATGTGTATTCCACTAATCAGTTTTTAAAATTAAGCTAATCACAAAAGTGAGCGATCAAAGCTACTATAGGTCTTTCTGCGTTTTCCAGTGGTCCATAGATCACAATATGCAAGGAGCTCCATCAACATCAAACATCTTAACATTTTGTTAATGCAAATGATGATAAAAGGCTTCATCAAAATCAAAGTTCTATCTGGAATCCAATTAAATTTAATTGAATAAGATGATTACCATGTGTATTTTAGGTAGGGACAAGCAGTTTCAAAAGATAAATGAAATAGACAAATGTAGAAAAAGAGAAGTGTGTCATCTGGGAAATTTTTATCCAGGTCGATGAAATGAAAGGAGATGACTAGCAGATGTTGACTAGCACCTGCGTTAAAAGTAAGGGAGTCTGTATTAGTGAAAAGGTGACATATTTTATTTTTTGGGAAAACCTGCACCAATAATATTTCTTAATAATATGCCCATTCTTCTGAATGTTACTGTTAATTCCCTGCCCTTAGATGATGCAGTTAGACCTATACTTTCTGTTTCAAACAGTTTAGGCATACCCAAACCAGGCACTCTTCTCTACAGATAACCAGAAATAAATATATATATATATATATATATATATATATATATATATATATAGAAAAATAATAAGCAAAAGGCGGTTAGTGCAGTATTAGAAAAACACCAAAAATGTGTGACAATAATTTTCATGTATATGTGTGTACCTCATACACAATATAAATATAAAAACATACAGATTTACGCAGCAGGCAGCTCCTCAAAAGCAAGCACTCATTTGCAAGTTTATATATATATAGAGATAGATAGATAGATAGATATAGATATATATATATAGATATGTATATAGATATAGATATGTATATATCTATATATATATATATACAGGGTGATTCAAAAGTCGCAGTACACCCTTTTATTTCAAAAACTTTACAGGAAATTGGGAAACCTGAATACTCCAGTAAGGTATGGGTGACGTGGTCTATCTTTTACGGTATGTACCAAACATGGACGCCATCTTGAAACCGGCCAATCGGCCCAATTCCTATAGAGTTTTTGAAAATAATAGGGTGTACTGCGACTTTTGAATCACCCTGTATATATATATTAGAGATGGTCACTGACCCCCGTGTTTTGGTTTTGGATTCGGTTTTGGATCTGGATTACCGTCGTGTTTTGGTTTTGGTTTTGGTTTTGCAAAACCGCCATTGCGTGTTTTGGTTTTGGTTTTGGTTTTGTTTGGTTTTGTTTTGCTATTTTGTTGGAAAATACATGTTTTTGTGCCTAAAATAACCCAATTTAGTGCTCCAACTGTTTTAGAGATAAGTAATCTAATTGTTGAGGTAATAAATCATCCAAAAAAACTGTTTAATTCTTCGTTGGTAGGCCTTCATTTATTCTACACACAAAACAGATTGTCTTCCTCTCCATCTATGCATATTGGCAATGCAGCCATCGTCTTTGAATGTATATTACACCCTACACTTATAGTTAAATATGTAAAGAAATGGAAAAAGACAGTTTGCTTTCTGTCTCTATAGGCCCCCCTCCACTTTTTTAAAAAAACAAAAAATTCAGCCATTATAGACTGTACAATATTAATTGACATGGAGAAAGCCAGTTTGGTTTCTGTCTCTCAAGGCCCCCCTCCACTTGTATAAAATACCAAAAAATTCAGCCATTATAGACTGTACAATATTAATTGACATGGAGAAAGCCAGTTTGGTTTCTGTCTCTCAAGGCCCCCCTCCACTTGTATAAAATACCAAAAAATTCAGCCATTATAGACTGTACAATATTAATTGACATGGAGAAAGCCAGTTTGGTTTCTGTCTCTCAAGGCCCCCCTCCACTTGTATAAAATACTAAAAAATTCAGCCATTATAGACTGTACAATATTAATTGACATGGAGAAAGACAGTTTGGGGTCACTCTGTCTCTCTAGGCCCCCCTCCACTTGTATAAAATACCAAAAAATTCAGCCATTATAGACTGTACAATATTAATTGACATGGAGAAAGCCAGTTTGGTTTCTGTCTCTCTAGGCCCCCCTCCACTTGTATAAAATACTAAAAAATTCAGCCATTATAGACTGTACAATATTAATTGACATGGAGAAAGACAGTTTGGGGTCACTCTGTCTCTCTAGGCCCCCCTCCACTTGTATAAAATACCCAAAAATTCAGCCATTATAGACTGTACAATATTATGAAAAATGGACAAAGCCAGTTTAGGGTCACTCTGTCTATGACACCCTACCCTTAAGGATAAATTGCCCTAACAGCAGCCTTTCAAGATGGTATGTGATATGGAAATGCCACAAGTCCCTTTCCTCTTTGGGGGTAGATTGCACCCTACACTTACATAGAAAGTTTTAAAAAGATGTTATCGGCATCATCTTCAGCTTAATCCTCACCCTCATCAGTGTGTACGTCATCATCACAGACTATCAATTCATCGCCGCTTGAATCCGCCATTAGAGAACAGTCAGTGCTTGGATGTCTTGGATGGTGAAGGCCTTCCTCGTGGAAGATGTAGTTCATTTTTATAAACATCATTTTCTCCACATTTTTGGGAAGTAACCTTCTACGGCGATCACTGACTAAGTTCCCTGCTGTGCTGAACACTCGTTCAGAGTACACACTGGAGGGTGGGCAGCTTAGGTATTGCAAAGCAAGTTTGTACATGGGTTTCCAAATGGCCTGCTTTTCTTCCCAGTAAGGAAAGGGACTGTCTGACATTTCCATATCAACTACCTCTTGAAAGTAATCCTCCACCATCCTTTGCATGTTTATACTCATATTGGATGGAGTTATGGGCAAAGTGACACATTTTTTTGAAAAATCCTTCAAACCAGCCCAGATGTTAAATTGTTCTGGTCTGCCCCCTGTGTCTTCCCTGCTTCTTTTTTGGAAATTTAATTTTTTACGAGCAACAGCTTGAGAAAGTGAAGGAGGACACGTCGTCAAGCCGAGGCCCAGTTCAGCGGCCAACTTGCTGAGCAATAGCTCCTTGCAAAAGTTCACATCTCGCTCATTTACAAGTAAAGACTCAATGTAGGTTTTAAACCTTGGATCAAGCACAGTGGCCAAAACGTACTGATCCGAGTTCAAGATCTTAATAACTCGAGGATCATTGTGAAGCGAATTAAGTACTTGATCGACAAGGCCAACATACTTTGCTGAATTGCTTGCTTTCAGCTCCTCCTTCATTTTCTCAAGCTGCTTTTCCAATAGTCTAATTAAAGGAATGACTTGGCTCAAACTAGCAGAGTCTGCACTGACCTCACATGTCACAACTTCAAATGGTTTCAGCACCTTGCACAGCACTGAAAGGATTCCCCACTGTGCAAGAGTGAAATACATCCCCCCTCCTTTCCCAATGTCATGACTTGTGCAATATGCTTGGATGGCTTTGCGCTGTTCCTCCATCCTCTGAAGCATGTACAGGGTGGAATTCCACCGAGTTACCACCTCTTGCTTAAGTTGGTGGCAGGGCAAGTTAAACTGCTCTTGGAGCTGCTGTAATCTCCTACATGCTGTGGCTGAATGCCTGAAATGGCCTGAAATTTTACGGGCCACCGAAAGCATCTCCTGCACCTCACGGTTATTTCGTAGGAAGCTCTGCACCACCAAGTTGATGGTGTGAGCAAAACAGGGAATATGTTGGAAATCACCCAGCTGTAATGCTCGCACTATATTGTTGGCGTTATCTGAAATGACATACCCTGGGGAGAGTCCGAGTGGTATAAGCCATGCATCAATCACATCTCTCAGTTTGCGTAACAAATTGTCAGCCGTATGCCTGTTAGTGAAGCCGGTGATACAAAGAGTGGCCTGCCTGTGACAAATGTTACGTAGTGGTGTACATGCTGCTGCTGTTCCTGCTGGTGAAGGTGAATGACCAACCCAGTGGGCTGTCACAGTCATATAGTCTTTGGTTTGGCCACTTCCACTTGTCCACATATCTGTGGTTAAGTGAACAGTGGGCAGAATGGCATTTTTCAGCGCAATCTCTACATTTTTACACACTTTTTGGTATAGTTGTGGAATAGCTTTACGGGAGAAATGGTGTCGCGATGGAATTCTGTAACGCGGACACAAAACCTCAATTAACTGTGAAAAACCAGCTGCGTTTATTGTGGAGATTGGACGCAGATCTAACACTAACATTGCAGCCATGGCGTCTGTGATTCGCTTGGCGACTGGGTGACTGCTGTCATATTTGCTTCCCCTCGCAAATGATTGTTTCACAGTTAATTGCTGAAATGTAGGACTGCTCATTTTATTCACCTGCCTCTGGGATGACGATTCACCCCCAGCAGCAGCAACAGCAGCAGCAGGACTAACGCTTTCTTCAGAGGAATCAATAATAGTGCCGGAGTCATCCAGCCTTAAGTGGGATGCCGGGCTAACTCCGAGCGCTACTGAGGATATTGATGAGGATGGTGTGGTGGGTGTATTTTGTAGCCGTCGGTATGTCGGTGAGCGGAGGGTCTTAGCTGATGAGGGAGTGCTTGTATTCTTTTGGGAAGAACTTTCAGCTTTTCCCAACACTTTGCCATGAACTCTCATTAAATGGCGTAACATAGACGAGGTTCCAAGATGGTTAAGGTCCCTCCCTCGACTGACTGTGGCTTCACATACACTACAAATGGCTATACAATTGTTGTCTGGATTTGGGTAGAAATAATTCCACACATAAGAAGTGGATTTTTTTGTTTTATGCCCAGGCATGACAATGGCCTTTTTCTTGTCACGTGCCAGAACTGCTGCCACTGGTGCAGGACTTACACAAACAACCTCATCCTCATCAACATCCTCATTAGCGCCCTCGTCGCCTACACAAATCTCCCCCTCATCCTCTTCTAATTCCAAAGTGGCATCCTCAATTTGGGTATCACCGGCTACACTCGGGCTATTAAGGCACACATCAGCAGAATGCTCACGATTAGACATCCCACTGTTGGATGGACTCTCCACAGGGATTGTTGTCATTTGTGAATCAGAGCAAATATTCTCCTGTAATGCCTCACTGTTATCTTGCAGCTCAGCTTTGATGCGTAACAGTAGTTGTGCACCAATTGTAGGCTGGGTAACTTTTTGGGATCTGCCACTAATAGCCAAAGGTGAAGGCCTCATTCTCTCTTTGCCACTGCGTGTGTAGAATGGCATGCTTGCAATTTTTTTTTTATCGTCACTTAACTTTTGCTCAGTTACACTTCTTTTTCGCTTCAATACAGTAAATTTTTTTTTGGTTTTTGTTTTTTGCACTAATTTGAAAACACTCTGTTGTTTGACATCGCCTTGGCCAGATGACGTACTGGGAACACTAACATCAGGACTGGTGACAGAACCTGGTTGCTCATTTAGATCATATGTGGACTGCTTTGAATCCATTCTGAGCGCAAACCACTGGGGAGTGCTAAAAATTATTTAGTAGATTCTGCTGACAGTTATGACTTTTGACAGCCAGAAATATTAATGCACAATTAGGGAGGACACCCCAAAAACACTGAGGAGTGCTAAAAATTATTGAGTAGATACTGCTGACAGATATGACTTTTGACAGCCAGAAATATTAATGCACAATTAGGGAGGACACCCCAAAAACACTGAGGAGTGCTAAAAATTATTGAGTAGATACTGCTGACAGATATGACTTTTGACAGCCAGAAATATTAATGCACAATTAGGGAGGACACCCCAAAAACACTGAGGAGTGCTAAAAATTATTGAGTAGATACTGCTGACAGATATGACTTTTGACAGCCAGAAATATTAATGCACAATTAGGGAGGACACCCCAAAAACACTGAGGAGTGCTAAAAATTATTGAGTAGATACTGCTGACAGATATGACTTTTGACAGCCAGAAATATTAATGCACAATTAGGGAGGACACCCCAAAAACACTGAGGAGTGCTAAAAATTATTGAGTAGATACTGCTGACAGATATGACTTTTGACAGCCAGAAATATTAATGCACAATTAGGGAGGACACCCCAAAAACACTGAGGAGTGCTAAAAATTATTGAGTAGATACTGCTGACAGATATGACTTTTGACAGCCAGAAATATTAATGCACAATTAGGGAGGACACCCCAAAAACACTGAGGAGTGCTAAAAATTATTGAGTAGATACTGCTGACAGATATGACTTTTGACAGCCAGAAATATTAATGCACAATTAGGGAGGACACCCCAAAAACACTGAGGAGTGCTAAAAATTATTGAGTAGATACTGCTGACAGATATGACTTTTGACAGCCAGAAATATTAATGCACAATTAGGGAGGACACCCCAAAAACACTGAGGAGTGCTAAAAATTATTGAGTAGATACTGCTGACAGATATGACTTTTGACAGCCAGAAATATTAATGCACAATTAGGGAGGACACCCCAAAAACACTGAGGAGTGCTAAAAATTATTGAGTAGATACTGCTGACAGATATGACTTTTGACAGCCAGAAATATTAATGCACAATTAGGGAGGACACCCCAAAAACACTGAGGAGTGCTAAAAATTATTGAGTAGATACTGCTGACAGATATGACTTTTGACAGCCAGAAATATTAATGCACAATTAGGGAGGACACCCCAAAAACACTGAGGAGTGCTAAAAATTATTGAGTAGATACTGCTGACAGATATGACTTTTGACAGCCAGAAATATTAATGCACAATTAGGGAGGACACCCCAAAAACACTGAGGAGTGCTAAAAATTATTGAGTAGATACTGCTGACAGATATGACTTTTGACAGCCAGAAATATTAATGCACAATTAGGGAGGACACCCCAAAAACACTGAGGAGTGCTAAAAATTATTGAGTAGATACTGCTGACAGATATGACTTTTGACAGCCAGAAATATTAATGCACAATTAGGGAGGACACCCCAAAAACACTGAGGTGTGCTACAAATTATTTAGTAGATACTGCTGACAGATATGACTTTTGACAGCCAGAAATATTAATGCACAATTATGGGGGACACCCCAAAAGCGCTGGGGAGTGCCAAATTTGAAGAAAAAATAATAAACCTCTATCCTCCTCTCTGCACTAGCGATTTTGGTTAGAGCAATTGCAAGAACAATATTGTATTCTCTGTCCCTGCTCTAATTAGCCTATGACTACACCCTGCTCTCTCCCTCTGTCAAATGGCGATGGATTGCTGTGGAGGCGTGTATTTATAAAGTTGAAGTATCGCGAGAACCGAGTCCCGAGATCCGACAACGTCACAATGACGTTCGGCCTCGATTTGGATTCGGAATGGGCGGGAGAGTACCGAGCTGCTCAGCTCGGTACTCGGATACCCAAAGTTCGGGTGGATTCGGTTCTCGGAGAACCGGACCCGCCCATCTCTAATATATATATATATATATATATATATATATATATATATATATATTTATATATATATTCACTATTTGCTTTGATGCATTCTAAATCACATTCTCAGTTCCGATACATTGTGCACCATGCAAACACTGCATTATATAAGTTAGATTCAACTGTTTTTCTTTTCAGTTTAACAGACATTAATCAGTCAATTTATGTATTTGAGTTCTTCATTTATTACCTTTAAACTTGACAGTTGCTTAGCAAAGAAAAAATGAAAGACAAGAGAAAAAGCAAACCTAAATTTTAAATATAGGGATTGAATCCCAGTCTTGTATAGTAGGTTAGAGCTCTACCACATGAGCTTTTAAAAATAGCTTTTCTTGTGGAAAATCAGATATAAATTATAAAACTTCAAAACTAAGTGGATGAAAGGGCAATTGAACTCCACTTTCCACATGGCAAGTAGGGTAATTGTCTTTATCCTTCAGTGTCTAGCCTTAGATGGCTGATGTTAACTTGGTTATAGATTTTTAATAGACAAAGTCAATTAGGAAGGTTCAATATGAATATCCAATTAAAAAGTTATATCACTATAGAAAATCACCTGGATACAAAGTTTTCATAGTATGTATCCAGAAGGATTTTCTGATACATACTTACTGAGTCTATACCTGAGGGCAATCATTCAAACCCTATTAAACATAAACTAGTAAGATCACTATTATGTACCTCCAAGAAATGCCGTCATAAACTTTATTCCATTTTTTATTTATTTTGTCTGATAAACTGTATCTTTAATGGTCTTAATGTATGTCCTATGTAATGATATTTGTAATTACACTCCAATGGGTAAACTCCAAATTTTGAATTATAGTTTATAAATGATTTAGTTGTGAATGTTAGTTTTTTCGTAATAGCTGACTCAATGTTAACTTTGTTATTAATATAAACATGGGGTATATTTTGACAGTCCATACCTATGAAATATTAGTACTCAAATAGGTAACCATGTTTTTTTTATATAAATACTAGATCTAATGAAATGATTTGATAGTTTGGATTCATATTCTTCTGGATTGTGAATCAAAATTATTGTACCTTGAAATAAAGGGTCAAGGTTCAGAACATAAAACAAACAGGCAGTAAGGCATAAAGAGATATTTTGCAAAGACAAATTTGTATCCCAACAGATAATTTTAGATGACATGAAACAACAATGTGCAAAAGATTTGGAGGTAAATGTAAAACTGTGGTTCTGTCAATTCGCCGATTTTAAGGGATTTTAATTGCCATATGTCAAACAGCAATTTTATTAAAGGCAAAACTTGCTGGTATTTGCCTTTATTAAAATTACCATTTTAATATGGTCGTCAGAATCAAAGAAAATTTGCGATCTGACAAAAACGCAGTTTAGCGCATTACCCCTTAGAGTGTGCATATTACAAGTAAATGGTGATAAAGGTGAAAATACTACTGAAATACCTACCTTTGATTTGAAGCTCTGTCCACTTAATTCCAAAAGCATTTATATAGCAATGTTTTAGTCTACGCTTAAAGCATTTAGAAAGTTGTGCAAAAAGAGAACAGTATGAAATATTCATATTCTAATTTGTCAAGTTCAGAATATAGAGCTTTAAAGACATTATTCAAAGGCAATGAAATCATAATTAAATCGGCAGGTAAAGGAGGGGGGATTAGTCATCCAAAACACAGAGGATTATTTAAATGACGCATATAGACGACTTAAAGAAACACAATTTTACAACACCATACCTTTTGATCCAACAAATACATTTTCAAAAATACTTGAAGATTTTACTGGATTCAACACTTCAGAAAAGGGTAATGTCTAGGGAGAAACACATTTTCATATTTCGTATTTCCCCTGGACTCTTTTACACCTCCTCAATATTCACAGAAATCCTATTAGTCTGCTTGGTCATTCTATAATTTCTGGAGTTGGGTCATTAACTGCTAATTTTTCTCACTATATTGTTCACATGCCACATCTCTGAGATCATATATTTGAGTTACTAACTTTTATAATAATTAATAGTGCAATGGAGGCCTAATTATTTTTTTTTAACATGTGATGTTCAGGCTCTATATATGAAACAAAAAGAAAGTTGTTGTCAGCGCTTATCCTTAGCACTGCATATATGTGTGTATCTAGCAAAATGAAAAAATTATGTAATAGATCATATTTTGATCAAAACACTTAAGGGTGCATCCCATATGAATATTCCTCATGATGCAGGAATTAAACATTTTAAGCTTTTTCTTATTTTGAATGTCGGGATCTTATGGTATCATAGAGCACATATCATTCATCCACTATTAACTACCTACATATCACCCATAATGTGGTAGATAATGTGATTTAGACATTTAAATATTGTAAACTAGTAGATACAAATCTGTATATTATATTTTAGGAGCAACCATTAAACAAATTGGAAAACATATATTTTACATGTAGAGTTAAAGAGATACCATACACATTGTTCAATTACACATACATCCATAGAACAAGCTAATAATTTAATTGAAACATTTAAGAAAAGTACTCTATATCTATTTTTATCAGACATTTATAATATCAAATACATTGGACAGATGTTCTTTTGTTCAATACAACAAACAAAGTAAATAAAAAATTGTAGAGGGTTAATAATGTTTCCTCTTTACTTTAAAGCACAATAGTGGTTTCAGTCAAATGTATAAGGTTGTGAATCTAAATGAACATATCCTTTCACTTGATCCAGCACTGAATCAACATTTACATTTCCCCCTTTGAAGTTTTTAGAAGGGCTAAGAATTTTTAAACGTTTCTGTCCCAAAGTGTTTTATTAAAAATAAGAAAACTAATGATGTCAATAACTTATATAAAAAGTACTTAAGTACTAGGATGTTAAAAGTGTAGACTGTCAAAATGCACAACTTGTGATTATATTAATAATAAAAAAATAAATCTGTCTATTACAAAACAGCAATTCCCAATAAAATCATTTATAAACTGTAATTCAAAATGTACATTTAACCTATTAGAGAGTAACGGCAAATATCAGTACATAAAGTTGCAGTTTATAGAGCACAGATGAAATATAATGAAGAAAAAATGAATCATAGTTTTAAAGGCATTTCTTGGAAGTACATAATAGTGACCTATTTATTGGGGATCAAATGATTACCCTGCTGATTATCCCTGCTTTGAGAGACCAAGATAGATTCATTAAATTATGTATGAGTGAATCCTTCTGGAAACATACTAAGAAAACTGTGTTTCCAGGGGATTTAAATAAACCATTAAATAAAATAGGTAAAAATGTACTATTATACTGATGTAATTGTTTATATGCATATTCATATTGAAACTTTATAATTGACTTTGTCTATAAAGAATCTATTACCAAGCTACCATCATATATATAAGGCTATATGCTGAAAAATGATAACAATCCCCCTGCATGCCATGTGGGATAGTAGAGTTCAGTTCCCTGTTTGATCACTTTGCTTTGAGCTTTTTATATTTGAGTTTCAGTAAGAAACATTTTTTGTCTAAATAGTTCTTTTGGTAGAGCTTTAGTCCACTGTATATGGAAATTGAGTTATATCCCTGTATTTAATACTTAACTTAGTTTTTTGTGTTGTCTTTATTTATTTTTTTGTTAAGCGACTATAAAGTTTAAATCAATATGCAAAATCACTATGGATGATTATTTGATTAAAACACTAGTTATATCATTTAATTAGACGATACAAATAAAAGTTGCATGTCTGCCTATTATCTTCTCTTTGGTTTAATACCAAGTTGATGCAGTAGAAAAATAAGTGATGTTTTAACAAACCAGATCCATTCTGAGATAATAAATTAAGCTGAACTCATATGCATATATTTACTGATTAATTTCTGTTAGAACATAATGAAAGACAGTTGGATCTAACTCACATGGTGCCCATATGTATTGCATAATGAATGAGATTAATTTATGAGGCTTTCTGATTGGATCAGGATCCTTTTAAATACTGAGAACTCACTGACCATAACAAACTATTTTGAGGAAAGTGGTATTATACATAAAGGCATCAAGGATACTAGCGCTCTGTGATACTGAACGTAATTTTGTCTCTCGTTTAACTTTTAAAGAGATGGATTCATATTTATTGCAACAGTGGGAAATAGTTTATTCTGAAGTAGTGAGGCTGTTTGTTCCTTGAGCAATACAGACATGGTATGTCATCACATCCTGCGGTTAGCTGCAGGTTCAGCACTATCATGTAGTGAGATTGCTGTCACTCCCAAAATGGTGGATCTGCTAATTCACAGATTTGTGTGTTCACTGGAATACACACATACAGTACTATTACATTTTCTTAGTTTAGCTTTATTGTAGTTTAGGGACCATCCTCTGACCCCTACACAATACATAGAGCCATCCTCTGACCCATACACAACACAGAGAGCCATCCTCTAACCCCTGCACAATACATAGAGCCATGCTCTGACCCCTGCACAAGACAAAGAGCCATGCTCTGACCATGTAAAACACAGAGGTCATCCTCTGACCCCTGCACAATACAGAGAGCCATTCTTTGACCCTGCACAACACAGAGAGCCATCCTCTGACCCTGTACAACACATAGGTCATCCTCTGACCCCTGCACAACAGAGAGAGAGCCATCCTCTGACCCTGAACAACACAGAGAGCCATCCTCTGACCCTGCACAACACAGAGAGCCATCCTATGACCCTGCACAACACAGAGAGCCATCCTCTGACCCTGCACAACACATCGAGCCATCCTCTGACCCTGCACAATACATAAAGCCTTCTTCTGACCCCTGCACATTACATAGAGCCATCCTCTGACCCTGTACAACACAGAGGTCATCCTCTGACCCCTGCACAATACATAGAGCCATCCTCTGACCCCTCCACATTACATAGAGCCATCCTCTGACCCCTGCACAATACATAAAGCCTTCTTCTGACCCCTTCACATTACATAGAGCTATCTTCTGATCCCTGCACAACACAGAGAGCTATCCACTGACCCCTGCACAACACAGAGAGCCATCCTCTGACCCAGCACAACACAGAGAGCCATCCTCTGACCCTGTACAACACAGAGAGCCAACCTCTGACCCTGCACAATACATAAAGCCTTTTTCTGACTTCTGCACAGCACATAAAGCCTTCTTCTGACCCCTACACTGCACAGAGAGCCATCCTCTGACCCCTGCACAATAAATAGAGCCATCATCTGACCCCTGCACAACACAGGGAGACATCCTCTGACCCCTGCAGAACACAGAGAGACATCCTCTGACCCCTGCACAACACAGAGAGACATCCTCTGACCCAGCACAACACAGAGAGCCATCCTCTGACCCAGCACAACACAGAGAGCCATCCTCTGACCCTGTACAACACAGAGAGCCATCCTCTGACCCTGCACAATACATAAAGCCTTTTTCTGACTTCTGCACAGCACATAAAGCCTTCTTCTGACCCCTACACTGCACAGAGAGCCATCCTCTGACCTCTGCACAATAAATAGAGCCATCATCTGACCCCTGCACAACACAGGGAGACATCCTCTGACCCCTGCACAATACAGAGAGACATCCTCTGACCCTGCACAACACAGAGAGCCATCCTCTGACCCAGCACAACACAGAGAGCCATCCTCTGACCCTGAACAACACAGAGAGCCATCCTCTGACCCCTGCACAATAAAAAGAGCCATCATCTAACCCCTGCACAACACAGGGAGACATCCTTTGACCCCTGCACAACACAGAGAGACATCCTCTGACCCCTGCACAAAGCAGAGAGCCATCCTCTGACCCTGCACAACACAGAGAGCCATCCTCTGACCCTGCACAACACAGAGGCCATCATCTTACCCCTGCACAACACATAGAGCCATCCTCTAACCCCTCCACATTACATAGAGCCTTCCTCTGTTACTTGCACAATACATAGAGCCATCCTCTGACCCCTGCACAACACAGACAGCCATCCTCTGACCCCCTGCACAATACATAAAGCCTTCTTCTGACCCCTGCACAACACATAAATCCTTCTTCTGACCCCTCCACATTACATAGAGCCTTCCTCTGACCCTTGCAAAACACAGAGAGCTATCCTCTGACCCCTGCACAAAACATAAAGCCTTTTTCTGACTTCTGCACAGCACATAAAGCCTTCTTCTGACCCCTACACTGCACAGAGAGCCATCCTCTGACCCCTGCACAATAAATAGAGCCATCCTCTGACCCCTGCACAACACAGAGAGACATCCTCTGATCCTGCACAACACAGAGAGCCATCCTCTGACCCAGCACAACACAGAGAGCCATCCTCTGACCCTGTACAACACAGAGAGCCATCCTCTGACCCTGCACAATACATAAAGCCTTTTTCTGACTTCTGCACAGCACATAAAGCCTTCTTCTGACCCCTACACTGCACAGAGAGCCATCCTCTGACCCCTGCACAATAAATAGAGCCATCATCTGACCCCTGCACAACACAGGGAGACATCCTCTGACCCCTGCACAACACAGAGAGACATCCTCTGACCCCTGCACAACACAGAGAGACATCCTCTGACCCTGCACAACACAGAGAGCCATCCTCTGACCCAGCACAACACAGAGAGCCATCCTCTGACCCTGTACAACACAGAGAGCCATCCTCTGACCCCTGCACAATAAATAGAGCCATCATCTGACCCCTGCACAACACAGGGAGACATCCTTTGACCCCTGCACAACACAGAGAGACATCCTCTGACCCCTGCACAAAGCAGAGAGCCATCCTCTGACCCTGCACAACACAGAGAGCCATCCTCTGACCCTGCACAACACAGAGGTCATCATCTGACCCCTGCACAACACATAGAGCCATCCTCTGACCCCTCCACATTACATAGAGCCTTCCTCTGTTACTTGCACAATACATAGAGCCATCCTCTGACCCCTGCACAACACAGACAGCCATCCTCTGACCCCCTGCACAATACATAAAGCCTTCTTCTGACCCCTGCACAACACATAAATCCTTCTTCTGACCCCTCCACATTACATAGAGCCTTCCTCTGACCCTTGCACAACACAGAGAGCTATCCTCTGACCCCTGCACAAAACATAAAGCCTTCTTCTGACCCCTGCACATTACATAGAGCCATCCTCTGACCCCTGCACAACATAGAGCCATCCTCTGACCCCTGCACAATACATAGAGCTATCCTCTGACCACTCCACATTACATAGAGCCTTCCTCTGACACTTGCACAATACTTAGGGCCATCCTCTGACCCTGCACAATACTTAGAGCCATCCTCTGACTTCTGCACAATACATAGAGCCATCCTCTGACCCCTGCGTAAAACATAGAGTTATCCTCTGACCCCTTCACAGCACAATGAGACTATAGCAGCAAACAATCGTGGGAATTACAAATATGCCCCCACCAGGTGAAGAATTGAAGACTTCAATCAACAATGGGTCCTCCATGAATAAAGATTATGAAGAAATGAACAGATTACAAGCCAGGACATTTGGAAGTATAAATAACTTTGGGACTGGGCAAGCCAGGACTTTTGGAATTACAAATTTATTTTGGACTTGGTTTACAGCCATTCTTGGATTGAAAGCTGCTTGACAACAGAGGAAAACTTCATTGGTGAGTATTAGGGAATTTATTATTTTTGATAAAAATATGTGGTATCAATGTGGGTATTTACTGTATTTATTGTGGGTTTATTATTTTTAATAAATCCTAGTGGTTGTAATGAGGGTGGTTTTGTAAACATTTTGTTTTGTGGAACTACAGGTCCCAGCCAGCCGTGGGTGTCAGGGCAGGTTGGCACTTGTGGTTCTCCAAGTGCCAACATGCCTTGGCTGCCATGGGTATGCTGGTGCTTGTAGTTATGCAAGCAGCAACATGCCCACACTATTTTGGGCAACCTGGCTGGCTGGGACTTGTAGTTACATAAAACAAAATGGCGTACGTTTGTTTTTTTCTCTATTTTTCACCGTTATTACCCACAGCCCACGGGGGTAGGAAGAGCCGTAGTGCTACCAGCACTAGGCTGGGTGTTCCTAGGGGGGGGGGGGGCACTCATTTTTTCGGCGGACCCCACTCCCTAGGGAATCCAGCCCAGCGCTGAACAGTCTAGGGTTGGTTAATCATTATGGCAGGGATACCCCTGCTGCGATTCCCACTGCTATAGTGCCGCCAACCCCGGTTGGTCTGCCTAGTGCTGGTAAAGTGAAAATCGGGGGAACCCCACGCAAATTTTTTTCCGATTTTTTCCCAGCAGTGGGCTGGCAGCACTAGGGTTAATAGTGAATAAAGGGGAAACCCCATGCCTTTTTTTTTTTTCTTAACTCTCAGTAGAAATATATATATATATATATATATATATATATATATATATATATATATATATATATATTTATATAGGGAAAATGTTTTCTTTGCCTACTTATATATCTTTTTTTTTTCATTTCTGATATGTCGTTTTATGCCATATAAGATACATCTGCCCAGAGACTAGCATCAGGAGCTGTGGCTCAACTGATATATACACAGTTTTGGTAACTGTGGTGTTGTAGGTTTGATTCCCTAATGAGTCATTGTGATAGTTTTATTTTTTCCTTGTTCTGTATTTTTTATGCTCGTCTGTCCAGATAGCCAAGTACAAGTGCACATATCAATGAAAACAGGCATGTTATCGAACCAATCATTAGCGTTACACCAAGTGTAGTGTAGCCTGCAGCCCCCATAGCATCCTTTATCCGTGAGTACAGAAGTTCCACGACATTCATATTCACTGTACCCCCACTCTAGCCATACTGAGCTGCAAACTAAACACCAAGTTCAGTTCCTTTCCTTTGTCACAGTAAACTTCTGCGTCAAGGATGCAGTTAAAGACGCAGACGCTGATCAGTGAATGGTGAATGACATGTGTGTATTGTGGCGCAAGTGTGTGAAACCAATGCCTACTGGCTATGTGTATTGATGTTTTGTTTGTTGGCTGCGTCTATATCGGACTTTGCGTCCGACTCAACATGAGGTCTTAGGTCTATTTCTAGTATTTGCCAAGCACCTAACATCAGGAGCTGTGGCTCAACTGATAAATGCACTGGTCTGGTAACACTGAGTTGTGGTTTTGTCTCCCCATCCGAACTAAGCTCATTCTGATAGTTCTATTTATATTATTAGCATGGGAAAATCACCTGATACTATAAATAGAGCTATTGCAATGAGTTAAGCTCATTACGTATCGGACCTCCTACCAGGTAGGAGGTGTTTGCGGCGCTCCTGGCTTTTTTTCATTTTTCTTCAAGCAACATAAGTAATCGTGGATGTTACAAATATGGACTTCCCCTAGGTGAAGACCAGAAGACTTCAAGCAACAATGGGCCCCCCCTGGGCAGAAGATGTGAACAGATTTCAAGCAAAACTTTTGGAAGTACAAATATGTTTGGGACAGGGGCAAGCCAGGACTGTTGGATAAAAATTTATTTTGGACTTGTTTCACAGCCATTTTTGGATTGAAAGCTGTGGACAAAAGGGGAAAACCTCATTGGTGAGTATTTTGTTAATTTATTATTTTTAATAATAAATCTATGTCCGATGGAAAATCATGGAAACACGCCAGAGCTGCTGGTTTGCTAAGACACACCGGGGCCAGGCATCCATGGGTTAAGCCTTCACTGTCTGCACAGACCCCTACTGTCAGCGATGATCCCTGTATCGTATCTAAAACACTGAAAACGTACAAATATCTTCAACTCGCTTCCATGGTAACCGAACGTCACTAAGATCTGTCAAACGTCGCTCTATAATAACTGAAATTTTGTTTTGTTGGAAAGTGATTTTGTGGGAATGCTTTATGGAGCATGTTATGACATGTATGTATTAAGCGTGTAGTCTGTCTTTCATATATGCGCTGTGTAGGTATACAGGCAGCGCTGTTTTACTGGTACTTTCAACGCATTTATTTACAACCAATGACTAAAGAAATGCTGAACTCATCCTCAGAATGTTTAAGGCAGTATGGCTGGGGGACTCTGTGCATTTTGGGGTGTACCCGGCTGAACAGGTTATTCTGGGAATACAATGTGACGTTACAGTGTATTAGGAGGTCTCCCATGGAATCTGCCACTCAAGCTAATGTTAACGTTTCCATACAATGACAGATCTGGGTATGTGTGACACTATACTGGATTAGCGATTGTGTGCAAGCTTGTGTTCTCTGTTATCAGCCATTTAAGAGTACGACAATGTCCCTGTGGCCTTCAGTAGATTTAGACAGGAAGTAGAAGAAAGGACCCCCCACCCCTTACCCTCTATCTAATATATCTGTAGCCCATAGTGTCAGTTCCTTTCCTTTGTCACAGTAGCAGTTAAAGACACAGACGCTGATCAGTGTGACGTTTGTGTATTGTGGCGCAAGTGTGTGAAACCAATGCCTGCTGGCTATGTGTATTGATGTTTTGTTTGTTGGCTGCATCTATATCGGACTTTGCGTCCAACTCAACATGAAGTCTTAGATCTATTTGTAGTATTTTTCCATAGACTGCCATCAGGAGCTGTGGCTCAGCGGATATATACACTGCTCTGGTAACCGTAGTGTTGTGGGTTTGATTCCCCAATGAGCCAAGCTCGTTGTGATAGTTCCATTTTTTTCTTTGTTCAGTATTTTTTATGCTCGTCTGTCCAGATAACCAAGTACAAGTGCACATATCAAGGAGAACAGGCATGTTATCGAACCAATCATGAGTGTTACACCAAGATCTGCTGTCTGTATGTGACCTCTGTGTGTCAGCCCCCCTTGTGTCTGGGGTCCCCCCCTCTCTGTGTCTGGTCCCCCCTCTCTCTGTGCCCCCCCTTCCCCCCGTGCCCCCTCTCTCTCTGTATCCTGTGTCCCCCTCTATGTTCTGCAGCAAAAATATTCTCAGAATGTGACTTTGTGTGTTGTGTTTTATTGCCCGGTATCTTTGCTGTGACACAGAGAGAGACATGACAGAGTGGTTTGCAGCCTTAATGTTTGATCAGGTAACTCCCAGCAGCAGAGATTCTTCTCCCCACTTGTATCTTGTCCAAGGTGCATTGTGCAGGAAAGTGGTCTTCTTACTTTTATCTCCATATACGCTTTTTTTTTTTTCCCATTCACAGCAGGAACCTGAGTACTTTCAAATTTCCCACCCCCAGGCTCAGTGCAGTGAATAAATTAACTGACATCAGTGAGGGGGCGGGAAGTTTAAACGGGCTCACACAGCTCTGGCACAGCTTGGAAAGATTAATAAACTGTGAAATGAGAGCGGTGCCAGGGCTAATACTAGTGTAGTGTTCCCCCCTCAGCCTCAAAACACCAACCAGCCCCCCTGTACCCAATAAATATAGCTAAATTCTTCTGCTCACAGAAGAAAATTTCTAAGCGAGAGGGTCAGTCAGCCATGTTTGTGCTCTCAAGTGAAGCCATTTTCAGTACACCCAGGACAAGACTCTATTAGACATGCGCAACGTTATGACTTTTATGAAATCCCCTATCTTTAAAATGGGGCATGTTTTACCAAATTGTAAAAAAACTGTAACTTTCTCAAACTTGTGAACCCTCAAAGGCACTCCTCAGCCCTAATAGCTTTCTAACAAAACTTACCACGTGTCTTTAAACGCCCTGTACACTGAGTTACGCTCCCCCAAAGAACACAGAAAAACGGCGACTTTTGCGAAACAGGAAGTAGAAAAAAACGGACGTATTTTGAACTTTAGATTGTGCCTAAATTGTCATTTTTTTATTCTTTTTTTCTGAAATTTCACATGCGGCACCTGTGGACAGTTCTCCATTCGCATGCCAAATTTCAGTTTAATAGCTTTAATACTTTTTAAAATGTAGACCCTCAAACACCATGCCCCCCTCTCTCAAATTCCCTATGGGAAAATGACATTTTTTAGATGTAACCTTAATATATATATATATGCATGTATATATCTTATATGTGTATATGCGTACCAGATATATGAAGTAGAAAGGCTCATCATATAATCCTGGATGTGTCAATGCCTCATGTCTTACATCATCTCCAACCAGCGTCGGACTGGCCCAGCGGACTACCGGTAAAATTACCGGTAGGCCCGGCTACCATACGGCCACACCCCCTTTTAGATGTGGGCGGAGCTCACCTGGAGGCCCGTTGTTCACACCAGGGTGCTCACAGTCCTCTCCGGCGTCCCCGCTGCTGCAGATGATTGGCTGTCACTCACAGCCAGTCATCTTTCACATGCGATCATGTGACCTGCCCCCTCCCCCTGTCAGCTGATGTTCCCGCCGCCGCTGAAGGGAGAAGAGCAGAGAGGCTGCAGCTATCAACTTTTGGGTAAGTAATACTTAGTTTAACCAGTTGTTTATATTGTTGCATATTTGTTGGCAGGCTTTCCAAACATCTTGACTAAGATAGAAGTATAGTATAACATTAGGGGGGTGTGTGTGTGTGTGTGTGTGTGTGTGTGTGTGTGTGAATGGAGGCTCCTGCTATACTGTGTGTGTGTGTGTGTGTGTGAATGGAGGCTCCTGCTATACTGTGTGTGAGAGAGAATGGAGGCCCCTGCTATACTGTGTGTGAGAGAATGGAGGCCCCTGCTATACTGTGTGTGTGAGAGAATGGAGGCCCCTGCTATACTGTGTGTGTGTGTGTGTGTGTGTGTGTGTGTGAATGGAGGCTCCTGCTATACTGTGTGTGAGAGAGAATGGAGGCCCCTGCTATACTGTGTGTGAGAGAGAATGGAGGCCCCTGCTATACTGTGTGTGTGAGAGAGAATGGAGGCCCCTGCTATACTGTGTGTGAGAGAATGGAGGCCCCTGCTATACTGTGTGTGTGAGAGAATGGAGGCCCCTGCTATACTGTGTGTGTGTGTGTGTGTGTGTGTGTGTGTGTGTGTGTGAATGGAGGCTCCTGCTATACTGTGTGTGAGAGAGAATGGAGGCCCCTGCTATACTGTGTGTGTGAGAGAATGGAGGCTCCTGCTATACTGTGTGTGTGAGAGAATGGAGGCTCCTGCTATGCTGTGTGTGTGAGAGAATGGAGGCCCCTGCTATACTGTGTGTGTGAGAGAATGGAGGCCCCTGCTATACTGTGTGTGTGAGAGAATGGAGGCTCCTGCTATGCTGTGTGTGTGAGAGAATGGAGGCCCCTGCTATACTGTGTGTGTGAGAGAATGGAGGCCCCTGCTATACTGTGTGTGTGAGAGAATGGAGTCCCCTACTATACTGTGTGTGTGAGAGAATGGAGGCCCCTGCTATACTGTGTGTGTGAGAGAATGGAGGCCCCTGCTATACTGTGTGTGTGTGTGTGTGTGTGTGTGTGTGTAGGGGGGCCTCTGCTATACTGTGTGTATGTGAGAATGGAGGGCCCTGCTATACTGTGTGTGTGGAAGAAGGTGGGGGCTGCTATACTGTGTGTGTGTGTGTGTGTGTGTGTGAAGGGAGGGCCTGCTACACTGTGTGTATGTGAGAATGGAGGGCCCTGCTATACTGTGTGTGTGATTGAAAGTGAGGGGCCTGCTATGCTGTGTGATTAATTAATATAATGTGTGATATAAGATAAGGGAGGAGTGCTGTCTTAATAGTGTAATGGTGGGAGGTAGGCTATTAATTTAATGGTGAAGATTAGGTGGGGGCTAATGGGTGCTATTTTATTTGTGGGGTGATGGGGAAATTTAATTTATTGGTGGGCTATTTAATAGTGGGGCCTATTAAATTAGGATGGGGTGACAGGACCTTTAATTTAATGCTGGGGTGTTATGGTGCTATTAATTGAATGTGGGGCTGAGTTTAGGGAGGAGGGCTCTTTATTAAATGTGAATAAGAATGATTTAATGCCGGGGATGGTTGTGAGAAATGGTAATATTAAACGTAAATGATATTCATTTTTGCTGGGGTTAGTTGGAGGGAAATGGGTCTATTTATTAAATGTGAGTACTATTATTTTAATGTTAAGACTGAAGGGAGGCCTAATTATTAAATGTGGGTGCTGTTGATTTAATGGCAGGGATGGTTGGCGTTTCTAAATGTACCCATTATTTTTTCCAAATAGGGCCCTCAACATTCCAGGATCCAGACAAGCCCCAACTAAAGAAACCAGCAGCCACAGGTGGTAAAAGTGACAACAACAGGTAGGACAGTCTGTCAAATGATCTGAGTCTAGTGCAGGCTTGGCTAACCTGTGGTACTCCAGGTGTTGTGAAACTATAAGTCCCAGCATACCCTTACAGCAATAAGCTGCTATATATTGGCAAAGCATGCTGGGGCTTGTAGTTTCACAACACCTGGAGTGCCACAGGTTAGCCAATCCTGGTCTAGTGGGACAATCCTGATTTTTGGTGACTGTTCTGCCCAGTCTAAGGGGCAGTTCAAGACTGTGTATTCCTTATACACACACTGCATTCTTTATGTACTTTATATACTGCACTAAGGTGCTAGCTGTCCTTCTTGGACTGACCACTCCCCCTCTAGTGTCTGGTCCCACCTCTATGATGGCTGACCACACCCCCTTTGGTGGGCCCCTAGTGTTGCATTCCCCGGTGGGCCCTTTATGCCCCAGTCCGACACTGTCTCCAACCATATGTAAACATAAGGGCAGAAGGAAAAAAAACAAAGGATAGTGTAGTATAGTTATGACACCAGTGAATATTCTATATAAAACACTGTGTAGCAGCGTACCAGAGAGAATACAAAAAGCAACTTATCTGTATCAGATTCTTTGTATACTCAGCATCTATTCATCCTGGTAACTCTAACTCTCATTCCGGAAAATTTCTCCTAACTAATAACAGGAATGGAAATGTTAGAGAAGATGACATACTTTTACACGCTTTCAAGCTTGTTAGTTTCTCAACCTCAAACTGAGGAGGAAGTTGGTTACCTCCTGAGAGGCTCTGTTGTGAGTAACAGTAAACACATGAAGACTGCAGGACTACATGCAGATAAGCTATAAAGTTTATATTTCTGGTAAGCACATATACCTTTGGACGGATTTGGTTAAATTACGAAGGTTTATGCACTCTTTTTTTGCCCTATATGCTTCTGATCATCCTGTTTCTGAGTCGGCTATGAGATTTGGAATACTTCGGGAAAAGTATTTGATATACTTGTAATATTCCATCTTTCAGGTTTGCATAATGTAGTCAATAAAAGCATTGCTGTCTGTCTGACAGAACTACACTATTTTGGTGCCCTATCCCTTCTCTTTTGAATATATATATATATATATATATATATTAGAGATGAGCGCACTCGGATTTCCTGAATCCGAGCCCACCTGAACGTTGCCGATCCGAGTCGGATCCGAGACAGATCCGGGTATTGGCGCCAAATGAAAAATTTAAACCGAGGCTCGGAGTCATAATCCCGCTGTCGGATCTCGCGATACTCGGATCCTATAAATTCCCCGCTAGTCGCCGCCATCTTCACTCAGGCATTGATCAGGGTAGAGGGAGGGTGTGTTAGGTGGTCCTCTGTTCTGGTAGATCTCGTGCTGTGCTGTTTAGTTCTGTGCTGTGCTGTGCTGTGTTCTGCAGTATCAGTCCAGTGGTGCTGTGTGCTGTGCTCTGTCAATTTTGAGTTCAGTGGTGCTGCTGGGTCCTGTGTGCTGTGTCCTGTTCAGTCCAGTGGTCATATGTCCCGTGCTCTGTGCTTCTAAGGGCTTAGTTATTTCCCCAATATTTCCAAGTGTTTAAAAAATTAAAAAAAGTTAATAAAAAAAATGTATAAAAAACTAATTAAAAAAATATTTAATTACAACAAAATTTGCAAAACCAATCCTGCAGTATAAGCCCATTGGTACTGCAATATTACCAAGTTCACACACATTCAGCAGTAAAAGTCCAGTGGTACTGCTGCAATATTACAAAGTTCACACATTCTGCAGTATAAGTCCAGTGGTGCTGTGTGCAGTGGTCTGTCAATTTTGAGTTCAGTGGTGCTGCTGGGTCCTGTGTACTGTGTCCTGTTCAGTCCAGTGGTCCTGTGTCCTGTGCTCTGTGCTTCTAAGGGCATAGTTATTTCCCCAATATTCCCAAGTGTTTAAAAAATTTAAAAAAAGTTATAAAAAAAAAATACAAAAAAATAATTTTTTAAAAATTTAATTACAACAAAATTTGCAAAACCAATCCTGCAGTATAAGCCCATTGGTACTGCAATATTACCAAGTTCACACATTCAGCAGTAAAAGTCCAGTGGTACTGCTGCAATATTACAAAGTTCACACATTCTGCAGTATCAGTCCAGTGGTGCTGTGTGCAGTGGTCTGTCAATTTTGAGTTCAGTGGTGCTGCTGGGTCCTGTGTACTGTGTCCTGTTCAGTCCAGTGGTCCTGTGTCCTGTGCTCTGTGCTTCTAAGGGCATAGTTATTTCCCCAATATTCCCAAGTGTTTAAAAAATTTAAAAAAAGTTATAAAAAAAAAATACAAAAAAATAATTTTTTAAAAATTTAATTACAACAAAATTTGCAAAACCAATCCTGCAGTATAAGCCCATTGGTACTGCAATATTACCAAGTTCACACATTCAGCAGTAAAAGTCCAGTGGTACTGCTGCAATATTACAAAGTTCACACATTCTGCAGTATCAGTCCAGTGGTGCTGTGTGCAGTGGTCTGTCAATTTTGAGTTCAGTGGTGCTGCTGGGTCCTGTGTACTGTGTCCTGTTCAGTCCAGTGGTCCTGTGTCCTGTGCTCTGTGCTTCTAAGGGCATAGTTATTTCCCCAATATTCCCAAGTGTTTAAAAAATTTAAAAAAAGTTATAAAAAAAAAATACAAAAAAATAATTTTTTAAAAATTTAATTACAACAAAATTTGCAAAACCAATCCTGCAGTATAAGCCCATTGGTACTGCAATATTACCAAGTTCACACATTCAGCAGTAAAAGTCCAGTGGTACTGCTGCAATATTACAAAGTTCACACATTCTGCAGTATCAGTCCAGTGGTGCTGTGTGCTGTGGTCTGTCAATTTTGAGTTCAGTGGTGCTGCTGGGTCCTGTGTGCTATGTCCTGTTCAGTCCAGTGGTCCTGTGTCCTGTGCTCTGTGCTTCTAAGGGCATAGTTATTTCCCTAACATTCCCAAGTGTTTAAAAAATTAAAATAAAGTTATAAAAAAAAATACAAAAAAAATAATTTT
The DNA here is from genome assembly GCA_036250195.1 of Mixophyes australis. Taxonomy (NCBI): domain Eukaryota; kingdom Metazoa; phylum Chordata; class Amphibia; order Anura; family Limnodynastidae; genus Mixophyes; species Mixophyes australis. The sequence goes on from JAVHZZ010000002.1 coordinate 206,422,363, forward strand.
AAAAAAATGTAATTACAACAAAGTTTGCAAAACCAATCCTGCAGTATAAGCCCATTGGTACTGCAATATTACCAAGTTCACACATTCTGCAGTATTTTGTGCTACATATAATGGAGAGCAAAAATTTGGAGGATAAAGTAGGGAAAGATCAAGACCCACTTCCTCCTAATGCTGAAGCTGCTGCCACTAGTCATGACATAGATGATGACATGCCATCAACGTCGTCTTCCAACCCCGATGCCCAATCTCCTAGTACAGGGCATGTAAAATCCAAAAAGCCCAAGTTCTCCAAAAATAGCAAAAAGAGAAACTTAAAATCTGAGGAGAAACGTAAAGTTGGCAATATGCCATTTACGACACGTAGTGGCAAGGAACGTCTTAGGCCCTGGCCCGTGTTCATGACTAGTGGTCCAGCTTCACCCAAGGATCTTAGCCCTCCTCCTCCCCCCCCCCACAAAAAATTGAAGAGAGGTATGCTGTCAGCAACAAAACAGCAAACAACTCTGCCTTCTAAAGAGAAATTATCACAAATCCCCAAGGCGAGTCCAAGGGTGTTGGTGGTTGTCAAGCCTGACCTTCCCATCACTGTACGGGAAGAGGTGGCTCGGGAGGAGGCTATTAACGATGAAGCTGGCGCTGTGGAGGAACTTGATGATGAGGATGGTGATGTGGTTCTTGTAAATGAGGCACCAGGGGGGGAAACAGGTGATGTCCATGGGATGAAAAAGCCCATCGTCATGCCTGGTCAGAAGACCAAAAAATGCACCGGTCTGGAGTTATTTTTATCCAAATCCGGACAACCAATGTATGGCCATATGTAAAGCTCAAATAAGCAGAGGTAAGGATCTTGCCCACCTAGGGACATCCTCCCTTATACGTCACCTTAATAACCTTCATAGTTCAGTGGTTAGTTCAGGTAATTGGGGCTAGGACCGTCATCGGTACAGGGACACCTAAATCCTGTGGTCCAGTTGGATACACACCAGCAACACCCTCCTCGTCAACTTCCTCCACGATCTCCATCAGATTCAGTCCTGCAGCCCAAGTCAGCAGCCAGACTGAGTCCTCTCCAATACGGGATTCATCCGAGGAATCCTGCAGCGGTACGCCTACTACTGCCACTGCTGCTGTTGCTGCTGTTAGTCGGTCATCTTCCCAGAGGGGAAGTCGTAAGACCGCTAAGTCTTTCATAAAACAATTGACCGTCCAACAGTCGTTTGCCATGACCACAAAATACGATAGTAGTCACCCTATTGCAAAGCGTATAACTGCGGCTGTAACTGCAATGTTGGTGTTAGACGTGCGCCCGGTGTCCGCCATCAGTGGAGTGGGATTTAGAGGGTTGATGGAGGTATTGTGTCCCCGGTATCAAATCCCGTCGAGATTCCACTTCACTAGGCAGGCGATACCAAAAATGTACAGAGAAGTACGATCAAGTGTCCTCAGTGCTCTAAAAAATGCGGTTGTACCCACTGTCCACTTAACCACGGACATGTGGACAAGTGGTTCTGGGCAAACGAAGGACTATATGACTGTGACAGCCCACTGGGTAGATGCATCCCCTTCCGCAGCAACAGCAACAGCTGCATCAGTAGCAGCATCTACAAAATGGCTGCTCGTGCAAAGGCAGGCAACATTGTGTATTACAGGCTTTAATAAGAGGCACAACGCTGACAACATATTAGAGAAACTGAGGGAAATTATCTCCCAGTGGCTTACCCCACTTAGACTCTCATGGGGATTTGTGGTGTCAGACAATGCCAGTAACATTGTGCGGGCATTAAATATGGGCAATTTCCAGCACGTCCCATGTTTTGCCCACACCATTAATTTGGTGGTGCAGCATTACCTCAAGAGTGACAGGGGTGTGCAGGAGATGCTTGTGGTGGCCCGCAAAATTGCTGGACACTTTCGGCATTCAGCCAGTGCCTACCGCAGACTAGAGGCACATCAAAAAAGCATGAACCTGCCCTGCCATCACCTCAAACAAGAGGTTGTGACGCGCTGGAACTCCACCCTCTATATGCTGCAGAGGATGGAGGAGCAGCAAAAACCATTCAGGCCTACACAGCCACCTACGACATAGGCAAAGGAGTGGGGATGCGCCTGAGTCAAGCGCAGTGGAGATTGATTTCCGTGTTGTTCAAGGTTCTCCAGCCGTTTGAACTTGCCACACGAGAAGTCAGTTCCGACACTGCCAGCTTGAGTCAGGTGATCCCCCTGATCAGGCTGTTGCAGAAGCAGCTAGAGAAAGTGAAGGAGGAGCTGGTAAACCATTGCGATTACACCAAGCATGTAGCTCTTGTGGATGTAGCCCTTTGTACGCTTTGCCAGGATCCGAGGGTGGTCACTCTTTTAAAGTCAGAGGAATACATTCTGGCCACCATGCTCGATCCTCGGTTTAAAGCGTATGTTGTGTCTCTGTTTCCAGCGGACACAAGTCTACAGCGGTGCAAAGACCTTCTGGTCAGGAGATTGTCCTCTGAAGAGGACCGTGACATGCCAACAGCTCCACCCTCATTTTCTTCCACATCTATGGCTGCAAGGAAAAAGCTCAGTTTTCCTAAAAGAGCCGCTGGCGGGGATGCTGATAACATCTGGTGCGGACTGAAGGACCTGCCAACCATTGCAGACATGTCTACTGTCGTTGCATTGGATGCTGTCACAATTGAAAAAATGGTGGAGGATTATTTTGCTGACACCATCCAAATAGACATGTCAGACAGTCCACATTGTTACTGGCAGGAAAAAAAGGCAGTTTGGTAGCCCCTGTACAAACTGGCTCTATTTTACCTGAGTTGTCCCCCCTCCAGTGTGTACTCGGAAAGAGTTTTTAGTGCAGCGGGGAACCTGGTCAGTGAGCGGCGAAGGAGGTTGCTTCCTTACAACGTTGAAAAAATAATGTTTATAAAAATGAATAATCAATTTCTCAATGAAGTACAGCACTGCCCTCCAGATAGTGCAGAGGGACCTGTGGTTGTGGAGTCCAGCGGGGACGAATTGATAATTTGTTAGGAGGAGGAAGTACACACTGTAGGGGGAGAGGAATCAGAGGTTGAGGATGAGGACGACATCTAGCCACAGTTGTTTGGTAGGCCCTGTCGCTGAAATGATTGGTTTCTAAAAGTGTGCATGTCCTATTTCAACAACATAAGGGTGGGTGGGAGGGCCCAAGGACAATTCCATCTTGCAACTCTTTTTTTGGCATTATGTGACCATTCAACAGTCATTTTGCCATGTTCAAAAAGTAAAAGAAAATGTCAATAAATTCAAAAAATTAAATCAAAAGTTAAATGCCCTGTCATTATTTAAAACAAGAGGTAATGACGTGCTAGAATTAGTGTAGTGTTAATATGTTATAAACACTACACTTGGAACTTGGAGGAGGTATTGTGGCCGGTACCAAATTTAGTACCGGGGCCACCTCACTACGCAGTTCAGATACTTGTTTGGTGGAATTCTGACCAGTTGAGGGTGTATTTATTATATTGTGGCCCCGGTATCAAATTGGGTACCGGGGCAACCCCACTACGCAGTCCAGATACTTGTTTGGTGGAATTCTGACCAGTTGAGGGTGTATTTATTATATTGTGGCCCCAGTATCAAATTGGGTACCGGGGCCACATGTCACTCACCGGACTGTGAGTGCCATTTCTCCTGTGTTCAGGAACCGTGGCCGTCCGCCATCCTGAGGGTCTGCGCATGTGCAGCCCTTATGAAACCTTCAGTACCTGTTGCTTTTAATTGATTGGATGATCAGGCAACCCTCCCTATTTAAACCACCTGTGATCATTACCTGGTTGCCTCATTCCCCATGAGCCTCTGAAGGTGTTCCTGTGTTTCCTTGTGTATTCAGCTCCAGCTGATTCCTGTTTACTTTGATTGTGGTTTCCAGACCACTTCAACTCTCCTCTGTTCATCGTGTCTGCACTCAGCTGATTCCTATCTGCTACTGCTGCCGGATTCCAGTCCGCCTCAACTCTCCTGTGTTCAGCGTGTCTGCTCTCCGCTGCCTCCATTACTACTGCCGGGTTCCAGACCGTCTCAACTCACCTGTGTTCATTGTGTCAACTCTCCACTGATTCCTATCTGCTACTGCTGCCGGATTCCAGACTGTCTCTACTCTCCTGTGTTCAGCGTGTCTCCCCTCCGCTGCCTTCATGACTACTGCCGGATTCCAGACCGCCTCTACTCTCCCGTGTTCATCATGTTGCCAGTTTTACTTACTACTGCTTCCTGAGTATTGCTCCGTTGATTACCTGTTACCTTCCGTGCGCTGCACCAACCTGATTACCGCTTCCATCCTCCAGTGGTCTCTCCTCCTGCCGGCGTTCAGCCGTTCAGGTATCCCTGCACGTCTCCTTGACAGCCTGCTCTCCTGAACCGCGGTATGCATACTTTTCATTGACTTTGCTTTTGTATTGCATATCCGTCTGGACTTTGTTGTGTTCATCTCCGGAGTCTTCTATCTACTGAAGCTATTGTTACTATTGACTTTGTTTCCTATTACCTGGATCGCTATAGTGACTTTGTATACTTCAAGCAGCGCTTGTCAGTTATTATTGTATTGTGGATATCATCGTGGGATCAAGTTCCGTGTGCCCCGTGTATCCTCTGCATTACATTCATCTCCTCGTGCCCCTCCTCACATATATATAGCAGTGGTACAACTTACTGACGCAGACCACTGACTCCTGTTTCCCATTGGCACCAGTTTCAAGTATCCTCTCACATAGCAGTGGTACAACTTGCTATACGCAGACCACTGACTTTCACTACCTCCTCTCTACTCCTGGACATTCCTCCTCACTATAGCAGTGGTACAACTTGCTGTACGCAGACCACTGACTCTCCTCACGTTTCCTTGTCCATCTGGTTCCTCGTGTACATACATCTAAGTCATTACCAGTTGCTGCTAGTCATAGACTTTCCTTGAGCATTCTCTCACCATCTGCTAATTCTCCTGTTCTGTTGTCACCCTGCTACTAGAGGACCATAGTACCAGCTATATTACTCTGGTAAGAACATCATCTGGTGATATCCTAGGCAAAGACTCCTAGTGCCCGTGACACCACCCCACTACGCAGTCCAGAAATTTTTTTTGGGCAATTCAGAGCCGTGGAGGGTTTTTTATTAATTATATTGTGGTGACCTGACCACTCCTCTACGCAGTCCAGATACATTCATTGGTGCGATTCATACAAGTTCAGGATTTTTAATTTATATTGTGGTGACCACTCCTCTACGCAGTCCAGGTACATTATTCGGTGCGATTCAGACCAGTTGATGGTTTTCTTATTATATTGTGGTGACCACTCCTCTACACAGTCCAGACACATTTATTGGTGCGATTCATACAAGTTCAGGGTTTTTAATTTATATTGTGGTGACCATTCCTCTACGCAGTCCAGGTACATTATTCAGTGCGATTCAGACCAGTTGATGGTTTTCTTATTATATTGTGGTGACCACTCCTCTACGCAGTCCAGATACATTTATTGGTGCAATTCATACAAGTTCAGGGTTTTTAATTTATATTGTGGTGACCACTCCTCTACGCAGTCCAGGTACATTATTCGGTGCGATTCAGACCAGTTGATGGTTTTCTTATTATATTGTGGTGACCACTCCTCTACACAGTCCAGATACATTTATTGGTGTGATTCATACAAGTTCAGCGTTTTTAATTTATATTGTGGTGACCCACTCCTCTACGCAGTACAGGTACATTATTCGGTGCGATTCAGACCAGTTGATGGTTTTCTTATTATATTGTGGTGACCACTCCTCTACGCAGTCCAGATACATTTATTGGTGCGATTTATACAAGTCCAGGGTTTTTAATTTATATTGTGGTGACCACTCCTCTACGCAGTCCAGGTACATTATTCAGTGCGATTCAGACCAGTTGATGGTTTTCTTATTATATTGTGGTGACCACTCCTCTACGCAGTACAGATACATTTATTGGTGCGATTCATACAAGTTCAGGGTTTTTAATTTATATTGTGGTGACCACTCCTCTACGCAGTCCAGATACATTTATTGGTGCGAATCATACAAGTTCAGGGTTTTATAATTATATTGTGGTGACCCACTCCTCTACGCAGTCCAGGTACATTTTTTGGTGCGATTAAGACCAGTTGATGGTTTTCTTATTATATTGTGGGGACCACTCCACTATGCAGTCGAGAAAGATACCTCGTTGCAACGTTTTGGACTAATAACTATATTGTGAGGTGTTCAGAATACACTGTAAATTAGTGGAAATGCTTGTGTATTGAACAGTGCCGTAACTAGACATTTTAGTGCCCTGGGCGAGACAGGGCACCGGCGCCCCCCATCTTAGTGGGAGTGACCTTTGTTGAGTGGGTGTGGCCAACCTACTGTTGGGGTGTGGCTAGCACTTTTCCTTCTATGTGTCATTGATATTCTTGAAAGCTGTAAAGAGCCCCAACAATGGTGAAAAAACTTGTATCTAGAAGAAAACCTATACACACTACGCAATATATATATATATATATATATATATATATATATATATATACACACACAAAAACTAATAATTTGACTTACTGTCCTTCTCTCAGTGATGAGGTGCAAATGAAAATCCTGGTCTGTCCACTGTACCCTGAGACAGGTCAGGTGGCGTGTTTCTCCTTCTCTAGTTGTTGTACCTGGGCCTGGTCTGGGACACAGGTGTAAGTCGCTCTAGTTAGGAGTTCCAAAAAAATTGGCTTAAAACAAAAATAAAAGTAATATAGCGATTCCAGACAGTGTAGCCTTTTCCTGTACATACTACCCTCACAATCCCAAACAAAATGTACAAACAACACTCTTGGCAGAGTGAAAGGTGATGGTGTATTGGGAGAGGTACAACTCATCTGATGGTGATATCAGCCATATATTTTCCTGCATATTAAAAATATATAAAAAAACATGCTTGAGATATATATAGGGATATCCTTACAAAGAACTAATGATCAAATAAGGTTTGAGGTTACCATAGGGCAGACTAGATGGGCCAAGTGGTTCTTATCTGCCGTCAAATTCTGTGTTTCTATGGAGAGATGCTAGCACGGTGTAGAATATTAAATTATTTGGTGTGCTGGGAATATAACAGAGGCATGTGGGGAAAAAGCACAGATTGTAGTATTAAAGTGACTTTGTTTTCCAGATTTTGCATATGTGACTGTGGACAATTTATTGCTTCATATTTACCTTCTCTTCTATACGTCTGTATTCTTCTTCGCTATTCTTCTTCTATATTCTGCTGTTTTAAGACAGTCCTCTTCTACCTTCCCAGTCCAGCCGCCGCTGTAGCTCCTGGCTCTTCTCGGCTCCTCTGAATCCACTAGCAGCGTCATGACGTCGTGATGGGGATAGAGGGCAGAGTCCAGAAGCCAGGAGGAGTCTGGTCACCCCCTCTACACAAATGCCAGCCATACTGTGACATGTGGCGGGGAGGGGTGAAGAGGAGGGGAGACAAAGGCTTTCACTTGCATGGGGGTGGCAGAGGCTGTTACACACAAAGGGGAGGGGGGCAGAGGCTGTCACATGAACACACACAGAGAGAGAGAGCAGAGGTTGACACATACAAAGACACATAGACACAGATGGAGGGGGCAGAGGCTGGCACACACACAGAAAGGGGGCCAGAGGCTGACACATACACAGAGGGAGGGGGCAGAGGCTGGCACACACACACTCACACACAGGGAGGGGGCGAGAGGCTGACACACACACAGGGAGGGGGCCAGAGGCTGACACACACATACACTGATGGAGGGGGCAGAGGCTGACACACACACACACAGGGAGGAGGCCAGAGGCTGACACATACACACTCACACACAGGGAGGGGGCCAGAGGCTGACACACACACACAAAGGGGGGACAGAGGCTCTCCCAAGCAGAGAAGGAAAGGGGAGGAGACAGAAGTTGTGACACACAGGGGGATGTGTTACAGAGACAGAAGATGTACAGAGGTGAAGCTCCGCCCACTTTTGGATGAGCTCCACCCCCTCCGAAGTCCGTGAAACTGGAGGTATGCCGCTGTCTGTCACACTCAGAGATGGGGCGAATTTGAGGGAGAGAGACTGTCCCAGGGGAGGTTAGAAGAGGAGGCTCACATATTTAGTTTCCATGGGTAGAACCTGAACAGCATGGGCTCGCTGGCACTCTGCAGCCTGCATTCACAGAGCCAGGACACAGAGGCAGGTAGCGGGCGGCTGCTCCGCCCCCTCGGGCTTGCGCCCTGGGCGACGGCACCGCCGGCACCATCCTAGTTACGGCTCTGGTATTGAATGTTATTGAGGTCAATAATAGCGTAGGAGTGAAAATAAGCCCAAAAACTTGATTTTTGAACTTTTTATGATTTTTTAAAAAAAAATTCGAATCCAAAACCTTAAATCCGAACCAAAACCTTTCGGCAGGTGTTTTGCGAAACAAATCCGAACCCAAAACATCACGAAAATCCACATCCAAAACACAAAACACGAGACACCAAAAGTCGCCGGTGCACATCCCTAATAAATATTATTATTATTATTATTATCATTTATTTGTTAGGCGCCACAAGGTTTCCGCAGCGCCGTACATAATACAAACAGGAGACCATACAGGGTGACATAGTACACAGCAATAAACACAAAGTACCAATACTTCAGAACTCCGGGCAGACATATGAGTGAAGATGGAGTAGAAGAACAGGTATGGAGACAGGAGGGGAGAGGGGCCCTGCTCATACGAGCTCACATCCTAAGGGAGGGTGGACAAACAGGTACAGGAGGGAGCCATTAAAGTAAGGGAGAGAAGGGTGGGGCTGGTGGAGAGAGGGGAGAACAAGAGAAGGATGTTTGCGAAGGTGCAACGAGGTAAGGGTTAAGTGGATTGTTGGTAGGCTTTGAGGAACAGGTGAGTTTTGAGTGCCCGTTTGAAGGAGCACAGACTGGGTGAGAGACGGATGGAGCGAGGGAGGTCGTTCCAGTGGAGGGGAGCAGCTCGGGAGAAGTCTTGGATTCTGGAGTGGGAAGATGTGATCAGAGTAGAGGAGAGGCGACGGTCGTTGGCCGAGCGCAGGGAGCGGGCAGGGGTGTGAATGGTGAGGAGGTTGGAGATGTAGGGGGCAGTAGACTGGGAGAGGGCTTTGTAAGTGGTGGTGAGGAGCTTGAAAAGGATCCTGTAGGGGAAGGGGAGCCAGTGTAAGGCACGGTAAAGAGGGGAGGCGGAGGAGGAGCGGCGTGAGAGAAAGATGAGTCGGGCGGCCGCATTAAGAACAGAGCGAAGGGGGGCGAGGTGGGAGAGGGGGAGGCCAGTAAGGAGAAGGTTGCAGTAGTCGAGGCGGGAGATGATGAGAGCATGTATGATGGTTTTGGTGGCATCTTGTGAGAGGAAGGGCCGGATGCGGGCAATGTTACGCAGCTGGAAGCGGCAGGTTTGGGCTAGAGATTGGATGTGGGGGACAAAAGAGAGAGAGGAGTCAAGGGTGACACCCAGGCAGCGGAGCTGGGTGACAGAGGAGATGGTTGAATTATTAACCACGATGGAGAGGTTGTGGTGAGAGGGGAGCCTGGGGGGAGGGAAGACAATTAGTTCAGTTTTAGAGATATTAATTTTGAGAAAGCGCGAGGACATCCAGGAGGAGATGGCAGAGAGGCAGTCAGATACACGAGAGAGGAGAGTGGGAGAGAGATCAGGAGAAGATACGTAGAGCTGAATGTCGTCAGCATAGAGGTGATACTGAAGACCATAGGAGGAGATGAGAGTCCCGAGTGAGGAAGTGTAGAGCGAGAATAGTAGGGGGCCGAGAACAGAGCCCTGGGGGACACCAACCGGGAGAGGGGAAGGGGTGGAGGCAGAGCCAGATGTGGAGACAGAGAAGGTGCGGTTGGCGAGATAAGAGCAGAACCAGGCGTGGACAGAACCAGAGAGGCCAAGAGAGAGAAGAGTTTGCAGAAGGAGGGGGTGATCCACAGTGTCAAAGGCCGCAGAGAGGTCGAGGAGGATGAGTATGGAGAAGTGACCCCTGGATTTGGCTGAGAGGAGGTCGTTGGTGACTTTGGCCAGGGCGGTTTCAGTAGAGTGGAGGGGGCGGTAGCCAGATTGGAGAGGGTCGAGGAGGGAATTGTCTGAGAGGTAATTGGTGAGACGACAGCAGACTATCCGCTCAAGTAATTTGGAGGCATAGGGGAGAAGTGAGATGGGGCGATAGTTGGCGAGGGAGGTGGGGTCAAGATTGGGTTTTTTGAGGATGGGAGAGATGAGAGCGTGTTTGAATGAGGAGGGTACAACACCTGAGGCGAGTGATAAGTTGAGTAGGTGTGCAAGGTAGGAGCAGGCAGTAAGAGAGAGAGAACGAAGGAGGTTAGAGGGGATGGGATCAAGCGGACAGGTGGAGGGTGGAGAGGAAAGAATAAGGGAGCGAACTTCATCGCCAGATGTGGGGTGGAAGGAGCACCAGAGTTGCGTGTTGGATGGGGGTGGAGCAATAGGGGCAGGGGGAGAGGGGGAGGAAGAAGAGATGTTAAGTCTGATGGCCTCAATTTTGGAAGTGAAAAAAATGGCGAAGTCAGCAGCGGTGAGGGAAAGTGGGACTGGAGGAGAGGGGGGAGAAAGGAGGGAGTTGAAGGTTGCGAAGAGGCGGCGGGGATTAGAGGACTGAGAAGAGATGAGGGATTTAAAGAAGGTGTGTTTAGCAAGGGAGAGGGCAGAGCAGAAAGAGGAGAGGATGAATTTGAAGTGAAGGAAGTCAGCGAGGGAGCGAGATTTCCTCCAGAGGCGTTCGGCAGTGCGGGAGCACTTTTGGAGGAAGCGAGTGAGTTTGGAGTGCCACGGTTGAGGAATAAGGCGGCGGCGGCGGATAGGAGCGGCGGGGGCGACAGCATCCAGGGCAGTAGTGAGTGAATGGTTGTAGAGAGAGGACGCTTGGTCTGGACAGGCCAGGGAAGGGAGGGGAGAGAGGAGAGAATCAAGAGAGGAGGAGAAAGAGGTAAGGTCAATCGTTTCAAGGTTGCGTCTGGTGAGGGTGACTTTCGGCGGAGGGGGAGCAGGGGAGGAGGACAGAGTAAAGGAGAGGAGATGGTGGTCCGAGAGTGGGAAGGGAGAGTTTGAGAAATCAGAGAGATCGCAGAGGTGAGAGAAGACTAGGTCAAGGGAGTGGCCAAGACAGTGGGTGGGGGAGGAGGTCCATTGGGTGAGGCCAAGGGAGGTGGAGAGGGTGAGAAGTTTGATGGTGGCAGGGTCAGAGCAGTTATCAATAGGGATGTTGAAGTCGCCGAGTATGATGGAAGGAAGGTCAGAGGAAAGGTAGTGGGGGAGCCAGGCAGCGAAGTTATCCAGGAAAAGGGAGGTAGGGCCAGGGGGACGATAGATGACAGAGACGCGGAGGTGGATAGGAGAGAAGAGACGGATGGAGTGAACTTCAAAGGAGGAGAAAGAGAGGGAAGGTACGGTGGGAATGACCCAGTAAGTGCAGCAGGGGGATAGGAGGAGGCCCACTCCACCTCCTGGACGCTCGTCCGGTCTGGTGGAGTGGGTGAAGGAGAGGCCCCCATAGGAGAGGGCAGCAGGTGAGGTGGTGTCAGAGGGAGTGAGCCAGGTTTCAGTGATGGCAAGAAGGTTGAGAGAGTTAGAGATGAAGAGGTCGTGGATGGAGGTCAGTTTGTTACGAATGGACCTAGAGTTCCAGAGGGCACATGAGAAGGGGAGGGAAGGATGAGGGGAGATGCGGATAAGGTTGTCGAGGTTGATGGAGCGAGGGTGGGGGTGAGAGTTGGACCAGTGGGGGGCAGTGGGGGAGAGGTTATTGGAGCCCGGGAAAGAGAAGGGACCATGAGAGGAGGACCGGTAAGGGTGACTCTGGGACCGGTAAGGGTGACTCTGGGAGAGGATGGGAATGGGAAAGGAGCGGGGCGGCATAGTGAGAGATGTGTGGCAGGAGTGAGAGTGAAGAGGCAATGGAGGCAGGAGGAGAATACTCGAGTAAGGTCAGGTGACACTAACGGAGCGTGGAGAGACGGGAGGTGAGTTGCACAGAACCAGAGGGAGTGAAACAGAAGGGTAGTGGTATAGCAGTTTAACCAGTGTAGACAATGAAACAATGTAGATGGAGAAGAGGAGTGGCAAAGCAGAACAATGTACAGTAAGCAGTAAAATAAGGTGGAGTAATTAAATAAATAGATAAAATTAAGTTAAATAAATGGATTGGTGGTGGGGTGAAATAAAACACAAGAAAAAAAATAAAATATTAAAACACAAGAAATAAACACAAATAAAATAAAAATAAATAAAATAAAACACAAGAAATAAAACCCAAGAAAAAAATGAGGAGTCCTCCGTACCAGGAGAGACGAAGGACACGGGACAAGGAGTTCCAGGTAATCGCAGGAGTAGTTCGTGGGGACCAGAACCAGGAAAGGTCCAGGGAGCAGGAGAGGTCCAGGGGTCCAGCGATTAGGGGGATCAGATTTCGGAGGGTCGAGGCAAACGGACCAGAGTTCATGTGGACCCGGAGTGTAGTGCAGGCGGTGTAAACGGTCCAGAACGGGTTCAGATGGACCCGGAGGCTAGTGCAGGCGGTGTGAACGGTCCAGAACGGGTTCAGATGGACCCGGAGGCGGGTCAGGACATTGGGTGAGGTCAGTAGGCCTCAGTAAGGGCTGTAGGTGGGGGAGGGCAGGGACACGTGGGGTAGCCTACGGAGGCAGGAGGCAGAGACTGGGGCACTAAGGCCAACAAAGATGGAGGCCAATATTGATGAGGTACGAGGCCGTGGATGCCTCCAGGCACAGGGGCACAGCCAGGGAGAGGCAACAGCCGGAGCAGCGAGGGCGTCTCAGGAAACGAGTAGCAAAATCCAGGACGTAGTAGCTGGAGGTCTGGACACTGACCTGGATGAGATCCGCAGGACTGGAGGCAACCAGCAGCGTCGGGACCGGAACGAAGAGGCCACAGGAACAGAGCAGCGGGAGACCAGCAGAGGATCAGCAGCCAGAGGACCCGTTACAGAGTGGCAGCAGGAGGATCCAATGCCCAAGGACCAGTAACGGAGCAGCAGCCGCTAGAGACCACAGGCCAGGAGGAACAGCGACTAGAGGACTTGAAGGAGAGCCGCGGCACAGGTCTGTGACGTGGAGGCAGGAAGCAGCGTCGCAGAGGTCGGGAAGGCTGCAGGCGAGTAGAGCAGAGACGGAGAGGAGGCTGGAAGCGGCGTCGTGGAGGTCAGGAAGACTGCAGGCATCATCCACGGTGAGTATAGCTGAGGCGGAGCAGGATTCAGCGGGTGCTAGAAGGCGGCAGGCATTGCAGGCGAGTGGAGAGCAGTAGGTAAGCCCGCGCCAGTAGTGGCCGGAGAGTGAGGCCGAAGCCACGGCCGAGAGTAGGGATGGCAGCAGGGGGATGCATCGTGGGAGTTAGTGTTCACCAGCGATCAGCATCCGGTAGAGGAGTCGGGCATCTCCAGGCTGGAATGCAGGGCCCAGAAGTTTTCCAAGCTGGGCTCCAGCGGAGCGCAAGAAGGACACGTCTGTCCTGTCCAGAGGACAGGACAGACGTGTCAGAGGACAGAGGATATATATATATATATATATATATATATATATATATAGCAATATATGTTTGAGTAATTTTTTAGCATATCTCAGTGATAGCCAAGTGCAGCAGCAATCTTGTGTTCGCAAATTGATCTTAAGTTATGCTCTTGAAAGACACTTATAAAAATAGCATGTTTACGTCCATATGCATCATAAGATCTTTGCAGCTCTACATATATGCCAGGTCTAAGCTAAGCACGCGTCTAAGACACTTCGCAGGGCTGAAATGCAGTATAAGCGGACTGATAACGTTACAAAAAGGTGGAAGAGGTGTGATTTCTATGTGTTCGGCATTTGCTGCAAGTCATGTTGGCAGATACCAAAGTAGCAAAATTGAACAACCACTAGACTGCAACCCATTGCTCAAACACCTTACTATGAAAATAAAATCAACGGGGCCTATTACAGTTGCAGAATACATGAAAGAAGTTTTAACAAATCCCGTAAAGTTTTTCTACATTGTCGTTATGTCCTGATGGAGATTGAGAGGGACTACCTCTGAAGAGGAAACCTCCATATGATCTATGCTCCTTGAATACATCCTTACGGTACGCAGATATTACATTTTTCCCAACACCATATTTGTGATAATACACATTGGGGCGCCCTACTTGTTTTTTCTGTTGCAGTATCCTCGTTATCCGGATTTACCATCTGGCCACAAGTATCCTGAGGCTGCCGCTCTTAACTGAGCTAAGTGCTGTTGTTTGGGACTGATCCTCTAATACTGGACTTTATATACTATCTATACCAGTTGTTTATCTAAATTGCATTTACGCTGTGGTAATTAGCGCCATCATATATATCTTTGTTTGCGTGTTATATATATATATATATAGCAATATATGTTTGAGTAATTTTTTAGCATATCTCAGTGATAGCCAAGTGCAGCAGCAATCTTGTGTTCGCAAATTGATCTTAAGTTATGCTCTTGAAAGACACTTATAAAAATAGCATGTTTACGTCCATATGCATCATAAGATCTTTGCAGCTCTACATATATGCCAGGTCTAAGCTAAGCACGCGTCACAGACACTTAGGTCCCTTTTTCATTCATGTTTTAATCCATTTATTTTATTTGCAATAAACACATTGGCTATTAGGCATCAATAAAACCACTAAAAACTCTCAAATACTGCAGAATCAACTCCAGTCTGATGTATGGGAAAAAAAAATATTTCTTAAACATGAACACAAAAGCATATGATATGCCCGAGGGACGAAAACAGCACCAATCAGTGGCAATGATGCAATTACAAACAGCTGATCACAAGTGGTTCACTAATGCTATTTGTACCTGCCCCTGTTCACCAGCAAATACAATGGCTTTCTAAGGCATATATGTATTTGTTCCCAGTCTTCAGCTGTTTGCTATTGGGTGAACACACCCTTACTGTAGTGAATCTATGTCACACCAGCCCTGTCCAACCTCTTAGTGCACAAGTGTGCATAAGTGGCAGAACCACACAAATCTACATTAATGCATATGCATGCGCCCACTTGTTGGGCATGCACAGAACAGTTTCACACAAGTTTTGAGATGGTCTAGTACTCACTCTGCATCATCCTCAATATTATCAATTATTCATCATCCTCTTCCCATCATCAGTGACAACAACTAACATTTTTATTTTTGGAACTGACATTTAGCTTGTCAAATCTTGCTTGTTTCTCCCAAAACATATTGACTTTCCATATCTTAGATCAGGAACTATGCTTTGTTCCCGGGCAAACTCAACTGAACCTTTGTGCACATACTATGCACTTCACTATTGGCATGTTATCCATGTCATACTAGAATACAAATGTTGATATTCAGCTTGCAATGATGACTGGCATTATACACATTATACATAATGCATGACTTGAATTGGGAACTTTCTTGGTGCATGTGATTGGGATCTTGCAGCCATGGTACTGTCTAGTATTGTGTCATATTCACTTAGCCCATGATATAATAGATGTTTCTTCACAATATGATAAGTTTTTTGGTGTGCAGGATTAGGTGAGTTGTTGTTCTTCTCGGATATGGTGGATGAGGAAGGAAATTTGGTACACTTCTGTGGTGAATGGCACCTGCATCTAGTTTTCAATAATACTCCTGAGGATGACTAACTAACTATATTAGCACTACTGTCTCATCATGATTATCCTCAAACTGTTGTGAACAGTCACTGGTGTTTAATTGTAATTTCAGATTTACCTGTCAGTCCTGGGGGAGGAACCAAACACAGAATGTCCCAAACTGTTTATGTACAACAAAGAAAGTCATAGCCTGTCCTTACATAACAGTTTCTGATTGATGATCAAATACATGAATATCTGTTGAACAGAAGAACATTACATGGGGTTGGGATACCTGACCACTAAGCATAACGAGATAATTCTGTGGAATATTTACTTTAGTCCTTTTCCTAAACAATTGGTTGGCCAACTTAATAAGTATAGCACATTAAAAGCCAAAGAAGCCTAAATTCTCCTTAAGGCAGTCATTTAAATTTGGACACAACCCCTTTTCTCAGAGTAAAATACAGTTTTTCATACTGTGTACACGCAAAAAAATGCTTTCATATTAAGATTTTTATGCATCCGTCACTTGCGCCTCTTTGTGTCTGGAGAGGAGTAAGGGGCGTGTAAAAGTAGGTAGTACAGCAAACATGTGTTCATGCAATTGCTCTGCTTAGAGGTTGATACAATCACAAATAGACCTGCCAGGGAGTGAATCAGTTACATATGCCCTTTACCTGTGCAAAGATACGTGCACAGGTTTTACTGTGAGGATGCCTAATTTTTGCACATCCTGGAAGGTGCTAGAGATTGCAGTGAACCTCTAATGTAAATGGGATGCCTTTTCCAGGAGTAGTTTATACAGGAAAGGTGCATTTTTAGATGGGCACATACCATTAGACAACATATATGCTGTACATTTTAATATTTTCCCAGATTCTAAATTACCCTATGTTCACATAGTTTATTGTCCCACTTTTTTTCAGATATAAATTAATATTGTTAGAGTAAAACAAAACTTTTTAAGACATTAAGTACCGTGCCTAACTTTTCTAAGAGAATTAAGTTTAGCTGTCATATTCACATTTTAAAGCTGAAGTGAATATGACCAGCATGCAAGGGCTGTAGCTATGTATTTAGATAGTGCTAGTCCACCCCCCAATGCCTATCCTTCAACACACACCGGAAAAGTAGCACTATCAGGCGGAAAATCGAGACTGCCTAACGAAAATCAGTATATTTTTAACACTGTATTACTCTCTCCTATCTGTATTTTCAACTTTGACTACTTGCTGCTGCTGGTATATTAAGCTCAATTGCTGCATGGCTGGATTATGGAATGGTGAGACGCTGATAGTAAACAACTAGTAAACACTCTAGGTCTATGGCCCAAACATTTGATAAATATGCCTCCCAGCAGCATCATTTAACTAATAGAAACCACATTTAATAATAAGGCCTATTAGCTCCCCTTCAGTCCTATCATGAATATTAAAGCATTTACATTAAATAAACAGGCATAGGTTGAATATAGAAACATCACTCTCTGTCTACTAGGCTCTGGTGACCTAGTGCCAGGAATTCTTACTGCGCATGTGCAACTCAGCAGTGCACAGTTCCCCTATAACGAGCAAGCAGCATGTAAACTGCTGTGGGGGCAATAATAGCAGGACCTGCACATGAGAATATATAAATGTATTACATAGCTGTAGTACATAGTGCTATGAGACTGCTGTGATATATTTATATACAAGCTGTAACCATGTTCACCACTGCAAGTATACTTCAAGTTGTATGTATATATATATATATACCTGCATCGAATATACATTACTGTACCCTGTGAATAAATCAATGTTCCTGGTTAAGTTCATAAAATTGTCCATTCGCCTCCCATTCACATTCCACTGATGCCTATTACAGACACCTGCTAATAGGTTATTCCAATAGTATACTCCACCCCATCCCCAAAGCAGCCTCAACATTAAGTTAATGAGTGTTAACAATCAATATATAGTCCTTCTTCCCCCAATTGGCCCCAATATCAAAGTAAAGGCATTCAAAATTAACAAATAGATTTATTCTTCATCAATCATATATTTAAATAAATGTTCCCCACATCTAATAAAGAGTCCCCACAAAATATTAACATCACCCATTAGCCCCAACATAACATTAATATTCTCCACCAATCCCCACAATATATTACTAATCCCTCCAGAACACACTTAGAGAAGAATCTGTGTGATTCAGACTCCCATGTCTACCTCTCGTGAGGGATGACATCTCGTCCTCCTGTTGCACTTCACACATCTTTCTCAATTGAAGATTCACCTTGCTACCAGCCATTGGAATCCAACCCCCAGAAAAAGGTCACTTAGTTTACTTATTTGTTACTGTGATGACACAGACACTCTTCCATTGTTTTACTTACATTAGCTAATTTCTTATTGGTTGATGTGGCTCAGTGGAAATTTTTCAGTGCAATGTAAGTGAAGGAGGCCTGGGGGTAAATGTATCAAGGTGTGATTTAGCAAATCCAGCGATTTTCTCGGGACAGTTGAAACTTGCTGATGTATGAAGCTGAGGTTTCATGTGTGTAAGTTGTGTTTCTGTCAAAAGCGCTATTTCTAAAATCGATAGAGATTAAACTCCCAACTGTTTGCCACTCTAGCTATACAAGTCTCAAATGTATAGAGCTGCGATTAAGCAAACTGTCATGAGTTTGCTTTAAAAATCGCTACATACAACCCGCTTCATCCTAGCAGCGTGTTTAGTAAACACATCACTGTTACACTGTCAGCCTATATAGCCGCAGGTTCCCATGGCTGTCAAAAGTTTAAAGATAGATTAAAGTGACTTAAAAAAAAGCGTGGGGTCCCCCCACCCAGCCACTATTAACCCTATTCCTGCCAGCCTTCTGCTGGTTGCATGAAAATCGGGGGAAAATTTTGCGTGGGGTGCCCCCCGATTTCATACAACCAGCCCTAGGCAAATCAGTTTGGGGTGGGTGGCACTATAGCAAGGGGACACGCGGCAGGGGTCCCCCTGTCATAATGACAAACCAACCGCAGGCTGTTCAGCGCTGGCCTGGATTCCCTAGGGAGTGGGTCTGCCGAGAAAAACCGAACGGGCCCCCCCTCTAGGGACAACCAGCCCAGTGCTGAAAGCACTAGGGCTCTTCCTAAACCCTTGGGCGGTGGGTGTAGGGTAATAACGGCGAAACAAAACAAAAAACAGGATAAGAAGAAATGTAATGTTGGTCAACATTAAAAAAACAGTCATTTCTAGGGCCAAATCTTTAAAAGCTAGGACTTTCCCTAGTCATTAGTATGCCACCCAACTGTTTAGATGTAGACAAGACATTACCAATTAGGGGAGACTGTCAACCATCCTGTGGGTCAGGAAAATTGTCTTAATTCAGGGACAGTTGGAATGTGTGCTCACCTGGCAGGTGTCACTTCAATGTCGCACTTACCAGCTGCCCCTGGTATTGACAGGGTGTTTCTACTGGCATAACCTTTTGCAGGTTGTACATGCTGCCTTCTTATCTGTGCCCTACCGCTTCTTAGTTGTTGTGCACACTATGTCCTGATTTCTAAAGAATTAAATTTGGGAAGTATGAATTACTAGCAAACTATGCTATGTCATTTTTTCTTCACAATTATTTTCTGCTGGCTCCTGGTAAATAATTTTGTCTTTGCTTTGTGTAAGAAACCTTTATGCAGTATGAATGTTATTATGCCCCTTCAAGTCATTATTTTACTTTGTATGTTCCTTTATGACTTCTGATACAACTTTAGAATTGGCAGGCACTGCTGGACCCAGTGCTATAGAAGTGGGTGCGTGACTCTCTGCTGAGGATTTAAAGGGCTGATCACATCACTGTACCCACCTAATTCAAATATATTCGCCTATTTAAAGCTGCTATGAGCACAGATCTATGCTACAGTACTATGATCTAACCTATGCCCCAGCATTCCTGGACATCCAGAGCTTCTGTGAGTTTATCCTGTGTATTTTGACCTCAGACTGTTCCTGACGATTCTTGTGCTTGCGTACTTTGGTTCTGATCCAATTCTATTCTGACCCAGCTTGTCCTAAATTTCCTTCATGTAATACATATTGGCAACTCCTGCAGTATGGTAGTTTACCAGTACCTGCATGCCAATCAGTCCCTTCATATTCCTTCCTTTCTTTCCAGCACAAATCCAAGCTGACAAAAGAGAAGCCACTAAATCCACCTGAATTGTGTCAGATACTGTTGTATCCACCTGACACTGTTTTATACCAAATTTGCAAACCAAATGGTTGTGTACGTTTTCATGATATATACGGGGCTATGAATATGTTAGAAAATTGAGTCAGCTGTGCAAAGCATGATACATGCAGTCTTTTTTTTTTATTTTGATAAAACACACTGCTAATTTTCCTTATTCCATAAATTTATTTTTTCTCTCCATTATGCTCTATACTAATTGCTTTTTTTTTCCATGACACATCATAAGCTTTACACTCAATGCTTTCTGGAAGGATCATGCAATCAAAATTGTATGTTGCAAAGTTATTCTATTTTTATATGATCTTCTTGACAGCATCCAAAGTGTTTACAGATGTAGCAGATGCTGTATAACAAAGCTTGTGAGTCATCATAGGACTTGTCCACAGAAACCAAGCTAAGAATACTGTAGGTTAATGCGATCATACAACAGATCTAAAGTAAAATTTAACTAGTAGGGCAATGCTTATATTCAGGAGTACAAACGAGTATTCTGTTAATAATGGTTTAAAAAAAAAATAACATGAATGTATAGTAAAATAATGCTATATATTATTGAGCAGTAAACCCTAGACTCCTTGGAAAGAGACAATGGAAATTGGTCAGTGATAAATTATGGTGGGAACCTGTCCAGCAGCAGAGCATTGCATGCTGTAACAGGCCTAGCATTTCAAATCTGCAGAGAGACTTAAGCAAGGCAGGTAAAAGTCTATTTTATTCTCTATGTCTGTATTGCAATGTTTTTCATGTGTTTTAGTGTCCATTTGTTTGATTTCCCTGATACTGTGGGTAAAGTGGGCATGGATCTGTTGTGTTATATAATCCTGAAGATTTCATAGTTACAAATTTGGTGGCAAGCGAAAGTTTATGAACCCTATGGGAATTACCTGGATTTCTGCATACATTGGTCATACAATGTGATCTAATCTTCATCTAAGTCATCAAAAAAGCCAAACAGCGTTCTTCTTAAACTAATTGTGATGTCTTTGTTGAACAAACTGTGTAAACATTCACAGTGCAGGGTGGAAAATTATGTGAACCCTTGGATTTAATAACTGATTGACCCTCTTTTGGCAGCAATAACCTTAACCAATCGTTTTCTGCAGCTCCGGATCAGATCTGTGCAACGGTCAGGAGGAATTTCGAACCATTCCGCCTTCAAAACTGTATCAGATCAGCAATATTCTTGGAATGTCTGGTGTGAACCATTTCCTTCAAGTCATGCCATATCATTTCAATCGGGTTGAGATTAGGACTATTGACTGGGCCGCTCCAGGGGTATAATTATTTTCTGTTGAAGACATTCGGTTTTTGCTTTACTACTGTGTTTTGGGTCGTTGTCCTGTTGCATCAACCAACTTCTGTTGAGCTTCAACTGGTAGACAAAAAGCATTACATTCTCCTGCAAAATGTCTTGATAAACATTAGCATTCAATTTCTTTTAATAAGAGCAAGTGGTCCAGGCTTTACTTTACAGTTGGGTTAAGGTTTCATTGCTTGTGTGCTCTGTCTTTTTTTTCTCCATATATAGTGTTGTATATTCCCAAACAACTCAATTTTCGTTTCATCTGTCCACAGAACATTTCTACAGAACCTTTTGCTTTTTATAGCTTTATTCAGACGTGTAACAATATTTTTTTCCGTAAAATCGTGTCTTGTTCAGTGTTTAACACTCATGAACAGATATGTTTGCAAATTGCAGAGATTTCTGTAAGTCTTTGTCTGACACTATAGGATTATTTTTAACCTCTTTGAGCATTCTGCACTGTGCTATTGCAGTCATCTTTTCAGGACGGCCACTCCTAATGGTGAACTTTCGCCATTTTAGGCAATTTGTCTTAGCGTGGACTGATGAAAAGACTGTCTTTATTTATTCTTGTGACTTAGATGAAGATCAGATCAAATTTTATGACATATTTATGAAGAAATCCAGGTAATTAGACAGGGTTCAAATACATTCTCTTGTCACTGTATTTATATATTTGCTTCTGTCTATGTATATGTACATTTTGTTGGTGAAATCCAAAAACAAAGCATCAGGTTGGTTTTGCCAAAACCAAGACCAAAGCTCAAGGATGTTTGTTTCTTTTTTTAAAAAAAGCACAGGGTGGTTCGCTCATCTCTACCATCCACTATCTCCCAGCCCTTGGCTTCCTGTTTGCCTCCATTCCCCAATTACATCAAAACACACATTTTCAATGTGGTCATTAAAGATATTAATTAGAGTTGTTTGGCCTTGGTTTTCCAAAAACCGAGCCCGCCTGAACATCGCCGATCCGAGTACCGAGCCAAGCCGGCTTGGTACTTTCGCGCATCCTCAGAACTGAAAATGAGGCAAAACGTCATTGTTGCATCATCGGATCTAGCAAGTTGTGGATTCTATAAGTACCGCCCTCTATGGATATCCGGCACCATTTCACAAACAGACACAGAAGGGGTAGCAGGGTTCTTGACAGTCTTCAGTGCAGTTGACCAACGTCATTGCTCAAACAGAAAAAGGAGGGGTGGGAGTGTTCTTGGTAGTCTCCAGTGACATTGCACTGTGCCATAGCTCACACAGAAACAGTAGGGGCGGCAGTATTCTTAGCAGCCTACAGTGTCAGTGCCATTGCTCAGTTTCGTTGCTCAAACAAAAACAATAGGGGTGGCAGTGTTCTTGGCAGTCTACAGTGTCAGTGCCATTTCTCAGCGACATAGTTGAAATACAAACAATAGGGATGGCAGTGTTCTTAAAATTCTCGTGACAGTTTTCGTGCCATAGCTCAAACAGAAACAGGAGAGGGTGGCAATATATTATTGACAGTCTACAGTGTCAGTGCCACTGCTCAGCGTCATTGCTGAAACAGAATCAGGAGGGGTGGTAGTGTTCTTAAAAGTCTCCAGTGACATTGCTCTGTGCCATTGCTCACACAGATAGATGGGTATCAGTTTTCTTGTCACTCTCCAGTCTCCAGTCACATTGTTCTTGTCACTCTCCAGTCTCAGTGCCATTGCTCACTCATAAACAGGTTTAGCAGTATTCTTGTTACTCTCCAGTCTCCAGTAACATTGCTCAGTACTATTGCCCAGTGCCATTGCTCACACAGAAACAGAAGGTGTAGCAGTGTTCCTGTAAGTTTCCAGTGTCATAGTTCAGAGGCATCGATATGGCAACAAGCTGCTGGCACCAGTCATGATGATACTAGTCCTTCTATGTCATCTACTAAAACCCATGCTCAAGGGCATAGTAGGTTTAAGTTAGGGAAGCTGAAATCCAAAAAACAAGCTTTTACATTGGTAAAGAAAAAAACACCTCTCTAATAAAGCTAAAGTTTACTGTAAAAAAACAAAAAATTGTCTACATGTCATTGTACCTAAAATAATAATAAGCATTCCAGCATCAGCTAGCTCCGTTCTCTGAGCTAGATCCCACCACCTGCAATCTACACTGTCATCATCCTCACCCTAATCAGGGTGTATATCATCCTCACACAGTGTCGGACTGGGGCATGAAGGGCCCACCGGGGGACTGCAACACTAGGGGCCCACCAGAGGGGGTGTGGCCAGCCATCATAGAGGCGTGACCAGACACTAGAGGGGAAGTGGTCAGCCCACGAAGGACAGCTAGCACTATAGTATAGTATATAAAGAATGCAGTGTGTGAATAAAGAGTAAACAGTCTTGACCTGCCCCTTAGATTGGGCAGAACAATCACCAAAAAATCAGGATTGTCCCACTAGACCAGGCTTGGCTAACCTGTGGCACTCCAGGTGTTCTGAAACTACAAGCCCCAGCATGCTTTGACAATATATAGCAGCTTATTGCTGGAAGGGTATGCTGGGACTTGTAGTTTCACAACACCTGGAGTGCCACAGGTTAGTCAAGCCTGCACCAGACTCAGAACATTTGACAGACTGTCCTACCTGTTCTTGTCACTTTTGCCACCTGTGTCTGCTGGTTTCTTTAGTTTGCGACTTGTCTGTATCCTGGAATGTTGGGGGCCCTATTTGAAAAAAATAATGGGTACATTTAGAAATTCCAACCAGCCCCGGCGTTAAATCAATAGGACCCACAATTAATACTTAGCCACCACCTACCACACACACATTACATTGCCACAAGCCCGCTGTGCCATCACACACACTACTGTGCCCCTTAATCACCATGCTGTGCCTCCTTATGATCACACTGCACCCACCATGCTGCTTTTGCTCCCCCCTTCTCCTGGCCCCCTTTCATCACACTATGCACTGCTGCTTTGGCCCCCTTTCATCACACTGTGCCATGCTGCTTTGACCCCCCTTCACCCTGTGCCATGCTGCTTTGACCCCCCTTCACACTCTGCCATGCTGACCTGGCCCTCCTTCACACTCTGCCATGCTGCCTCGACCCCTTTACACTCTGTCATGCTCTTTTCTGTTTAACAAAATAACAGGCTGGCTGGCTTGGGAACGCACTGAGTCACTTACCTGTGACTGTGAAAAGCTCCGGCATCCTGCTCCTCTGGGCGGCTGCGGCTAGTGATAACAGGAAGACAGCCGCAGTAGAAACTCCTCCTCCCCTGCTGAAGTGAAAAACTATTCCTGGTTATCATCATCATTATTATTATTATTATCTATACATTCAGCCCAGGTAACATTATGTACCGGGTGCAGGGATTGTCTCCTGAATATTTGGCTGTGGTTTGTAGGTTAGTATCTGGTCGGTTTCCCCCCCAGGGTTTATGTAGGCCACACCCAGGTACATTGTGCATCACCCGCTCTGCATCTGACACTCATTTATTACAGATTCCTATTACAGAATAACCAGGAATTGTACAAAACAGTGTCCCAACTTCAAATATTACTTATAATGTAGACTTAAAATAACTGTCCAGCTGTAATATTCACTCATACTGATCATGGTATAATCGCCAAACTCCAACTTGTAAAGGATTCAGGACTTACACAAGTTTTGATCCAAAAACACTAATGTCCTGAGAGTTCACATTCATGACAATAGTTATTTCATGGTAAACGTTGATGAATCAGATCTGCATCACTGAGCAGCCCAGCCCAGTCCAGCTACCGGACACCAATGCCTGAAATATAATCTGCCCTGTAATGTGGTGTCTCGCAGGGGCCACTGGTGTATTAGTGAAAGCAGCAACTATATGATCCTGTCTGCATTACTAGGGGTCCGTCCAGGATTCTTCCTGAAAGTCGCCACCACTAATTGACAGGCACAGAGGGCGCCAGACGTTAGTCATTTTCTAATGATCTATCAGAAAGAATCCTGGCGTCTCGTGATTGATGTGTGAGGGGAGAGGGGCTCTTTATCCCGACTCCGCTGAGGTCTCACAACATCCCCAGTCTCTGCCTTGAATAGAAACCCACTACCACGCAGGTGCAGAGAGCCGCGCGGTAGTGTGTTTGTTATTTACACTGCCGCCGACATCGCCAGTCAGGTGTTCCACGTAAGCTCCGCCCTAACAGCGGAGGGGGCAGTGCTTCAACAAGGCCGGGCCTACCGGTGATTAGACCGGCTGCCCGGCAGGCCAGTCCGACGCTGTCTTCACACAATATTCAGTCATCCCTGCTGGAATCCACCATTACAGAAGTCTCTGTACTTTGATGTATTTGCTGGTAAAGGACTTTCTCCTGGAATTTGTAATTTATTTTATGGCAGATCTGTCAGGATTTTTGGGCAATTCTTTTAGACCAGACCAGAGGTCAAAATGTTGTGCTAACAGATCTGCATTTCCACTGGGTCTGTTGGGAAAGCAAAGTTTTCCTAGCAGCAGTTGCCAGAGAAACTGAAGGAGTACATGTCGTTGTGTCATGTACTACTTGATCTGTCAACTTGCTGACCAGGAGCTCATTGCAACTGAGATTTAGGTCAGTTGAAAAGAAAGAGAAGACATAGCTCTTAAACCTAGGATCAAGCACAGTCGCCAAAATGTAGTGATCTGATTTCAAGATGTTGAAAACGCTTGGATCCTGTCAAAGTGAATAAAGTACTTGATCTACAAGTCCGACCTCCTTTAATTTCTTGTCTAATTAGGGGACTTACTTTACTTAACATAAATGGATAGAGTGACCTTTTTCAAGCGCTTCTACACACTGCTGCCTTAATATAACACTAAGGGAACCACCTTTAGTCTATAAATATTTAACAACCCTAACAATGTGTATATTTCAGGCGCAAGTAGGGTAAATCTCCACTTGTACAATCTTCAACATATATTAGACTATAAATTAGTGAATAGTCCAACAATGTCCAGAGTCATAAATATAATAATATAAAAATGATAAAAAATAAAATGTCTTTTGAGTCTCTTGTATCCTTTGGATGAAAGGTGAAACTTGTTTAAACTTCTCCAATGTTGTTCACAAATGTGGACGTAGGAAAAAATGGAAAAGAAAAATATATGTAGTAACTCTCTTTGTAACCATGGAGCCCTTAGAGTACAAGTGAGTAAAGAAGATCTTTATAATCACCACCGGAAATTCTTTCATGACTTTGCACATTGTTGGACTATTCAATAAATTAGAATCTAATATAGATTGTACAAGTGGAGATTTACCCTACTTGCGCCTGAAATATACATGTTGTTTGGGTTATTGAATCACATTACTCAAGCTAGCAGTGTCGGAGCTCACTTCACAGGTGATGCTTTGAATGGTTTCAGCACCTTGCACAACACGGAAAGTATTCTCCACTGTGCTGGATTAAAGAACTCCCCCCCCTCCTTTCATAATGTCATGTCTTGTAGAGCAAGCGTGAGTGGCTTTTCGCTGTTCCTCCATCCTCAGAATCATATAAAGGGTGGAATTCCACCTTGTTACCACCTCTTGCTTCAGTTGGTGGCAGGGCAAATTGTATTCTTCTTGTAGCTGCTGCAATCTCATACATGCTGTTGCAGAATGCCTAAAATGTCCCAAAATATTTCAGTACACAGACAGTATGTCCTGAATGTTACTGTGATTTTTTTTAAAAAGCTCTGTACCACCAACTTGAAAGTGGATCAAAACAGGGAATGTGATGGAATTCACCCCGCTGTAATGTTCTCACAATATTAATGGTGTTATCAAAAATCAAATCACATATCCTAAGGAGAGTCCAAGCGGGAAATGCCATCCCTTAGTTTTTGGAAAAGGTTGTCAGCTCTATGCCTCTTAGTGAACCTGGTGATACACAGCCTGCCTTGGAAAGATCTGTCATTGTTTGTTAGATGCTGCTGCTGTTTCTGCTGCTGAAGGTGATTCACCAACTCAGTGGGCTGTCACAGTCATATAATCTTTACTTTGGCCAGTTGCGCATTTCCATATATATGTGGTTAAGTGTACAGTGGGTAGAATCACATTTTGTAGCACAATAACCTACTGGTGCAGGTGAGAAATTGCTTGTCTACTAAAATGGTGTTGAGATGGAATTTGGTAACGGGGACACAGGAACTCAATTAACTGTCTAAAACCTGCTGCATAAATGGTGGATTTTGGGCACAGATCTAATACTAGCATAGTCGCTGTGTTGCCTGTGATCTGCTGTGCAACTGGATGACAGCTGTCATACTTACTTCCTCTTGCAAAGGATTGTTTATCAGTCAATTGTTATAAACTACTACTAGACTTCTTTTTGGTTTGCTTCTGGGTCGAAGATCCACCCCCAGCCGCTGGAGCAGCAGCAGCTGGCCTAACACTCAAGGATTCTTCTGAGGAATCCTGGATAGGGGAGGAGTCATCTAGCCTTAGCAACTTGGATGCAGGACTAACAACGATCACCAGAGACGATATTGATGATGAAGGGGTTGGCGGTGTAGATTGCAGGTGCTGGGATCTAGTCGAGGGAGCTAGCTGATGCTGGACTGCTTGTTGTTATTTTTTTAGCATAAGTTTCTGATTCTCCTAAGAGATTGCCATGAACCCACTTCAAATGGTGTAACATGGATGATGTTCCTAGATGGTTATGGTCCCTACCGCTACTGACTATGGCTTTACAAATGCTACAAATGGCTAGACAACTGTTGCAAGGATTTGTGTAAAAATAATTCCACACATAAGAGGTGGATTTTTTGGTCTTATGCCCAGGCATGGCAATGGCCTTCTTCTTATCACTGGCAAGAACTGCTTCCACTGGTGCAGGACATGGCACTGTAGAGCTCATTGGCAGCACTGTTAGCTTACCTGCCTTAAGCCCATTGTTAGGTTGTTTTGTGTAGGCCCAAATCAACCAAGCACTTCAGCCAAAACACTGGCACTCCTTGTCGCTGGAATGCTTGGCTTGTTAAACTATACATGTCCTTTTTAATATCTGATATAAAGGTGAGTGGGAAGGCCCTAGAACAATTCCATCTTGCACAACTTATCTATTCTGCCACTGCTGTTTGGCAATGTTTCCTACATATGCTACAAACTGCATTGTGTTTGTGCCATTGCTCTGTCGCTTAGTATCCAGCCAGCTTGCTGCAGTCTATGATGAAAATAATATTGTGACCTGTGAGGTGTTCAAAAATGATTGGAAATGACTGGAAATTAGTGTTATTGAGGTTAATAATAATGTAGTAACAAAAAATTAGCCAAATTATGTGATTTTAGCATATTTTAGCAATTCTTCCAAAAAATACAGATCAAAACCAAAACACGAAGTTAATACTGATCCAAAACCAAAACCAAAACATGGGGGTCAGTGAATATTTCTAATATTAATAAGTTTGGTAAAACTTATACTTACCCCATCACTGACATCAGTTTTCCCTACAAAATATTACTGACATTTGTCAACACAAAATTCTAGGGCCAATTTATAAAAAAAAAGTATTTTACTGCTATAAAGCAATTTATGTTTTTGTTTTTTTTTACAATAATTGTCCTTCAATTAGTGCTCTAACCTGACTGTGTTGCAATCACTTGGGTTTTTTAAGATGGACTCAAGGATGGGAGGACAAAAGACAAGCTTCTGAGCTCAGAATCAATGAATGTCACTATTTGTGTAATTACTGGCCAGATGAAGCTATTATTGACTACGTTAATTGTGCATCTGCTCAGATCTGCTGTTAGGCTCAAGGTTGATTCTCATATGTAAATGTACATTTATATCTTTCTCTCTCCATCTTTATTTAAAATGCATTTGCTTATTATGTGAATAATTACTGATGCCTCTCTCTTAAAAATAAGCAAATTTAATATGGCATTAATAGTCATGGTTGATAGCATATTACTTTTTAAATGAATCCCATTTTAAGACTTAGTAAGAGCAGTAGAAAAGTAGTTTGACCTAATTTGACGCACCTGACAACATTCCAGTCTGGAAAATTGGTATGTCATACCCCCTTTTGAGAATAGTGGTCACTCATTATCAAGCATGTACAGTCAAAATCGAGACTTATATCTATAAGGTGTAATATAGCCTTGTGTTTATATAGATGTGAAACATAAAATATATCTAGAACACCTATACAAACGCAGCTCAATATTTTAGACCTTTAATCATGCTCGGAACTTAAAGTTATCAGAAGATCCTCAGATTGGTTACAAACTCTAGTGGACCCTTAGAGCTATGGAAATGGAATTGTATTACCCTCTGCTGAACATAAACATGTATGTCCCTATTGTGGAGTAATATGTATTTGTTACAAAATATTTGTTATCAATATTTTTTAACCCTGCCGTGGGCCCTTGTGAAAGAATTTGCAAATTTTCATTGTACATGCCAACAAAAAAATATGGCTATCATATGCCTATATATATGTATGCAAATTTGCTACTTGTGTCTCATTACGCATGGAGATGCAGCACGCAGAAGGGAGGTTGCATAAAGACTGAGTACAGTAAGGATATATTGGCATAATTGCGAGCTAAGTTAGACCCACATGGAGATGCAGATATACAAGTCAGCAGCCGTATCACTTGCGGGTGCATGAGTGCTGGTACAAATACATTTCAAGATACCTTATTTCAAGATGACCTTATTTACCTATTCTCTGGTGATTGCATCCCAACGGCTGGTAGCAGGGTTCTGGCATAGATTGATAAATCACTAATGGTTGATTATGCACTATGCTGTAGCCAGCAGGGTAGCAAGGATTTATCCGGAAGATGTATTTCACACTCAAGCTGGGTCGGTACACAGAGAGACTGAATAATAAAGTCTCAAGGGTAATGCAGTTGCGTGGTCCAAGAGTCAAGCTGGGTCAGTACACAGAAAAGCAGTTTACTATAAGCAAAGTTCCAAGGGTTAATGCAGTAGCGCGGTCAAAGAGTCAAGTTGGGTCAGTACACAGGTAAGCAGATAAACAGAAGCAAAAGTTTCAAGGGTTAATGCAGTAATGCGGTCATAGGGTCAAGCTGGGTAGGTACAGAGGTAAGCAATTAAACAGAAGCAAAAGTTCCAAGATTTAATTAATGCAGAAGTACACAGGTAAACAGAAGCAAGTGCAAAGTAACAAGAAACACAATTATCTAGCAATTGCTGCAGTGAAGAGGGATCCCTTTTAAAATGCTGATCAGGCACTGATTAATGATGGCGGCAAAGTTTTAAAGGAATCAAGAAATGTACGCATGCTGAGAGCTCAAATGGGGCATCAATAGAGGATACAGACAGATGTCAGTGTTGCTTAAGATGTCGAGTCACAGCTGCAAAACTCTGGGAACAGCATAGGCGGGAAAACCATTAGATAAAATTTGCCTGAACTGGTAAGGTGGGTCATGCTTGAATGGAATGCTGTACCTTACCTATTGAGCAGCATGCTGCTGTCATAGTTACTGCTACTCATTACAATACATGCTTATGATAATAATGATGGTCAAAGGCACTAGCTAGCTGCTTCTGATTGGGTGATGTAATTTGAAGCTGATAGCAGCTTTCGTCTTTGCTGGTGCTATATTTCTATATTTATTATGTGGGCATATTTTATAATTAGATTTTTCTACTTTCATTAGTACACGAGAAGTAAGATTATTCATGTTGTAATATAGAGGTTTTTTTTTTTATATTTAAATCAAACCTAATAATGAATGTGTATTCGTTAAAAAACAAATGTTAACAAACTTTTCATGAACCTATGACCTGGTGGGTGTAAGGGTGTCTGGGTGTAAGAACCCCTGACGAAAACTTTGTTAATACACTACTGGTGCAGAACTGGATGCAGAACTCAGAATATGTTATTTTTACATGCATGTTTTTAGAGCTTACTTTTTATGCATATGTGTCCAACACAGCATGAAACCCTTTAGCTCTAATTCTATATATACACCAAAGAGCTTCTATATCATTGTATATATTCCAGGTTTGGAAAATAAATATGGATATATCACCACACTTGCAAAAGAAGAATAAAAAATAATTTATGATTTTTTTTTCTAGGTATTGTTGAGTTAGTAATGTATTGTTTTGTACTGGGCAGAAAAGTATAATACATGCACCTAAATTTCTTATAGATTTAGTACATATAACATGTACCTTCTATTTTTAATGTGTCAGATTTTCATTAGACTAAAGATCTCTTGAGTGGACATATCCTGCCTGTCTATGTTCATGTCAATGAATATATTCACTCAAAGTTACTAGTTTGCTGCATCGCCTCTCTGGTGAACTGCTGTTCTTTCCTTTAGCTCTGTCACTGATCTCTCTTAAGATCCCCACGAGTTCACATTCCTTTGACTCAGTTTTGCATTGTCAAGATCTGTCAAGCGCACAGAGACGTTAATCAGACATAAGAGTTTCCCCTTGGGGGTCTTCAAGCTTTGAATTTGAGTTGGAGAGCTTTGGGCCTGTTTGCCTTATGTCCTTTAAATGTTTCCACTCAATTTCATTGGAACTGATATGAAAATACCGGTGCATCTGCTATTAACCCTTTTCCACTTCTAGGTCTGTTTTATTTGGTTACAGAATTAATCCAAGTAAACTGTTATATAGGCAGCCTAATCAACTTTAATCATAGTTATGACTTTCAAGGGTGAAATGTTTTCAAGAAAAATAACTATTAAAAGAGCAAATGGCAATCACAAGCAATTATTGCCAGAATTAGTTAATCTCTGAAATACACGAATGTCAAATATTTTATAATTCACTTCAATTTATTTCATACTTCAAAAGAATTCACATTTACAAATGTTTTCCATATCTGAGTTGACAGAAATTGTGTATGATACATAATATTCTAGTTGGCAATGCTCTAGTTTAATTTTCTAACAATGCTATGTTATTGAGTCTGTTGATTTTTGTCATGTGTTGAGCTTCCTAACTTCTGAGTTTTAAAGAACCTTTTAGTATATTAAACAATCAAGTACATGAATCCGGATGGCAGGACTGATTGTGCAAACTATAGATCAATTTAAATAACATGTATTATTAAATTGCCTCTGATGAATCCATATTATAAAGGGAAATGCATCAGATGGTGTTGGTTGTTATAACTGTCACAGTCTGCCACTAAAAGCAGTTCAGTATCTCCTTTCTAGATGCTGCTGTGCCTTCCCCTGATCCTGACTACAAAAGATTAAGTTCTCATCGTTGGATCCGGATCATGCTCACCTGTCTCTGGCCTTTAAAAGAGTGTGGAGATGCCCCCGGTGCCCGAGAAGCGGGCGAAGATGCCCGCTATCGCCGTGTCCCTGGAGGGACAGAAGATGCCTCTGGTTCCTGTACCCAGCAAGAGGGTGAAAAAGGAAGAAAGAAGTTACTTACCCGTCCAGCGCTCCAGCGGCGGTAAGTATGGCTTCTTTTCCCAAGGTCCTGGCAGCGGAGGACGGATGAGCCAATCAGGGCTCATCTTTCCCCGCTGGCCAATCGGCGGCCGGAAACGCGAGCCAATCGCGGCTCGCGCCTGGCCATTTAAAAGATTGGCGCCGATATCCCCCCTCAACCTGCTACCATCCCCCGCCCCCCCTGCCTCCCCCCCCACACTTCTCTTCTACCTCTTGCTTTCTTTTTCTTTTCTTTTTCTGGCGGCCTGCCACACCGCCTCCTAATCTATCTTGCCCACTTTTCTCTGACTATCCTTTCTTTTCTGTCTCTTCTTGCTTCTATTCTTATAGTTAAAACTTGGTCAATATCAAAACTCTTTTTATTATGATATACAATGATTGTATTAGTCCCTGAACATGCATAACCTGATTGTAACAGATTTTATCTTGGACTGATGCTCATTATTGACCTTCTCAAAAATAAAACTTTAAAAAAAAAAAAAAAAGATTGGCGCCGATGCGAGCCAATAGGCGCTCGCGCCGGCTGATGACGTCGTGCCGGCGACTTTTTGCCAGAACACAGTCAGCGGCGGAGTGAGAAGGACGTCGGTGGACGTCCAGAGCGGCGGGTCAAGCACAGAAGAGAGCTTCCATCAACAGGACGCCGGAAGTGGCAGGGAGCCCTTGTGAGGGCTAGGAGCGACCCTGCCACTAATCACTCACAGCGGAGACGTCGGCGGAGAGCCCTTGTAAGGGCTGAGAGCGCCCCCGCCTCCAGACCAGCCAGAAAACCCGCGCCGAACGGGAGAAGAGGCGCCGCCGGCTGGAGGGTCTGGAAGACCCGGAAAAGAAGGCAGAAGACGGCGTGGCAAGTTGAGTATCCTGTGCAGAGCAGGTAAGTACCCTCAACGTTAGTTCGGGCACAAGGCCCGTGGAGCAGTAAATTAGGGGCACAAGGCCCAGGGACTTGGGCACTAGGCCCCGATCAAGTAGTGGGCCAGTAGGCCATAAAGTTGTTAACGGGCACAAGGTCCTGTTAGTTAGTTAAGTGAGAGGGAGGCTGTGTGTTCCTTGTCATCCGCAGATGTCGGGGAGGTGCAGGAGAACCGGATCGGAAGTGGGAGTGTCCCGGTGAGTATCACGCTCGATTCCCCCTTTCGGTTAGGCCCTCACCGGCAGGTTGCGAGGTACTTGAGGCGGGACTAGTCCTGGTCTCAAGTGCCTGTAGTCCCCCGTGCCTTGGCAAGAGCAAAGTGAAGAGGTGGCAAGGGAGCTTGGATTGAGAGTGTTCTTGTTCATTGCCGTATTCTCGGACAGCCCTTACCTGGTAGGCATGGCCGTAAACTCTGTCTCTTTCTTAGAGGGACGTGGTTGGAGGTGACAAGGGTTGCGGCTGCGGATCTGCTGGGATCGGGTCGCAGCTGGGATATCGGAGGCGGACTGGAGGTGACCATCGTTTACAGGGTAAGTTCTTTTGTGTTGCGTCTGTCCTGTTCCCCGCAGGCACTACAAGAGTGCCACTCAAAGCAACCTGGGCCAGTTCCTCAGTTGTCTATGCTGCAGCTGGCTTTTCAGTGTAACTGCTGTGTTCTAATCCTGATTTACTCCCTGATCGTCTCACTTATCTGGTATCCAGCTCCAAGCTTCCCAGCTTAACCTGGACCTCCGGTCTCTTTATGCCAGTAGATAATCTCATCTGCCTAGAAAGCCAGAGTCTTCAGCTTCTCAGCCAATCCTGTGTACTCTGACTATCTGGTACTTCTGCCTTTTCATTTTCTACATCCCCAGTTTTACCTGTATGTTCCATGCTTAAATAAACCTTTCCATTTCATTTATATTTCTCTCCATGGAGTTCATACTAGGAATTCTAACAATAGCACAATAAAAAACACTACTGCTACAAAGTCAGATGGTGTCTTTCTGAAATATCCTAAAATACACTTGTTATTATGGAGACAGAACATCTTACATTCAAACCACCTGCAATTCGATATATAACCTGCTTCTGACTAGAGAAGAAAATGTATTTCTTACAGATGAGCTCTTACAAAAAGTTGTCTGCTCCCTACCAAAGAAGCGAGCAAGGGAACAGTTGGAGACCACATTTTATGGTAAAACACACTGACGCCTGGAAGCATTTTCTTCTTTGAACCAAGCAAGAGAAAGGGGGAAATGCACTTTAGTGTACCACACACTACAGCCTGGAAACAGCCCTGATCTTCAAGGGGTAAGACTTAGTGGGATTATATCTATGTTACCCCTTGTGCAGAATTTGCTCTGCTAGATTGGGACACTGTTTTCTCAGGCTCTGTTATTGTTTATATTTTATGAGCAACTGGACATTCAGTTTCATTATCCTTGAATATTCAATGCAGGATACATCTAGTTATACCTTTGTAAGAAATGCAGTTTAGTGTATCTTATTGTCACTTTATCTGTGTTTTATTAATTAGTTGATTTGAGATAATGGTTATTTTATGGGGTGGGGTATGCATTTCCGGCATTGGAAATGTCTGCATATTAAGTGCCGACATTTCCAGTGCTGGAATTGACCGCCACCAATTTTATGTATATGTTGTAATAAATCAGTCCTTTGGACTTTTTATATTATTGAAATAAGTATTCTCTCATTTATATATTTTTATTTTTTGGTAGAACTAAGTCGTATTCCTCCACTTTTGTTGTTGTTTCATAAAAGAGCAAATGGGAACCACAAGCAAATGTTGCCAGATTTTGTTAATCTCTGAAATACACAAATGTCAAATAACATATAATTCACCTCAATCTATTTCACTGTAAATCCACAGTTACAAAGGTTTTCCATGTCTGAGTTGACAGAAATTGTGCATGATACATAATACTCTATTTGGCAATGCTCTAGTCCAGTTTTTATAACAATGCTATACTAGTGAGTCTGTTGATTTTTCTGTGTTGAGCTTCCTAACGTCTGAGTTATAAAGAACCTTTTAGTACGTTAAACCACCAAGTACAAGAATCCCGGTGGCAGGTCTGATGGTGCGAGCTATAGAGCAATTTAAATAACATTTATCTTTGTTACTCATGCTGACTGCAGATGCTGTGTGATTCTGTCCTGCCTCATGCTGGGAACAAGTGCCTGAAACACCTAGTAATCTATTCATTTCATGCTTGATTAGCTCTTGCTGAGGATGCTTCCATCCCACTGAGATGTGAGGGAATAAAACCACTCCATTGGGTGGTTCTGGGTGGTTCTAGGGATATTTATCCCAGAAAAATGAATTTATGGGATGCCTTACAAACAGTTCTAGTGGGAAGACTGTTATATATACATCATCACTGCCTAGAAAATGTGAACCAGCTGTGTGGGAGAAAGATTATATTTCAAACTTTTGAACAAGTTCCCCAAAGCCCTGTGACCATAAAACATGAGCAAATAAAATGTATTAGCGCTACACCAGTATATGCCTACACACTGGTTACAATTAGGATAACTTGTGGAAAATGATTTTGTGCTGCCTAAACAGGTACCTAATACCCCACGTGATATATACATCCAAAACAGGTGTAACACCCATATATAACTCTATAGTGAATATTTATTTAAACCAAGAAAACAGTATGGCCATACTTAGCACAATTGCAAACAAATAAGTAATTGCAGAATAAAACAGTAAAAACATTAAAAATTCAAAGTCCATTGGATAATAGTCCTAATAGTTCGCAGTGCCATAGTATTTTAAACCGGACAAATCAAATTCTAAAAACAAGGTGATATTCACCTGATGTTTCATCCTCACAAGAGATCCTCCACAAGTCATTGTAGTTTTGGTGTGTTCATAAACTAACGGATATGTAATCCTTAATGGAGAGTACTCATGCGTATCTAATTGTACGATACCATGTCTCATTACCTTGAAAAATGGTCCTCGAAAGTTTAAAAGTTATCAATGATACATAGCGATGGTTTCTGTCTGATGCTTCTTACAGGCTCAGCGCTGGTGCAGGCGTGCGTTTCACTTCGATCTTTGGAACGCATTGGTTACTTCCTAGTTCCTGTTGTGCGTACAACTTGGTCGATATCACATGGCAGTCCAAAAGCCAATCAAAGTCTCCCAATGCATTTCATCTCTCATACACTTTTTCAAGGACGGGAACACTGTTACTGCATGCGGTCTTATATTGTCGTTTTTTCAGTTTTTTTAATATGTCATAGATGCGATTGGCCACCATACTTAATTCATTATCATCCAATCCAAATTGATTGACAATCTAAAATCTCAGTTTAAAAAAATATTATTGAAATAGTGGAATGTTTAGCAACATATACCAATACTATAATACAATTTTAAATGCATGGTGTTAATTCTTAGGATTACATACTTCAAAAAAGATTTGTATATTGCATATGTATGCATATATCTATACAAAAAATACACAAGAATAATCTAAAAATAGGGCGTGGACATGGTGTCTTTCATCTCCTCTCTGAAACACCGAATATTGGCAATAATCGCCCTTTGCTGGCCTCTAAAACGGCCCCTAATCCTCACCTATGAGGAGGTGATCTCCCC
This sequence comes from Mixophyes australis, assembly GCA_036250195.1. NCBI lineage: Eukaryota > Metazoa > Chordata > Amphibia > Anura > Limnodynastidae > Mixophyes > Mixophyes australis. The sequence goes on from JAVHZZ010000002.1 coordinate 206,459,435, forward strand.
TTATTAGACCTTGTGGGGAAAAACTGCATTTTAGGGGCTCTGGTCCGTTTGATAGATCTTTGGGCCTAGTGGAGTGGGGATCCTCGGCATCAAGTAGGTCCCCCGTTGGAACCCTTAACATCGGAGCCTGATTTGCCTGCTGCCCTCCCGTTTTCTACGGATCACATCACCCCTCTGAATCAGCATCCATCGGAGGTGCCCCATAAACCTGTGATTGATAGCAAGTGGAAGACGGATCTGCCCCACTGTGCGGCCGCGCTGTCTACTCTAGCGCCCACCTGAGACCCGCACATACCATTCCCGATGGGTGGTCCTGCCGGGGGTTCGGCTGTCTATCCCCTCCAGCCTCCGGGTCAGCATCCCAGCCGCGGCACGAAAAACCGGAAGTCGCCGGTCCGTCGCTGAGGCCGCACTTCCGGTTCCGGTTCCAGGAGTCGGCTGAGTGACTCACCTGCATCAGGTACGCGGGTGCTAAACACCCCCAACGGAAGTCTCTATTATTGTGCTAAGGGGATCTGAAATATTTCACCTCCCAGGCTAACCCCACAGCTGAGGTCCAGGAGATACAGTGGGCAGCGGAGAGCTCATCATAAAATACATTAAAAAAAAAAAGGGAAAAAAAAAGAAGGGGGCGGAAAAACTAAAACTAAATAAAACTAAAAAAATAGTGGGCCAGTCCTTCTTACTCCCAGGATATGGGCTGTCAAAACGTCTAAGCCACCTTCTAGAATATCCTCCTGCCCCAGATCCCCTCTGCCACACTCTCAAACAAGCAGAGAGGCATCTCATTGTGGCTCCAGAGGGGAGCAGCCAGAAGCAGACCTACCATTGTTTACCCATTTGGTGCGGGCTGGTTCCCACCTCTGTGGAGAGGATAAGGATTCGAACCCGCCCGGTCAGATGTTCGGGCTGCACGAATAACCAAGGCTTCCATACTACTCGCAAGCCTACATGTAAGCTACACATGGAGATGTGACAAATGTGACCGTGAAATGGGTGACCCGCCCAAGATACCCTAAGCCTGTTACCACCTGTATTGTTTCTAAAATATGTTACTCCGTGATCAGTCTCTTACTACGTTAAAAAAACGAGGCTCTCAGCTCCATCTTTTAATCTATCTAAAGTACCTAGGCCCATCTATACGCCATTTAGATCTAGGCCTCGCTATGGCTCCTAAAAGGCATAAGGCCTCGAAGACACCGTCTGCCGTACAGTTCTTCAAACCTCAATCCTCACCTTCCGCAGGAGCGGTCCCTAAACACATAGGTCCAGAGGACCCGGGATCCAGGGCAACTTCGCCAGCTCCAATTCAGTCTACATCCGCCTCGGTCCTATCACAAATGGACCAGGACGCCCCAGTTCCCATTAAATCTATGCAATTAATGTTTGACTCTTTCAAAACCGATGTTCTATCTGAAATGCGTTCCTCGATTCGGGAGGTCAAGGCACAGGTGGCGGAAGTGGGTGGGTGAACTTCCCATATCGAAGATAAGATGGAGGAGTTTGCGGCGTCTCATAATGCTCTCATTGTGTCCCATGAGAAATTGGAAAATTATGTCTTTGTAACAGATTCTGGATACTATAATACTAATCTTGATTAGCGCTGGCTTACCTGAGGTGCGGAGTCTAACGATCTCCCCGGTGTTCACCAAGAACCGCCGCAAGGCGGGGTGGGCTTCGCTGCCAGGAGTCGCAGGTCGCGGTCCCCAGGTTCGCCCTAAGATGTAGTACAGCGGAGTGAAGCGGAGGTAGCGGAGTCAAACAAGTCGGTTCGGTACATAGGAATGGAGTCAGGCAGAATCAGAAGGCAACTCGGAGTCAACAAGCCAGGTTCGGTACACGGGTCACAAGAATAGGAGAATGGTCAGCAAGCCGGGTCGGTACACAGGGATAGGAGAACCAGGGAAGTCAAACAGGCAGAGATCAGCACACATGTAGACACTGGAAACTGGAAGACACTGCAATCCACGAAGAACAGGAGCCAGGAACAGGTAAGTGTTGCTCTGACACTCAGCGAATGCCAGAGAGAGGTTTGTATGCTGAAGGGGATTCAAAATCCCCGCCTCTGGGTTGTGGTCATGTGACCGCCTCCGGGTGCGGTCACGTGGTCCTGGATGCGGAAGTGCGGCTTCTGGACGGAGCGGCGGGGATCAGGTAAGTCCGTTACAGTCTTTGGGATGGCTGACAAGTTGGCTGATGTGGAGGACCGCTTCCGAAGAAATAACCTGAAGCTGCGGGGTGTTCCGGAGTCTATCTCAATCTCAGAGCTTCCGGACTTTGCTAAAAGTTTATTCAAGAAACTCCTTCCTGAAGCCTCTGATCAAGACCTACTTCTAGACCGCATTCATAGACTGCTGAAACCAAGGGGCGGACTGGAGTCGGCACCTTGTGACACGCTAATGCGGGTACATTTCTTCCATATCAAGGAAAGGATCCTACAGGCAGCCAGAACACAGGCGCAGAAGAGATATTGCAAAACATGCAATTGCTCCTGGACTTTTCCCCAGCCACTGTAGCGAAACGCCGCTCGTTCCAGCCTATTACTGAAGCTTCGTGAGAACCAAATTCAGTACCGCTGGGGTTTTCCAGTTAAACTTATTATTCAGAGCAACAACTCTACCCATGTGATTGTCGTTGTTGAAGAAGGTATACAACTCCTGCAATCCTGGGACATTTAAACCTCAAGCACAGCCTCAGCCTCTACGTCTTGATCTTGGACGGTCTAGCCGAGTCTAGATAAAGAACCGCAGATAAGCTCTTGTCTTCTGCTACTACATTTACTTTACTAGGTCTTCCTCCTGCTGGGAGGATTCAGTTTTACATCATGCCCTCTGGACTCTGTAGGGCCTCTATCACCACAGTTTCCGATCCCATCTTAAATATCAAGGTGAAGCTCCAGCGGGAGGATGCAACGTATACCTTCGGTCGGTGAGCAGTTTCAGTCTCAGAGCGGATCGGGACTCTCTGAATGTTTATAAATGGGATATCCTGCCGATATATATTTTTTCTTCCTTAATAATTAGATTATTTCCTTACTTGATAGGTTTGTTCAAGATATCTATATACTCCTTTAATATATAGCAGGATTTTCTATCTTACTAGTAATGTTAACTTTACAGGTGAAAACATTTTTTGGGGGTTTGTTTTATGTGATTTTTAGTTTTTTGTTGTTCTTTACCCCTCAATTGTATTACTATCTTGGGTGGGTACACTGTTTCAAGGGCCATGTCCCCATAGTTACTGATTTTGCCAGATGGTGTCTCCCTCTGGCAACTACTTTAACCCCAGCATTGAGGTTATTTATGTTTGTTTTTGTGTCCTGTTATCTTTCCATCCTGCCTTTATCTGTCCTATCCCCCCTGGTCCCCCTTCCCCCACAGGCAAGTACTCTTTTCTACTTACCAAGCTTTATGTCTTCACAAGGTCCCCAAAGATCCATAGTAAGTCAAAATGGTCAAGTTTTTATCTTTAAATGTAAGGGGATTGAACTCTCCTGCTAAAAGACATTTAGCACTCTCTTTTTTTGATAAGCAAAAAGCCGATATTGTAGCAGTACAAGAAACACATTTTCTGGCTCGAGCCCCCCCCTGCCTTTAAAGACCATAGATTTCTGCTTTGCTATACTGTAAACGCTCCCTTCAAACGTAGTGGGGTAGCCCTCCTGTTCAGCGCCAAATCCAATTTTACTCTTAACTCTAAGTTCGAGGATAAAAATGGGAGATATCTTATTGTGGTGGGATTGCTAGATGGTAAATTGTTCACAATCGTTTCACTATATGTGCCCAATTCAAGACAAATCCCTTTCCTCAGAACCACATTACGAGAAATAGAGAAACATAAGCAGGGCACTCTCATTCTTATGGGAGACTTTAACATTGTATCTGACACTAAATTAGACAGATCATCAAAACCATCTTCCCGCACAGTTGATAATATGACTGGCCCCTCAGCTGCTTTTGCTAGACTGCTGGCGGAGTATGGACTCTACAATGTCTGGAGGACGCACGCCCCATTAGAGCGTGATTATACATTTTACTCTGCGGTGCATAATTCCTATTCTAGAATTGACCTCATTCTGTCGGACAAATGGTCTTTACAGAATACCAGGTCCACTAAGATCCTCCCGATATCGTGGTCTGATCATGCCCCCGTGGTTTGGACTTGGCGATACAACAAGTAATTCCCCCTGGTTCTTGGCGAATGGCCCCATATCTTTTGACCTCTCTCGAGGCAAATATTGCCCTTAAAGAAACGCTGGATATCTTCATTGATACTAACTCTCCGGGGGACACCTCCGTCTTTAATTTTTGTTGCACGCTCAAAGCTGTACTGCGAAGCACAGCCATTCAGACTGGAGCCAGACTTAAGCGTGCATACCTTAGCAACCAGATGAAACTGGAGGCGGAGTTGTCCTCCCTTGAGTCTTTGAATAAAACCCATCCCTAAGAACTTCTTAAGGCCTGTCTATCTCAAGTGAAAGATCAATTACAAAAATTATTACTTCTTCGTACTCAACACGCTTTGAATAGACTTCACCAGAAATACTACGTTTCAGGAAACAGAGCAGGGAGGCTGCTTGCTAGAAAGCTGAGAGGACAGAGGGCCCAAAATCGTATTAAATTTCTAGTAGATGAATCTGGTGCCAGAACGTGTAACCCACGAGATATAGCTAATAACTTTGCAGCTTACTATTCTAAACTATATAATTTAGGTGACTGTTATGTCTCTCCTCAACCGTCCCCAATCTTGATTGAAAATTTCTTGAGTCAACTAAAATTACCATCTCTAGACTCTGACTCTTTAATTTCCTTGAACGCCCCATGGTCACAGTCTGAAATTGTACACATTATTAAAGCTCTAGCTAAAGACAAGGGGCCTGATTCATTAAGGTTCTTAAATAAGGAGGATTCTCATTTCAGTCTCCTGGACAAAACCATGTTACAATGGAAGGGGTGCAAATAAGTGTTCTGTTTTACACATAAGTTAACTACTGACTGTTTTTTCATGTAACACACAAATATCAACTTTAAATTTCAGTGTACAAATAAGCTATCAAATATTTGTGTGTTACATGAAAAAACAGGCAGTATTTAACTTATGTGTAAAACAGAACACTTATTTGCACCCCTTCCATTGTAACATGGTTTTGTCCAGGAGACTGAAATGAGTATCCTCTTCATTTGAGATCCTTAATGAATCAGGCCCAAGGCTCCGGGTCCTGATGGATTCATTAATAATTTTTATGCCACATTCCAGACCGAACTCACCCCACTCCTAGAACAGTTATTCAATGTAGGCACTCTTCAGGGGAATTTCCCTTCGGAGATGTTGGAGTCCCTTATTATCACAATACCCAAGCCGGGCAAAGACCCATCCAAATGTCAGAACTATAGGCCAATTTCCCTTCTCAATACAGATATAAAAATCTACACAAAATTGATTGCTAATAGGCTTAATCCCCTTATCCCGTCCTTGATCCACCCGGGTCAAGTAGGCTTTGTGCATGGTCGACAAGCATCCGACAACACACGCAGAACAATTAATATCCTATAGCAAGCCAACAAACACCACCATGAACTGTTAATTATGTCATTAGATGCGGAAAAAGCCTTCGATAGGCTTCATTGGGGCTATATGGCGGGAGTCCTTGCTCGGTTTGGTTTTAGCGGGGGAATACTTCAATCTATATTAGCTTTGAACAAGGGCCCCTCTGAAACGGTCTATAGCAACGGCTTTTCATCAGCCAAATTTACACTCTCTAATGGCACCAGACAGGGCTGTCCCCTTTCGCCCCTCATTTTCCTCTTGGCTATCGAACCCTTGGCTGAACAAATCAGGCAACATCCTCAATTCCCAGGCATCACTTTAGCTGACACCACGCACAAATTATGTCTTTTTGCAGACGACATTTTGCTGTATATGACTAGCCTGGAGACCTCACTTCCAGTATTACACGATTTGCTGCAAGAATTTTGAAGGGCTTCTTATTACAAATTAAACACAACTAAAACGGATGCTCTCCCTGTTAACTTGGCAGAACCCCTTCTGGGTCACCTCAAGGCGGCCTTTCCATACTCTTGGAGGCCCCTATACTTGCCCTATGTAGGAATCATGATTACCTCCCACCTAGACTCCCTCTTGGAGGCCAACTATGGCCCACTATTGATACAATTAAATACTCTTGCAAAAGCGTGGCAACACCATGAGATCTCCTGGCTAGGCAGGATAGCCGCATTTAAAATGTCCCTCCTACCCAAAATGATGTATTTATTTCGGACTTTGCCTTTCAAGTTGCCCAAACTCTATATGGACAAATTACGCAACCTACTTACCTCTTATATATGGAAGGGGAAACCCCTAAAATACCAGGAAGTGCCCATTTTAGCTCAGCTCCGAGACTGGTCTCTTCCAGGTACCCGTAAATCCTGGGTTGACCTGGAGAGAGGCCTCAACATTGCATTCCCACTGGCTGATCTTCTCTGGATTCCCAAGCCCTGGAGGCCCCCTCAGGCTACCCTACCATGTCTCACTAGTGATGCTCTTGCAACATGGGACAAATTTCTAAAGACCTCTAACCTTGTCAACCTCCCTACCTCTAATCTCTCCCTCCTTGCAGTATGGAAACTTATTCCGAATCTAAATCTCTCCCTGTGGCATTTAAGGGCCATCACTAACCTCAAACTGCTCTATTCTGACTCAGGGCTACTACTCTTCTCTGAATTAAGGGATAAATTCCATATTCCTAACCAAGATTTTTACAAGTACCTCCAGGTCAGACATTGGTTATATTCCTTGCACCCACGGGGCTCCTCCCTACAACTTCCACCAGCTCCCTTTTTTTCCAGACTCTCAACTGGAAGTAACAAAGCGGCTCTCTCATTCTGGTACACCCACCTCAACACAGACCATCACCCGATAAAAACCTCTTCCCAGCTAGCCTGGGAGAGGGATATTGTCCGGGAATTTGAGCCGGATCAGTTGGATAAAATCTACCATAATGCCCATCGAATGTCGAGGTGTTTGAACCACTCGGAGATTCTTTACAAGTTGCTTTACAGACTTTATATGACCCCCGATAGGTTGCACAAGATATGGCCAGACCAGGTCAGGACCTGTTGGCGTGGATGTGGAGAGATAGGGGATATTTTTCATGTTTTCTGGAGTTGCCCAGTGGTCAGAGTGCTTTGGGCAGAGGTGTATGCCTTAATATCTAAAGTTATTCGAACTCCGATTCCTAATACTCCAGAAGTTGCTCTCTTACATTTCTTTCCTCCACAAGTGTTATTAGGTGATCGGTATGTGATAGGTCACATCTTTATAGCTACCCGTGCGGTGATTGACCAAGCCTGGAAATCAGCCACGCTGCCCTCCATAGCCAAGATAATAACTAAAGTTCAGTTAAAATGTGACATGGAAACGTTGGGAGTCCCTTACTCCTTCTCTGCCTCCTCTCCCGACATCAAGTGGTTTGAATGGAATCGTTATGTATCCAAATTTGTGGCCTTGCCCGCCCCCGGGGGATCCCCGATTAACCCCCACAGTAATATCTTATGTTCCATGTTGCATCTTAAACGATATGTAAATTCTGTAAAATGTTGCGGTTGGTTCTGTTTCATGCTACTGTTACGTATTGATATGTACTGCCTCCCCCCTCCCCCTCATACCTGTCCACTCCCATTTATCCCTTGTTTATTACAATGTATGTCTTTTCGTTTTTTTTTGTGTACCCTGTAACCAAATGGAAAAACTTTAATAAAACCATTATTGAAAAAAATAATCTAAAAATAAATACAATAAAATGAATGATGGTAGGTAAAATTGTTATATCACAGTTTCTTATCTATATATATGTGGATATACACGCGTATAATACTCATTCACATAATAAACGTTGTTTGTGTTTACTGGATAATAGGAGTATCGCTAAAGAAAGGACTTAATTTCAAATTGTATATTTAACAATTTGGGTGCTAAAGTGCCTACATTATAAATTCATTTAGTCTCTTTCTGCGAAATAATTCTCTCAAAGTCTCCTCCTCTCCAATCTGGTTCAACAATACTGATGTCCATGAACTACAGAAATGTCTGCATATATAGATTGCTTGCTTGCTTTTTACAGCTATTGGTAGAGAAGCAGAAGAGATTGCTAAAAGATACCACTCAAGTTCTAAATAACCTAGATTCCTTAAAATGGAGATCGGACTACTTATTAGCAACATGTGATGTAAATTCCCCACAAAGATGGCTGTGATCATATTGAATATTTTTTGTCAGGTATGGGCAAATTGGATCCAATACAGACAGATTTTATTATCAGGAGTATACATTTTTTTCTGACACACAACACTTCTGGTTTGGAGGGTCCCACTGTAGACAGTAAATGGTACAGCCATGGGGACAACATTTGTCACAAGTTTTGCTAACCTATATTAGGCTAAATGAGAAGACGACAATCTGGAACAATAATCCTTTTATGAAACATCTCATCAAATGGTATAGATATATTGATGACATTTTAATTGTTTGGCAAGGTGATAAAGACACCCTAGAAAATTTCATCACATATATTCACACAAATACTTGAATCTAGAATTTACAGCTGAAATGAGTGCAAACAGAGTGGCTTTCCTAGATCTGGAGATCTTTATTGAAGGAGAACCAGTATGTACAAAAACATGTAATAAACCGGTTGACTGCAATGGGTTTATTCCAGAGTCAAGCAATCATTATAGAAGCTGGATAGACAACATACTAAAGGGGCAGTTAAAAAGAATTTGAAGAAACTCCTCCGGTGTGGGGCACTATATTGAACAATGGTCAGAACTACTGAAAAAATTTGAAGACAAGGCTATGATGTTAAAAAGATTAAGGAGGATTTTGAAGAAGTTAAAAAGATGGACAGATTAGATCTATATAAATATAAGATTAATAGTTCAGAAGGAGAATTAAAAGATGAAATAGGGAATAAGAAGGAATATGATTCAGAAATAAGATTTGTAACTCAATTTAGTAGCTCTTAAACGCATCCTCTCCAAACATTGGCATAGCCTCTTGTAAGACGATACATTGAAAGAAATATTACCAAATAAAACGAGGATAAGTTTTAAAAGAGCTGCAAATTTAAAGCGGTAATTGGCCTCAAGCTATATGAAAGAAAAAGAAGTGGCTATTAAAACTCGGTTTAATGACTAAGAAGGGGGCTTTTTTCATTGCAAAAATTGCTTTGGATGCAATCATTCCAATAACCTATTGTTTGAAAAGAGGGATAAAGTTAGTTCCTTTGCAAATGGTCATGAATACACAATAAAACAAAATATCACTTGTGAGACTAGAAATGTTATTTACTTATTACCATGTCCATGTGGTTTACAATATATAGGACGTTCCAAGAGAAAATTAAAAATCAGAATATATGAACATATGCGAAATATACGAATAGGTCTTAAAACCCATAGTGTGTCATCCCATTTCGATGAGATGCATAATAGAGATTTCGAAAGATTAAGTTTCATGGGCATCAGTATTGTTAAACCAGATTGGAGAGGAGGAGACTTTGAGAGAATTATTTCCCAGAAAGAGATTAAATGGAATTTTAATGTAGGCACTTTAGCACCCAATGGGTTAAATATAGAATAAGACAATTCGGGGTATCCCTGAGGACATACCCACTCAAGACCTAATTGCCTTCCTCACTAAGGTCTTCAATGAGATCTTAGAACAAGACCCTACCTCCAGTATTCAATTTGACAGAGCCTATAGAGCCCTCAGACCACGAGGGTCTCCGTCTGATCGCCCAAGAGATGTGATCTGCCGCCTGCATTACTATGTACAGAAAGAAGCTATTCTCCAGAAATCTAGGAAACTGGATACTATTGACTACGACGGCAATAGACTTCAGATCTTCCAAGACCTCTCGTGGAAAACCTTGCAGTTACGCCGGATGCTGATACCTTTGACAGACATACTGCGTTCTAAGAACATTAAATACCGCTGGGGGTTTCCTCTTAGCTTGCAAGTATCTAACAACGGAAGGATGGAGATTTCGAGAACACCTCAACACATTAAACCATTCTGCTCATACTTGGGCCTACAGGAGATAGTACTACCAGACTGGCATCAACATTCCGTCCGACTACATCCAACTAGCAGTGAAACCTGGCAAACAGTTGGAAGTCCCAGAAATGCGATGAGGAGACGCCGAGACCCACCGGAAACCCTGGACACTTAATCTTACTTTTGCTGTAGGCCCTCTTACAAATGTCTACACTATGCAACTGAAAATTCTTAGTGACCTTTGGACTGTCTCATGTCACTTGGGCGTTCCTTACAGAGGGGTTTATACCCGTCCCTGTATCCCTCTATCCTGACTAGGCTAGAGAAATTGAATATCTGATCTAAGTTTCAGGTCAACAATGGCCTTATATGCTGACTGTTTTTTGTAGTCACTCAAGTCCTTTATTGTCAGAATATTTAAATCCTAAAGTGACACCACATTAAGCAGATATGATAGTTCAATGTTCCTGCTGTTGACCCAGATCTCTCTGGTTTATACCTGCTGGAAATCTTACCACTAACTGTGAGACCTGCTAAGTTGTTATTGTTATTGTCATTACCACTTCTACTGGTCTTGCTGTTTAGGCCATTACAATTCTCTGATATACTGATAAGATGACTCTGTTAGTCACAGTCGTTAACCCCCCCTTTACCCCCCACCACTGGAAGAAACCCGAGAGATGGTTGTGGCCCCTCCACACCCGTCTCCCTGGAGCGGTTTGATGGTATACTATCTGTTGTGTTTTTTTCTGTTTGTTCGTTAGTGTCTTTCAGTGTTGTGTCCCCCCTCATGTGGCTTCCCTACCCCCCCCCCCTTCTCGCTAATTTCAACTTATATAACACTTTGCTTACTTGCAAGGTTCAAGGTCATTTATTGCTTTCAAATGCCAACCCAACTGCTCAGTTATGAGACTGACAGAAGCACGGTTCTGAGATACTTAGATCCACCATGACAGATAAATTTAAATTGGTTTCAATTAATGCCAAGGGTCTTAACCTCCCTGAAAAAAGATCACGGGCATTGAGAGAGATGAGACATCTGGGAGCAGATGTTGTCTTTTTTCAAGAAACCCACTTTAAGCAGGAATCTGCCCCACGGCTCTCAGATGGCTTCTACACTTCCTCATATTTTAGTAACAATAGAGAGGGCAAGACGCTGGGAGTGGCTTCCCTGTTCTCTAAGAGATTACCCTTCTTAGATTTTCAGAAAATTTGTCTAGTGGAAGGAAGAGCACTTCTGATAAAATGTCGATTATTTGATGTTACATATACTTTTGTGAACTTATATCTGCCTAACCAAGGTCAACCACTGTTTATTTCACAGGTATTAGATAAGGTCGCAGAATATGCGGAGGGAATTCTGCTTGTGGGAGGCGATCTCAATTGGACCCCTCAACCAGAAATTGACACCTCCAATGGCCGGACAGGGGGTGCGCAGATCGCAACATTGTAAGGTTAGACGTACACTTCATGAACACCAACTGGTCGACACATAGCACCTGCAACACCCAGGGGAGAGGGACTATTCCTTTTTCTCCCACCCCCATGAGGTATACTCACGAATTGACTATCTGCTCCTTCCACAACGGTTCTTCCCTAACCTCCTAACAACATCTATTGGTCAAATAACTTGGTCAGATCACGCCCCCATTTCATTGACTTTTCAACTTTCTCATATAAAGACAAAAAAATGCACTTGGCGCCTAAACGAGCTTCTCCTCCAAAATACATATTGTAGGGACCAACTTACTGCTGCATTAGTGTCACTCACCGGACCGTGAGTGCTTCTTCCCGGACATTTAGGAACCGTGGCCGTCCACCATACTGAGGGTCTGCGCATGCGCAGCCCTTTTCTATACTTCAGTGTATACCCCTTTAACTCAATTGGCAGATCAGGCAACACTCCCTATATTAAGCACCTGTGGTCAACACCACGGGGCCTGATCTTGGAGTCTCATTCCCCATGAGTCTCTGAAGGTGTTCCTGTATTCCTCGTGTATTCAGCGCTGCTGATTCCTGTGGTTTCCAAACCACTTCTATCCCTGTGGTTTCCAAACCACTTCTATTACTGTGGTTCCCATACCACTTCTACCATCAACTGTATCATCGTGACTGTTTGCTGATTCCTATCCGCTGCCTCCGTGCACTACAGTCTTCTAAACCACTTCAACGTTATTTTATTTCAATGTGACTGTTTGCTCATTGCTATCCGTTGCCTCCGTGCACTCCAGCTTTTACTTCACTCACCTGCTTCTCATCAAGTCTGTTTGCTGATTCCTATCCGCTGCCTCCGTGCACTACAGTCTCCTGCTTGCAACTCGCCTGTGTTCATCATCGTGACTGCCAGCTGATTCCTATCCGCTGCCTCCGTGCACTACAGTCTCCTGCTGGTAACTCGCCTGTGTTCATCATCGTGACTGCCAGCTGATTACTATCCACTGCCTCCGTGCACTACAGTCTCCTGCTTGCAACTCGCCTGTGTTCATCATCGTGACTGCCAGCTGATTCCTATCCGCTGCCCTGTGCACTGCAGACTTACCTCATCTCTGTTGTATCTTCCTCGAGACTGCCGCTTGCATTACTATCTGCTACACTTCGTGATCAACAGCTCCTGGCCTGCGCTGCACTCCTGTGTCCCATCGCTGTTGGTTCCTGTGGTTGCTACTGGTTACCTCCGTGTGCCGCTGAGTCCTGCTGCTGTGGTCAGCGCTATCGTCCATCTCCTGCTGATCCGCTCTCCACGCCTTCACGTGTTCCACTGGTCTCTACCCTCCTGACAGCATTGGATTTGTATCTCATCTACTACCCTCTGCTGGATCATCTCCATTCTCCTGGGTCCCTTCTGAGTCCAGTTCCACGTGTTGCTGACTCCTGCGGATTCGTGTCCCTGTTGGTCTACTCACCTGTGCTCTGCACCTGCTAGACCGCTGCCTCACCTATCCAGCCGCTCAGGTACCGCGGCATTCCCATCTGACTGCTACTGCTGAACCACGGTATGCATACTTCTCATTGACTGTGCTGTGTATTGCATATCTTGCTGGACTGTGTTTGGACCGCTGCCTCACCTATCCAGGGACTTCCTATCCAGTCGGCCTCCAGCCGCTCAGGTACCGCGGCATTCCCATCTGACTGCTACTGCTGAACCACGGTATGCATACTTCTCATTGACTGTGCTGTGTATTGCATATCTTGCTGGACTGTGTTTGGTTCTCTCTGGAGTCTGCTATCCGCTGAGTCTATTGCTATCATTGACTGTGTTATCATTGTGCTGGACTACTTCAAGAGACTTTCTAGATTGCAGACCTGCTCAGTCATTTATATATATATATATCTATATTGTGCATATTACTGTGGATCGTGTATAAGGTGCCTGTGTATATCCTGTGTTGCAGTCTTCCCTTGTGCACCTCCTCACATATATATTCAGTGGTACAACTTGCTGATGTCAGACCACTGATCCCTGTTTCCGGTATCACCTGTTCCATTATCCTCTCACATAGCAGTGGTACAACTTGCTACCGCAGACCACTGACTACCCGGATACCTCCACTTGGATTCCATTCCTTCACTCAGACAGCGGTACAACTTGCTACCCGCAGACCGCTGACTCTCATCACCTCCTTGTTTCTGTTGGACATTCCTCCTCACTATAGCAGTGGTACAACTTGCTATCGCAGACCACTGACTACCTTCACGTGCCTTGTCCATACAGTTCCTTGTGTATTATTACCTCATTATTACCAGTGTTGCTAGTCATAGACTTTCCTGAGCATCTCATCGGCCATCATTTCATGTTCCGTGATCACCCAGCTACCAGAGTACGCTATTACCATCTACATTGCTCTGGTAAGCCTACCATCTGGTGATCCCTGGGTAAAGACTCCTAGTGCCCGTGACAATTAGATGATTATATTTCTGACAATGTTACTCCAGACGTCTCGAGTATTACTATCTGGGAGGCGCATAAATGCGTTATCAGAGGTAAACTTATTGAGTTAGGCTCCCATATGAAGAAAGAAAACATCGCGTATCGAGATCACTTACTTCAGCAGATTAGGGACTTAGAGACGACACATAAATCCATCATGTCTAGGGACCTGTTGAACAAGCTCAAGGAGATGGGGGCGGCACTTAACAAATTACTTTATGATAAAGTGAAACTTGACTTCCAGAGGTGTCGCCATCGTTTCTTTCGCTGGGAAAACAGGCCGGGAACAATGTTGGCTAGGGCTCTGCATAAACAGCGAGCTAAGGCTTACATTGCCATGATTAAGGATAACAATGACCGGGAGTGCAAATTAACTGCTGACATAGCTGGTGCATTCCACACATACTACACCAAATTATATAATCTCGAAACTCAAGAACCTGCCCCTATAGATGCCACACACTCAGCTCAGATTGAGGCATATTTAAAGGAGATCAGTTTTCCCACCCTCTCAAGATCAGATAGAGATAAACTGGAACAACCTTTCACTGAAGGAGAGTTGAGGGAGGCAATTAAATCAACACCTTCGGGTAAAAGTCCGGGTCCTGATGGCTTTTCCATGGCATACTATAAGACCTTTAAAGATAAGTTGATACCCCTGATGGTGCCGGCCTTTAATGTGATCTCCAACGACTCCGCTTTCTCCCCACAGAGTTTGGAAGCCCAAAGAAGGAAAGGACCCCTCTCAATGTGCAAGCTATAGGCCTATTTCCTTGCTGAACGTAGATATTAAGTTGTACGCAAAACTTATCGCAAATAGATTAAAATACCTACTTCCAGATCTGATTCACTCAGATCAGGTGGGCTTTGTCCCGGATCGCGAGGCACGGGACAACACCACCAAGGTGATAGATTTTATTTACTCTGCTTCATGCTCAACAATGGCTTCAATGCTCTTGTCTACAGATGCAGAAAAGGCCTTTGATCGTGTGAGTTGGCCGTTTATGAGAGGGCTCCTGGAGCATTATCATAAAAACACCATTTAATATTATCTCCAAGGTGACCTTGAAAAAGACTCTGACCTAGAGTCGAAAAGCGTTGGAAGGATAAGTGTGAGCGGGATTCTGACACATCGGGGACTGATACTGTGGAGGAAATTTCCACGTGAATATCCTGAATCTATCTGGTATGAGTACACACATTACCATTTGGGGATATCCTTGATGTTTTATATGTACAGGTCTCTGTTTGGAGATAATATTAAATGGTGTTTTTATGATAATGTACCAGATTGGTTTTTATTTCTTTTTATCTGGCACATCATGCTATTACTCTGTGGAGGAACTTGAAAGCGGTACACAGAAAGGATCACTTGAGATGCTTTATTAAAGCCAACATCTTGTAAGCATATACCTTTGGGGGAGATGGTGTATTAAAGTCACAAGAATAACGGTGGTATTCCTTCGTTTCAATCACGAGGTTGAAGAATACATTCTACATTCTTTTTCCGGGAACTTTGTGGACTTTTACATGTTTATTTATAACAATCTGCACTATCATTTCTCCATTTATTTTATGTTTCCATGAGTCTGATTTTCAGACTATAGGAACTCTAATTGAGGAGAGAGATAAGGGTCATCCAGTGAAGGGAGTATAGGAGTCCCTATCTCCTGTGAGATGTGAAAAAGGTGCGCGCTAAGTATATGTTAATTATATGTATGCCATTGTTCAATAACCCTAAGTCCCCCCCTGGAACTACTCCATTAGCGTTTAACCTGTGGTTGCGAGCAGGAATCCATCGTGTCGGCCAGTTGGTGGGAGTTACTGGGGTCCTCTCATTTGTAGAGATTCAATCTAAGTGGAAACTACCGAATATAGAGATCTGGCGATATCTCCAGCTTAAACATTTTCTCTCCTTTAGTCTCTCAAAACATGATATTAATAGGAATCTGACAGTCTTTGAATCCCTTTGTAGCAAACCTCACCACACCCCACACTCCTTATCGACTATCTACAAACTCTTAATCGAGTTTCGCTTTAGATCTCCCCTGAAAGTCCTCTTGGAATGGGAAAGGGATCTAGGAATAGAACTACGAGAGACTGATTGGTCGAAAATTTTCCAGGCAATCCATGCTTGCTCACCTAACATCTCAATATTAGAGACCCACTTTAAGGTTCTTACCAGGTGGTACAGATGCCCGGAACATCTTGCAAAAATGTTTCGTGGACAGTCTAGTGCCTGTTGGAGATGTAGTTCAGGACCAGGATCTTTATTACATATCTGGTGGGATTGTCCCGTACTACAACCCTTTTGGTCGCAGGTTATAGACATCACACGGAAGATGCTTGGCCAGGCTATTCCCGATACCCTGGTGCACTGGCTCCTCAATAAAGTAGATATGCCTATTTCCTGCTTTAAAAAATCTCTGTTAAAATTTGTGATATCAGCCGCCAAGGCAGTCATACCTGTGAGATGGAAAACAACCACGCCACCAAATGTTCGGGATTGGATCAGGAGATTAGAATATTACAGGTCCATGGAAGAATTATATTTGTCAGATAGGGACTCTTTTGTAACATATTATACTATATGGAGACTTTGGTTGGACTTCATAGATTCGCCAGAGTTTGCGGCTTTGGGTACATCTGTCTGAAAAATGTATCTATAGGTCACAAGTGTGAACCAGCCGTCTGTAATGATTGGATTAGGCTATGTTCTATATCTCCTCTGTATATGCTGTAGGCCTTTTATTATTATGATGACTTGCATCATGCCATCCCCCATTCTTTCCTTATGTTTCTTTGTTATATCCCCCCCCCCCCCCCCTGTCTGTCTCTATGTTTTATATGTCAGGTCAGCTATACCCACCTTGGCTTAGTGCTATGTTGTTATAATGTTATAATCTCTTTATCACTCCCCATCCAAAGCGAATACTGTTGAAAATTACATATATGTATCCTGTGTTTGTTGCTAAAAACCTCAATAAAAACTTATTTAAAAAAAAAAAAAATATAGAATAAGACATGAAGTCCTTTCTTTGGCATTACTTCTAGTATCCAGTAAACATAAAAACATAACCGTTTATCATGTGTATGGAATGGGTGTCATATGTGGGTATACACACAGATAGATAGATAGATAGATAGATAGATAGATAGATAGATAGATAGATAGATAGATAGATAAGAAACTGTGATATAGCAATTTTACTTACCATCACTCATTTTATTGTTTTTATTTTTAGGTTATTCTTGTGTATTTTTTGTATAGATATATGCATACATATGCAATATACAAATCTTTTTTGAAGTATGTAATCCTAAGAATTAGCACCCTGCATTTAAAATTGTATTATAGTATTGGTATATGTTGCTAAATATTCCACTTTTTCAATACTATTTTTTTAAACTGACATTTTAGATTGTCAATCAATTTGGATTGGATGATAATGAATTAAGTATGGTGGCCAATCGCATCTATGACCTATTCAAAAAATGGAAAAAACGGCAATATAAGGCCGCATTCAGTGACAGTGTTCCCTCCCTTGAAAAAGTCTATTGGAGACGAAATGCATTGAGACACTTTGATTGGCTTTTGGACTGCCATGTAATGTCGACCAAGTTGTACGCACAACAGGAACTAGTGAAGTAACCAGTGCGTTCCAAAGATCGCACACCTGCACCAGCGCTGACAGCCTATAAGAAGCATTGGACAGAAACCATCGCTATGCATCATCAATAACTTTTAAACTTTGGAGGACCGTTTTTCAAGGTATTGAGGCATACTATTGTACAATTAGATACGCATCAATACCCTCCATTATGGATTACATATCCATTAGTTTATGAACACATCAAGACTACATGACTTGTAGAGGATCCCTTGTGAGGTAGAAGCATCAATTGAAAATCAATCACCTTCTTTTTAGATTCCGATTTGTCCGATATAACATACTATTGCACTGCAAACTATTAGGACTAGTATCCAACGGATTTTGAATTTTTAATGTTTTTATTGTTTTATTCTGCAATTTTTTATTTGTTTGCATTTGATTTAAGGATGGCCATATTATTTTCCTGGTTTTAATAAATATTCACTATAGAGTAATATATGGTTGTTGCGCCTGTTTTGAATGTAAATAAAATATGAGCAAGGTTTAGTCTCATCTATTTTTGAAAAAACTGTTTAACAGCAGTAGGTTTTGAATACACTCCATTGTTCACTTACACTTATTTTCGATTGGATGTTTGTTCTTGGAAATGTAGTTTGTAAATTAAATGCAAAGTATTGCCATTTATTATTTGCCATATGTACTTTATTTTGTTCAGTAGTTTAAATCAAGCCATGTCTATCAAAAGAAAGGGTATGTCCGTGGCATTCTTCTGCAGATGCCATCATTCGTAACTATACAATCGCAGTAATACCTTGTTTGGACCATGTTTAGAAACGCTATCGGTACAATTGGACAGCTAATTCCAGTCCGTATAAAGTCGGAAATTCTATTGCAATGCATACAGTCATGGGCAAAAATATTGGCAACATTGCACTTCTTTCAAGTAAGTCACAATTACCTCTAATCATGAAGTGAAATTAACAACATTATTTGGTCTTCACAACTTTTTCTTTGTTAATATACCAAACTTTTTTTTTTCTGAATTTAATACTGTTTATCCTTCTAAATCAGCAAATAAAAAAGGTATTGATAAAAGTATTGTTATCCTAGAATTAATATTTGGTAGCACAGTCTTTGGTCAAATTAACTGCAGTCAACCATTAACTATAGCCATGGATGAGTTCCCTGCACCTCTTTTCTGGCAGATTGGTCCACTCCTCTTGTGCAAACTGCTCCAGTTTTACAAATTTGATGGGTGCCTTCTCCCAGCTGCTGTTTTCAGATCTCTTCACATGTGTTCTACACGATTTACATCTGGAAGTAAATGTATCAATCTGCAGTCTTGTCAAATTGCTGATTTGCTGGGAGGGAAAATTTATATTTACCAACCCCACATGCTGTTTTTTGCCTTTAGTTAAATTACCATTTTAAATTCTGCCAGGAAAATTTCAATTTGACAAGACCTCAAGTTGATTTTATTTTACCTCCCGGACTCATTTCCGGTCAGCTCAGAGCAGTACAGCATCTTGTCTTAAACCATTACTGAGTTTCTTTTAAAGACTTTCATAGTCCTAATGGAAAACCTGTGACCTTCGACAGAGACCTATCTTATCTGACATTGGGTTCAATATTGCTCTACAATGGACTGATAATCTCCAGATTTCATGACGCTAGACACACATTGAAGGTACCCAGTGCCAGATGAAGCACAGCAGTATGAAAACATCACTGAAGCTCCTCCATGTTTGACTGTAGGAAGAGTGTTCTTTTCATTTTCCATTCCATAGACATAGGACTGAGGTGCTTTTCCAAAAAGCTTTAATTTGGTCTCATCTGTCCACAGAATTTGAAGCCTTGATATTTTCCATGCATTTTTCTCCAGATTCTCTGCAGTAGACACAGTGACACAGAACAGGAAAATCAGTCATTTCCTCTATTCAAGCTTGTTGCAGACACCTGGTACTCACCACAGGTGAGATTAGTTTTCAAGTGAAGAAGGATCTTGAAATTTATTTATTTTTAACTACTTCTAAATGTTGCCAATAATTTTGTTCTGTCCCATTTGAAGACTTATGCGTGGAATAAGCTACTACTTGGTAAATGTTTCTTCTTTTTGTGTTTTATTTCACTGCAAACTAAAGAAATACATATGCACATACCATTATTTTAAACTTTCAACAGTTTTCTGGAAGAAATGGTGTATTATTGGAAAAAACTGCAAGGGTAGAAATATTTTTAGCCAGGACTGTTTATTGCTGGACCGAATGCAGCAATAAGGCCGTAGGCAAGAAAGAGGTCAATCAAGATACTGTATTGCACTGAGATGATTTTGAAAGAAAAGGTTGTTTCCTGGGCAGCTGGCCTTCACCAAAAAGCTGTTGCCCAAAGCTTGGTATACACTACGGGTTTTTCATCCAAGTATCATGCTGATCACACGATAAACAGACGTTTTGGTCAGATATTGTATTTTATCTTACCTACGCAGATCGCATCGTTTGATTTGTTAAACTGAATAAAAATCATGATCAATGGACAAATGTGGAAGTGTGTATGCACTCATAACCGGCAGTGTAGGCAGATCTCTATAGAGTTTGCAGAGTCAGAATCTTTTCAGCAGATGGTTATGAGAGATGAGGAGCACAGGTCTGAAGGTAAGTCGTGTAGGTGTGTACACATAAATCTGCATGCTCATTAGGAATTTCAGGTGTTGGTAAGATTGGTAAAGAAATTAAATCTGTAATAATTTTCTGTAGTGCGTACCCAGCTTAACATGCAGATAAATAGCTGAACTGAGCACCCCAGATAAATACAAACTGGACGGGAATTGGCCATAAAAAGTAACTAAGTATAGAATAAGTTGGTGTAGACACACAGTTTTTATATTTAGCAGTCAAAAGTGTGCTCAGTTTCCAAACACAAAGTTCAGAGCTAGTGGAAACAAGCCAAATAATCAGGTTCAATGCAATGTATTAACACAATTATGTGAATAAGAACAAATGTAATTATCAGGCACTTTGGTTGCTGCAGTTCAGCGCAAATGTTTTAACTAAAAGCAACATTAGTGCTTTACATGAGTCCTAGTGTGTGACAAAAATCACTGCCCAGAGGCAGGACTAAAATAGAGCAATTTGTACAAATTAAAATAATCACCCAAAACTTTGCAGCTTTATGTATTTATTCAATTTGATCTGACAAGATCACAAGTGGAGCTGTTCTGCAGTTTAGGTATATTTGCTATCTCTTTAAAAAAAAAGTAAAATAGCTGCACTAGCCCATAGCCAATTTATCATTGGGAGATGACCCCTTTCTCTGGCAAAAATGGGGGAAACATGTGGAAGCCTATTTACCATGGACAGCAGACAGGGCCGCCTTCAGAAATCATGGTGCCCAGTACGGGCCCCCCATACCCCCTGGGCCTCTCCCCCTGATGAGCGCCCCCCCCCCCCCCATGAGTGACAGTGCAACACATACTTATCTGGGGGCCCGCTGTCATGCAGTCCGCTGGTCTCCACTACTCTGTCTTCAGCCAGGCACCAGAATACGATCGCAGGGGTGAAGGAATCATTCCCACTGCGATCATGTGATCTGTCACAGGCAGAGCACATGATCGCAGGGGGAATGATTCCTCCACCCCTGCGATCGCATTCTGGTGCCTGGCTGTCACGGTGACAGCCAGGCTGAAGACAGAGTAGCGGAGACCAGCGGACTGCAAGATAGCGGGCCCCCAGGTAAGTATGTGTTGCGCTGTTGTACCGGGCCCCCTGGTGAGACCGGGCCCGATACAACAGTACCCCCGTACCCCCCTGATGGCGGCCCTGACAGCAGAGTACAAGATGATGATAATAGGGGACATATGCTTTATTTATTTAAACAAACATTTTCCTTCACCAGAGACCCAGGGAATTATTTATTTATTTAGTTTTTTCTTTTTCTTTTATATTTTAAAAAAAAAATCTAAAAACAGTCCAGGCTTCCAGTTCCACTGTGCATTTGTGAACCGACAATGCCAGGTCATGCATATGCAGAGGCACTCTAGGCTGGCTAGCAAATTAGTGAGAGGTTTCCTACCGCTACCAGCCAGTATAGCTGGAAGAACTACGTATCACTCAGCTGCCCCAGTGAAAATGTAATGGTAAATTGCAGAGATGATAGGTTTTCTACCACTGCAATAAGCAATAATAGAAAATCAATGTTATTGCCGCTGATAAAAAGACCTCATAGGGCAGTGTTGGCAAACCTGTGACACTCCAGGGGGTAAATGTATTAAGCTCCGGGCTCTTCAACACCCGCTGCCTTGTAAAGGGAAACTTCACTTTACAAGGCAGCGCCGCTTTAAATTTAAACGCCGAAGACGCCGAACCCACGGGTGTTGAAGAACCCGGAGCTTAATACATTTACCCCCAGGTGTTGTGAAACTACAAGTCCCAGCATACCCTTCCAGCAATAAGCTGCTATATAAAAAAAAAGGATGCTGGCACTTGTACCTGGAGTGTCACAGGTTAGCCAACACTGTCAAAGAGCCTGATTTTGAGTTAGGAGCAAAGAAAAGAATATGAGCAAATTTGTACCTGGACAAACCATGTTGCAATGTAAGGGGTACAAATTGACTTATTTTTATGCACACAAGGAAAACACTGGCTGTTTTTTCATGTAGCACACAAATACTGGATACCTTTATTTTTATACTGAAATTAAAGTTGATCTATGACATGCCATATGCCAACTATAAATTTTAAATGTACCTGTGTCCCTCTATTGCGACATTTTTTGCCCAGGTGCAAAGTTACTCCCTTTCTTTGCTTTGCTCCTAACTTAAAACCAGGCCCATAGTGTCTTTAATAAAAGCCCTTGTTTCATAGCACCCTTCCTTTAAATCAATTCTTGATTATTGACCTCTTATGTTTAGTAAGATTTAAAAATAAATTTAAAAAATCAGCTTGTCACATACATTGAATAAATTCATGTTTTTTTGGTATCATGTGCTATGTCATCTCTGTCAGAGGAAGTGTTCAGTACACTTACTAGATTTACTTGCAATGAGAGCTTATTCAATGAATCATTAGTCTGCCTCCTGCGTTATACATATTCACCTTTCTCCTGTCTGTCACCCACCAGCTCTAGAGCACAACCTCTTGTCAGAAAATATTACTTTCACTGAAATATGCTGTTTGTTAAATCCCTTAATGTGCAGACAGTTTCCATTAATCCAATATGTATGGAAAGTGAATTTGTAAAATAAAAGTCAATGAAAGTCATATAAAACACTATAATGCTAATAAAGTCACAAGAATAAGAGCATCGGTATACAATACTTTCTGCAATTTCTTCTATTTTGGGGAATCCCTACTATTCTGAATTCTGCAACTGTTTGGAGTGCATACTTCAATTTACAATAAGCTATTTAAATGATGTCATGCAAAAAGCATTTTTGTTTAACAATCTGCACTTAAAGTAACAGAGAGCAACAGTTTCTGTTTTGTAACCTAATTCCATTTTGTGTGAGGCAATCAGTTTTACAGAATGGCTAAGGAATATTCTGTTCAAAACACAAAAACAAGAATGATACAGAAATAGAAATATTTTTATACATGGTAATATTTTGGTATAGTGAACACTCTTATGGTGGTAATTGGAATGTGTTAGAAAGAGACAGTATTGAATACTTTAGTTAGAAAATGCCATGCTTTGCTAAGGTAACCTTGCTGCTTTTGTGTGACAAAACTGTTAACCAACAAACAATAAGTCATTGCTCATTTGTACTACATGTGTCTTGGAATGTATTGGTCAGCTGTGACATTCACTGTTGCTAAGCTTATCTATCCCAGGTCTTTTTTGTTTTTAATGGCTGCACAGCGGTGACATCACTTGTTGGTAACTGTCTCAGTTTCAGGTGGGTTTCTTTAGCAACTGTTCCTTGCCATTTGTTTTGCTCATCACTAAACAGTTATTGCAAGGCTACCAGTTGCTTAATAAACACCTGTAGCAACTGGTAAAAAAGAGTTATGAGAAAACATTATAAACGTTGTTCTTCATAGTTTTAGTTTTATATTTATGAGAAGTCTATGACCACTGTGACAAAGTCACTGGTTTAATGGTGAATGGCAGAGGTATATGTCCCAGGCTTTCAGCCTTGTGTATATTAAAACACCAGTGAGATTTTTATGTGTGTGGGAAAACCTTCCCAAAGTGAGTTTCCCATCTGTATGACAATATGATAAAGGTCCCTGGTGTTATGAATGGAGAAAGAGGGTGGGCTCTATTCATCAGGTCCATTCTTGGTCTTTTGGGCCTGGAGCCTGTGTAGACTCATTTGCACTTCACCTGTGTAGGAGTGATAAAAAGCAGTCAGGCTGGACATGCAGTCTCCCACTGCTTGGGGACTGTGGCTGCAGAGTATCTGTGAGAGTAAACCTGATATCTGCCTGTGAGTAAACCATGCTGACATTTCTCATGTTTTGTTTAGATTTGTTGATCAGGAATTACATATGTTTAGTGAGTGCTGGACAGACAAGATGTTTATTGTGAAGTTTTTTTTTTTCATTTCTCTGCTTAATATAAGACTGGCTCAGGCCAGCTGCACCAAACGCTTGGTCTTGTGTGACATATCTGCTGCCAGTAGATGGCTCCTGTTCCCCTTACTTGCTTACACCACACTTAGAGAGTTGTGTATGTCTTTGCCTTTTTCTTTGAAATTGGTAGACATTTCCTGCTCTGATCAAATCTCCAATGTCACAATACAACATCCACAATGATGATAGACCATTGGATCACAGCTTAAGGTGTTCTATTGTGAAAGGATTATCAACCATGGCAAAGGGACTTTGAGAGGAGATATGTAGTATATTGTTCCTGCTACTATAATTGATAAGAATATTACGAGTCACCAAAGCAATTCATAACCAAATAAAAGCACAGCCCACAGAACCCTGAGGTAATTTCTAAGAGACTTAATAGTTTACAGTAGGGCCAGAGGAAGACCAGTAGAATCAGTTGCGAAATACATCACCTACTTGGATAGCTAAATTGCAACACAGAGGATCTATTTATTACAGGGTGAAAATAGGTGTTTTTGTTGGAGATAGGGCTTTGCCCTAGACATCAAGAGGTCAACAATAGCAATAGACCCCACTGGCAGTAAGATTCACTGGTTCTCACAAACCATTGGCAAAGCACAAGTACTGCTGCAATCCTTCTTCTGAGATGGTGATAACATAATTAATGAAAAATGCTCTATTACTATGCACAGATCCCCTGTGACTGGCTCGGCGTACAGGCCGGATAGCGCTTACCACTTTGGGCCAGTATTGCTGAGGCAGCAATTTAAAAAATTAGTTACAGCGATAAGTGATTTTCTATTGCAGCTTAGCGCAGAGATAGAAAATCAGCTATCACCATAATATAGGGGAAAAGACAGCATAGATTAGTCTCTCTCTCTTCTAGTCTCTTCTGTTTGTCTGTGTGTGTGTGTGTGTGTGTGTGTGTGTGTATGTTAGGGAATTTAGACTGTAAGCTCCAATGGGGCAGGGACTGATGTAAACGAGTTCTCTGTACAGCGCTGCAGCGCTATATAAATAGATGATGATGATGATGATGATAGATTCAACATACAAGGAGCTCCACTCCAGAGAAAAGATACACATATGCTTATATGATTACTTCAAAATAACATGGAATATATGCACTGTACACAATAACATTTTCCTTTCAAGCAGTCACTGCAATCATAACACATTCCTTTCTTCTTGGTAATTACACAAGTTTAATTTCCCAGGAATCGTTACTTTTCCATCTTAAATATTGAGGTCTATTCTCACGTTTTCTACACATGAGACCATGCATTTATTTAAGCTCAATCCATTAGGCATAACTATTTTTTTCTGTAAGCCAGTACAGATGCTATCATCATATCATACATGCCTTTTTTTGACTTTAGTCTTTAGTTCTTCTAGAACACTTTCATTGTCATGCACAGACATTCCCTTAGCTCATGGAGATCTACTTTTACAGTTTAAAAAGATGCTCCAAAGTGTGGGACACAAAACATATTTGGTGGTTGAGTCCAATTGCTACTAACTTCATTGCCCCAAAAGCTTGATTGTTTCTCTAGATAATAGTAAGGAATTTAAAAACTGATTTTCACAACATACTTCTATCTAAGGACTCAAGAAAAGGCAGCTTTTGAAACACTGGGGGGTAAATGTATCAAGGTGCGATTTTGCAAATTCAGCTGTTTTACCGGGAGAGTTGAAACTCGCAGATGTATGAAGCTGAGATTTCATGTAAAATCGCCAGAAATCTGTTTCTGTCAAAATCGCTAATTACAAAATCGATAGAGATCAAACTCCTGACTGTTTGCCACTCTAGCTATACAAGTCTCAAATGTATGAAACTGCGAATTAGCAAACTCTCCAGAGTTTGCTTTAAAACACGCCAGATACAACAAGCTGATTACTAAACACATCACTGTTACACTGTCTGACTATACAGCCGGAGGTCCATCAGCTGTCAAAACTGATAAAAATAAATACAAGTTTTTTTTAAAAAAAGCATGGGGTCCCCCCCTCTATTCACTATTAACCCTAGTGCTGCCATCCTACTGCTGGTTACATGAAAATCGGGGAAAATTTTTGCGTGGGGTCCCCCGGATTTTCACATGACCAGCACTAGGCAAACCAGCCGGGGTGGCTATAGTTTCCCACCACTGTCTGGGAAAATCCCCTAATATTATAAATAGACCTAGCGCATGAACTAAGTTCATTTGCGTATCGGAGCTTGTACACTGTAGAAGCTGTTTGCGGCGGCTCTCAAGCAAGTATGTTCCGGATGGGATATTACAAATATGGGGCCCTCCTGGCTGAAGATAAGAAGACTTCAACCAACAAGGGGGCCCTCCTGGACAAGACGAAATGAATACTTCAAGCAACAAGGGGGTATTTTTGCCCAAGAAGAAGAGAAGACATTTCAAACAGGGACTTTGGATTTACAAATTCCTTTTGGACATTTGAAGCCGGACTTTTATTTTGGACTTGTTCAAGCCGGACTATTGGATACAAATTTATTTGGGACTTGGATTACAGCCATTTTAGGATTAAAAGCTGCTGACAACAGATGAAAACATCAGTGGTGAGTATATTGGGCAATTATTATATAGTAATAAAAATATGTGGTATAAATGAGGGTGTTTAGTGTCTTTATTAGAGTTTTATTATTTTTATTAAATGTATGTGGTTTTAATGAGGGTGTGGTGGTTTATTTAACATTTTCTTTTGTGGAACTACAGGTCCCAGCCAGCCATGGGTGTCAGGGCATGTTGGCACTTGTGGTTCTCCAAGTGCCAACATGCCCTGGTTGCCATGGGTATGCTGGTGCTTGTAGCTATACAAGAATCAGCATGTCCAGACTGTTTATGGCACCCTGGCTGGCTGGGACTTGTAGTTCCCCCAAGCAAAATGACGTCTGTTTGTTTTTTTAACTATACAATCGTCATTATTACCCTACACTCACCGCACAGGGGTGTAGGAAGAGCCCTAGTGCTTTCAGCACTGGGCTGGTTGTTCCTAAAGGGGGACCCACTTGTTTTTTTCGGCGGACCCCACTCCCTAGGGAATCCAGCCCATCGCTGAACAGCCTGGGGTTGGTTTTCATTATGCAGGGGGACCCCTGCCGCGTGTCCCCCTGCTATAGTGCCACCCACCCCGGCAGGTTTGCCTAGTCCTGGTTATGTGAAAATCGGGGGGACCACAAGCAAAATTTTCCCCAGATTTTCACGTAACCAGCTTTAGGCTGACAACACTAGGGTTAATATTGAATAGAGGGGGAACCTCACTCTTTTTTTTTTAACTTTCATTTATTTTTAACAGTTTTGACAGCAGCTGAGACCTCCGGCTCTATAGGCAGGGACAGTCTAACAGTGATGTTTTTACTAATCTCGCAGCTAGATAAGGACAACACAGGAGAGTTAGCTAAACACGGTGTCACTCACCGGACCGTGAGTGCCTCTACGCTGGTGCGTGGCTCCCTAGCCTTCCTGCCGGCACCTATCTTGAACCGCGGCCGTCCGCCATCCTGATGGACTGCGCATGCGCAGCACCCAAGAACTCTTGTGACTGTTGCTTTTAATCTAATTGGTTGATCAGGCAACTCTCCCTATTTAAGGCACCTGTGCTCATTACCTCATTGCCTGATCTTGAGTCTCATTCCCTGTGAGTCTCTGAAGGTGTCTCCTGTGTTCTACTAGTGTCTTCAGTTTCCTGCTGATTCCTCATGTTACTCATCACTGGTTTCCATACCCGCTACTGTCTCCTGTTTCCTGCCTGTGTCCTCAGCTGGACTCTGATTACCGGTTCTACTCACCTGTGGTTCCTACACTCGTCTCTGCCGTCCAGTGTCTCTGCAGTCCCTGCATCTCCCTGTGGACAGACTGTTCTACTGAATAGCGGTATGCCTATCTGTTATTGACTTTTTACGTTTACTCTGCATATCCGCTAGGACAAGTTTCCACTCTCAGCAGCGGTATCCATACCCGCTATAGACTGTTATTGTTACGCTGCATATCTGTTTGGAACAAACCATACTACTCAGTCGTTATATGCACAATTGTGATTGACTATCCGTTATTGGCCTGCATATCTGTGCTGAACAAGTCTCTACCTAGCAGCACCACACCTACCTGTCGAAGTCAGCAAATTGGATAAAGTCATTTCAATTAAAATCGAGCAAACTTGGTTGTCTTTGTCTGAAAAGATGCGTACGGTACGCTACGGCGTACAAGGGCACGCTACGACGTGAAAGGGCGTACGCAGCTACTTCACGTGGCAGCAACAGTATTTGGTCTTTTACTATACATTCGCACAAACATGCATACTTATAAAATAGTACACATTAATGGTAGTTGCAACACATAGTCAGTTATGTCGAAATATAGTAGTATTTATGTGTTATATTAAAGTTACATACATATTAGTGAAATATACGGAACAGGTTGAAGGAATCATATCATGAGTGGTATCATAATAAACCTCTTAACATTTCCTACTGTTTGGTTCACTCCGCGAAGGAATCGCAGAGTGCATACGCAAGTTATGAATGATAAGGAATTATGAACTACTTAAGACTAAGGAATTTTGGCGGAAAGAGCCGAGCATACCCCCTGGAGAGATGACCCCCCCCTTTGGATTCCTTAGGATGAACTAGCCAATGATTGACAACCCCTTGGACCTTCCTGAGACCTGGACCAATAGATGCAAGCAATACCATCTTCATTGTATTACTGTATTTCTGTGTGCAAATAAGCAGCAGCTTCACATCTAGTGTTCAGACATCTTGTCCCCAGACTTCAGGATTGAATGACTGCTCACTGGATCCAGAGTGCCTGCGATAAGTAACGGCTGTATTTATTATCACTTCGCTTGAACATATTATACTACTTTTTGCGAATAAATCTTTGTGCGTTGGAAACACAAATCGAGGTTCGACAATCGTTATTGGTTAGCGACAATACGCACATAACAATTTGGGGGCTCGTGAGCTTTGGAGGTTTCGTTGCCGATGATACGCAAGACCAACGGATTTCGGTTCCTCAACAAAGGGTGGAGACGCGTCATAAACGGGTAAGAAAGCAATGTGTTCAAAACCTGAATTTTACTCTGTGTTGTGAAACCGAATGTCCGTTTTGCATTGTCTAGGGCACGCTAACTAAAACCTAGGGACAAAAGAGAAAACTGTTTCTTTTTACTGTCATTGTGCGTTTTAACTGTATTGCATTGCTTAGCGTATGTGTATTTCCTGCTGTGCATACGCGAACTTCCGGTAGATTTGCCACGTGGTTAAACAATCATCTTGATAGTTATTATATGTACATAGTATAACTACTTGTGAAAACCTCTGAGACATTATTACTGTTGTTGGGAACTTTTGATTTTCTGCGCAGAAAAGGTGTATAGTGTGTGATTTTGAAACGTAGATACACTGTTCACTATTCATTGTGCTCAGTTGCTGTCCGACGAGGCGGATTGCCCAACTGAAGGACGGTATACAGGGCAGGTATACCGAATGTGAAAACCGGGTTTTCGCAAAGCGCTACCAATAGATCGCAAGGTTTGCTAATAATTAGTATTGGTAGGCAGTGCGATCTAACTGCACCTTTAGTACAAATTGGTGAAGCAGCTAGGAGAAATTATACTGGAAAGGCAGGTTGATTTTATCAACTTGTGCTCCCAGCGATAATAAACTCAACAGGAATTTGAGATAGCCGGGCTATCGAGGAACTATTTCTGTGTTAGGGATTCTTGTTCGGAACAAGAGAAAGCGAGTGGACGCGGCTATTTGGAAATACGTTCACAAGGGCTTTAGAGATCTCTAGCGGTGATTGTAGCAACAGGGTCGAAATTGTTGGGTGGAAAGAACAGAGCATTGCGGTGTGTCTGTGTTCCGTGTAGGTTGGTGTTGTTCAACATGGGTGCTAAGCATACGCTAGAGATGGCCAGTGTACTGCCTAAGGAAGGTCCTATTGGTTCAGCGAGATTTCTCATGTGTAAGAAATATGGTGCATACGCAACTGCGTATTGCAACACGTGGGTCAAGATGACCAAAGATTGTGATAGGCCTTTCCCAACAATAGGAAGTTTTAATGCAGAAGTACTAAATACTGTAAAAGATAAAGTATGGTTGATTAAGTCAACGAAAAAGAGAAATAGAAATAATGATTGTTTAAAATTGTGGCAAATGGAAGGTAACACGTGGCAGAGCAGCGAATGCACAGCGGAAGTAGGTGTGGCAAAAACCACGCGCACGGCGGAAGTAGCCGTTGAGAAGCGTGGCGAACGCAGCGCAAGCGCGCCCCCGCCACCTTTTGTGGCGGGAGCGATAAGTACAGCCGTTATTAAAACTGAAAAAAGAGAAATTGCTAAATTATATCCTGTTCTAAGCCAGTTTAAAACAAGTGTATCAGAAGATGAAGATGAACCCACTGTGATTTCGGTCATTGCTCATGCTGTTAATATGCTAGAGGTTCAGAGTAAGTATGGGAAAGGAGCAATGGCTGAGATAGGTGAGAGTAGTGTGATCACTAGGAGTGATAGCGTTCTAAATCTTGAAACAGCAGATCCGGTAGTGACTTCTAAAACCAGTGAACCAGTGGGTGCATACCCAGTCCGCACAATATCAGTTCCCAATTGGAAACCGGATAAGGATGGTGTAGTTCCTTTAAGAAATGTTACAATGCATTGTCCCTGGACTAGATCAGAATTACGTTCCATTATGACTGTATTCCCAGATCCTAGAAAAGAGTTGGCAAAGTGTCAGAAAAATGTTAAAGACTTAGGAAATGCACACGAACCAACCTGTCACGGGCACTAGGAGTCTTTACCCAGTATCACCCGCTGATGGTCTTATCAGAGCAGTAGAGTTGGTATATGATACTCTGGTGGCAGGGTGATAATGGAACTGGAAACAACAGATGGTTAGAGAATGCTCAGAAAGTCTATGACTAGCAGCACTGGTAAACAATAGGTAACTGAACACGAGGATCTAGACGGACAAGGACACGTGAGGGTAGTCAGTGGTCTGCGCACGGCAAGTTGTACCACTGCTATAGTGAGAAGGAATGTCCAGGAGTAATAAGGAGTAATAAGCGATGTAGCAGAGCTGGAAGCCGAGGAGCGTAGACTCGATGCTAACAGGCAAGTTGACACAAATGGACACACTGTAGAAGCAGTAGGCAGCGGGTCAGCTGACGGCAGGTAGAATGCAGACTGGAGCGCTGAGACGAGCAGGACTCTGCAGACACGCTGAAGTAGCAAACAGGAATCAGCTGGAACAGTAGCGATGTAACAGGAGAGTTGGAGAGATCTGTAACTTGTTAGACACACGGAGGCAGCGGATAGGAATCAGCTGCTGGAGTCACGATGAAACACAGGAGAGTTTGCAGTAATCTGTAACTGTAGATATACGGAGGCAGCGGATAGGAATCAGCTGCTGGAGTCACGATGAAACACAGGAGAGTTTGCAGTAATCTGTAACTGTAGATACACGGAGGCAGCGGATATGAATCAGCTGCTGGAGTCACGATGAAACACAGGAGAGTTTGCAGTAATCTGTAACTGTAGATACACGGAGGCAGCGGATAGGAATCAGCTGCTGAAGTCACTAGGAACACGAGGAGTAGAAGTGGTCTGGAAACCACAAACAGCAAACAGGAATCAGCATAAGCTGAATACACGAGGAGGCACTGTAACACCTTCAGAGACTCATGAGGAATGAGACTCCAAGATCAGGCAACGTGGTATTGACCACAGGTGCTTAATATAGGGAGTGTTGCCTGATCTGCCAATTAAGTTAAAGGAACAGAACTGAAGGTTAGAAGGGACTGCACATGCGCAGTACATCATTATAATGGACGGACACGGTTCCTAGCTACCTTAGAAGTAGCACTCACAGTCTTGTGAGTGACACAACCGATAAGGATTGGCGTGTAGTGTTGATGGCGTGTCTTCCTCCCCATACTGACATACAAAAATTTATTAAAGATTGTGTGTTGGATGAAGATGACACCTTGACTGATGAGATTAACCAAGAAAATATAGAACAAATTGTCAAACATTTAGCCATCTATTTTCCAGTAGTAGTAAATTGGAGTAAGATTTTCACCATAAAACAAAAGGATAGTGAAACAGCCTCAGATTACTTTGCTAGAGCTATAGCAGCGATAACACAGTTTACTGGGATATCCAACATAGGTGAGGACCCACATCACAGAGACGTAGCTGTAGGAGTATTGATGGATGGCCTTAGAGAAAATTTAAAGACGAGAGTACAAACCACATTACCTAATTGGAGAGGCATCACAGTAGATTCTCTCAGGGAGTCTGCTGTGGAGCATGACAAAAACCTTTTTCGGAAGAAGGAAGAGAAAAGTGATAGGTTAATGACGGTAAGTATACAGGCTCTAGAGGGGATGCATACACGACCACCAGCATACAACCCATATAACAAGAAACCTAAAGTGATCAGATGTTTCAGGTGTAACGAAGAAGGCCATTTCGCAAGAGATTGTAAAAAAGCAAGACAGGATACACATATGGATAGGGAATCATATTGGTATCCTCCACGGAGAAACACAGATAGGCAAGAGAACACACAGTTACCTGCGCGTGTGATAGCAGCAAATGCTGCGCGGGAAAGCAATAGTCAGTGCTAGGGGTCAGGTCATACCTGTAATCTATAGCCAGTGAGGTTAACTGAGAGTCAGAGTGAAGAACCAACAATGATAGTTGACATAGCTGGTAGGAAACAAACCTCTCTTGTAGATACAGGGGCGGCCCGAACTGTAATAACCTCTCCATTCAATCTACAGGTGACCAGTAAAACTATTCCAGCTATGGGGGTAACGGGAAAAGTGTTACATTATCCTCTAACTAAACCCGCTGAAGTTACAATCGGACCTTTGCATATTAAGCATTCGTTTCTCTTGGCTGCAGCGGCTCCTACTAACTTGCTAGGGAAAGACTTGCTATGTAAAATGGGATGTGTCATATACTGTACTTCAGATGGTGTGTTCCTAGATATACCCGAGAAGGTCGCTCATGAGGTACAGGACATATTGTACACCCCTCAAAGGTTAATGTTACACTCTACTGTTATAGAACAAAGTCCATCTCAAGTAAAGGGGATGTTGCTGGAAATACCAGGTTCACTATGGACCAGAGATGGACAGGACACTGGACTGATGGCAAACGTAGCCCCTGTCATGGTCAATCTAAAAAGTTTTAGGATAGCTCCAAAAATCCCACAGTATCCATTAAAACCGGAGGTGGAACTAGGGGTATATCCTGTTATTGAGAGGCTGTTACAACAAGGATTTTTAATTCGTACAGCCAGTACAGCAAATAGTCCCATTTTCCCTGTGAAGAAGAGTGGGGGGAGGGGCTATAGATTAGTCCAGGACTTAAGGGGAATTAACAAAGTTGTTGAGAGCCAATTCCCCGTAGTGCCGAATCCAGCTGTCATCCTCATGCAGATTCCACCGTCTGCTAGTCATTTTACTGTCATTGATCTATGTTCTGCTTTCTTCTCAGTCCCTCTTCACCCTGACTGCCAATACCTTTTTGCATTCTCCTACCGGGGAGTGAAATACACATGGACCAGACTACCCCAGGGGTTCATTGACAGTCCCAGTATTTTCTTCCAAGCCTTACATGACTGTTTGCAATTCTTTCAACCCCACAATGGGTCTGTTCTAATTCAATATGTGGACGATTTGTTGCTGTGCTCTGATTATTTTATCTCATGTTTACATGATACTAAAATGTTGTTGCTTCATCTTTCACAAACAGGGCACAAGGTGGCAAAGGATAAATTACAGCCATGTCAGACTAAGGTCAAATACTTAGGACACAGCCTCACTAAGGGGCTAAGACACCTGACAACCGACAGGATTGGGGCCATACAACACATGACTCTGCCGCAGAGCCAGAAGCAGATTCGAGCTTTCCTGGGGATGTGTGGATACTGTAGATCCTGGATCCCAGGTTTTTCTATTCTTGCATTACCACTGCAGGAGCTAGTCTCTTCATCAAAACCAGAATGTGTCGTACACACAGAAGAGTCAGAGCAAGCGTTCTTTAATCTTAAAGATAGTCTGACTAGAGCACCTGCATTGGGAATACCTAATTATGAAAAGCCTTTTGAGCTATACTGTACAGAAGCTGATGGTTGGGCAGCAGGTATCCTCACACAGAAACATGGTGACGCTAGCAGACCGGTAGCATACTACAGTGCACAATTGGACAATGTGGCAAGTTCACTCCCAACATGTCTCAGAAGTGTAGCAGCAACTGCTCTTCTGGTAAGAGCGAGGACGTAGTATTAGGACATAATTCAACTGTCTATATACCCCATGCTGTATCAGCTCTGTTAAATTCAGCCCAAACCAGACATGTTTCTTCAGCTAGATTCACAAAGTGGGAACTAGCCCTGATGGCACCCTCAAACATCACCATCAAACGATGTAGCACCTTAAATCCAGCTACATACCTTCCATATGTGTCTCTAGAGACACAAAGGGTGGGATTTGAGGAGACCCTGGTTGATGATGAGTTAGGCAAGAATACTGACACGCATGACTGTATGGAACACCTGAACCAGACCTTTACTGCAAGGCCCAACATACGTGACACCCCCTTAGAAAATGTAGATTTTACGTTTTATACAGACGGAAGTTGTCATAGACAGACAGAGACGGGAGAGCTATGTACTGGTAATGCTGTGGTCGATGATCAGGATGTGGTAGAAGCTGAACCCCTTGGCCCACCTCACTCAGCCCAGGTGGCGGAACTAGTAGCATTAAGGAGAGCGTGTGAGTTGGCAGAGGGTAAATCAGCCAATATATATACTGACTCTAGGTACGCCTTCGGGGTAGTGCACGATTTTGGGGCCCTTTGGCATCTTAGAAACTTTACGACAGCCGCAGGTACGCCAGTGGCACACTCACAACACATAAAAGGATTTCTGACAGCGATACAGTTACCCAGAACAGTAGCCGTCATAAAGTGCAAAGCCCATACCTTTGAAAAAGACCCAGTGTCATTGGGCAACAACAGGGCAGACGAAGCTGCTAAATGGGCAGCAGGGCAACCTATGACTGTATCGACCGAGACTATGATGGTTTTTCAGACATTAGACATGCAGAAATTAATTGAAATGCAAGATTTGTGTTCCCTGCAGGAAAAGGCGGTCTGGAAGGCGAAGGGATGTGGTCAAGAGTCCTCAGGACTCTGGAGGGATGGACAAGGTAAGCCTTTAGCTCCACGAACGTACTATCCAAGCCTGGCTGAAGCAGCACACGGCCTGACTCACCTGGGTAAAGAAGGTATGTGCAAACTGGTGAGAGCATACTGGTGTGCTCCCGGATTTTCCTCTCAGGCCGGTAAGAAGGCAATGTCATGTCTTACTTGTTTGAGGAAAAATGTCGGGAAAACTATTCCAACTGAGCCATCCCACATCCCTCCTACAGACGGACATTTTCAGGTAATACAAATTGACTATATCCAATTACCACCTTGCAGTAATCTAAATTATGTGTTAGTTTGTATTGATGTGTTTTCCGGTTGGGTAGAAGCATATCCGGCAGCCACTAATACTGCTGTGTTCACTGCAAAGAAAATTGTACAAGACTTTGTATGTAGGTTTGGCATCCCTAGAATCATTGAAAGTGATAGGGGTACCCACTTTACTGGTGATATCTTCCAAAATATGTGTAAACTCATGGGAATCAGTTGCAGACTTCACACCCCGAGCCAGTGGTAAGATGGAGAGAGTAAATGGTACTATAAAGAACAAGCTTGGTAAGGTAATGGCTGAAACTGGGTTGGCATGGCCTGAGGCTTTGCCATTGGTTCTCCATAGCATTCGGACCACTCCTAGACCTCCTCTTAATCTGTCCCCCTTTGAGATACTGTTCGGACGACAACCTTATTTGATCGTGAGTCCACAAGACGACTTGATGTGTAATAATGAAGTAACTGTACAATATCTTATAAGAATGAGTAGACAGCTAAAACAACAACAACAAAAACTAAAAATGCTGTCACTTGGTATGCCAGAAACGAACTGTCATGATGTTGAACCTGGAGACTATGTTTTGATCCGTAATTTCTTACGTTCAGGTTGTTTAATAAACCGTTGGGAAGGCCCGTACTGTAACAGATTCTGGATACTATATTACTAATCTTGATTAGCACTGGCTTACCTGAGGTGCGGAGTCTAACGATCTCCCGGGTGTTCACCAAGAACCGCCGCAAGTGGGGTGGGCTTTGCTGCCAGGAGTTGCAGGTCGCGGTCCCCAGGTTCACCCCAAGATGTAGCACAGCGGAGTGAAGCGGAGGTAGCGGAGTCAAACAAGCCAGTTCGGTACACAGGAATGGAGTCAGGCAGAATCAGAAGGCAACTCGGAGTCAACAAGCCAGGTTCGGTACACGGGTCACAAGAATAGAAGAATGGTCAGCAAGCCGGGTCGGTACACAGGGATAGGAGAACCAGGGAAGTCAAACAGGCAGAGATCAGCACACAGGAAGACACTGGAAAGTGGAAGACACTGCAATCCACGAAGAACAGGAGCCAGAAACAGGTAAGTGTTGCTCTGACACTCAGCGAGTGTCAGAGTGAGGTTTTTATGCTGAAGGGGATTCAAAATCCCCGCCTCTGGGTTGTGGTCATTCGACCGCCTCCGGGTGCAGTCACGTGGTCCTGGATGTGGAAGTGCGGCTTCTGGACGGAGTGGCGGGGATCAGGTAAGTCCGTTACAGTACCCCCTGCCATAAAGGTGGACTCCGAACACCTAATAGGGTTTCAAAGGAAATTTTTTATGGAAGGATTTAAACAGACGGGGAGCATGCAGATCAATGGCACTTACCCATGAGCGCTCCTCAGGGCCGTAACCCTTCCAATCCACCAAGAGCTGTATGGCACCTTGAACTTTACGAGAAGCTAGGATAGTTTTAATCTCGTATTCGACTTGATCCCGATCCACAACAGGAGGAGGAGTTCTGGACGAGGTGGAGAATCTGTTGGTTACCATCGGTTTTAACAAGGAGACATGAAAGACATTGGGTATGCGTAAAGAGGGAGGCAGACTCAATCTAAAGGCTAAGGGGTTAATAATCTCAGAAATAGCGAATGGGCCAATAAACTTGGGAGCAAATTTTTTACTGGGAACCTTTAAACAAATATTCTGGGTGGATTGCCATACCCTGTCACCGACTGAAAAACTTGGAGTCATTCTTCTCCTTTTATCATAGAATTTCTTGGAACGAGTGGTTGCTTTCTTTAAATTTATCTTGGTCTGTTCCCAAATAGCGGAGAAGTTATGAAACCGAGAGTCCACCGCCGGAACTTCCGAAGATGAGATTTGAGAGAAGGTGGGTAGTCTAGGATGGCAGCCATAAAGAACAAAAAAGGGGGAGTTAGAGATGGCCTCATGGAAATGGTTGCTATGGGCGAACTCGGCCCAAGGGAGAAGGTCCACCCAGTTGTCTTGGTTACTTGAGATAAATATTCTTAGAAACTTCTCTAATTCTTGGTTGGTTCTCTCAGTAGCCCCATTGGACTGGGGATGATATGCGGAAGAGAAGTCAAGCTTAATCCCAGATTTATTGCAAAAAGACTGCCAAAATTTTGATATGAATTGTGATCCCCTATCGGAGACAATATGTTGAGGACAGCCGTGGAGGCGAAATATTTCTTTGATAAAAATATCGGCTAAGGAGGAGGAAGAAGGAAGGCCTTTAAGAGCAATAAAGTGAGCTGTTTTAGAGAAGCAATCCGTGACCACAAGCACCACAGTACAGGATTTGGAAGGAGGAAGGTCCGTGATAAAATCCATGGAGATCTGTGACCACGGGTGATCAGGAATGGGTAATGGTAGCAAGCATCCATAAGGCTTCTTCCTAGAGGTCTTGTGTTGAGCACATTTGGAACAAGCAGCAACAAATCTCTTCACATCTTCCAGCAAGGAAGGCCACCATTAACTTCGGGACAATAAGTCCCAGGTCTTGCGAATGCCGGCATGCCCAGAGAAGAGTGAGTGATGAGCCCAGTTAAGGAGCCGGGTGCGTCTGTTCCGGGAGACCTAAAGCCTGCAGTCGAGACACCTGAACCAGAGATGTTGCCCCAGAACTATCTTTCCAGCGATGGAGTGGCGGTTTTTGTTTTTCTTTTGTT
Organism: Mixophyes australis; assembly: GCA_036250195.1. Taxonomy (NCBI): domain Eukaryota; kingdom Metazoa; phylum Chordata; class Amphibia; order Anura; family Limnodynastidae; genus Mixophyes; species Mixophyes australis. Next base: position 206,497,745 of record JAVHZZ010000002.1, read on the forward strand.
CCAGGATTTTCCTTGTTTTTACTCTTTTTAGGACATTCTATTTTGTGAAGGAGGATGGAGGACGGAGGAGAGTTCTGGTAGTGATCCGGATGAGATGGAGGCAGAGGAAAAGTTATTAGAATACTCAGAGCAGCCCATTATGAAGCATGGTCCAGGGGTTATGAAAAGGTCTGCTAGCTCAGGAACTCGGAGGCAGTGTGAGGGGCTATTGTCTGATGAGTATTGTATTTGCAAGTTTTGCGACTCCCTAGTTGAAGAGAGATGCATCCAACGATGCCAGTCCCCCAGTACTCTGAATATAGGCGGGCATCCTTTGGAGGATTATCACTCCCTGGTGGGTAAGGTGCTAAACCAAACTGAGTGTTGAGTGTGCTCTCACGTGCCGCAAGGGCAGCATAACATTGGACTAGTGCCATTCCCTCTAAACATATCCGAAGTACTCGAATTGAGAGGGGGAGGCCCATAGACGGGAGGTACAATAACACTAGGTCCCCTAGTCTGACGCTTCGACAATACTCCATAGGCAGATCTTTGCTGTGCCTAAATATATCTCATGCAAAGCGCCTGGAGAATTGGGAGGCTGACCCATCAGATCAGACAATGGCTCGCCACACTCATTTTAGAGGGAGATTCACAAGGTCACCAATAGGCAGGAATGTTGATGGAAGTCACAAATTTGGGCGTATAACCAAACATAAGAAGGTATCCATTGGAAAAGTCTCAATAGATAATTGTAAAAATGTCATCCATGCGACACGTGTCTAGAGCAAATGGAGACACTAGGCATGGGTAGTTTTATCAAAACTCTATGTGATATAATTAATGGGCATACTGTTCCTTATGTTCTCCCTGATGATGTGTATTTTGTTTGTGGAAGGAAAGCTTATTCCTGGGTGACTCCGAGTTCCAAGGACTTGTGTTTCTTAGCTAAACTGGTTCCTGAAATCATGACTATTACTCATGAAGAAATGGTTGGTATTCACAAGACTACATCACCACCATACATACACACACAGTATGAACACCGTGGCAAGAGAAATATGATTCCTGGTGAGGAACACCTAGCTACAAAATTGATTAGTGAAACTGCTGGTTTTCAAGTTATGGTTGCTCTAGATCTCACCAGGACTGCTCGGGGAACATTAAACTTTAAATATATCCAAGACCTAGCTAAATTAATAGATAATATCACCGAGATGTATGATGACACTTTCAGGTATACTGGAAGGGAGCTACAAGCGTACAAGAAGGAGTTGGTGCAACATAGACTGGTACTAAATTATCTCAGCTCTATTACTGGTGGGTACTGTGTGACACTGGCCACCCAGTTCGGTGTCAAATGTTGCACGTACATCACTAATAATACGGATGACCCTATAGAGGTTATAGACCGGAAGATGGATGAAATTTCGCAGCTGAAATGGGAATTTCGAAAGAGCCATAATTTTTGGTTATATGAGGTCGGGGAAAAGGTGGCGGGTTGGTTCTCGTGGTTGAACCCTGTGAAATGGTTCTCCGGTCTGGGGAAGTGGGTACAGGAAATGGTTGCTAGTGTAGGTAAGCTCCTTCTCCTTATACTGGGTGTCATCTTAGTAATTGGTTTAGTTGTCAAATGTGTTCCTACTGTGTTGAAGTGTGGAAAAAGGTCTCATAGGAGTAAAGAGACTGAAAGGGTGGTACCAGATACCGAGATCATGGTCTGTGAAGAAGTATTGTATAATCCTGAACTTGAAACGGTGATTGGGTGATAGTTTGTTACACTATCAAAGGGTGGAGCTGTCGAAGTCAGCAAATTGGATAAAGTCATTTCAATTAAAATCGAGCAAACTTTGTTGTCTTTGTCTGAAAAGATGCGTACGGTACGCTACGGCGTACAAGGGCACGCTATGGCGTGAAAGGGCGTACGCAGCTACTACACGTGGCAGCAACAGTATTTGGTCTTTTACCATACATTCGCACAAACTGCATGACTAAATCCTGTTTTTTGTTACTAATTCCCATAAAACATTACTTCACAGTCATGCTCTCAACCACTTTAGCACCACCCCTTCCTTCATAAACATGTCAGCTTTTGTCCTAAAATACTATTTTGTCCTTATTACATATCAATATTGCTGTGTGACAGATCACACAGCCCACTCAATGCTTTTTACCTTTGCATTCTAGCTGCACCAACGGGCGATATGATGCAGCACGTGTCCTTGTGTTTCAAACTCCCATTGCCCCATAGGTTGTAAGCTTGCAAGCAGGGCCCTCTTACCTCTCTGTCTGTATATATTACCCAGTATTGTTTTATTAATGTTTGTTCCCAATTGTAAAGCGCTACGAAATTTGCTAGCACTATATAAATAAATGTTGATAATGATGATAAGTCAATTTTTCATATTTGGATGTTTTATTACATTGTACAGAAAAATACACATGATGGGACTGATTCATTAAGAAAATGAAAGCAAAAACATGAGTAACTTTGATCCTTGTCAAAACTATGTTACAATGCAAGGGGTGCAAATGAGTTTATTTTGCACATAAGGAAAATACTGGCTGTTTTTTCATGTAGCACACAATTACTTTATAATTGCTTTATTTTTACACTGACATTAAAAGTTTATCTAGGACATGCCCTACCCCAATTATAAATCTGTCCTCACATTTTAAATTTACAGCCACCTCCAATACAACATGTTATTGCCAAAGTTCAAAGTTACTTTTTTTTTTGCTTTACTTTCCTTAATGAATCAAGCCCAATAAGTGCAAACAGCACCCTGATGTAAGTATGGGATGATTCCTGACGACTGGAAATTGCTGAGTGCCTGTATAATTCAAGATTATTTTTGGAGAGAAAAAAAATGCTATAAGTTCCTTGTTAAACAGAGAAAGCCTTAAATGTGCTTTCTTCACCCCTTGAATCCCATTTAAATAATCTCAAAATATTGTTTTAACATTTGCAGAACTAGGTGTATTTATAAACTTAACCAACAGCCCTCAAAGAACACCCCCAATAAGCACACTCCATCAGTTGACATAAAAATCCTAGTCAGCAAGTCCATGTGCTTCCCTGTAAAGATTTTGAACTAAACACAAATGATATAGGCACTACAGAAGGCACATATTTTGCAGTGTTGTAACTTACCTTTAACAAATTGGATTTTCCCAGAGAACTGGCACCATTCATATTCCCTGATCATAAATGCCAATATATAATTACCACTATATGAGAAAGAGAGAACTATATTGAATATATTATTAAACACTGTCAATCCTTTATATATGCAGACAGAAGCATGCAAGAACAAAAAGCCAAAATATTACCTGTTCAAATGTAAACAATCTTTTGATCCTTGAAAGAGATTTACAGTTAAGCACAACAATTTGTACAGTTTGGAAATTGTATGATTTTTTTCCCCCCAGCTTTTTGAATATTTTAGAACATTCTTTGGCGTTACTCTACGCAGGTATTTATTCTCCTTCCCTAGGCAACATTAACTTTTTAAGTGGACAGACGTATTGGACTCTCCATTGAAGGGGCCAATATACACTGAGCTTTCTGCTTAGCTCTGGTTTTGCTGTTTACATGTATTGCTGTTGTGTGCTATGGATTCTCACAATGAAGCTTTTGCTTGACCCCAATGCAAGACTTTAGCTGGAGACTTAATTTTAACCAACTACAATCAACTAGATATTTTTACATTTTATTTTATTGTTCAGTTATTTGATTCATTATTATTTTATAACTTTGGCCAGAAGTACAGGCAGGGGGATTCTCTTCTCCACCTCTTCTTGCTGTTGTTCCAAATACCATTTTGCCCTATTAGTGTTGTTAGCAGGTACATGCTTTGAATACCACTCTTACATTACAGTCTTTATGTGTTAGTGTACTTTTCTCACATATTTCTCAAGCTCTATATAGTACACAAATGCCACATTGCTTTAAATTATCTTTAACATACAGCTTCTTATTAACACAGTATCACAAGAACTGCACTTTGGTTCCATATGCAGATATAGTTGTGGTGAGATCAGGGGAGGGCTGGCAAAATTAAGCACGAGGGGCAAGACTCAACTCAGCAGCCTATTTTAATGGAAAAAAATCCAGGTGGCGCAGTGATCCAGCCCAAGGTAGTTCACTATAAGAATGGCACAGGGGGCATTTGCCCCCCTGCCCCCCAGCCCAGCCTGCCCCTGAATGGTATTGTTTTAGTTAAGAAAAAAAGTTATTAGTGATTATGTCCTTTAATGAATAAATCTGTATAATAACAGCATTTGCCTAGGTCTAAGCAAAAAAGGAATCAACAAATAATTTGTGAGGCCTTTTGGTCAGCTGTGGTATATATATTCATTCCCCCTGCGATCATGTGATCTGCCTGTGACAGCCAGATCACATGATCGCAGGGGGAATGAATCCTCCACCCCTGCGATCGCATCCTGGTGCCTGGTGCCTTAGCAGTCAGCTATGGTTGAGTGAACACACACTCAATGGTCACTGTATTAGGTATACCTTTTTAGTACTGGCTCCTGCCAGTACTAAAAAGGTATACCTAATACAGTGACCATTGAGAACAGAACAGCAAGCACTTTTCATGGCCCGAATTCCACAAAGGTTTTAGTCTGCGGAGGCCATTGGAGCATTGTCATGGAAGGACAGCTAAAACACAGCCATCCACCAAGACTTCAGGCACAAAGGTGGTGAGTGGAGGTTGTTAAAAACCACTATAATGCATCAAACTATTGTAAATTTGTGTTTCAAATGTTGTCACTAAGGTGTGAATTTGGTATAGTCTAGAAAGTTTTGTTATTTACCTGTGAATGCTGACTGAAGCTAGGTTCCACTTTCCATCACAAACTTCTGTAGGAATGGAAGACATATTAAGAACCCTGGTGAATCTGGCTGCAGTACAGGCGGAGAATACCGGTCTTCTCCGTGAGGAGATTGCTCAGGTTAGACTGGATAGGGATGCTTTAGCTACCCCATTGCTGCAAAAATTAACATTTGATGGTGACATAGAGTTGAATCTGAATGCATTTAAGCAAGCCGCCACCAGAACCAAGTGGCCACCTGTGACTTGGTCCGATCACCTTGCTCCCTATCTTTCAGGAGAAGCACAACCGCCCTATATAGACCTGAGGGAGGACCAGGCTGGCAACTATCAGAGGTTGAAAACCGCTATCTTGGCAGCGTTATAGTCACCAGAGTGGGGGAGGCTGTTACGAGCCGCCGCTGCTCGTCTCCTGGTTCTGCTAGCGTCCCGGCCGTCACCTTGACGACCGGGACGTCATTTCCACTTCCTGGTCGGCCGTTGCCAAGGCAACGGTCCGACGCTGATAATCTAGCGCTGCGTCCCGGCGGTACTAGTGGCCGGGCGCATGCGCGCAATTTAACACAGCCTGTGGGCTGATTAATGTAATTATCATGGGGGCTGTGTGAGACTCAGAGCTAGGCTCTGATTGGTGGCTTGTGGTATTAAGGGCAGTGAGGTCTGCAGCCTCACTGCCGGTTATAGCGTTCTGTCGTCAGTTCTGCTGCCTGCTTGTGCTATCCATTTTGGTTCCTGCTACCTTGGATTTGACTACCCGTGTTTTGACCCCTGCTTGTTATTGGACCTGTGACCCTTCTCTTCTGACCTTGACCTTTTGCCTGGAATTCGGATTTTGCTTCTCTGCCTGTGAGTTTGACCTTTCGCTTGCCCTTGGATATTGCATCTGTGCCTGTGACCTTTTGACCTAGGATTCTTCTTATACTACAGTCCACCAATCACTCCACTCCTGGGAACTCCTTTAAGTCAGTATACGTTACTCGACCCTCGGTCGGCCCGCAGCCCAGTCTGTCCCCACCACTAGGGGCTCCAGCAAACACCTGGCCTTCAGAGTAGTTCCCGAGTTTCACTGTACTGACTTGGGAGTTCCTAACAGAGGCACAATGATATCATGACTGGAGACTCTCCAAAGATCTACCAGTTCGTGCTCAGCTTGTTGAATTTGGTGGAACACTAAAGCAGTGATTACAGCCAGAAAAAGAACACTGCGGGCAGAATGATCAAAATTCTGGCCATTGACCATTGTATTGGGGTTATGGACTGAGGGCTTCAAAGAGGCACTGCAGGCGGACCCACAGTCGTATGAGGAATTGGCTGCTGTAGTGGAGAGATACAGCGCTTTACAGCATATGCCCAAACCTCCATTGCCTGTTCCAGTTTGTCAAAATCTGGCATATGAAACAGTGGACCGGATATTGGTGAGGAGAGACATTTATAAAAATATTTATAAATAGACAGCCAAACCTGCATAAAGTTCAATCTGGTTCGAGCGCAAAGAACCTGGACATTTAGGGCACAATGCCCATTGTTAGTAGAACCTTTGGATTGTTCACTAGCGCACACACAACCAACCTATCCGACCTGCTGTACAATGATTCCGGTTACCGGGAAGTCCTGCTTGTTTTGCATGACTGTGTTTGTGAATCACCATCTGGTGCTGGGTCTGGTAGATTCGGGTAGTGAACTGCCCTTGGTTTCCAGCTCCATATTACCAGAGACACTGACTAATAAACTGCCAAAGTGTATCTACTCTGTGTCCATGGGACGGACAAAAAAATATGACAGGACCCTTTTGACTATTACTGTAAACGACAAACAGAGACGGTAGTAGCGGCAGATGCCCCAAAATTACCATACCCTTTAACCCTGTGCAGAGATTTTCCACTGTTCAAGCAGATCTTCTAGGAGCGAATCCAGCCAGACACGTCGGCAATTGAAGCACCAGCCGAAAGTCCAGTCCTGACGGAGGAGCTTGACGGAGCAGAAGACGAAAACAGCCATGAACTTCCGCGGAACCTGAACCAGAAAGTTCAGGAAAATACACCTCCTAAGTGGTTGGAGCTTAGATAAAGTGCTGCACAAGTGCCAATGCAGAACCGGAACTTATTTCCATTAAAAGACTTTGGCTGAGACCAGCTTGGAGATGTTGCCTTAGATTATGTCTATAAGAATATAGTTGAGATAAATGGGGAAGAGAAGGCTGACAAGCCTGCAGAAGGTATTGCCTGTTATATGGTAAAGAATGATCTGTTGTATAGAGTTGCTAATGTACAAGAAGGTAGAACTGTAGAGCAATTGTTAGTGCCACAAATCCATACACCACTTGTTCTAATGCTCTCAAGTTGTGTATGCACATCTGCGTGGGGGACACTTGGGGAGGATAAAACACGGGAGCATATATTGCTCAGGTTCTATTTGCCAGGAGTGTACGAGGCAATATAAAGGTTTTGCCGGATATGTCCACTATGTCTGAGAACATGTCAGAAGCCAGACTACCAGGCCCTGCTAGTTCCCATCCCTGTGGTGCAGACCCCGTATGAGCGTATTGGTATGAATTTAGTAAGCCCATTAGAGAAATGACCCCGTGGCCATCAGTATGTACTGGTCATAGTGGACTATGCCACCAGGTATCCTGAGGCTATACCTTTGTACAATATAAAGCCCAGTACAATAGCAAAAGAACTTCTTCTGTATTGTACCAGGTTGGGTATCCCCAAAGAAATATTGACTGATCAGGGTACTCCCTTTATGCCCCGTCTAATGAAAAAGCTGTGCCGGTTGTTAAGAGTAGAAACGTTACACTCATCAGTATATCACCCACAGACTGACGGGTTAGTGAAACGTTTTAATAGGACACTCAAACACATGGTGAGAAAGACAGTGGTGCAGGAAAAACGGAACTGGGATGTTATTGTTATTGTTATATGTTATTACCCTTAATGTTTGCAGTGAGGGAGGTACCTCAAGCATCTACAGGTTTCAGCCCATTCGAATTGTTGCATAGCAGGCAGCCAGGGGCATTTTGGATGTTCTCATGGAGGGCTGGGAGCAACAGGGTCCTAAAGAACTCAATGTGATCCAATTTGTGTCCGAATTGTATGACAGATTGGGGAAGATCACCCCGTTGATACAACAACATATGCATGAGGCACAGGTGAAGCAAAAAACAAACTACGATAAGTCAGCTGTAATTAGAGCTTTCCAATCAGGTGACAAAATTCTTGTCCTGGTACCCACACAAGAGAGTAAGTTCTTCACCTATTGGTAGGGGCCATGAGGTGATTGAGGCTGTGGGGCCTGTTAATTATAAAGTCAGGTAGGAGGGCAACAGAAAATCCATTTAGACATATCATGTCAACGTGCTGAAACCATGGCATGATAGGGAGAAGCCACAAGCCACATTGGTAAATGCAATCGTGCAGGAAACCAAAGTTCCCGTAAGGGACGAACTGTTGCCAGTATGGAGATGACAGATCGAGGCAATGGTTCAGAAGAACCTTGATGTGTTTTCTGAGGTACCTGGACGTACCAGACTCGTAGAACGCAACATAGTTACACCTCAAAGATTGGTGTTAAAAGTAAGAACATACCGCTGCCATGTTGTTGACTCTATGAGTGTCACTGACTGGTATTGGTGTAACTAAACAGGGAGGCGTGGAGTCTAATTCACCCCCGGTATTCACCAGGGACCCCCGCAAGGATGTATGTACTTGGATGCTTGAGATGCGCAGGTCGCGTTTCTCCAAGTTAGTTACCAGTGCAGTGGATGGAGATCAGGAATGGTCGTGCAGTCTGGGTCGGATACCAAACAATAGTGCAGTACAAAAGGAGAATCCAGAAGAATGGCCAGAGGCGAGCCAAAGGTCATAATCCAGATAAACTAGTAGTACCAAATCAGGGCAGGGCAAGAGACTAGTCAGTAACAAGCCAGGAGTCAGAGCCAAAACAACACTAGTAGGAACAGGAACCAGGAGGCCGGCACACTGGAGCTGGTGAACCAGTACTCTGAACCAATACTCTGGTACCAGTTAATGAGTTAAGGAGGGGCTTTATATATGAGAGGTTAGCCCCTGATAGGTGGTGATAGATTTCGGCGGTCAGATGGACCTGACCGCCGACATATCGAGGAGAGAAACATCCCGTTGCCTGGTAGCGGAAAACGAGTTCATTGCGAATGCGCGCACAGCATCAGCAAGAATGCAGAAGTGCGTCCCGTTGCTAGACAACGGGGGCGGCTCATCACGGGGCGCAGGCGTCCATCCCTGGTACCTATGGACAGTGTGGGGAAAGCACATGCAAACCGCATTCCTGAAGCTAGACGTTTAGCTGTGAAACAGAAGATTAAAAAAATGTTGGAACTCATGTTATTGAGGAATCCAAAAGCAACTGGAATAGCTCTATTGTGTTAGTGGCCAAGCCGAACGGGAGTATTCATTTTTGTAATGACTTTAGAAACTTGAACGAAGTTTCCCATTTTGACACTTACCCGATGCCCAGAATTGATGATCTGGTGGAAAGCTTGGCCAATAGTCGATACCTCACCATGTTAGATCGAACCAATGGCTACTGGCAGATTCCCCTAACACCATCTGCCAAGACAGCCTTGTCAACCCCAGATGGGTTATTCCAGTAGAAAGTAATGTCTTTTGGGCAACATGGGGCTTCCGCCACCTTCCAAAGAGCCATAAATCTGCTATTAATACCGTACCAGGAGTATGCTGTTGCATACTTAGATGACATAATAATCCACTCCCAGGAGTTGGGGACGCATCTACCCAAAGTGGAGGCACTATTATCCTCACTCAGGGAGGCGGTCTAACCGCCAATCCTGAGACGTGCGTATTGGCCATGTGTAAGGCCAAATACTTGGGGTATGTTGTCGGACAAGGTTAGGTCAAACCCTAAGTTGACAAAGTAACGGCTTTCAGAGATTGGCCGGAGCCTTTGTGGAAGACCCAGCTGCGAACTTTCCTGTGTCTAGTTGGACACTATCACCAGTTTCTGGGTAATTTTTCCACTAGGGCTGCTCCTCTTACCGAGCTTCTAAAAAAAACTTGTCCAGACAAGTTGGCCTGGTCAGAAGCAGCAGAGGCTGCCTGGCGGGATCTTCGAGTGGCTCTGTGTTCACCAATGTCACGATTAGCTCCCTCTGGCTATTCCCTGATTTAATATCTTACCTCTATGTTGTCAGGAAACCTATCCTAACTGCCTTTACTAGTCATAACCTGCACTTGTGACTTGGAAGTGTTTACTGTATGGGGTTACACACAATTACAACACTCAATCTTCCTCTCACCTATAGCACAGGTTACAGATTTGCTGAATCACCCCCGAACAGCGCTCACACAATCACAGCCACTTCAGTTTGCCACCGCCTATTGAATAAGGGCAATAGGACCCCAATATACTGCCTTCCACTGGTACACAATGAGCACTTCTTGTTACATACAGTTAGCAAGGCACACACCAGAAATTAAAGAGTTAACCCTTAACCCCTCAAGGCTCTATGACACAAATGTACATGCAGGCACACACTCGGCTTTGTATACAAATATATTCACAATTTACACCTCAACAATGAAAGGTTTAGCATTGCCAAATGATCTATCTCTTCTAGACAGGCAGTGAATTGGTTTAGAGCAATAAGAACATCACTTATTAAATGTTAGATTTAATATATAAAAAGTACCATGCTTACAGGTTATAGAAATAAAAAAAAATAATAAACAAATGACATACAAATAAAATGTTGTAAACCAGATAATATAAAGGGGTAAAATTCAGAGTCTAACTTACAGACAAGCTAGTATAATCTGCACCAAGGGAAATTGCCTTGAAGATGTACATCTTATCAATGATGATTGATTTCCCAAAAGACTGACAGTTTGGCCATTCACAACACAGGATTTTAAGCAAGCTCAAATGGAACAGCATTCACAGAGGCAGTGCGGATGCTATTGTGGGAGCTGAAATGTCCCTTGGGTGTCACCTAAGGCTTGTTCAAACCTATTCCTAAGTTTGACCTGTCCTAACTTTTCTCAGATGTATCCCAGAAACATAACTCCCTCGTCAATGAACCGGTCATAATCTCCCACAAATTTAAATACCAAACAGGATGGGAGATAAAGATATGTGACTACAGCTTTTCCCTGTACCGCTACTATCTGCAATTCACAGTCCTAGTGTGGTTTCTGTCCCTCAGTATGAAGTGGCACACAGATCTCCCAAAATATGAAATTTGAAGGCAACTTCTTTAAAGTTCATATTTCTATATACCTGCATAGAGAACCTCGATGTGTGACCTTTGTCTACAAGGATCTCAAGATGTGAACGGTTCCTTAGATTCTGTCTCGTTGTCAAAAAAACTCTCCTATGTCAGGATGCCGCTCACCCCAGGTGCCTTTGAAGCTGCTGAAAGTGTTGTTGTTATCTTTTAGCATAGAGTTGGGCAGAAGCCTCAGGTAAACACACACCAGACCCTCTGTCTTCCCATTTTACACATTAGTAGCTCAATTTATGGATAAATTTGCTATGACGTATTTAAACTGCATTTATGATTATACCTTATTCCCCCCAATTCTGCTATTGGTTAATCCTTATAATTGTAATTTCTCTCTGTTCACTACAGGCAAAAATACTCCAAGCACCAGATATAAGCAGGAGATTGTATCTCCAAACGGATGCCTCTCGAGTATGTTTGGGTGCTGTTCTCTCACAGAGGTTTGATAGGACAGGGAAACCCATCCTTTATTTAAGCCGCAAATTTCTGCCTAGGGAGAAGAAATAATCCAAGGTGGAAAGGGAGTGATCAAATGGGCCACTGAGGTTCTCAGGTACCACTTTAGTCACTGACCATGCATCACTGAAGTGAATGCACAGGAACAAGGAGGTGAATGCCTGGGTAACTCAATGGTTCCTAGCTCTACATCCCTACCACTTCACAGTGGAGCAAAGGCCAGGAAATCTGCACAAAAATGCAGATGCCCTTTCACGCAGAGATGCAATCTCCACAGTGTCAGCATCACCGAGGTTGGCGACGCTAAGGGAAGGGGTATGTGGCAAAGAGGCTTATTTGCAACACCTCTCCTATAGGGAAACAGGGTACTTCTGGTTACTTCTTATATGACACACACATATACGTAAGTGTACCACATGGGTGTTGTAATTGCTTTGTATCGTGATTCGTTTATGGTGCTAGGGTGGAGGATAAAAACACTGTTTGAATTTGTGGGTGGGGTCACTGATGCCAGTTAGTGGCCGGCTAGTAGTGAAAGGACTACTGTTTAGCCAGACATAGGGTTGTGGGAGAATTGTGATGCTTTACACCGGAAATGTCTACTGTAACCACCGCTGAAACTGTTTAAGCCATCCTGACAACTGTCAATAAACAGTGAAATGGTCCAGCCAAGCTGTGTGAGACTCCAGTGAATGCTGTGCTTTATCACACACACACATTATATATATATATATATATATATATATATATATATATATATACATATATACTGAAAAGCCTCTAGACTGATGGAAAATCCATGCGTTGCCTGTAGCTTTGTGTGAGAGTAATTTCCACCCACCGTGACACTCTGCGGAAAGAAGAACTATTGACAGATCAGCAGACGGCAGACAGAATTAATTTGGGCTCTATTTAACGGGAATGAGCAAGCAGATGTTTGTGTTGACATAGCTATTTATTTTCAGGTTGTGGCATAATCGTACGTCACTCTATTCTGTAAATCCTGCATACTGTATCACTGTTTTTAACCCCTTTTTAGTGGCCAGCCATATGTGCCAAGTAATAACATGTCAGTATTAGAAAATGATGTTCAGATTTAGGGGGGTTTTGCTATCAACGAGGGTTGCTTACTAATGTTTTTCAAAGGTGCAAATCTTTGCTGCTCTGCGTAGATAAAAAATATCTCCTGATTAGTTGCTGTGAGTTACTACTTATTTGCACATTTAACTAACTAAAATGATCATGTATTAGTAGAGACTAATGTATAAGTACTGTTCCAATAAATATCTTAAAAAATCTGACATTCTATTAGAAATGAGCAGTTCGGATTACTTGAAATCTGCCAATGTACACTGGGGATCCGAGTGAAACCGGGTCGTGAATTGGTTTCTCCCGCCAAATTCGGACCTCAAAACGAGGCGGAACTTCATTTCCGGCAATACTTTGTGCAAAAAACGCACTCTCTCTATATATATATGTATATGTATATATATATATAAATATACATATATTCAAAAAATAGAGAGGGCACTAACCATTTAAAAAAAATAGATTATTCTTTATTTTCAATCCAGTTCCTATATATTATTGTCGACGTTTCGGTCTTACATCCAGACAGATTCAAGACAGACTTTCATTGAATAGCATACAAAACAACCAGACATACATAAATATATATATATATATATATATATATATATATATATATATATATATATATGTGTGGGTGTATATATATATATATATATATATATATATATATATATATATATATATATATATATTGTAACAAAGGGAGGCATTTTTCTGACAAGAGGCAGATAAGGTATACAAACAGAATAAAACATTTGCACAGTTATGCACCTAGGTGGAGATTAAACCAGGTAAAAACATATGTGTAGTTTGGAGTGTGTTAACTTACATGATTTAAAAGCTGCTTCCTCTCAGCAAACAGACAGAGTGTGTCTTAGTCTAAACAGAGCCAGGGATGGGCATTTCCTTTTAAAGGGAAGGTGGGTGTGTCATCTGCCCATCAAGCTAGGCCTGTGTGTCAGGTATAAAACCCTGCTTGTTTCATTGTTCAGGGAGATCAACGCTGGGCTAGCTGGCTGATCTGGACAGAGAGCTGGACTATGTATAGTAAGCGTATAGGGTCTCCATAATTGATGTGCAAGTATATGGTATCAAAATATTATTACCATCCTGACAATAAAGAACCATAAAAAGGAAGAAGTTGTTCGCGTGTGCTTCGCCAGTAGCGGGCTCTTGCCACAAGTGGTGTCAGGAGTGGGATGCTCCGGGAAGCAAGTTTCAGCTACCCAACCCGTGCAGACGTCAACATGGAGGAAGTACTGAGAGCGCTTGTAAATGTGGCCGCTGCGCAGCAACAGCAGCAAGCTCAGATGCTACAAGTCGCCGAGGCACAGGTGGAAAACACAAGGCTCTTAAGAGAAGAGTTAAGCCAGGTGAGGCATGACAGAAATGAACCACCCGGTCCTGTACTCCTGAAAATGTCACCAGGTGATGACATAGAAGCGTATCTGGTGTCCTTTGAGAGACTTGCAAAAAGGGCAAAATGGCCTCCTAAAGATTGGGCTGAGAGACTGGCGCCATACCTGACTGGTGAAGCTCAGCGAGCTTATATGGATCTAGATGAGGAATGGGCCTCTGATTATTCGTGCCTAAAGTCTGAGATATTGGCTCGCATTGGAGTTTCCGGGCCAGGCCGAGCCCAGCGCTATCACCAATGGCACTATGATAAAGAAAAACCGGTCAGAGCGCAAGTCGCTGAGCTTTCTAAAATTTTAAAGAAATGGCTGCAGCCTGAGGAGAATTCGCCTTCTCGGATTATTGAAGTTCTGGCGATAGATCACTGCATCCGGGGGCTGAACCGCGATTTGCAAAGGTGGGTGCTGCAATCAGACCCACAAACTTACGAAGAGCTTGCCACCGTGGTAGAAAGGTTTTGTGCGCTACAGCAAATGACTAAAGAACCTGCATTTGTGCCAAAGCCGCTGCCGCGCCAAAAGCCAGGTTTGACAATCCTTGCTACAGGGCCCAATGGCAAAACTGCTACGGACAGAGGGCCAGGTGCAAAGCTGTCTAATCTGAAGTGTTTTGAATGTGGTGAGCCAGGCCACTTTAAGGCAGAGTGTCCTAAACTACCAGAACCCATGGACTGTTCCGTGGCACGTATTGGGCCTGCATTTCCAAGCTGTTTTACCATGAGTCCCACATCAGGAAGTCCTTGTTTGTTCCGGGTGACTGTGCTAATCAACCAAAACCTTGTTCTGGCCTTGGTTGACTCGGGGAGTGAACTCTCATTGGTTTCCAGCTCTGCCTTACCCGAAACCATAACTTCTCGGTTTCCCAAGGTGAAGGTTCTTTGCGTACATGGCACGACAGAGGAGTATGAAAGAACAATACTACCAGTCACAATCAAAGACAAAACTGTTATGGTGGTAGCTGCCATAGCACCTAAACTCCCATATCCACTCATTTTGGGGCGAGACTTCCCACTGTTTAATGATGTCCTTGGTGAGCGGATCCGGCCGGACATGCCGGCAACTGATGCAACGGTCGGAAGCCCGGTCTTAAAGGAACCGCCGAAGAATCCACAACATCTGGACATCGATCTTTGGGAACCGCCAAACCGGAATGCCATCCTGGGAGTCACAGCAGGAGTTCCACAAAAGCATCCACCTGTGGGGAAACATGGACAGTCCAAACTAGCATTGGTCGGTGATGTCGCAGATGAGCCCACCCCGCCTGTCAGTGAGGATACGGACTGGTCCGCAATACCAATTTTGTTTCCTCTGCAGGACTTTGCTCGAGACCAACTTAATGATGCCACTTTGGAACATGCCTTTAAAAGTGTGACTGAGGTAAATGGGGTAGCGAAAGCCGCCCAGCCTGCAGAAGGTATACCATATTTTATTGTTAAAAATTATTTCTTGTATAGAGTTGCTACTGTACAGGGGGAAAAAGTAGAACAATTAATGGTTCCTCAGGTCCATGTACCCCTAGTGTTAAAAGCAGCACATATACATGTCTGTGGGGGACACCTAGGGGAGGATAAAACACGGGAACGAGTTCTGCTTAGGTTTTACTGGCCCGGTGTACACATGGCAGTGAAAAATTATTGCCGGTCCTGTCCCATTTGTCAGAGAACCTGTCCCAAACCCATGTACAGGGCACCTCTCATTCCAATACCAATAGTAAAAGTTCCCTTTGAACGGATAGCTATGGACCTTGTGGGGCCACTGGAAAAATCAGCACGTGGGCACCAATATATACTAGTGGTGCTTGACTAAGCAGCCAGGTATCCAGAGGCAATTCCCCTACGAAACATAAAGTCCAGCACCATAGCTAAAGAACTGGTATTGATGTTTACACGCTTGGGAATACCCAAAGAAATTCTCACAGACCAGGGTACTCCATTCATGTCTAAACTGATGAAGGACATGTGCCAGTTGCTAGGGGTTACGGCGCTTCACACCTCTGTATACCATCCACAAACAGATGGTTTGTGGTTTGGTGGAACGCTTTAACCGCACATTAAAGCACATGCTCAGGAAAGCAGTGGCTCAAGAGAAAAAAGATTGGGACACTCTTATTCCCTATTTGATGTTTGCCATCCGTGAGGTACCTCAAGCTTCAACAGGGTTTAGTCCCTTTGAGTTATTGTTTGGGAGACAGCCCAGGGGTATCTTATATATGTTAAAAGAAGGCTGGGAGCAGCAAGGTCCCAGGGAGCCAAATCTGGTACAATTTGTGTCCCAAATGTATGAGAGGCTAGGAAAGATAGGGCCCATTGTGCAGCAACATGTAAAAGAGGCTCAGCAATGACAGAAGAAAAGTTATGACAAAAGTGCTGTTGTTTGATCTTTCAAGCCTGGGGACAAGGTCCTAGTCCTGGTTCCTACCCAGGAAAGCAAACTTTTCGCCCATTGGCAGGGTCCATATGAAGTTCTAGAGGCTGTCGGTCCTGTCAATTACAGAGTCCACCAGTTAGGTAGGAGAAGGGAGGAGCAAATATGTCATGTGAACCTCCTTAAACCCTGGCATGATGAGGAAACCTCTCCTCAGGTAGTGAGTACTGCCATTGAAAAGTCTGAAGGGCCCATAGAGCCAGCCTTGTCCATTCAGCAGAGACAACAGACTGAAGAAATGATTCGCCGGAACAGGGATGTCTTCTCTTCCATTCCTGGGCGCACTACCTTAATCGAACACGACATTGTCACTGCGCCAGGAGTCATTGTAAAGCAGAAGCCGTATCGTATTCCAGAAGCCAGACGGGTGGACGTGAGAAAGGAGGTCGAGAAGATGCTCCAGTTAGATGTAATTGAAGAGTCCACTAGTGAATGGAATAGTCCCATTGTGCTTGTCCCGAAACCCAATGGGACAATTAGGTTCTGCAATGACTTTAGGCGCCTAAACAGTATGTCGCAGTTTGATGCCTATCCGATGCCACGTGTGGATGAACTAGTGGAAAATCTTGCTGGTAGCAATTATTTAACAACCCTTGATCTAACAAAGGGTTATTGGCAAGTTCCCCTGACTTCCACGGCCAAGCCAAAGACTGCATTTTCAACCCCTCATGGTCTCTATCAATATAAAGTCCTACCCTTTGGATTACATGGGGCACCTGTCACCTTCCAAAGGGCTATGAATAAATTGCTACGACCTCACACAGCTTATGCAGCTGCTTACTTTAGCGATATAGTGATTTATACCTCAGACTGGGGATCACATTTAGCCAAAGTTGAGGCAGTCTTAGCTTCTATAAGGTCAGCAGGGTTAACAGCTAACCCAGATAAATGTGCCATAGCCATGAGAGAAGCCAAATATTTGTTGTACATTGTTGGTCGAGGGCATGTAAAACCCCAGCTAGACAAAGTGGAGGCAGTCAAAAGTTGGGCAAGACCAGAAAAACAGTCGCAGTTAAGAACCTTTTTAGGCTTAGTAGGTTACTACAGGCGGTTTGTAAGCCACTTCGCCACTAGAGCTGCTCCACTTACGGACATGTTAAAAAAAAGTTGTCCAGATAGATTAACTTAGTCTGATTCTGCAGAAACCGCCTGGTCTGATCTTCGGTAAGCTCTTTGTTCCTCTCCAGTTCTACAAGCACCGGATTTTACCCAGAGGTTCTTCCTCCAAACTTATCCTCCTGGTGTTGGCTTAGGTGCAGTCTTGTCACAGGAGAAGAATGGAGTAGAAAATCCTGTCCTGTACCTAAGTCGTAAGTTGCTGCCAAGGGAACAAAAATATGCCACTGTGGAGAAAGAATGTCTCGCCATAAAATGGGCTACAGAAGCTCTGCGCTATTATCTTTTAAGCAGAGAGTTCACCTTAATAACAGACCATGCACCATTGAGATGGATGCAGAGCAACCAGGAGGTAAATGCCAAGGTAACCCGCTGGTTCTTGGCACTGCAACCTTTTAAGTTCTCAGTAGAACATAGACCTGGGATTCTGCACAAGAATGCAGATGCATTGTCACGAAAATATGCGCTCCTCGCGAAGTCTGCGTCCCCCTACTTGGTGACGCTAGGGGGAGGGATATGTAACAAAGGGAGGCATTTTTCTGACAAGAGGCAGATAAGGTATACAAACAGAATAAAACTTTGGCACAGTTATGCACCTAGGTGGAGATTAAACCAGGTAAAAGCATATGTGTAGTTTGGAGTGTGTTAACTTACATGATTTAAAAGCTGCTTCCTCTCATCAAACAGACAGGGTGTGTCTTAGTCTAAACAGAGCCAGGGATGGGCGTTTCCTTTTAAAGGGAAGGTGGGTGTGTCATCTGCCCATCAAGCTAGGCCTGTGGGAGGAGTGTTATACCAATTTTCTTTACAGATTATATAGGCTACCATGATTCTGTCTGAAGCAAAGTTTTCAGGAGCGAGTTCGAACTGTATAGCACATTGATTAAAAAACCCCGATACTTATTTGGATCTCCATCATTTTTCTCTGGTGACGGTATGCGCAGTCCTCGGAAGCTTGCGGAACTGGCAGAGCTGGTAGATGTTGGAGCCACTATTCCAGAAGGAACCACAGGGCGTACAGGTAATGACCCTTGAAGGGTGTCCAGATGGGTGACTACACCCTGAATGTACTGTAGTAGTTGTGCCTGATTGGTGTCTTGCTGGTTCCCAACTTTGGCCAGATGCAACAGAAGATTCCGGGCTGACGTTTCATCCTGGTTACTCATGGCCAGAGTATACTGTCACGATAATGACTTTGAAGATGCCGCTGACTGATATTGACACCACAAGACAGAGAGGCGCGTAGTCTAACAAACCCCTGGTATTCACCAGGAACCCCCATAAGGAGGTATGGGCTTGGCTGCGTAGGGTGCGCAGGTCGCGATTCTCCAAGCTAGTTAACAGTGCAGCAGAAGAGAGCAGGAATTGTCGTACAGTCCAGGTCGGTGCCAAACGATAGCGTAGTACACGTGGGAGATCCAGAAGGAAGGTCAAAAGCGAGCCACGTGTCGGAATCCAAGTAACAACAGAGTCAAATCGCAGGACAGAGAGAGTGGTCAGAAACAAGCCGGTAGTCAGATACCAATTCACAATAACAGGAACAAGGAAGCAGGATAAAGCACGCTGGAGAAAGGTGAAACCAATACTCTGGCACAGACATAAGAGAGGAGGTGCCTTATAAACCCCAACCTGGCCCTTGATAGGTGGAGGATGATTGTGGCGGTCAGGTGCATCTGACCGCCGACAGACTGAGTAAAGAAGCGTTGCCTAGCAACGGGACGCGCCTTCTGCGCATGCGCGGCCAGCAAACCCGGAAGTACGTCCCGTTGCTAGGCAATGGGACAGAATCTGCTCCAAGAGACAGGCGTCCATCCCTAGCAGCAGCTATGCACAGTGCAGGAACGGCACCTGACACTCTACTAGTAAGATAGGTAATGTGTCGCTCAGAGTGTATGTCTGTTACTGTCACCTCCAAAAAAGACAAATCTGTGTCTGAGGATAACGCTGAGGTTGAAGAACAACTTGGGTACTCACAGAGTCCTGAGTAGAGTCTAAGGAGGGTATCCATGTGTGCTACATGTGAATCAGAGGTTTCAGATTCAGAGACTAATAATAGAGCAGCCTCCTTCGAAAAAGTTGGAAATATGAGGATAGGTAGTAGAAGTATTAGTGTTGATAATGATTTACTCATAGAAATTAAGGAGGCTAAAATGGAGGTAGCAAATGTGTAAGAGGATGGGGGATAATTGTGGATTTGAAAATGAATGTGTCATACATGGACCAGATAAAGAGGATGATGATGATGATTTAGTTGAAGTAAGGCAGCCACCAGTGTTCCACCAGCAGATGCCCATGTTAAACTCATTATCATGCCAGGGCATAAGACAAAAAAAAACCACATATTGTGTTTGGAAATATTTTTATCCAAACCCAGACAACATTTGTCAATGCATTTGTAGCCTTTGTCAGGCCAAAATAAGTAGAGGTATGGACGTTGAACATCTAGGCACCTCCTCCCTTTTACATCATTTGCAGCGAGTTCATTTAAGTCATGCTCCCAAATGTGGCAAATTGTGTATACCAGCAAGCAGCCCAGTATCATCTACCAGCAAAATGGATAGACACTTGCAATCCTCACCGGTGTCAACACCTTCATTATTATCCTCCTCATTATTAGTACGAACTAGTCCAGCATCATATTTATCAAATTTCAAATAACTCAAAAAACTTAGGAATGTGATAGCAAAATGGTTCACCTTGCTAAAACTCTTGTCAGGATTCCTTATTGACGATAATGGAGCAAACATTGTGTGTGCATTACAATTTGGTGAATTTCAACATGTACCATGCTTTGCACACACAATAAACTTGATGTTGCAGAATTTCTTTAAAAAATGTAAGGTTAGTGCACTAGATGCAGTTTGTGGCCCCCAAAATTTCTGGCCATTTTAGACATTCCACAACAGCATGTAAATTTGCAGCAGCTGCAAAACAAAGTAACAAAGTAACCTGCCATGCCACCAACTTAAGCAAGAGGTAGTAACAAGGTGGAATTCCACACTTTACATGCTTCAGACAAGAGTAACAACAACAAGTCATCAAGACCTACACAGTAAACCATGAGATAGTGCGAGGGGGAACATGTTATTTTACGCCAGCACATTGGATAATCCTTACTATTTTATGCAAGCTACTGAAACCCTTTGATATTGTAACAAATCGAATGATCTCAGACACTATCACCTGAGTCAGGTCATTCCCCTAATTAAACTGGAAAAGCAGCTGGAGAAGCCAAAGGAGGAGATGAAAGTTAGCTATTCAACAAAGTATGTTAGCCTTGTTATTCACTTCGCCAGGACCCAAGGGTTTGCAGCAACTTGAAATGGGATCACTACATTTTGGCAACCATGCTTGATCCTAGGTTTAAGTCACATGCCATATCTTTCTTTCAGAATGACCCAAATCTTCACAGATGTAAAGAGCTCCTTGTGAGCAATCTATCTTCTCAAGTCGTACACATCACATTCCCTGCTTCAGCTTCTCCAACTGCTACTGCCAGAAGAAAACATCCCTTTTTTGAAAGACAATAATACAGCAGCACACCAACGTGAACATTTATGACATCTGGTCAGGCATAAAAGAATTGTCCAAATGTACTACTGACACCTCAATCGGATACACCTTGTCTTAGTAGAATGGTGGAGGATTACTCTAATGATAAAGTAGATCTTAGCATCTCAGACAGTCCGTTTCAATTCTTGGAGGGGAAAAAAGGAAAATTGGAGCCCCTTGTACAAACTAGCTATGGTGTACTTAAACTGCCCACCCTCCAGTGTGTACTTGGAAAGACTACTTCCCAAAATTTTAAAAAAATGGTGTTCATCAAAATGAATTACAAATTGTATGAAGGATACCATTCTTCCCACCAATTACCCTTGAGAAAGTTATTAGACAAAACGCGTTGGTACTTTTATTGTATCCTATTGGTCAACGGACAAACCGGAAGTGACTTCACAACCAGAAGTACGTATGCGCTCCACGGGTGGAACGCAGAACCAGCATCCCAGCAATAGCGGCGTGATCACCCGCTTTCTCCGTCTCTGTCCCGATCTTTCCTAGAGCTGGGCTACTATTCATCATCACAAGGACATTACCACTCACGATCACCGGACATGTCTTGGAATCATCTCAATCACTACCAACCGCAAGTACTATATTAACATCATAGCAAGGTATTTCCATCTGCTCAAGCCCACATGGTTCTTTGGATTTACTATTTTTACTCCTGAAAAACATCACGCTCAGACCCAGTACGCATTGACAATTCTCATTTGGACTTTGCATGCCCCTGGTCTATCACCGCTTGTCATTCACGAGCATCAAGATACTGGCGGACATTCATATTAACTTAACCTCAGGAGGTTTATACATTCACCTCATCCATTCATTTGCATATAGCAACATAAGGACTGGTTGGCTGATGATATTACACAATCTGACATTTTGTCATTTGGATTTTATGTCTTATGTTTATGTTTCATGTATTCATACGAATCTTATAATATATTAGTTTTCAATATCCTATTTTATTGATTCCTCGAGGTTTCACATTTATATTTATGTGTATATTCACAATCAATAATCAATTTGTTTTATTTCTTTATATTCAAGTTATATATGGTTAAGTTATCCATAAGAAACTGTTTCTATCCATTACACCTAATCTAGTCTAGATACTAAGTAACAAGGTAGGATCACACGATACATAATGCAGCATTTACAAGTCAGTGAGCGCAGAGATCTTTTTTGGTTCACCAATTGCCAACAGAATGTGTGGATTCCAGTGCGGATGAATTAATACTGTGTGATGATGATGATGATCATGATGACATCAGTGATGAGGATGATGATGAGGGTAATGACATGGTCATCACCATCGAGGAACATGACCACTGTTAGCCAAAATACCATTAGCATTTTTTTTTGTAACAAATCACTATGTATTCTGTCCAGTTCATTGACCGACAACCAAAATGTTCTCTTCTGTGGTGGCAGAAACAAATCATGCACTTCAGCCACAAAAGTGGAAGCCCCTGACTCTGAAGTGCTTGGTTTGTTAAACTAGGATAAATAGGGTCACCAATTCACAATATATTCAGGTAGACTATTGAAATGTTGACAGTATTATTATAGGTATAGGGCTAGGGATATGGTTAAAGATAGGTCTAGGGACAGGGATAGGGACAGAGAATGGGACAGAGAATGGGACAAGGATTGGGACACAAACAAGTCTAGGGATAGGGACAGGGTTAGAGTTAGGTATAATATTGTATACATTTGAATTGTCAATCTAATAATTAATGTCGACATTTCAATTCTTGTCCTAATAATACTGTTGATGTCATTATATTTTTGACTTTATAACCCTGTCTATTCTGCTGCCCACCAATCATATTAATTCAATCCTGTACCATTGTGCCCTTATTGTCTCATATGTAAAATAGTGCCTACTGATCAACATATGGGTGGCTGGTGACCCCAAGGACAATTTTCTTTTCCCCAAAAATCTTCAGAAGCCTTCATTCCCTTTTTGTAACACATTGCAATGCCAAACTCTCAACTGCCAACTAACTGCTGGTTGGGTGACCAATATGTCAAATTATGTCTCTTAGTTTCTCAGAATGTGAACTTTCAAATTAAATTGCTTTGTCTTGTCAAGACAGATATTTGGCAACCAAATCTGCATCAATGTAAGTTATACATATGTACTTGTGTGAGAATCCCAGCTATTGCCCAATTTGAACTGTCTTGTTTGCATATTACCTAGCGTAGCGGTTTTGTCCTTTTAAAGCTATACAAATATCTAAAAAAAATAAAAGACAGTACATTCCATATTGATATAGATGACATATATTATACATGACAAATGTATATACTTGCAAATATATATGAGAGACGATTCCCCTTGTTTGATTCACAAGGGCAGCACTACTCAAACCATAAAAAGCACATATAGTAAAACAAGGTGTTTGAAAGCTCGACTCTTGGCTCCCAGTGAATACTCTATTCAACGATAAGTGCACATAAAAGTATGGGGAGAATTTTCATTCTGATAACATTAACAGACTATCCAGGAGATAGGGATATCACCACATAGTAAGGTCCAATTTAATTTTGGAGAGAAGACGTGGAAGTTAGATTGGAAGAGCTTTTCAACCAGATCTTCCTAACTCAGTGTTGGCTAACCTGTGACACTCCAGGTGTTGTGAAACTACAAGTCCCAACATGCTTTGCCAATATATAGCAGCTTATTGCTGGAAGGGTATGCTGGGGCTTGTAGTTTCACAACACCTGGAGTGTCACAGGTTATTCAAAACAGTCCTAACTCATACCATACAAAGCATTTTAGTAAAAGTAGTAAACCAAGGTGATTGAAAGCTCTACTCTACCCAACGATAACTGCATAGTACATAAATAGATGAAGTGCATGCTTCCTTTGTCTATTTCGTTTTAGCAATGTCTGGATTAACTGTATTAATTAACTGTATTAATTCTACAACTGTCCATCTAATTAACGCTGCCTGTTTCTATAGCATAAGTGTCTATGAGGGATGCTCTGTTACGTTCTTTCTTGATTATGACATTGAGAGTAGTAAGGAGGAATTTAACAAGACTCAAGGGGGGGGAGAGGGGGGAGGGAGGGAAGCATAGCAGATAAGGAGAGGCCATTTTTAAGGGAGGCAATAGACTTAAGTGTATGCTTGCAAATGCAAGAAGCCTGCAAGGTAAAATGGGGGAGTTAGAACCAGTAGCAATGAATGAGCAGTATGATATTATAGGTATTACGGAGACCTGGTGGGATGATACACATGACTGGGCAGTCAACTTGGAAGGCTATTCTCTTTTCAGGAGGAATAGGCTAAATAAAAGGGGAGGAGGAGTATGTCTTTATATTAAGCCAGAATTAAAACCAAGTATTCAGGAAGTTATATACGAGAATATTGGTGATAATATAGAGGCATTGTGGGTGGAAATATCCAGTGGAGGGAAAAGTTCAGAGAAGTTGCTGATAGGGATGTGCTATAAACCACCAGATATTAGTATGATTGAGGAAGCTCAACTTCTACAGCAAATTGAAAAGGCTACACAACTAGGTAGAATTTTAATTATCGGGGATTTTAATTATCCGGACATTGATTAGAGTACTGAGACCTGCGGTACAGCTAGGGGAAATAGGTTTCTGAGCACGCTAAAAGACCATTACATGTCCCAATTAGTAGAAGAACCAACTAGGAACCGGACTATACTGGACCTAGTAATAACAAACAATGTAGACATAATATCAAATATTCAAGTAAGGGAGCACTTGGGAAAAAGTGATCATAATATGGTCTCATTTGAAATTAGTTTCCAGAAGCAACGGTATAAGGGATCAACTAGGACTTTAAACTTTAGAAAGGCAAATTTTAATATGCTAAAGGAGTCTATAAAGAGCATAGACTGGGACCAAGCTTTTGAAGGAAAAAATACGGAAGAAAAGTGGGCTGTCTTTAAAATGTTGTTGGAAACATACACGTATAAGTTCCTATGGGAAATAAATGTAAAAGAATTAAGTCTAAACCAATGTGGCTAAATAAAAAGGTAAGAGAAGAAATGCAAAGGAAAATTGTTTAAGTCTGAAGGGTCAGAGGAGTCCTTCCATAGGTACAAGGAATGTAATAAAACATGCAAAAAGGAAATTAGATTGGCTAAATTAGAAAATGGAAGGCAAGTTGCAAAAGAAAGTAAGACAAACCCCAAAAAGTTTTTTTAAGAATATAAATGGCAAAAGGATTAAAAAAGATAATATAGGACCCCTAAGAAGTGAGATAGGTGAATTGATAAATGATACTAAGGAAAAATCAGAGGTATTAAACACTTTCTTTTCTTCAGTATTTACTAGAGAGGAACAAATGGTAGGAGAAATACATTAAAATGGAAATGAAACCATACCATTAATTAATACTTGGTTGTCAGAGGTAGAAGTCCAAAGGCGACTGAAGAATATTAAGATAAATAAAGCTCCAGGTCCAGTTGGCATACACCCAAGGGTCCTTATGGAGTTAAACTCAGAAATAGCTAGACCGCTATTCTTAATTTTCAGAGATTCAATCTCATCAGGCTCAGTACCAAGGGATTGGCGAATAGCAGATGTGGTGCCGTTGTTTAAAAAGGGGACGAGATCACAACCAGGGAATTATAGACCTGTAAGCCTGACATCAATAGTGGGGAAACTACTGGAAGGTATTTTAAGGGATAGTATTCAGGATTACTTGTGCGCAATAAAATTATTAATGGGGATCAACATGGATTTGTGAGGGATAGGTCATGTCAAACTAATCTGATTAGTTTTTACGAGGAAGTTAGTGGGAACTTAGACCAGGGCAGCACAGTAGATGTGGTCTACTTAGCCTTTGATACAGTGCCACACAAGAGGTTGGTTTCCAAAATAAGGGAACTGGGTCTAGGAATCAACATTTGTACTTGGATTGAAAACTGGTTAGAGAATAGGGAACAGGGAACATTTTCTAATTGGTCAAAAGTCTTAAGTGGAGTACCTCAAGATTCCGTGCTGGGGTCACTCCTTTTTAATATATTTATTAATGACCTTGGTTTAAAGTTTCTATTTTTGCAGATGACACTAAACTCTGTAAGGTAATAAAATCAGAGCAAGATGTAGCTTCTCTACAGAGGGACTTAAATAAACTGGAGGGTTGGGCGGCCAAATGGAATATGAGGTTTAACATAGATAAATGTAAGGTTATGCATTTAGGGATCAAACACAAGAACGCAATCTATAAATTACATGGAATTAATTTAGGAGAATCTATAATGGAAAAGTATTTGGGAGTGCTCGTAGACAGTAGACTTAGCAATAGCGCTCAATGTCAAGCAGCAGCTGCAAGGGCAAACAAAGTATTGGCATGCATAAAAAGGGGCATAGATGCAAGGGAAGACAGTGTAATTTTTCCACTGTATAAATTGTTGGTAAGACCACATCTTTAATATGCAGTACAGTTCTGGGCACCATTCTATAAAAAAGATAATTTGGAACTAGAAAGGGTTCAGAGAAGGGCGACAAAATTGATAAAGGGTATGGAGTCATTAAGTTATGAGGAAAGGTTAGCCAGTTTAGGCATGTTTACTTTAGAAAATAGGCGTCTAAGGGGAGATATGATTACTATGTACAAATACATTAAGGGTCAATATAGAGAACTTTCATGGGAACTTTTTACCCCAAGGTCTTTACACAGGACACGCGGTCACCCCCTAAGGTTAGAGGAGAGGAAATTTCACAACCAGCAAAGGAAGGGGTTCTTTACAGTAAGAGCAGTCAAGATATGGAATTCATTGCCAGGGAAGTTGTAATGGCAGATTCAATAGATATGTTTAAGAAAGGGTTAGACAAATTTTTAGTTGTGAAGGGTTCATTAGAAAATAGACTGGAAACGACTGGAAATGAATGTTAATGCTAAATTACATTATTTTACCTTTTTTGCACAATTGTTAATTAAATCCAGATCCAATGCCAAAACCAAAACCATTCGCATTTGTTAGACAAAACCGGTATCAAAGACAAAACACGAAGTTGGGTTTGTATACAACCGAATTGGTTTTGAAATCGAAACACATGGGTCAGCGCACATCACTAACATATAACACTAGCATTTTATTTAATAGCTTGTTACTAAAAAAGTAATAAACGCTAACAAACATGCCTACACAAAACTAAACTAATAGACCAAATAAATTATATATTTAATTACTAAAGAATACTTAACTAACTAGTAACACTAATTATGCTAAGCAATTTTTAATTATCTTTTTTTACCTATACAAATTGCTCTATAACCTATTTTCTAAAAACTAAATAAGAACACAAAATAATTCTAAAATACATACCTCCCAACATGCCTGACCCTAACAGCTAGGTAGGGGGGTCATGGCCATATTACAATGGGGACATGGCCACATCACAATGGGTGCATTACCGCATCCCCATAGGACTGCCCTACATTCCCACACATGGAACAAACATGTCCCCGGGCGGGAAAGAGCCCTAAAATCAGGGCTGTCCTGCTGAAATCAAGACAGTTGTGAGGTATGAAACTATATAACCAATAACCTAAATTACCCTAATATTTTCCCTCTCTGCCCCTACTCCCCCCCCCCCAAACATCTTTAAAATGTGTAAAAGGGTTTAAGTGAGAGAATGGTGATGATTTGCCACAATGATGACACAGTAATTTGTTCCTGGCTACAGATTGTACAGATAGTACAGATTGCGTCTTTCTATGTCATTTCAGAGAACTTGGTCCACAGAGGGGACATAAAAGGAAATGAGAAACTGCAAAGATCTTAAAAGAGTGCTGACATTTATTTTGTACATGTTGTAGGTACAATAAAGTTGGTCTCTAAGAGCACATCACTGTCATACATTTGTGTTGTACGAATTCTAATTTTGTAATGGCTACAGTTTGGTCTAGAATAAATGTTCTGATTGTGTATAGGCTGATTGCGGCCATAGGAACTTCAAAGTCAGTTAAAAATGTGCATCTCTGTAAATAAAAAATATAATTGGAAAATTCCCCATAAATGACAACCCAGTTTTTTTTTATACTTACTATACAAATTGTCATTTTGTACTTCTACTTTAACAATGGTAGAGTATCTTTGCCCATAGCATAAATATAGTGAAATCTAAGAGTGCTATATTTTATATACTGTTTTATATGCCCATGTGCATCATTTGACATTTCACATTTCCTGCTACAGATCAGCCACAAAGTTAGAGATATAATAATGTGTCATCCACAACTGAATTTCCATTGATTGGTTGATTGCCAAGACCAATCCATTTTTAGACACTTTTGAAAAATCCTTCTTAAAAAGGAAAAGGTATTGGGACTTGGCATCTAGACACAAGAAGGTCTTGATCTGACCAATTGGATAAAAGTAACCTTCAATGTTATTAATACTGTATATTTGAAAGTATGTGGCCACATTTTTAATTGTACATGGTTAATACAATTGATAAGTCAAGTGCACAGGTGAAACTAATGCAACTAATGTACAGGTGAAGTACTTTTGTGATACTACTGAATATGTTCTACTACATGACCATTATGTTGTCACTGGGTGGCAATCAATAAATGGGTGACTTGGTTTATGGAAATGACTCATTAGCAACACTGCACTTGCTCTTGCTCTATTTGCTTCTCTCAGTAAAGCCAAGTAAAGAGACCAAAGGTGAGACTTGTTTAAACAATAAAATGCTGGAGTTTTCCAGCACAAGCTGTCTGTGCCTTTGTGAATTAAGCAAACTCTTCAGGCTCCCTGTTGGTTCTCTGACAGAAAAGGAGCATCTCATTGAGAGTGAAAAGATATTGCCCTAGGCTGTCAGTCTTTGAAATATGCAAAAAGGATATAATAAAACTAAAAGACATAAAGAACTGGAGTGCAAACGGGGTCCAGTGGAGGGTATATGTTCCTGCAGAGTGTGGTAGAATTAGCATAGAGCTTGGAGGGAGCGGGGTGGGCAGGGACCTTATTACTGCATTTTTGCATTAGAAGAGGTTATGCGACTCCTAAAGGGGCTGAACTTCAAGGAAAAAGGAATTCATTAGAAGAGATCCTTTGTGCTGGGCAAATCACTGACTGGATGCATTAAGCAAAAAGCATTCTCTGTGCAATAGGACTGCTGACTTAACCCCTTGCTGTTACAGAAAAAAACTTTAACTATTTAACCAATTTGTCACCCGAGAAGCAATAATGATAATACACAACAGCACACTATATGTAAGTCTTATAGCATCATGTTCTTTAACTCTGTGATCAATATTATTTGAAACTATTTGCATATTTTCCATTTTATGTCCACTCAAGTTTATTAATGCTCTTCTCTATTACCATACCTGTGTCTTTGGGAGTTCAAAGATTTTAAAAGCAAAAACATATTTTGCAC
Source organism: Mixophyes australis (assembly GCA_036250195.1). Lineage (NCBI taxonomy): Eukaryota > Metazoa > Chordata > Amphibia > Anura > Limnodynastidae > Mixophyes > Mixophyes australis. Next base: position 206,527,286 of record JAVHZZ010000002.1, read on the forward strand.
ATTTTCATGTTCTAAGTGAAACTTTTAGTTCCAGTCTTTTCTGAAAAGCATAGAAACATAGAATATGACAGCAGATAAGAACCACATGGTCTACTCTTCCCAATTTATCCTAAAAACATCAGATCTTATTTAATCCTTTATTTTTTACAGATTTAGGATAGCCTTATATATATCCTAAGCATGTTTAAATTGACTTACCGTATTAGCCTCTACCACCTGTGCTGAAAGGCTATTTCACCTATATACTACACTCTCAGTAAAGAGTTCTATCTCAAATTTCCCTGAAACCTGCCACCATCCAGTTTTAGTGCATCACCTTAAAGTTGGAGATGCACTAAAACTGCACTATTATGCTCTAATACTTCTCCTTCTATGTAGAATGCTTTCCTCCTGCGTTTTGTTAAACTCTTCATATATTTGAAAGCTTTTATCATTTCTCTTTTTTCCCTTTTCTGATCTAAGGTATACATATTGAGGTTGATTTATCTTTTCATTTTGTGATGTAGACCATCTTTGCACAATTTCTAATTTATTTATATCCTTCTGATATAACCTTCAAAATGGAATACAGTACTCTAGAGGGCATATTCAATTGTTAGAATATCCCGCTTCGTAAAAACTACTACCGTTATTACGGTAATAGCTGGATTTCAGCTCGCGACTCAGGGAGCTGCGAGTTGAAATCCAGCAAGAAAGCTACCATAATAACGATTTTTCTGCGCACTATTACCGTAATAACATTAATAGTGCGCGGAGTGCAAGATTTTCGGCGTCTCCGCCGACAATTGACTATGCTCCTAGATGTGTCTCACCAGTGACCTATATAATGGCATCACCAACTATTTCTTTCAGCAACTAATTTATCTTCCTATGCAACCTAGCATCTTACTGATCATCTCCATTGCTTCACTACATTGTCTGCTTAATGATTTCAACCTCAGTAATTTTCCGTTTCGGTATTGTAAATACTATATTCAATCTATGGATTTGTGATACTTAACAGCATGTTTTACTAATTTTTGACATTGAACTGTAGTTGCCACAATCTTGACCATTCCTCTAATCTACATATACCAGCAATTATTTTGATCACCTATACAGTGTATCTACATTTTTTAAATAAACTTGTGTCATCTGGAAAAAGGTATATTGTCAGAATCTATGGGCTAGATTTACTAAGCTGCGGGTTTAAAAAAGTGGGGATGTTGCCTATAGCAACCAATCAGATTCTAGCTTTCATTTATTTAGTACCTTCAACAAAATGACAGCTAGAATCTGATTGGTTGCTATAGGCAACATTCCCACTTTTTCAAACCCGCAGTTTAGTAAATCTAGCCCTATATCTTTATTGGACCTCAAAATGGATCCCAATGACTGGAAACCCAGGGGATTTTGTGGTATCTGGATTATAGACGTTCAAAAAGGGTTCAGGATTACGTATCTTTTGAGATAAATGCCTGGAAAAGTATATGGATAATACTATAAATCTTAAGAGCAGGATAGTTGCCTTTACTAGGCTTGAAAGTAAGGCAACTGTGAAAAAGATGAGGAGCAATTCAGTACTGGTGAGTGATCAGGTTTGGTAACCAGGTAGACTGCAGGTATAGCAGAAATAGCAAATAAGATCAATATATAGGGAATGCACTGGTTTGGTAACAAGCAGACTACAGGTGAGCCCGGCTGGTTTGCCTAGTGCTGGTTGCCTTACAATTTTTTCCCCAATATTCGCACACCCAGCAGTAGGCTGGCAGCGCCCTGGTTAATAGTGCTTTGACGGGGGGACCCCACGTTTTTTTTTAAAGCGATCATCTATTTTTAAACAATAGACAACCGCCAGGACCTGTAGCTGTATAGGCAGGCAGTGTAACAGTGATGTGTTTAGCAATCTCGCCTAAAGAATGCAGCGTGTTGTATCTCGGTCGAGTTTACAAAATCTCAGTTTCATACATTTGGAGATTTATATAGCTAGAGTGGGGGAAAATCGGGACCATGATTTGCTGCGATTTTGAAACCAGTGATTTTTTAAAATAACTTACCTCCGTCAATTTTACTGCTAATTGCAGGTTAATACATCTGCAAGTTTAAATTTGCTCGAGAAAATCGCTGGATTTTCAAAATTGCAGCTTGATATATTTAACCCTTGGAATCTTGTGGACTTTTATACTTTTACTTTTAGATATTCTACAATATTTTAATACAGTAGTATTTCTATCAATTGTCCCACTATCGATGTCAATCTTACTTTTCTGTAATTGCCAGCGTCTTCTTCCAATTTTGTGAAACAGGGCTAAACTTGCTCTCTTACAGTCCTCTGATACTACTGTTAAATAATAATGACTGAATAATTTAGTTAATAGTGCGTGCAGTATTCCTTTAAGCTCTTTTAATATTCTAGGATGTATCTCATCTGGTCCTGTTGACCTATTGACTTTACACTTCTGTTAGAATCCTCTGCTCTGTAAATTAACTCATGTCTACCTTGTTTTCATCAACATTCCTGCAAATTAACTGAGGTTCCTTCCCTTCTTTGATTGACTGTAAATACTGTTCATATTATAGTATTTGGATCATCTACTACACTCTTACCTCCCCCGCCATATTTAGTCTTACTGCCCTTTTTCTTTTCTCTTTTCACTTATATATCCAATAAAGATTTTGTCCCCTTTCTTTACTAAAACAACTGTGCTATTTTCTATCCATCCTGAGCATATGCACATCTGATTTATTGCTTAGCCTCATTCTTCTTAGTCAGATATGTTGCTTTTTCTCAAGATTCTAAGGGGTATATTTACTAAACTGCGGGTTTGAAAAAGTGGAGATGTTGCCTATAGCAACCAATCAGATTCTAGCTGTCATTTTGTAGAACGTACTAAATAAATGACAGCTATAATCTGATTGGTTACAATAGGCAACATCTCCACTTTTTCAAACCCGCAGTTTAGTAAATCTAGCCCTAAGTCTTAATGTTTCCAAAAAGCAATTATTTTTTGCCTTTACAGAATAACTGTGCAGTGAATACCACACTAAGTAATAAAATAGCAATAGTATTTATTTGGAGTATTTCAATTGTACTAAACATTTGCTGGTCATTCTATCTAAGAATCAATACACTAGCTTCAGATTGTAATTGTAACAGATATATACTCATCCCATGAAAACCCTGGACTAAGCTCATGTTAGGAATGCTAGCAAGTGTATATTTAAATCTGTCACAAGTAGATCTACTACTGTTATTTCCGCAGGCTGTCAATGGGTCAATTATAACGTTTTATAACTGGTGTTAAACAGTTTTTATATTCATGCATGGGATGATTATATAGAACATACTTGCCAACTCTTCCAAAATGTTTGGGCGACTCCCGGATTCAGGGTGGGCCTCCCGGACTCCCGGGAGAGTATGGCAGCCTCCCGCATCAGAATTATATCCAAAATGCCGCGATTCCCTGAGAATCGAGACATTTGGCCCCACTTCCACGGGGGCAGGGCCAAAAGACACAATTTTCTGAGCCCACCTCCTGCACGGCCACCTCCCCCTGGCAGCTCCCAGACGAGGACTGCCATAAGTTGGCAAGTATGATATAGAACCACCTTTATTTTAGAGCTTATATCTCCACTGAGTGCAGTAAATATTAATCTGACATACACATAATAGATAAAGTTCATTTTCTATTGTAACGGGGACAACAGAGTTATGCTATATGTATAGAAAACAATTTTAGCACCATGGCTATAGGAAACAACTGAAGACATCCTAAAGGGTTACTTGATGTCCAAGCCAAATGTTTTAGAGGCGCAGTGGCTGGGAAAGGGGGAGAGTTACCTTGTCAATGAGAGAGTTAAAGCTCTTGTAGAAAAAATTGAATAATAGAATAGAATAAAATATCTCCTATTAATAAGCTCAGGTTGCAAAATGTGTATTCATGGTTTGTGTTAACCAAGAAACTTAAAGAAGTATGGATACATTAATATGCCACAAACATTAAAGAAATTTGTGCTACTAAACATCTGTGATTATGTCATTATTGGTCTTTCATACAGCATATGTATTAGTTACATATAGCAGCATTCCAGCTTAAAAGCAAAGTCCAGTGTTAATAACATTTCATTTTTATTTAGGAGGATCAAGATAACCTGATCAGCCACAGCATTAGAACCACTGACAAGTGAAGTGAATAACATTGATTATCTTGTTACAATGGCACCTGTCAATAGGTGGGATATATTAGACAGTAAGCGAACAGCCAGTTCTTGAATTTGATGTGTTGGAAGCAGGAAAAATAGGCAAGTGTAAGAAGGCCTACACAATATTAGGCAGGTAGTTTTAATGTTGTGGCTGTTCAGTGTATTTAAAGACAAGGACTACATGAGGCTGAGGTTATTCAGCACATAGAAAGATTACAAAATGGGTGGAATAAGAAATTGTCAGTCACCAGCACATTTTATGTTCCCATGAGAAGATTAGATATTGATTGTGTGAAGTCACTATATACATGTGTCTTGATGGTATGGTTGTCATGCAGGACACAGATGCTGTGACATCGTTTAACTACTTCATAAAATTGCAATTATTTTTCAATATGTTTTATATGTCATTCCATTGCCCACCAAATTATGCCATAACTCATCTTCTGGGTTGAAGACATATATCTATTGTAAACCCCAAAAAATATGTAGATCATAGCGTTGTGTTTTATTTGTTTGCTCCACAACTAATTACAGGCATGCAATTACATTATATGCATTTGCATATAATCCAGAATATCATGTAGTGTGATCAGATGAATTGCAATTAATTTCAAAGTCCCTCTTTGCCATGACAATGAACTTTTTCCCCAAAACAACATTTCCACTGAATTTCAGCCCTGCCCCAAAAGGGCCAGCTGACATCAGGTCAGTGATTCTTTCGTTAACACAGGTGAGAGTGTTGACAAGGACAAGACTGGAGATCACTCTGTCATGCTGATTGAGCTAGAATAACAGACTGGAAGCTTTAAAAGGAGGGTGTTGCTTGAAATCATTGTTCTTCCTCTGTTAACCATGGTAATCTACATGGAAACATGTGCAGTCATCATTGCACAAAAAGGGCTTTACGGGCAAGAATATTGCTGCTAGTAAGATTGCACCTAAATCAACCATTTATCGAATCATCAAAAACTTCAAGGAGAGAGGTTTAATAGTTGTGAAGAAGGCTTCAGGGTGCCCAAGTATGTTCAGCAAGTGCCAGGACCGTCTCCTAAAGTTGATTCAGCTGCAGGATTGGGGCACCGCCAGTGCAGAGCTTGCTCAGGAATGGCAGCAGGCAGGTGTGAGTGCAAGAGCAACTTCTCCCAACCATCCAAGAACAGTTTGGTGATGAACAATGCATTTTCCAGCATGATGGAGCACCTTGTCATATGGCAAAAGTGATAACTAAGTGGCTCGTGGATCAAAACATCGAAATTTTGGGTCCATGGCTAGGAAACTCCCCAGACCTTAATTCCATTGAGAACTTGTGGTCAATACTCAAGAGGCGGATTAACAAACAAAAACCCACAAATTCTGACAAATCACAACACTGATTAGGTAAGAATGGGCAGCCATCAGTCAGTATGTGGCCCAGAAGTTGATTGACAGCATGCCAGGGCGAATTGCAGAGGTCTTTAAAAAGAAGGGTCTGCAAATATTGACTCTTTGCCTAAACTTAATGTAATTGTCAATAAAAGCCTTTGACACTTATGAAATTCTTGTAATTTTACTTCAGTATACCATAGCAACATCTGTCAGGTCTAAAAACACTGAAGCAGCAAACTTTGTGAAAACCAATACTTGTGTCATTCTCAAAAATCTTGGCCATGACTGTGTATGGTGGTATGCCATACCGCCATTTCTCCTACTGCTTATATTGTAAAACTATTACTTTAAATTCACTTACATTCCCATTACAACCTTCATATCGGCACTTTTAAATATCCACTTCCACCACTGTATAGAAATACATGGTATTTTGCATCTTCTGAAAGGAGTTTCAGGGTATGTCAAGGGCTGAATGGAGACTAGGTGCTCATATGCAAAAACAAGATTTCAGTAGTTGGGTTAAGTTTACTTGATTGTGATTCAAGTAGGGATGTGCACCGGCGACTTTTGAGGTCTCGTGTTTTGTGTTTTGGATCCGGATTTTCGTTATTTTTGGGGTTCGGATTTGTCTCGCAAAACACTTGACGAAAGGTCTCGGTTCGGATTTAAGGTTTTGGATTCGGATTTTTTTTGAAAAAAACATAAAAAGTTTAAAAATCAAGTTTTTGGGCTTATTTTCACTCCTACGCTATTATTAACCTCAATAACATTCAATAACAAGCATTTCCACTAATTTACAGTGTATTCTGAACACCTCACAATATAGTTATTAGTCCAAAACGTTGCAACAAGGTATCTTTCTGGACTGCGTAGAGGAGTGGGTCACCACAATATATATTAAAAACCCTGAACTTTTATGATTCGCACCAATAAATGTACCTGGACTGCGTAGAGGAGTGGGTCACCACAATATCTTAAAAACCCTGAACTTTTATGAATCGCACCAATAAATGTACCTGGACTGCGTAGAGGAGTGGGTCACCACAATATCTTAAAAACCCTGAACTTTTATGAATCGCACCAATAAATGTACCTGGACTGCGTAGAGGAGTGGGTCACCACAATATCTTAAAAACCCTGAACTTTTATGATTCGCACCAATAAATGTACCTGGACTGCCTAGAGGAGTGGGCACTGGGCACCACAATAAAATATATAAAAAACCTTCAACAGGTCTGCATTACACTACACATACGGCTGCTCCTCCATCCTCTCCATCATATACATGTTGGAGTTTTAGCGTGTGACAACCTCTTGTTTTTGATAATGTCAGTGCATTTTGAATATTTTTCAATTTGCCCCACACCACTGAATGTACTTTATCTATGATACGCATCTATCTATCTTGACTGCGTAGTGTGGTGGCCCCGGTACACAATTTGGCACCGAGGCCACAATATAATTAAAAAACCCTCCACGTGTCAGAATTCCACCAAAAAAGGGTATGGACTGCGTAGTGTGGTGGCCCCGGTACACAATTTGGTACCGAGGCCACAATATAATTAAAAAATTGGGCATCAACTGTCACCGTTGTTTAATATATGATACACCTAAATATGGACTGCACAGTGGAGTGGCCCCGGTAGTAAATTTGGTGCCGGGGCCACAATAAAATAAATACACCCTCAACTGGTCTGAATTCCACCAAACAAGTATCTGGACTGCGTAGTGGGGTGGCCCCGGTACCCAATTTGATACCGGGGCCACAATACCTCCTCCAAACATGGTACAGACAATTCGTCATTGAGATCCCATCAAGTATGTTAAAAACAGACAGGGTCGAAGTGTTATTGGTTGACTTTGTAAACCCAAAAACTGTCCCTGTTGCACATAGTCGTGCAATGAAGACTGACTTTTTCATTTAAAGGCACCATCTTTCAAGTGTAGTGTTTGTAAGTCTAAGTCATATTATACTTTTGGTAAAATTGGTTTATTTTGTTCCTCTTTATGGTAACTACTAATAGAATTAAAGTATTAAATAGAAGCGGCAGTTCCTCTTTATGGTAATTAGTAATAGAATTAAAGTATTAAATAGAATTAAAGTATTAAATAGAATTAAAGTATTAAATAGAATTAAAGTCTTAAATAGAGTGGTATAGAGTTGTAGTGTGGTATAGATAGAGTGGTCCCCACAATATAATAATAAAAACCTCAACTGGTCTGAATTCCACCAAACAAGTATCTGGACTGCGTAGTGTGGTGGCCCCGGTACACAATTTGGTACCGAGGCCACAATATAATTAAAAAATTGGGCATCAACTGTCACCGTTGTTTAATATCTGATACACCTAAATATGGACTGCACAGTGGAGTGGCCCCGGTAGTAAATTTGGTGCCGGGGCCACAATACCTCCTCCAACTTCCAAGTGTAGTGTTTATAAAGACAGACAGCGTCGAAGTGTTATTAGTTGACTTTCTTAACCCTAAAATTGTCCCTGTTGCAAATATTCGTGCAATGGACAGTTACTTTTTTATTGAAAGACTCAAGCTTTCAAGTGTAGTGTTTATAAAATATAAACAACAATACAGTAGTTTTAGAGCACGTCAATACCTCTTGTTTTAAATTATGACACGGCATTTTACTTTTGGTTTAATTTCTTGAATTTTTTTAAATTTGGTTTTACTTTTTGAACATGGCAAACGACTGTTGATTGGTCATATAATGCAAAAAAAAAAGGTCCAAGATGGAATTGTCCTTGGGCCCTCACACCCACCCTTATGTTGTTGAAATAGGACATGCACACTTTAACAAACCAATCATTTCAGCGACAGGGCCTACCAAACAACTTTGGCTGAAATGATTGGTTTGTTTGGGCCCCCACACCAAAAAAGCTATTCATCTCTCCCTGTACAGACTAAACAGGCTCTACTGAGGCAAGATGTCGTCCTCATCCTCAACCTCTGATTCCTCTCCCCCTACAGTGTGTACTTCCTCCTCATCACACATTATCAATTCGTCCCCGCTGGACTCCACAACCACAGGTCCCTCTCTAGTATCTGGAGGGCAGTGCTGTACTTCATTGAGGAATTGATTATTCATTTTTATAAACATCATTTTTTCAACGTTCTGAGGAAGCAACCTCCTTCGCCGCTCACTGACCAGGTTCCCCGCTGCACTAAAAACTCTTTCCGAGTACACACTGGAGGGGGGACAACTCAGTTAAAAAATAGAGCCAGTTTGTACAGGGGCTTCCAAACTGCCTTTTGGAGTTCTACCACGTCACTACCTCTAGTTAATTTAGATTGCAAGGCTTGTAAATATAAACACTTTGAAGATAAAAAAAGCAGGCTGCACAGACTGAGGAGCAAGAAAGTGAAATTAAATGGACCACGTTACTTTGGTGGCTATCTATGCCCCCCCCCCCCCCCCCGCCCTACACTTGTAGTTGAATATAAATAAAGCAGCCTGCATAGACTGTAGAACTAGAAATTCAAATATACAAAGAAATGGACAAAGGCAGTTTGGTATCTGTCTGCATCAGATCCCCTCTCCACTAGGAGTAAAACAGAAAACTTTTCAGCCGTTATATAATCTAGAATATAAATAGAAATTGAGAAAGGCAATTTGGTATCTGTCTGCATCATAATCATCAACATCCTCCTCAGCGCCAGCTACATCAATATCCTCCTCCCAGTGTACAACATTCACACCTTCATTAGCCAAATCTGTAACTGGACTGTGGGTGATCCTTCCAGCATATGCAGAGGGCGTGCTGCAAATGCTGGATGGAGTCAACTCTTCCCGTACAGTGATGGGAAGGTCAGGGTTCACAACCAACAACACCCTTGGACTCGCCTTGGGGATTTGTGATGTCATCTGTTTAGAAGGCAGAGTTCTTTGCTGTTTTGTTGTCGTTGCTGACAGCATAACTCTCTTAAATTTTTTGTAGGGGGGGGAAGGAGGGCTTAGATCCTTGGGTGAAGCTGGACCACTAGTCATGAACACGGGCCAGGGCCTAAGCCGTTCCTTGCCACTACGTGTCGTAATTGGCATATTGCCAACTTTACGTTTCTCCTCAGATGATTTTAAGTTTCTCTTTTTGCTGTTTTTTGAGAACTTGGGCTTTTTGGATTTTACATGCCCTGTACTAGGAGATTGGGCATCGTGCTTGCCAGACGACGTTGATGGCATTTCATCGTCTATGTCATGACTAGTGGCAGCAGCTTCAGCATTAGGAGGAAGTGGGTCTTGATCTTTCCCTACTTTATCCTCCAAATTTTTGGTCTCCATTATATGTAGCACAAGATACTGCAGAATGTGTGAACTTGGTAATATTGCAGTACCAATGGACTTATACTGCTGGATTGGTTTTTCAAATTTGGTTATAATTATTATATTTTTTTTTTTTTTTTTAAATTTTTTATTTTTTTTTACTTTTTTTTTAATTTTTAAAAACTTGGGAATAATGGGGAAATAACTATGCCCTTAGAAGCACAGAGCACAGGACACAGCACCACTGGACTGAACAGGACACGGCACAGGACCCAGCAGCACTACGGAACTCAGCAGGACAGAGCACAGGACACAGCACCACTGGACTGATACTGCAGAATGTGTGAACTTTGTAATATTGCAGTACCAATGGACTTATACTGCTGGATTGGTTTTGCAAATTTGGTTATAATTATATATATATTTTTTTTAATTTTTAATTGTAATTTTTTTTTTACTTTTTTTTTATTTTTTAAAAACTTGGGAATAATGGGGAAATAACTATGCCCTTAGAAGCACAGAGCACAGGACACAGCACCACTGGACTGAACAGGACACGGCACAGGACCCAGCAGCACTACGGAACTCAGCAGGACAGAGCACAGGACACAGCACCACTGGACTGATACTGCAGAATGTGTGAACTTTGTAATATTGCAGTACCACTGGACTTTTACTGCTGAATGTGTGAACTTGGTAATATTGCAGTACCAATGGGCTTATACTGCAGGATTGGTTGTGCAAATTTTGTGGTAATTAAAAAAAATTAAATTAGTTTTTGGTATTTTTTTAAATAACTTTTTTTTATTTTTTTAAACACAGGGGAATATTGGGGAAATAACTATGCCCTTAGAAGCACAGAGCACAGGACACAGCACCACTGGACTGAACAGGACACAGCACTGGACCCAGCAGCACCACTGACCTCAGAAGGACAGAGCACAGCACACAGCACCACAATACTGATACTGCAGAACACAGCACAGCACAGCACAGCACAGCACAGCACTAAACAGCACTAAACAGCACAGCACAGAACTAAACAGCACAGCACGAGATCTACCAGGACAGAGGACCACCTAACACACCCTCCCTCTACCCTGATCAATGCCCGAGTGAAGATGGCGGCGACTAGCGGGGAATTTATAGGATCCGAGTATCGCGAGATCCGACAACGGGATTATGAGTCAGAGCCTCAGTTTCAGATTTGAATTTGGCGCCAATACCCGGATCTGTCTCGGATCCGACTCGGATCGGCAACGTTCGGGTGGGCTCGGATTTCATAAATCCGAGTGCGCTCATCCCTAGATTCAAGGGGTGAAGACACAATAGGGGTGTTCCTTGTTTTAGGGGTACGCAGGAGGTGCACCTTCATACTGCACATTTATAGTAACTTGAACTTCTAGGTACACTGTGACCAATGCAATAATAATCCAAACACACAAATGTGGCAAATGTAGAAATCACTTGTCTGATCTACCCTAGTTCTCAATTCATTTAAGACATAAATGAGGCTAAACCGAACAGCCTTTTAGGAGAAAAAAAACCCAAATGTTTTAAATTAATGGAAGTCATTCTAAGGTGATAGTTGGCTGGATTTTGAACTGTTTTCCCCAAGTATCATTTTCATTCAGAACCACAATACCTCAAAAGTGGGTTCAGATTAATTTTGAAATGATAGTTCCAAACACTTATTTGATCGTGCATGTACTATATGAATGTAATAGGTAATTATTTACATTTTCTGTAATAGAATTTTAGGTGCAATCTTACACTTTTCTAGTTTAGTAAATGACCTTTATTACCTGACATGTCCAGATTACATGGACAATAAATTGTTGGCTTATAATATGATCATCTGAAATCTGAATTTATTCTGCACACTCTCTAAAGATAGAAGTTGGTTCAGATATGTTTTGGAGGATTCTAAAATGGTCCCGATATTCTCAAGACCAGAAGTACTGAAACCAGATAAACTCTTCCAAAGAGAAAGTAATTTCCATATTTATTGACAAATTGAATTTACAACTCTGAATTTCCACCTTGAAAAGAGGTTATTTTCACTTTAAAATGTATCGTACTTTAACAGTCAGTGAGGCGGTAATGATTACTCCGGTCCTGGAGGTTTCTGCCTCCTCTCTCTGGAGAAATCAATTTATAATAGATAATCCTTGCACAGGAATGCTGCATTAAAATGTACACCGTGAGGTTTCCAGCTTAGAGAATATGGAAATGGGACGCTTTGGAGCTCGGCAGATCTGAGATGTCAGTTCAATTATCCTGTCTTATTAAATTGTGCACATAAAGCAATAAGGCACCTTTTCTGTCCAACTAAATGAATGAATGAGTTAGATGGAGAATCAGAAATCCTGACCTCATATCTAATACACATTAGCTAAGATAACACTCTACATACCCTTCTATGCAGTGGTCTTACTAATATAGGTTTCTTAACCTCCTCTGTCCACTAGTTCTGAAAATATCCCAAAGTACAACCCAGAAGATAATATTGTTGTTGCTATCATTAGACTTTAATCAGATTTATTTTTACAGTTCTACACATGGCTTGCTTCCCACATAATTTCTATGACACCATCTACCAGAGCAACTAACTTCAGCTCCAAGGGTACCACAAATCATGTTCTCTCTTATTCAGTGCACCAGGTGTCCCAAACATAACTTGCAAGCTTCTTAGACACAGGTACCAAGATGGATGACAATGCCTGTTCTTCTTGCAAAGTGGACAGGGTTGCCCATTTATATTAATTTCACAGCTGTGGTCATTTTAAAACATGATTTTTGTTCACTTGTAAATGCACTTTTTTTAAAAAAGAACCTGCTAAGAACACTTTTTTTTTATACATTTTTCAGCTTTGATAATTTATTAATCTTAAATTTCTCTAAGCATGTGTCAAAACTATGATATATATATATATATATATATATATATATATATATATATATATATATATATGTTTTTCTGTTTGAACTGTGCTTTTCAATGAAAAGTCTGAGGGTGAATTTATCAAGCTGCATGTTTGAAAAAGTGGAGATGTTGCCTATAACAACCAATTCTAGTTATAATAACCAGATTGTATTAATCATTTATTAAGTACATTCTACAAAATGACAGCTAAAATATGATTGGTTGCTATAGGCAACAACTCCTCTTTTTCAAACCCGCAGCTTGATAAATTTACCCCTTAATGTGGTTTGTGGTTGAGACAAATGCTCAGTTCAGGGCAGCCAGAATGAGTTGTTAGCTGGTACGATGTGTGACAATAAAGTCATCGGATTGTGGCTTGCAAGTAGTGTGCACATTATCAATTCTGGTTTGGGGGCTGGGGAAAATCGAAATTATGTTTAGAATGACTCTTTCCAGAACTATATGTGTGGTATAATGTAGACATCTGATGGATACCTGTTATGTAACTGATTTAGTAGAATGTTCAATACCTTGGAGAGCAGAAGCTTGATCCTGATTAAAGCTCTAAAACTTACTGTCTCCTTAAGAAAAAATGGATGCAAGCTGTTCTCCAGCAGGTGTTTAAGGCTCAAACTCCCAGATCGTCAGACACCCAGATTTCTCTGCAAATTACCCAGTGAGATTAATGTAATGAAGTTTAACAGAACACACCATTGCTCATCTTTCATGAGAAGCAATCATTCTTTCACTGAACTGACTTCATTAGCATTAATCCCAGAATGCACTGCCTTTTTTTTCCCAGAGTGATTATTATGTCAACTAATTGTTGTTTGTTTATAACTGTCACTAGCTGTAGGCATTTATTAACTCATTGCCTGCCAATTGTGGCTCCCATATGGTTTGTGAGTGTGCATACATCTATACTGAATTTGAAAAGAACCTACCCCCCTAATCAGAAACTGCTATGAAACAAATATATATTTTAGGCTACTTCATTCCATTAACCTTTGTTTCTAGGCCCATTATTTAAATGTAAGATGGAAGAGTGAGCATGGACTAGATTTATTTAATTTTGCTGAGGTTTAGCAAACAGTAATTGTCATTTATGTAATTGAGAAAATTTTAGTACTAAGATAAACTTATTATACATCTCTTTCAATTATGTCACATTTGCCAAGTAAAACTAGGTACACACTACAGAATTTTCTGACCAATATATTATCTACAACGATTTTTACTAACGACTGAAGAAAAAGTCCTGATCAGCATGCTAATTCATGCGTACATGCTATACATGTTTTAAAAGATTTACCCTTAGATCTGTGTTCTTCAACTGTCATAGCCAATGGCTGAAAAGATCATGACTCGGAAAACTCTATTGAGATCCTGATCATGCGTGCACACAAACTGCAGGATTGGAAGGATGTCGTTACATAGCGGAACGAGATTTATAGTTCTGCTGAACAATCAAAACAAACAATGGTTATGCTTTGGAAGGACTGATGTCCATCGTCTGAGTGTACACATTAATGCAATATCAGGCTGAACGATCGGGTGATTGGCCTGATAATTGTCTGAAAAGACTGTAGTGTGTACCCAATCTGAGTGATTCCCACTGTTAATAAAAGCAGGGAAAACATAGCTAAAATAAGCCAACCAGTTTTATGGCTCAGAGAGGAGCTACGCTATGGAAGGCTTTTTTTTCCATATTTTTCTCTTGTCAATTTTCTCTTTAACTCTAACATTTTTATTCTGCTGTATGTTTCTTTTTTTATTCTTGTTATTTCCATTTTTCTCACTTTTGATTATTATGGGCCTGATTCATTAGCGGTCTTATCTGCTGATTTTGTGCGGATCGTACCAAAATCTTCTCTGTGCATGCCCAGAACAGGGAGATAAGTACGAAAATCCATCACTTAAGAAAAATCTTTCTCAAGTTAAGGCCGCAATCGTTCTTAACTGCACCTAAGTATCTCTCCGACCTCTTAATAAAAAAGGGTGGGGAATGGGCTTAGATTGAAGTGATTTAAGAAGAGTAAATGTTTACCTTGGATCCATCTGATAGATAAGAAGCAGTACTTAGCATTTTACTTAAATTCACGCCTAACATTTAAGGAAGCTTATGGTCATGTTTAAGTCCAAAAAAGCTATAGCGGCAGCCAGCGCTGAATAACAAACACTAAACTGTTGAAAAATTATTGTTTGTTTAAAATACCCTTAATCACAACTAAATATGCACAACATACACCTGCATACACTTCACTCATAACAATTTATATATATATATATTAATGTCAATAATTAATCAATGTACAATTTGAAAAAAAAACCATGGTGAATGCAGTTTTACAAAATTGCAATGAGAAGTGGTTGATGTATAATATATAATAGTTAGCCAATACCTTGTTTGATATATATTTGTTTTACTGCTAATAATACGCTAGTATACATAAATACAGGCATTACAGTTCAATTTGTTAAGCTGTGCATATAAAATGAAAGTCCATAAACCATGCATACTCTTCCATAAGCAACACATAGGAGGACCCCCACACAAACTTGGGAAGGATATTTAAACTCCACAGAGATAAGGCCGTGAGTTAGAAATCAAACTCATGACTCCACTGTGCTGATCTTAACTCCCATATATTTTTAGTAGTAAGGAAGTTTGTGAGGAGGGTAGCAGGTATCCCCAAACTTTAACATCCTCCCCTTCTTATGAGTGCAATGAATGAGGTGGTTTTTCCACACATTCCCTAGAAAGATGTGGATCTTTCCACCCCCTCTCTACCCTCTGTTGAAAGTACTCTTACCCTTACCTGACTGGTGTGTGTGTTTGCAATTGACATTAACAATTTAAATACATTTGTCCATGGTAATATAATTATATAAATGATAAAGCGAATAATTAGGTATCAACAATTCTGCACAATACACTCCAGATTGTGTTGTAACATTTGTAAGCAAACTCTTTTCACATTCCGTAATACGGATTTATCTTTAAGTATGAAACTGTTCGTAATCTGAATTAAAAGTTTTCTTAAGTTCTATAGTTGTTCTTATCTATATGTTTCATATTTTTGTCCGTTGCGGAAGTCACTTAAGAGGGATTCATCTTTGTTCATATCTTGACTTCCGTTCCTTGTTGTATCGCTACTTACTTATCGCCCCGTTTTTTCCTAAAATGCTCTTCGCAATTTCCGCACAAGACAAGACCGCTAATGAATCAGGCCATATTCCTTTTTTTTCTTTCTCTTTTTAATACTATTTTGCCAAAATTCTCTTTTTCTCCCCCTTGTTTATTTTTCTTTTGGATGCCTGCCATAATTGTGGCCCCACCCCCTCAATATATCCTTCTCGATGCTGTGCCCTAGGAGAATCCAGATTCCCTGCATCGACTCATAGAGGCTGCCCGGGGTCTAGGGTGCCCCTTATGTTTTCATGTGGTGAGTCCAATCAGCAGACTCACCTCAGATTGCCTCCCACATTGTCTCCCTGAAATCCTCCTCATATATTTTGAAACTACATTGTGCTAATTGGATACTAATTTGTTGGGGAAAGTATTAGGCAACAACTAAAAATAAAAAAGCAAGACAAACCAACAAATAAATAAACATCAAAAAAAAAAAGTAAAAAAATATAATAATAAAGATCTAAGAAAGATCAGAGGACTATTCTTATTTCTATATCCAATTAGAGGCTTATAGCACTGTTTTATGCTGCATACGAAAAATTATTGGTCAGTCTGCTCTCCTCTATCTTACATAATAATACCCACATTCTGTTATAATTTATGGTGTGATAAATGAGATAACATACCTTTAAATATAAGGACTTTAATACACACACAATAATTTTGGTCCGCCTATGACATCAATCATTAAGATGTATGATATATCCCTTATGCTGTTTATGTTCTATTAATAAATAGCATTAATTTTCCTAGCTCATGGGGGGAATAGTCCATGTATCAACGAACAACTCATTGCATTTGAAAACTGATATACTATGATAGCATGAGGGTTCCAATTTGAGTATTGCTTATCAAGGACATATATATATATATATATATATATATATATATGTATATATATAAAACCAAATTGATGGTATCAAGGTCACAATTTGAGCAGTGACGTGGTTTGACAAGTAATATTGTCTATTTTATCAGTTTATTGTTGCATTTCATTGGTATTCATAAACACTTTTTATTATTTCGCTATCAGAAATGATTTTATGATGACTTTACTTAATAAAGATGTATTTAACAGTATTTAGGATAACTTAAGACAAATTTTGTCCATTTGAGTGCCCCTTAGGATCATTTCTTTTCTTTTCTACTTTGGTTTCAAATACTAATGATCGGGCGCACCCTTCCCAGAATTGGATAGTTATTATTATTATCCCAGCCGAAGTGGCATATTTATCTGAATAGGAAGTTTGGTGGACTACCTAGTGCTGTCTTTTTTCTTCTTTGTATAGATGGGGTACAATTGTCTGATGTCTGTGATTTTGTTTTTGTTTTTGTTGAGCACATTTATCGCTTTCTTGTTGGGCATTGAGAGGTCACTTTGGTGGCAAGCTTAGGCTTTTGGGATGGAGGAACCTAGCTATGGTGGGATTCATTCATTAGTTATACTACCCTTGCGGTAGTTGGGGGGCATCGATTGGTCGGGTGGGCCTCAGATAATGAACTAAGTGGGGTAGAATTGGGCTCCACCGCTTATTTACTTAAAAAAAAATTATAGATATGGCTGAAGGCTGATTGGTCTTGCTATTTATTGACCACCAAGCTGATAAAAATTTAATTTTTAAAAAAAATTGTGACCTTTCATATGCCAACCAAGTATCTCGTGTCTTTATTTTATGGTGATAAGGTAACTCTTGGTAACTGAAATAATATAAAAGGTAAAGACGTTAGGCATCTTATAGATTTTCCTAGGGTTAGCACTGAATGTGCCTTTCAGAGCTGAAAGTTATTCATTAGAGCATGTCAGGTCTAAGAAATTACAACCTCAATGCCGCTCATGACCTTCATTGAAACAATATAAAATAAGGATCTGCCTGGAACTGCTCCTTATCCTCCCTGCTCTCCTGATTGTGTCTATTGTTCCAATGTTGTTTTCAAGGTCAACTCTAGCCAATTCCCAGCACTCTGTGGCATAGCTTCTGTCTCCAGCATGTTCCTGGGCTTTTGTCATTGCTTGTGCCTTAGTCACAGTCTTGATCTCAGTTCTTTCTGGCATCTCAATCACATTAAGCGTGAGTTCCTACAAATCTGCTCTCTCCATATAGGTTACTTCTCAATAATACTTCCCTTGGATTCCATAGGCTCTCTGTTATTGATTAGCAGTTCTTTGCTGATTGTTACACATAATCATTGTTTAAAAGTTTTATTTGAAACTAATTATAGCTTTAAATAACTCTACAATGAATTCATATTATAACTTACCAACTCTTCAGGACCGATCAGAAAAAGAATACCAATTACCATCTGTGAATAGCTTTGCAACACCAGAGAAAGAAGGCCTACAGTTGTGACTAGTTAATCCCACTTTAAATTCATACAAATTTACTATATTTATTATGTACATGCAGCACCAGTTGCAAAGCAAACAAAATACAAGATAGACGATACATAGAGGTAATGTTTGAATGTAAGAGGGGGGGGGCTGCTGTAATGTTTGAATGAAGGGGGGGCCTGCTGTAATGTTTGAATGAAAGGGGAGTCTGCTCTAATGTCTGAATGAAAGGGGGGCCTGCTATAATGTTTGAGTGAAAGGGGTGTACCTGCTGTAAAGTTTTAATGAAAGGGGGGGCCCGCTCTACTACTTAAGTGAAAGGGGGGCCAGCTCTAATGTTTGAATGAAAGATGGGGGTCTGCTCTAATGTGCAAAGGGGAGTATGTTGCTATAATATGTGAGGTAAGCAGGGCCGGATTAACCCGAGGTCTACCTGGGCTATAGCCCAGGGGCCTCGGGCATCCAGGGGGCCCTTCAAAGTTTTCAGCAGCATTATTGATCGGTCCAGGGGCGGGGGCGCCCCCAGCCCGATCAATGCTGCTGAGCACAGTCAGTTCAGTCCTCCGTCCCTGGCGCTCAGTACTCTGTTTACTGAGGAGATCTCGCGAGTGAACTCTCGTGAGATCTCCTCAGTAAGGAGCTTACAGCGCGCCGGGGACGGAGGACTGAACTGACAGGTAAGCGCTTGGGGGGGGGGAGGGAGCGGGTGGCTCACATTAGGGGCCTCACGGGGGAATGGAGGCGCCCTTAGCACAGGGGCCTCCATTCCCTTAATCCGGCCCTGGAGGTAAGAGAGGGGTATGTTGCTATAATGTTTGAGGGGAAGGGGGGGTTCATAATACAATGTGTGACATGAGGGAAGGGTGGAAGGTAGGCCATTAATTTAATGGTGGCATTTAGGTGGTGGCTAATTATTTAATAGGTGCTATTTTATTTGTGGGGTGATGGTGGGGCATTTTAATTTGTTGGTGGGCTATTTAATTTAATAGTGGGGCCTATTAAAATAAGGTGGGGTAACGAGATCTTTAATTTGATGCTGGGGAGGTTTGAGGCTATTAATTGAATGTGAGGCTGAATTTGGGGAGGAGGGTTATTTATTAAATGTGAATATTAATTATTTAATGTAGAGGATGGTTGTAGGAAATGGCAATGTTAAACATAAACACTATTATTTTTTTGCTGGGGTTCGCTGGAGGAAAAAAGGTCTAGCTATTAAATGTGTATACTATTCATTTAATATCAGGGCTGGATGGCGGTTTCTAATTTTCATGTACTCATTATTATTTCCAAATAGGGCCTCCAGCATTCCAGCATCCAAACAAGCAACAACTGATCTAAAGAAACCAGCAGCCACAGGTGGTGAAATTGACAAGAACAGGTAGAAGAGAGAAGGACAGATTGTCCTGAATCTGGTGGGACACTCCTGAATTTGAGTGATTGTCTTCCTTAGTCAGGATTTGGACTGACTACAAGGACAGTTGGGAGCTATGTCCTGCTTCACACTGTACTGCTCGTGACGGCAGAGCTGCATGCACCTATCAGTAGTACACACAGTATTGCCTGTGTATTTGTCTAAAATGTGACTAAAAAGGTAACCCTATTGTCTTAAGTGCCCCAGGCCCCCCCAGAGCCTTATTCCAGCTCTGGTGATGCTTTGGTGGTTCTTGATTTGATTCCATTGCCTGCCTTCTACCTTGCACTGGTCCCATCCTCAGATCACCTTGTTGAACATGTGGCCTGACTCCATTGCACTGATGATATCAATAATCATGCCCCCTTTGCACTTACCATATTACCAGCAAACCCTTGAAATATTGCTTATGCCAGGGGTTGGCAACCCTTTTCTATCAGAGTGCCGGGTAAAATCTAGTGAAGCCCAGGTGTGCCAGTTGGGTGTGATATATATATATATATATATATATATATATATATATATACATACATACATACATACATACAGGGCTGCCTAGAGAAATTCATGGCCCCAGTACAGCAACTTCATTTGTCCCCCCTTATAGTTAAGCATGGGAAAAAAAAAATTGTGCCACTGCGGAGCAACAGTTTTTTCACCATGCAAGTGGTCGTACAATTAGGGGCGTGGCAGTGCATCATTGGGGGCATGTCTAGCAGGTGAAAAGCACCAGGCCACCCTCTTACAGAAAAATGCATTACTCACACATGCCCCCTTGCTCAGCAGCTTTGCTCACATATGTCCCCTCTGCTCACATGCTTTAATCACACTTGCCCCCCCTCTGCCCAGCACCTTTAGTCACACATGCCCCCTCTCCAGCACACCTTCTTCTTACCTTATTCTCCACTGCACAGCATAGGAAGATATCCAGCAGCCCACCGAGTACCATGTGACCACTGCAGTCACATGACCTGGCGTCTGAAGATACCTGAGCTGAAGGGGATTTAGCTACTACCGATCCCCCCTGCACTCAATAAAAAAAAGTACTTTTAAAATAAAAAAAATATTTTCAAAGATAGGTCTCCAGTGGGGACTCGGGCCACCAAGCAGGCCCGGGCAATTTGTAGCCGCCCCCTCCCCTCCCGGCTATATATATATATATATATATATATATATATATCATCAATATATACAAAAGTAAGAGGAATAGTGGTGCCAAATAGAGCAGTGTTAGCTGGTTTAAATCACCAAGACAGTCAATAAGTACTGTAGTATAACGGAAATGCAGACTTCAATATATGTCTAGCTGGTAAGATCAATATCGTCCAATAGATTCCAACCATATACCGAAACCGAGACAGAGAAAAGCAAAAGAGAGAATGTCAAAGGCACCTGTGAAATATAATAAAAAGTAATAGGTGACAGCGTACCAAACAGGTATAAATAAACAGCTTATCTGTATCTGGAATGCCTGAACGTGGCCTCCAAACAGCCTAGTAGGTCAGGAACAGATGTATAGATAGCTTGCATGGATATAACTGGATCACCGGTCACAGCACAGTCACAGCTCACAAACTCCACTCAGCCGATGTATTATAAGAGGAAAGAGCCATATAGTGTAGTATTTATATACAAATAATTTATTCAGCATATAAAAAATGCACACTCACAATGTATATAAAGTTTAAAAGCTTATCTGAAATCCTGGGATAAAGGGAATACTGCTTAACAGTGTAGATCTCTGGATATTTCATGAGGTAAACACCAATGGGCTCCACACAGAAGTTCTCAAAGGGATCACTCTCAAAGATCAGTAAGACAGTATAGCCTCAAATGTTCCAAGAGTGGGTGATAGTGAACAGCCTCAATGCGTTTCGTTCAGTTTGAACTTCATCAGGAGGACTGTCTGGGTGATTTAAACCAGCTAACACTGCTCTATTTGGCGCCACTATTCCTCTTACTTTTGTATATATTGATGATCTATTGATCGGAGTACCATCCGATATTTGGGAGGAAGGCTGCCTTTTTTATGAAACAAGTGTTTATTTCTATTGGACTATATTGTTTTCTACTCAATTATTTGGTGTCTGAGCGCCATTATTTATTATATCTGCTGTTACATATATGTATATATATATATATATATATATATATATATATATATATATATATATATATATATATATATAATTATGTCTCATTTTATGAGGCTTATATCATATTAACAGTAAGGGACCAGCAAAAATAACGTTTTGCCGCACAGTAGTGCCCCAGTTTACATCATACCTCATAATTGTGTCCCCAATTTATTTTATGCCTCATAGTTGTGCCCACAATCCATACTTTGCCACAGTTGCCCCAGAAACTCATAGTATGCCACAGTTGCCCCCAGAAATACATAGTATGCCACAGTTGCCCCCAGAAACACATAGTATGCCACAGTTGCCCCCAGAAACACATAGTATGCCACAGTTGCCCCCAGAAACACATAGTATGCCACAATTGCCCCCAGAAACACATAGTATGCCACAGTTGCCCCCAGAAATACATAGCATGCCACAGTTGACCCCAGAAATACATAGCATGCCACAGTTGCCCCCAGAAATATATAGTATGCCACAGTTGCCCCCAGAAATACATAGCATGCCACAGTTGCCCCCAGAAATATATAGTATGCCAAAGTTGCCCCCAGAAATATATAGAATGTCACAGTTGCCCACACAAATACATAGTATGCCACAGTTGCCCACACAAATACATAGTATGCCACAGTTGCCCCCACAAACACATAGTATGCCACAGTTGCCCCCAGAAATACATAGTATGCCACAGTTGCCCCAGAAATATATAGTATGCCACAGTTGCCCCCAGAAATACATAGCATGCCACAGTTGCTCCCAGAAATATATAGAATGCCACAGTTGCCCCCACAAATACATAGTATGCCACAGTTGCCCCCACAAATACATAGTATGCCACAGTTGCCCCACAAATATATAGTATGCCACAGTTGCCCCCAGAAATACAAAGTATGCCAAGTATATGTGCCCCTCAATTTGCTGCTCTTACTTACCTTTGTAGACTTGTCTTTCTCCAGAAAACAGGGAGCTGGTTCAATAAAACAGCCGGTGATGGGCGAAACGGAGCTTCTGCGCATGAAGCAGCTTCAGCGTCGGCGTGCCAGACAAAAGTGGTCAGCGTGCCACATCTGGCACGCGTGCCGGGGGTTGCCGACCCCTGGCTTATGCCATTGTTTGCCAGCCCTCCCTGCACAGTTATTAATAGCTTCCCCGAACTTAGGAAATCCGAGTACCAAGCCCTTGGAACTGAAATCGAAGCAAAACATCATTGGTGCATTGTCGGATCTCGCAAGTTTTGGATTCCATAAGTACCGCCCTCCATGGAGATATGGCGCCATTTCACAGACAGATACACAAGGGATAGCTTTGTTCTTGCCAGTCTCCAGTGCAATTGCTCATACAGAAAACAGGAGGGGTGGCAGTGTTATTCTTATCAGTCTCCAGTGACATAGTTGTGTGCCATTGCTTATACAAAAACAAGAGGGGTGGCAGTGTTCTTATCAGTCTCTAGTGACATAGCTGTGTGCCATTGCTCATACAGAAACAGGAGGGGTGGCAGTGTCCTTGTCACTCTCCAGTCTTCAGTCACATTGCTGAGTGCCATTGCTCACACAGAAAACAGGAGGGGTGGCAGTGTTCTTATCAGTCTCCAGTGACATAGCTGTGTGCCAGGGGCAGGCTGGACCGGGGGGCAGGGGGGCAGCGGGCCCCCGGGCTGCTCAGTCTAATGGCTGTTCGGGCCATCCGCCTCCCCCTGTCCCCCCCATGGATGTAATAATTTGTTAATCTTACCGGCGGCCGCATCGCGTGTCACACCGCGTCAGCGCGCAGGCCGCATCACATGACACGCGTTGCGGGCGCGTCATTATGACGTGGCCGCATCGCGTGTCATGTGATGCGGCCGCCTCTGCGCCCCCCGGGCTGAAACCTCCCAGCCCGCGCCTGCTGTGTGCCATTGCTCACACAGAAACAGGGATAGCAGACAGTGTTTTTGTCACTCTCCAGTTTCCTGTCACATTGCTCCAATATGCACCAAACAGTTCTTGGCACCAGTCATGATGATACTCGTCCCTCTACGTCATCTACTAAAGCCTATGCACAAGTAAGTGCATAGTGGTCTTAAGTCAGGGAAATTTTTTTTTTTTTAAAAAAAGCGTTTACCTTGGTAAAGAAAAAACACCTGCAATCAAGTCAAAGTTAACTGTAGAAAAATATAAAATTGCCAACATGCCATTCTACATGCAGTAGCAAGGAAACAATCTGGCCTTCGCCTTTCTGTATGAGTGCTAGTTCAACTTCTGCAACTGTCAGTGAGGCATCTTCTTCTAAGGTCTGTCATGACTATGCAAGACCTTGTCATTCTAAGTTCAAAAGAGGTGCCAGAAAACCTTTATGTCTAAAAGGCAAGCTGAAAAAAAACAGTAAGACTGTAAAAGAAACTGTATGTTCAGAAATAACACAAATTCCTGAGGAGAATCTATTCACGAGTGCTATGTCTAAGCCTAACCTTTCTGATACTCATAAAGAAGCCCCCTTTCACCATTTGTGCCAATGTCTGGATGAGCAGCCCAAGTGTAGCCTGTAATACACAAATTGAGGATGCCAATTTGTATTTGCAACAGAATGAGGGGGATAATAGAAGGCCATTGTCATGTCTGGACATAAAACCAAAATACCCACCTCTTATGGCTGGAATTATTTTTACCCAAATCCTGACAACAGTTGTCTAGCCATTTGTAGAGTTTGTAAAGCCACAGTCAGTATAGGTAGGGACCTTAACAATCTTAGAACATCATCCATGGTACGCCATTTGAAGTAAGTTCATTATAAGCTGTTGGGAAAATCAGAAACTTATGCTAAAAAAATACCAACAAGCAGTCCACCATCAGCTAGCTCCCTTCTCTTAGCTAGATCCTGGCACCTGCAATCTACACCGACAACACCTTCCTCATCAAAATCCTCCTTAGTGAGCGTAATTAGTCCTGTATCCAAGTTGCTAAGGCTAGATGACTCCTCCCCTATCCATGATTCATCTGAAGAATTCTTGACTGTTAGGCACGCTGCTGCTGCTGCTGGGGGTGGATCCTCAACCCAGAAGCAGACAAGAAGAAGGCTACTAGTAGT
Source organism: Mixophyes australis (assembly GCA_036250195.1). Taxonomy (NCBI): domain Eukaryota; kingdom Metazoa; phylum Chordata; class Amphibia; order Anura; family Limnodynastidae; genus Mixophyes; species Mixophyes australis. Next base: position 206,552,175 of record JAVHZZ010000002.1, read on the forward strand.
TTGCAACAATTGACTGTTAAACAATACTTTGTCAGATGTAGCAAGTATGAAAGCTGTCACCCAGTTGCAGCTGGTTTTAGAAAGTTAATTGATGGATTGTGTCCCCATTACCAAATTCCATCACAACACCATTTTAATAGAAAAGCAATTCCTTACCTCTACCAGAAGGTTCGAAAAAATGTAATTATTGGGCTACAGAATGCCATTCTACCCATTGTACAGTTAACCACAGATATGTGGACAAGTGGAACTGGGCAAACTAAAGATTATATGACATTCACAGCCCACTAGGTTGGTGAATTGACTTCAGCAACAGGAACAGCAGCAGCATATACCCAAAAACGCCACATTTTTCAGAGGTAGGCTACTCTGTGTATCACCGAGAGGCATACCGATGACAGCTAAAGGATGTCATTGCAACATGGCTTATCCCTTTTGGACTCTCCTCAGGATATGTCATTTCTGATAATGCTACCAATATTGTGAGAGCATTACTGCTGGGTGTATTCCATCACATTCCCTGTTTTGCTCACACAACTTGGTGGTACAGAGTTTGTTGAACAATGATGTGCAGGAGATGCTGTTCGTGGCCCGAAACATTTATGGAATTCAGTCACAGCATGTAGAAGCTACAAGAACATTTCATTTACCCTGCTGCCAACTGAAACAAGATGTGGTAACAAGGTGCAATTCCACCCTTTATATGCTTGTGAGGATGGAGGAACAGTGAAAACCCATCCACGCTTACTCCACAAGCCATGACATTGTGAAAAGAGGAGGAATGTATTTTAGAGCAGAAAAAGGGATATGAAGACCGCACCAGATATATAATAAAGACCTATTTCTCAATATATCATATATTATGATTACATAGGAAGAAGAGAATCCTAGGGGGTGTACCTAAACACATAATATGATGAAGACTGAACAGAAAAGAAACAATGTGTATGGGAGGGGCACTCCAAATAGGTCCAGAGTAAAATATAAATTTTTTGGCAGCCTTGAGAAAGCTATAGAGCAAAACGAGTGTTTGCATCTTGCCTCGCTACTGCCAGCATTCCATCAGCAATCATTTTCCCTTTGATCGCTCCCCAGTTCTTATACCAGGCAGGGACTATCACATATACCCGTGATCACAGGGAGTTTATAACTTTACTAAATCTCTTATCCTTCGTGATGTTATCTTCATTAGGATTGATCACCAAACGTTACTAGAGATTCTTTTGGGCCATTTAAGTGTTACATGGTAATAGCCCTATTTCTGGATTGTTGCTGCAAGCTGGAATCTTTGCACTTATAAAGGTGCATTTAGACAGGTAGCAGAGGCTATGCAAATTATTTTGCATTTTAATTCACTTAAACACCTGTTTGTTCTTTTTATGTATGTTTTTAATATTTCGCTACATATCTAACTAGATAGTTTTGGAATGTATTTTAGTCCAACGCAGTGGAGAATACTTTCTGTATTACGCAAGGTGCTGAAACCATTGAAAGTAGTTAACTCTGAAGTGAGTTCAGACACTGCTAGCTTGAGCCAAGTCATTCCCTTAATTAGACTTTTGGAAAAGTAGCTTGAGAAATTGAAGGAGGAGGTGTAACAAAGCAATTATGCTATGTTTATACTATGTCGGACTTGTAGATCAAGTACTTAATTTGCTTCGACAGGATCCAAGAGTATTCAACATTTTGAAATTGGATCACTACATTTTGGCTACTGTGCTTGATCCTATGTTTAAGAACTATGTCTTCTCTTTATTTCCAACTGACCCAGATCACAAGAGATGCAATGAGTTCCTGGTGAGCAAGTTGACAGCTCAAGTGGTATGTGACACGACAGCGTCTCCTCCTTCAGTTTCTCAAGATATTGCTAATAGGAAAAACTTAGCTTTCCCAAGAAACCCAGGGATGATGCAGATGAGTCAGCACAACATTTGGACATCCAGTCTGGTCTAAAAGAATTGCCCAAAAATCGTGGCTCCTCTGCCGTAACTCGACCTAGTCCTACGATCAACATCCAAAGAATGGTGGAGGATTATTTTAACAACAGCATAGAAATAGACACGTCAGGCAGTCCCTTTACATACTTGGAGAAAAAAAGGCAATTTGGAGACCCATGTACAAACTCGCTTTGCAGTATCTAAGCTGCCCACCCTGCAGTGTGCACTCGGAATCAGTTTTCAGCACAGCCGGGAACTTTGTAAGTGATCTGCGTAGGAGGCTACTTCCTGAAAATGTGGAAAAGATGATGTTCATCAAAATTAACTACAAATTTCACGAGGAAGGCCTCTATCAGCAAGTACATCCAAGTACAGAGACTTCTGTAATTGTGTAATCCAGCCGAGATGAATTAATATTGTATGAGGATGATGTACACTCTAATGAGGGTGAGGATGAGGATGAAAATGATGACAACAACACCTTGCCACTGTATAGGTCATTGAGAGCACTGTTATCTTACCTTCCTTATGCTCATTAGTAGCAAGTTTTGTGAGGGCCCAATCAAACCAAGCACTTCAGTCACAAAAGTGACAGTCCTTGTCGCCGAAGTGATTGGTTTGTTAAACTGTACATGTTAATTTTAACATATGACCAAGGACAATCCATTATGCACTGTTTAATATTTTGGTCTTGGTCAGCTTGTGTAACAGTCGATAAGTCCGGTGTCAAGTATCATTAGGTCGCCAAATCACATGATGGACAGTATGATTAGGTAGACAATTCAAATATGGGCAGTATTATTATAGGGCAATGGATTTGGTTAGGGACAGGTCTAGAGATAGGGCCAGGAATAGAGGCAGGGACAGGGACATGTCTAGGGATAGTAACAGGGATAGAGATAAGGAAATGTCTAAGGATAAGGATTAGGACAGGTCTAGGAACAGGGACAGGGTTAGAGCTAGGAATGATACTGTCTACATTTGAATTTTTCAACCTAATAAGTACTGTCTACATTTCTATTGTTGTCCTAATATGCTGTTTATGTCATTATATTGTCGACTTTATAACCTTCTCTAGTCTGTTGCCTACAATTATATTATGTCAATTTTGACATAAGGTTGGGTGGGAGTCCCCAAAGACAATTCCATCTTGCACCATTTTTCTCTCCCGACACTGCTGTGTGGTAATGGCAATGTTTCCTAGATGTGATATAAACTTCTGTGTGTTTAGAGGTACACCACATCAATTTAACAAGCTCATCATATGCTATGTTTGGATTGAGCTGATTTGTAAATCTTTCTAGTTTGATTTTAATGTACCAACAAATGTATAATATTTAACAAGATCTGCCATTCTAGTAATATTTTTCTTACATAATATTTTGTGATCATCCAATTATGACTCCTCTTGGCGCACCCTACTAACTTGTTGATTGCAATCACGGACATACATTTCATTTATCATATGTAGGTATTTCCAAACATCTATAATGGCGTCCAGTCTTGTTTCTAAGTAACATGCCGCAAACACGCAGTACCCATTCAGCCAGTTAGAAAAATTTCTATACGCATCCTCACCTATTCCTCCTTTTGCACCCGTGGACGCTAACTCTTTCTTTTCTTTGCTTCTACTGTTAGTTCAAAGATATCTAGATAGCAGCCCATTTGATTTTTTTCTCTCATATTAGGTTGTATACTGATCAGCAGCGCCGTGTTTTCGCACTTAACCAATGGGCCCCCTGAAGGCATAGGACGTGCAGGTTCTAACAGGGACCTAAGCTTTTGTTTACTACCCCCAAAATGTGTATTCAATATTTTGTATAGCTTGGGATGACCTTGCCTTGGTGATGAGGAAGAGGACTCATCACTGGACGTTGAGATGTGTGGGCTAGATATGTGTGTAATACAAAAAACAGATTGCGCAAATGATGTTTATATATAAAAAAGTATGTACATATAATAAAAACCAGACAGAAAATTCAGCTATCCAACAAACTGATTCTCAACTGGATACATATGTAAACAATAATAGAGTATTCCAAATATTATCACATATGGCTGTTGACAGACATAAAGCGATCTATAGGTATATAATCAGCGAATATCATATGCATGAGAAAACTCTCAAATAATTCCACAATTTGAACAGATCCGCAACCAAACAGATTGATATATGGTTGTTTCTTGATATTATGAACACAGATTCCGTTCCAAGTTGTTATTCTTCCAGTGGATTAGTTCGCTAGTTCTGATAATAATGTTCCATAAAACAGATATATTGATGCATAAATTCACACATGTTTTGCATACTTCTGTTTTGTAAACTAGTAATGCGATGTAAGCATATGCAGCTCATCCGCCGTATAGAAGGTTAGTGCGGCTAATATAGTAATCACCACTCTATCGGTCATAGATAAAGATGTAGAGCTTACCCGCCTCAAGAAAGATATAGATCCTGGACACCTATCCGGTGGTATAAGCAGCTTGTTAAAGTCTGGGCTGTGCCTGGGTATGGGCTTGTCTCCGACCGCATAAGCGGCTTTCTGATCCAGGCTGTGCCTGTGTGTGGTGCGCACCACAGAAAAGTATCCGGACTGCAGATCAGATATAGGAACGTGGATCCTCTAAATATACAAATAGCGCCTCTTAGAGACAATGTTACAGAGTCTTCATAATAACAATGAGGCTAAGGATGAGCACATACTCATAAGGTAGAGAGTAAACTTGCAACGCGTTTCGTCTGTCTGAGCAGACTTTTTCAAGCAGTATAACTGACTCTCATCTTGTGGTCTTTTTATAGAGGAAATGGTAAGTTCATCAGATTAATCACATCCATGTGTTGAGTGGACTAAATTAATGAAACCTGCATATCAATTAGTAAAGCTTAGAACTCCAAGCCATTACTAGTAAATTACATTCACACTAGTATGAATATATACATATGTATAATCTGTCAAAGAAACATTTATTCACAAACACAGCCATATGAGATTAATGAATCAATATATACTCTGAACACATCATACAAACAAATATAGTAATAGTAAAAAAGTTTAATAACAATAAAATTGTATAATAATAATAATAAACAAAATTAAAATAAATTAAATTTAAAAAACGTTTACAAATACCAATCATTAAACTCCATAGTTTCGTTCAGACCTTCTGGGTACATGGTTTGGAGTTTAAACATCCATGAGATTTCTCCTCTACAGAGTCTCTTGTACCTATCTCCTCCTCTTTGGGTATAGTCAAATTTTTCAACCCCGATAACTGATAAACCTCTAGGGTCACTATTATGTCTCTCATAAAAATGTCTAGGCACACTAAGATTTTGTATGCCTTTGAGGATATTTAATCTATGCTCCCTAAAACGACATTTTAGAGAGCGAGTGGTTCTACCTACGTACTGGAGTCCACACGGGCACTCCAGCACGTAGATAACGTAGGTAGAATCACAATTGATGAACTGAGAAATAGGGTATATACACCCATTGATATTAGATTTAACACTGGAGGTACCCTTCCCAACAAATTCGCAGGTAAGACATATCGTTTTTCCACATTTAAAACAACCTAGAGGTTTAGATGGTAGCCATGAGGAATCTTTAATGGGCTTCTTCACACTTTTCAGAACACTGGGTGCTAGCAGATTCTGTAAATTACTGTTTTTCTTGTATACTATCTTGGGAACCTGTTCAAGAACATCACTTAGTATCGTGTCCTGTTGTAAAATTCTATGGTTATTCGTAATAATTTTCTTAATCAAATGAGATTTATTGTTGAATTTGGATACATAAACTAAAGAATTATTATTCTTGTTATTGTTTTTGTTTTTATTTTTATTAGTACTTACAAATGGTCTGTCTAATCCAGTTTTACTATGTGAGATTAACAAATCATGTCTATCCTGTTTAAATGCAAATTCTCGTGCTTCATGGACTAAATTTTGAGGATACCCTCTTTCTAGAAAATCATTTGTCATCTTTTTTGCTTGTATTGTAAAATCTTCATCTTTAGTGCAGTTTTGCCTCATTCTACATAGCTGTCCCTTAGGGATATTATTTATCCATGGTTTGTGATGCACACTTTTGTAGTGCAAGTATGTATTTGTATCAACTGGTTTATTGTAATTTGTACAAATAATTGTATTCTTAATAGAGATGGGCGGGTCCGGTTCTCCGAGAACCGAACCCACCCGAACTTTGGGTATCCGAGTACCGAGCTGAGCAGCTCGGTACTCTCCCGCCCATTCCGAATCCAAATCGAGGCCGAACGTCATTGTGACGTCGTCGGATCTCGGGACTCGGTTCTCGCGATACTTCAACTTTATAAATACACGCCTCCACAGCAATCCATCGCCATTTGACAGAGGGAGAGAGCAGGGTGTAGTCATAGGCTAATTAGAGCAGGGACAGAGAATACAATATTGTTCTTGCAATTGCTCTAACCAAAATCGCTAGTGCAGAGAGGAGGATAGAGGTTTATTATTTTTTCTTCATATTTGGCACTCCCCAGCGCTTTTGGGGTGTCCCCCATAATTGTGCATTAATATTTCTGGCTGTCAAAAGTCATATCTGTCAGCAGTATCTACTAAATAATTTGTAGCACACCTCAGTGTTTTTGGGGTGTCCTCCCTAATTGTGCATTAATATTTCTGGCTGTCAAAAGTCATATCTGTCAGCAGTATCTACTCAATAATTTTTAGCACTCCTCAGTGTTTTTGGGGTGTCCTCCCTAATTGTGCATTAATATTTCTGGCTGTCAAAAGTCATATCTGTCAGCAGTATCTACTCAATAATTTTTAGCACTCCTCAGTGTTTTTGGGGTGTCCTCCCTAATTGTGCATTAATATTTCTGGCTGTCAAAAGTCATATCTGTCAGCAGTATCTACTCAATAATTTTTAGCACTCCTCAGTGTTTTTGGGGTGTCCTCCCTAATTGTGCATTAATATTTCTGGCTGTCAAAAGTCATATCTGTCAGCAGTATCTACTCAATAATTTTTAGCACTCCTCAGTGTTTTTGGGGTGTCCTCCCTAATTGTGCATTAATATTTCTGGCTGTCAAAAGTCATATCTGTCAGCAGTATCTACTCAATAATTTTTAGCACTCCTCAGTGTTTTTGGGGTGTCCTCCCTAATTGTGCATTAATATTTCTGGCTGTCAAAAGTCATATCTGTCAGCAGTATCTACTCAATAATTTTTAGCACTCCTCAGTGTTTTTGGGGTGTCCTCCCTAATTGTGCATTAATATTTCTGGCTGTCAAAAGTCATATCTGTCAGCAGTATCTACTCAATAATTTTTAGCACTCCTCAGTGTTTTTGGGGTGTCCTCCCTAATTGTGCATTAATATTTCTGGCTGTCAAAAGTCATATCTGTCAGCAGTATCTACTAAATAATTTTTAGCACTCCTCAGTGTTTTTGGGGTGTCCTCCCTAATTGTGCATTAATATTTCTGGCTGTCAAAAGTCATATCTGTCAGCAGTATCTACTAAATAATTTTTAGCACTCCTCAGTGTTTTTGGGGTGTCCTCCCTAATTGTGCATTAATATTTCTGGCTGTCAAAAGTCATATCTGTCAGCAGTATCTACTAAATAATTTGTAGCACTCCTCAGTGCTTTTGGGGTGTCCTCCCTAATTGTGCATTAATATTTCTGGCTGTCAAAAGTCATATCTGTCAGCAGTATCTACTAAATAATTTTTAGCACTCCTCAGTGTTTTTGGGGTGTCCTCCCTAATTGTGCATTAATATTTCTGGCTGTCAAAAGTCATATCTGTCAGCAGTATCTACTAAATAATTTTTAGCACTCCTCAGTGTTTTTGGGGTGTCCTCCCTAATTGTGCATTAATATTTCTGGCTGTCAAAAGTCATATCTGTCAGCAGTATCTACTAAATAATTTTTAGCACTCCTCAGTGTTTTTGGGGTGTCCTCCCTAATTGTGCATTAATATTTCTGGCTGTCAAAAGTCATATCTGTCAGCAGTATCTACTAAATAATTTTTAGCACTCCTCAGTGTTTTTGGGGTGTCCTCCCTAATTGTGCATTAATATTTCTGGCTGTCAAAAGTCATATCTGTCAGCAGTATCTACTAAATAATTTTTAGCACTCCTCAGTGTTTTTGGGGTGTCCTCCCTAATTGTGCATTAATATTTCTGGCTGTCAAAAGTCATATCTGTCAGCAGTATCTACTAAATAATTTTTAGCACTCCTCAGTGTTTTTGGGGTGTCCTCCCTAATTGTGCATTAATATTTCTGGCTGTCAAAAGTCATATCTGTCAGCAGTATCTACTAAATAATTTTTAGCACTCCTCAGTGTTTTTGGGGTGTCCTCCCTAATTGTGCATTAATATTTCTGGCTGTCAAAAGTCATATCTGTCAGCAGTATCTACTAAATAATTTTTAGCACTCCTCAGTGTTTTTGGGGTGTCCTCCCTAATTGTGCATTAATATTTCTGGCTGTCAAAAGTCATATCTGTCAGCAGTATCTACTAAATAATTTTTAGCACTCCTCAGTGTTTTTGGGGTGTCCTCCCTAATTGTGCATTAATATTTCTGGCTGTCAAAAGTCATATCTGTCAGCAGTATCTACTAAATAATTTTTAGCACTCCTCAGTGTTTTTGGGGTGTCCTCCCTAATTGTGCATTAATATTTCTGGCTGTCAAAAGTCATAACTGTCAGCAGAATCTACTAAATAATTTTTAGCACTCCCCAGTGGTTTGCGCTCAGAATGGATTCAAAGCAGTCCACATATGATCTAAATGAGCAACCAGGTTCTGTCACCAGTCCTGATGTTAGTGTTCCCAGTACGTCATCTGGCCAAGGCGATGTCAAACAACAGAGTGTTTTCAAATTAGTGCAAAAAACAAAAACCAAAAAAAAATTTACTGTATTGAAGCGAAAAAGAAGTGTAACTGAGCAAAAGTTAAGTGACGATAAAAAAAAAATTGCAAGCATGCCATTCTACACACGCAGTGGCAAAGAGAGAATGAGGCCTTCACCTTTGGCTATTAGTGGCAGATCCCAAAAAGTTACCCAGCCTACAATTGGTGCACAACTACTGTTACGCGTCAAAGCTGAGCTGCAAGATAACAGTGAGGCATTACAGGAGAATATTTGCTCTGATTCACAAATGACAACAATCCCTGTGGAGAGTCCATCCAACAGTGGGATGTCTAATCGTGAGCATTCTGCTGATGTGTGCCTTAATAGCCCGAGTGTAGCCGGTGATACCCAAATTGAGGATGCCACTTTGGAATTAGAAGAGGATGAGGGGGAGATTTGTGTAGGCGACGAGGGCGCTAATGAGGATGTTGATGAGGATGAGGTTGTTTGTGTAAGTCCTGCACCAGTGGCAGCAGTTCTGGCACGTGACAAGAAAAAGGCCATTGTCATGCCTGGGCATAAAACAAAAAAATCCACTTCTTATGTGTGGAATTATTTCTACCCAAATCCAGACAACAATTGTATAGCCATTTGTAGTGTATGTGAAGCCACAGTCAGTCGAGGGAGGGACCTTAACCATCTTGGAACCTCGTCTATGTTACGCCATTTAACGAGAGTTCATGGCAAAGTGTTGGGAAAAGCTGAAAGTTCTTCCCAAAAGAATACAAGCACTCCCTCATCAGCTAAGACCCTCCGCTCACCGACATACCGACGGCTACAAAATACACCCACCACACCATCCTCATCAATATCCTCAGTAGCGCTCGGAGTTAGCCCGGCATGCCACTTAAGGCTGGATGACTCCGGCACTATTATTGATTCCTCTGAAGAAAGCGTTAGTCCTGCTGCTGCTGTTGCTGCTGCTGGGGGTGAATCGTCATCCCAGAGGCAGGTGAATAAAATGAGCAGTCCTACATTTCAGCAATTAACTGTGAAACAATCATTTGCGAGGGGAAGCAAATATGACAGCAGTCACCCAGTCGCCAAGCGAATCACAGACGCCATGGCTGCAATGTTAGTGTTAGATCTGCGTCCAATCTCCACAATAAACGCAGCTGGTTTTTCACAGTTAATTGAGGTTTTGTGTCCGCGTTACAGAATTCCATCGCGACAACATTTCTCCCGTAAAGCTATTCCACAACTATACCAAAAAGTGTGTAAAAATGTAGAGATTGCGCTGAAAAATGCCATTCTGCCCACTGTTCACTTAACCACAGATATGTGGACAAGTGGAAGTGGCCAAACCAAAGACTATATGACTGTGACAGCCCACTGGGTTGGTCATTCACCTTCACCAGCAGGAACAGCAGCAGCATGTACACCACTACGTAACATTTGTCACAGGCAGGCCACTCTTTGTATCACCGGCTTCACTAACAGGCATACGGCTGACAATTTGTTACGCAAACTGAGAGATGTGATTGATGCATGGCTTATACCACTCGGACTCTCCCCAGGGTATGTCATTTCAGATAACGCCAACAATATAGTGCGAGCATTACAGCTGGGTGATTTCCAACATATTCCCTGTTTTGCTCACACCATCAACTTGGTGGTGCAGAGCTTCCTACGAAATAACCGTGAGGTGCAGGAGATGCTTTCGGTGGCCCGTAAAATTTCAGGCCATTTCAGGCATTCAGCCACAGCATGTAGGAGATTACAGCAGCTCCAAGAGCAGTTTAACTTGCCCTGCCACCAACTTAAGCAAGAGGTGGTAACTCGGTGGAATTCCACCCTGTACATGCTTCAGAGGATGGAGGAACAGCGCAAAGCCATCCAAGCATATTGCACAAGTCATGACATTGGGAAAGGAGGGGGGATGTATTTCACTCTTGCACAGTGGGGAATCCTTTCAGTGCTGTGCAAGGTGCTGAAACCATTTGAAGTTGTGACATGTGAGGTCAGTGCAGACTCTGCTAGTTTGAGCCAAGTCATTCCTTTAATTAGACTATTGGAAAAGCAGCTTGAGAAAATGAAGGAGGAGCTGAAAGCAAGCAATTCAGCAAAGTATGTTGGCCTTGTCGATCAAGTACTTAATTCGCTTCACAATGATCCTCGAGTTATTAAGATCTTGAACTCGGATCAGTACGTTTTGGCCACTGTGCTTGATCCAAGGTTTAAAACCTACATTGAGTCTTTACTTGTAAATGAGCGAGATGTGAAATTTTGCAAGGAGCTATTGCTCAGCAAGTTGGCCGCTGAACTGGGCCTCGGCTTGACGACGTGTCCTCCTTCACTTTCTCAAGCTGTTGCTCGTAAAAAATTAAATTTCCAAAAAAGAAGCAGGGAAGACACAGGGGGCAGACCAGAACAATTTAACATCTGGGCTGGTTTGAAGGATTTTTCAAAAAAATGTGTCACTTTGCCCATAACTCCATCCAATATGAGTATAAACATGCAAAGGATGGTGGAGGATTACTTTCAAGAGGTAGTTGATATGGAAATGTCAGACAGTCCCTTTCCTTACTGGGAAGAAAAGCAGGCCATTTGGAAACCCATGTACAAACTTGCTTTGCAATACCTAAGCTGCCCACCCTCCAGTATGTACTCTGAACGAGTGTTCAGCACAGCAGGGAACTTAGTCAGTGATCGCCGTAGAAGGTTACTTCCCAAAAATGTGGAGAAAATGATGTTTATAAAAATGAACTACATCTTCCACGAGGAAGGCCTTCACCATCCAAGACATCCAAGCACTGACTGTTCTCTAATGGCGGATTCAAGCGGCGATGAATTGATAGTCTGTGATGATGACGTACACACTGATGAGGGTGAGGATTAAGCTGAAGATGATGCCGATAACATCTTTTTAAAACTTTCTATGTAAGTGTAGGGTGCAATCTACCCCCAAAGAGGAAAGGGACTTGTGGCATTTCCATATCACATACCATCTTGAAAGGCTGCTGTTAGGGCAATTTATCCTTAAGGGTAGGGTGTCATAGACAGAGTGACCCTAAACTGGCTTTGTCCATTTTTCATAATATTGTACAGTCTATAATGGCTGAATTTTTGGGTATTTTATACAAGTGGAGGGGGGCCTAGAGAGACAGAAACCAAACTGGCTTTTTCCATGTCAATTAATATTGTACAGTCTATAATGGCTGAATTTTTGGGTATTTTATACAAGTGGAGGGGGGCCTAGAGAGACAGAGTGACCCCAAACTGTCTTTCTCCATGTCAATTAATATTGTACAGTCTATAATGGCTGAATTTTTTAGTATTTTATACAAGTGGAGGGGTGCCTTGAGAGACAGAAACCAAACTGGCTTTTTCCATGTCAATTAATATTGTACAGTCTATAATGGCTGAATTTTTGGGTATTTTATACAAGTGGAGGGGGGCCTAGAGAGACAGAGTGACCCCAAACTGTCTTTCTCCATGTCAATTAATATTGTACAGTCTATAATGGCTGAATTTTTTAGTATTTTATACAAGTGGAGGGGTGCCTTGAGAGACAGAAACCAAACTGGCTTTTTCCATTTCTTTACATATTTAACTATAAGTGTAGGGTGTAATATACATTCAAAGACGATGGCTGCATTGCCAATATGCATAGATGGAGAGGAAGACAATCTGTTTTGTGTGTAGAATAGGCCTACCAACGAAGAATTAAACTGTTTTTTTGGATGATTTATTACCTCAACAATTAGATTACTTGTCTCTAAAACAGTTGGAGCACTAAATTGGGTTAATTTAGGCCCAAAAACATGGATTTTCCCAAAAAATAGCAAAACAAAACCAAACAAAACCAAAACCAAAACCAAAACACGCAATGGCGGTTTTGCAAAACCAAAACCAAAACCAAAACACGACGGTAATCCAGATCCAAAACCGAATCCAAAACCAAAACACGGGGGTCAGTGACCATCTCTAATTCTTAACTACATCTACTGAGAGTGTGATATCCAAGAAATTAATTGAAGAAAAACTAAAGTGATGCGTGAATGTTAAATTATAATCATTGGTGTTGAGGAATGAAACAAAGTCCGACGCCAACTGTGCACCTCCATCCCAAATGATAAACAAATCATCTATATATCCGCCATAGAGCACCAGGTTCGCCCCGAAGGGGCCACCCCAAATGAGGTCCTCCTCCAGCGCCCCCATATAAATGTTGGCAAAACTCGGGGCAAAACCTATGGCCGATATCAGAATCAGTTTGTTGGATAGCTGAATTTTCTGTCTGGTTTTTATTATATGTACATACTTTTTTATATATAAACATCATTTGCGCAATCTGTTTTTTATATTATATGTGTGTTTTTAGAGGATTGGCATTTCCTCTATTGATCTGCTGCATTTGTTGTTTGTTTTATTTGTTCATATACCAATTAGCGCCGGAGACTACATATATTTTACTAGATATGTGTGTGCTGCAAATAGTGGAACTTTCATACTCACCAGCTACGTCTCGACCCACTTGGCAACTCGGTCTTCCACCGCCATCTTCTGACAGACCGATCTGCTGGGGCAACTGAGGTGTAGAAACCTGTCCCCTCTCTTCTCCTCTGTGTTATTGAAGAGCCGATCCGCCCTCGTCTGTGTGCGTATGATGCGATGATGAAGCCGGCTGCATCTGTAGTACTGGATGAGATGATATGTTAATTCGGAGGAGACACATTGGGTGGTGTGACCAATAAGGGACTAACGACTGGGGTTGCATCCGTGAGATAAGTCAAACACCCAATGGGGGGAGGGAGGCTATGACTCCTGCCAGGCTGTTGCTCCAAAGAGATGTTCTGCGGATCCATATCAGAACCCGCAGACAGACTAGGAAAGGAAGGTCTGGGATAAGAGTGCACATACTAACCTAAAAGCAAGGGGTAGGGGGCAAGCCAATTGTTTTTGTCTCCTAGAATGATCCTATGTCCCCTTGGGGGGGTATGGAAGTGACCCGGCAGGGGCAGTATAGTCTGACATGGGCTCTTTTAAAACAGTGGGGGGGGAAAAGGCCAGTTTGCTGCCCGGTCTGAACCGCTATCAGCCCTATTAAGTGATGATAGTGATGGGGGGACCTGCAGCTGAAACTGCTCCATGCCATGAGATAAAATTACTGGGACTGGCCCCAGCAGCCCAGGGGCTTGGTTCCATGATGACCCAGCTCCCCTCTTCATGGGGGACTTCAAAGAAAAAAACAGAGGTAAGGAGCCCATGCCCAGGGAATGGTAAGGAGACTGCACAACCAAAGCTTGTTGCCTGGTGGGGGAGGGAGTGGCCACTCTGTTATGGTCCCTCAAATTAAAATGATGGGAAAGTGATGGTAGTGGATCCAATATAACTGGCCCCAGTTCTCTATATGGGGAAAACTGACCCTGTGACCATGACATCCCCGCTGTGCCTACTCCCACAACTTCCAGACACTGCCCTCACCTCCAACTGCTGTGTTATCCACTATATCTGCAGAGGAGAAAGCACACCTTCTGCGCGTCATCGTCCTCCTCACATGACTCGGCCCGAGACCGCTAGACGTCCTTGCGGCGCTCGAGTCACGTGCTCCCCGGCCGACGCAAAAACTGGCAGCTTGCCCAGAACCGCCAGAGGGACCCGGCCTTGCAACCCGCCACCGGGTGGAGGAGGAGAGCATAAGTGAGGGAACTGCTTCAAAGGCAGAGGGACCCACGAACATGTGAGGGGGAGGGGGGAAACCCGAGAGCCAGGCAGGAGTAGCCCTACTGCGTTTAGGATGAGTATTGGCCATATTAGCAGAGGGAAAAAAAGGGACAGGGATGTATGAAAAGGGGGAGCAAAATAGCTAGCAATCTGAAAAAGAAAGAAAATTAAGGCAATGAAAACCAGTGATACTAAGCCTGATGTTGCCAGGTATCCGGATCCAGGAAACAGGAATCCCTCTGTCTCCCCTCAATAATATAACATTTGCCAGACACTCCTACTGTATCCCATTGGCTGCTTCTCCTGAGGACTTAACCCTTAAGTGGTGAGTACATGTCAGCAAAAAACACGTGTTTTTAAATGCGTTCGGCTTAATGGCCTCTTTTCTCATAATCCACATAGGCTTTGGATGTATTGTGCAGTGTCTTGTATAGTAAAGCACGGCAGATCTACATCCGAGTTCAACAGCGCAAGTATCTTGAGATGAATATTTTGATGAATTCAGGACTCCACAAAGCCGTCTTGTGTGCGTTTTGAAATAAACGAGCATTGCGCTCAGTATGTATGCCTTGATGAATTAGTCCCCTGTCTTTTGCAATGCTGTTGGTCCTACTTGTCCTTCATTAAGACATGGTGGCACTCAATTAATTGCATGTATCTTTAGCAGTGAACTTGCCTGTGCCTTAGAAAAATGATTGTTGAATGAAAACATTTACTTAAGTGATAAATCTAATTGCTGATTAATTATACTAATTGTAAGTTAAGTAAGCATTAAAATGCTATTGACATTCTTAAAAATGAGTTGAACCTGTTTTAAATTCTGGTAATGGTGTGAATGTATGGATAAAACAATAACACTTCTTGTATACACAAAGATGTTTATATCATAGGCGGCATGGGACAATGTTAATTTAATGTTTAAATTAAATAATTTATAAAAAGAATGCTAGGCCTATTGGTAGTAGAGAAGATTGAACTTCTGTGAATTGTGCAATTTGCATCATGATGTATCAATATTTAACTAGTATAATAAATGAATCTGACCCAAAGCAAAATTGAATTATGGGTAATTTGTTTTATTTATAGTTAAAATGCAGTTCATATATAGTCCCGTTTACAAATACTCAATCGTTTACTTCTGTTGCTAATACAATTCTGTGACAACCAACCTAGTATCATGATATACAATTGTGTCCAAGAACACTAGTTGGAAATCTCTGCTCCAAAACTTGCAAAATGAGTTGTTTATAGGGAATATCCCTACCAGTTACATAAGTTTTCTTTTAATTCATCACTGACATAAGTAGAAGGAGTTGAATTTTGGAATATGTTTCTGCTTTAACAATTTAAATGCTCTTTTTTAATGTACTTGGATTTCTGGGGGCAAATTCAGAAGCAAGGACATTTAACAAATAACCCCAAAAAACACTATGGGACTGATGCATGAAGGCACGTACCTGCTACTTTTGTGCGTATCGCACGCAAAATCACTCTGCGCATGCCCAGAACCAGGACATATGCCCGTGAACGCAGCAACATTCACTGCATCTACATATGCAAAGGACACTTACTACAGCCTACGATTTTGGGGAAGTTTGCCCGTAGTCAATGTACAGTAAGTGCGTGAAAAACTCAAGCACACGCAGCCATGTCAGAATCAAGCTTTGGGCATCTCAAAGTTTCTTTTTTTCTGTCGTATCTCTTGCTCCAGCTGAAGGGCTAGTCTAAGTCCTGAGTATTAGTGATGACAGTCTCGTATGCATGCTATAACATGTGTTTGCAATCAGGAACAAGTGAAAAAAATGATTTTATGTTCAATAGGCATAAAGATCATCCTAATAAATGTATTTCATGGGGAAAAAATAAATAAATAAATAAATATATATATATATATATATATATATATATATATATATATATATATATATATATATATTTAGAAGTGTTAACAAGTAACATTAATTTAATAGTTTTTTTTCTTGTCTGTATGCAAATGTATATCCCACATAGGTATCGTACGAATGCTGCAGTGTCTTGTGTAGTAGAGCAGAGCAGAGCCTATTTATGCACATTTTTAAACAAGCGCACTTTGCGCTCAGAATGCGTGCCTTGATGAATCAGGCCCTGTAGTCCTGCTATTTGTATTAAAAATGTTTGTACAATTCTGTAAATGCAGCAAGTTTTGTACAATATTTAATATACAAACACTGCTGCAAGAAATTGTCAGTGCAGTATTTTCCATCCTTTTTCAATTGGTGGCATGGGAGTTTGGAACTGGCGTTTGGAGGTCTGTAAGAAAACATAAGTAACATGGAATTACACAAGAATGATGTAACCATGCATCATGTAAAATCAAAGTAATCGAACGAAGAATGCAGAGAGGAACAATGTTCTGCGAATATAAGGGCTGATACAGAAAATTTACTGCACCAGTTTTTATAGCATGAAATCTGTCTACACATGCCCATAAAAGTGTGCGCCCACATGTGCACCCATGCAGATTTGCAGAATTTTGACACTTATGCCTGCTTGCATCTAAATAGGTGGGATGTGGCAACATGGGGTCATACATGTCATAAACTTACCTGTTCATGTTCCAGCGCCGTCTGCTGTCGGAAGCCACTCTTCCGGGTATCGGTGGTCACATGATGGGCTATTTAAACTTCACTCTGATACTCGGTGAGTGTCAGATCAACTTGTATGCTTCCTGCCTCCATATTCCTCGTGGATCCTTGTGCTGTTTTGTTACCTAACCTGATTCCCGTGTACCAGCCTGTCTGACTATTCTGATTCCCCTGCGTTAGTGTACCGATCCGGCTTGCTGACGATCCTCCGTTGATATCTTGTGCTCTCGACCAGGCTTGCCTGAGCTTGTATCAGCCTGCTGTTTTATGCTTCTGCCATCCGATCGTGTACCGAACTCAAAATCCCTTCACGCTGAGACCGCCTCCTGATTCTATACCGTGCCGCCCCATTGTGTCAGGAACCCCTCAGCCAGTACAGCACACCCGGAGTCTGCTCTGACAGTCTGGTGTTCGCTGGAGCCCCTAGTGATGGGGACAGACTTGGCCGCAGACTACAGAGGGTCGTGTGGTGTGCACCGGCAGCGGGGAACCCAGGAGTAGAGGGTAATGGCAGATAGCAAATCCAAGGAACAGGCCGAGGTCAGGGGTCACTTGCTGGGAAGAATCATCAGAAAACACGCCAGAGGTTGAGGTCACAAGCAAACTGGAAGAACGGTAAACACGCCAGAGGTCGGGGTCACAGGAAACACAATCAGAGTCCAAATTCAGGCCAGGGGTCATACACGGGTAAACAGAGATCCAAAAGGCTAGCAGCAGGAGCACAGCAGCAGGCAGCAACACAGTAACTGGAAGCTATAACCGGCAGGGAGGCTAAGCCCTCCCTGCCTTAAATACAGAAGTGAACCAATGAGAGCCTAGCTCTCTCCTTGCAGTCTGACTGGCCACTGATAAAATAATTAATTAGCTCGCAGGCTTGTAAGCATATTGCGCATGCGCCAGCTGCCCCATGGTGCCGGGACACGGCGCTGAACTTACTTAGCATCCGGCCATTGCTATGGCAACGGTCGGCTTGGCCCCGGAAGTGACGTCCCGGTCATCATAGCGACGGCCGGGACGCAGGCAGGGGAGTCGCGGCGGCTGGGCACCGCCGCGGCTCGTGACAACCAGATCCGGTTGTCTATGAGTGCCCTACTCTCTACCTTCAATTTCAATTCATTCATCTCACCCTAATGGTGTCAAAGTCAGTTTTAAATACTGCCTGCTTATTGCTGATAAGAGAAACAGGAGGAAGAGGGCAGCCAGAGGAGAAACTGGCCATTAACAGGAGCTGGGGGAGAAGCGCCCAACGCTACGCATGCAACCCATGGCGCTCAGACAGCCAGGGAAAGTTGTGTCCCTGTTGCCTGATAACAGGACTCCCACAGCTGAAAATGACAGGCAACCATCCCCCTTGCATAGAGCGATGCAGGGTTGATGCTTAATGATTTTCATTTCTATTGTTTGCTGTTGTATTCCAGCATTTGACACTGTTGTATTGGAACAGTTTTGTTTAATTGTCCATTGTGGCTTGTTAGTGTGTCATATTTAATTAGAGTAGTGCACTATAGCTGGTCTGTAGTTGTAGGTTGCGTAGCATAGTGACCACATAGTTGTTGTTAAGGTAATTGCACATTATTAGACTAATGTAGGTAGTAAACATTGCCCAAGTAGGGGGTTTAGCACACTGTGGAAGGGATTGTGTTGCATCTTTTGCATGTGAAACAAGAGGAGGTGATGATCTTCAATCAAGGAAAACCTGTGCAGTTCATAGTGAGTAACTCGGTCCTATGCAGCATTTGTTATTGGTTTTGCCCTTGCACTTGTGCTAGTGAGGTATCTATGTGGGAATAATTTCTGTGATGGACACCTGTAGCCTTTGTCTCCAGGCTAAAGCAACAGTATGTGGCCAAGGTGCCTCATTCCAGCCATATGTATTGTAATCACCCAGTCTGTGCATATCCAGATATTCAGTTTTTTCTCGTTGGCAGGTTGACACGTCGAGTACAGGTAGGACTCATTACAGTAGCTCCAGAAAATATTCTGATTGAAAATAATAAAGATATTTCATTAAGGTCCAATTTACTACCACTTTAGGACCACCTACTTTCATAATTGCCTACTTTTTAAAAAAAACATATAATTTGTGCAAGTAACACACGTACCATAAGTACACGTAAGTGGCATGTCTATCTCCAACCCTGGGCATATCTAATGCTGCCCAGCACCACCAGGTTGAACTTACAATTATTGCTTGCTGCATGCCACCAGAGGTAGTTTGTGTTTGAGTGGCATGCGGGCTGAGTCTCTATAGTGTAGCAGGGCAAACGAGAAGATTATTTTTATTTTATTTTAAAAGTTATGGCGACGCCGGCAATAGCCTAGTAGCGCAGCAGTGAAATTACTGCCGCACTGCATGGCACTACTTAGTATAGGTCACGTGCTCGGACTTAGGAACTACCACCATAATTGTGGCAGAGAGGAAGGACTTCATGTGGAGAAGTAATCCTTCACGTTGGGAAATGGTATGTGATGAATCATCTCGCACATATGAATACACTGGCATTAAAATTTGGCAATTAGGACGTGTGGCTAACGCAAGTAAGACGCAAGTCAGTAAACTGCTGGGAAAATAAAAGTAATTGCACCAAAAAAAGTCTTCATATTTGCAATTTTAAGTGTGTTTAACTTTTATTGTGCATTTTCTTGAACACTTTTTCCATTTCATTGTGTCTGACGCAGTTGAAAATATACACTTATCTCAATAGGGACAAATGTTAAACGCAATAAGATAAACTTATGAAGCATTTACATATGCGTTTCCATGTATGTATAACAATGCATCACAGTCGAAGAAGATGACAACCTTTTGTTTTGCCAAAAACGCAATTATTTTAAAAACACAATGTGGTTTATATGCAGTTCAAACTAAAGTCTGTACATAGCCTTACTTTATCTCCTCTACATTCTCATATCAGAACACGCTATTTAACGATATCATTTATGGAAACATCAATGAAGATTGCCCAATAATGTGTTCTACAAGGATATCAAAAACTCCCTGTGGTTTCATATGTTCATATTGTTGTAGCAATAGTTGTCGACTTCTAGTCATACTTGCCAACTTTTAGTACCAGAGGTAAGGTCATGTGGCAAATAAGACAGGATTTCATTTACGTCACTACTGCCCTATCCCCTGCCGTGCAAATCAAATATTATATATATATATATATATCTAATATATAAATGTCTAGTGGCGTGTGTTAGTCTGTCTGTGTGTGTGTGTGTGTGTAAAAAACAAAACCAAGCTGCAGCGTCACCTGCTGGGCGGAGTTATACACTGACCTACTAAATTCTCAGTGTGTGTGGAAAAAAAAATTCAGAAAGGGCTGAAATTTGGTATACTAAGATGTTTTTAATTTGTTAATTTAATTTGTTAATTGTTAAAAGTGTTTATAAAGATTTAAAAAATATATATATTTATTTCTTGAAGGAGAAGTGACAGTGGGGAGTGGTTGGTGGTTGAGGCCTGGGTTATGGCCCAAATGCATGACAAGAACCTTTTTAACACCTTAAGCAGCTTGATTTGACTAGAATGCATGAGTATCATGCACGGGTTAACTTGTATATATATATATATATATATATATATATATATATATACACACATATATACACATAAATAAATAAATATATATATATATATATATATATATGTATATATTGATGCATACATGAACAGCTTCTTGCTGAGTAAGCAATGTTGCTATTGTTCCATCACAATAAAATAGCATGCACTTCCATCAGGATGACACCAGGACACTTAACACTGGCTAGGCACAGTCCTCCTGTCTACACGCTGGCCACTGTCTGCTATCGGTCGCCTTGCACATATGCACAATACTGATTTATATACACAAAACCACTCCCTTTGATCAAATTACCTCATTAGACCACCTGTGTGTGTCCAGCCTAGCAGTTTTATCGTGCAAGGTCTTAACCCTGAATGTAGCCTTCCCCTGCAGACTGTCAGCTGAATAGCTAGTTCCTCTCTTAGAGACCAGTGGCAAATCATTCCTTGGTCACATATCCCTCCCCTTAGGGTCACCAAGTAGAGTGGCACGGACTTTGCGAGGAGAGCAAATTTCCATGAGAATGCATCTGCTTTTGTGTGCAAATTTCCCGGTCTATGTTCTATTCCATTTGACTGAACTTTGACCAAACCTTGTCCAATGACCTATCTCAAATGCTTGGCCTGTTCCATCACCACCTCAAGTGGCCTCTCAACCTCTCCTACCAGCATATGAATGAAGATTTTCTCTTATTGCCACTTGAGAACACTATGCTGAAACAGCCTCTCTCTCTCTCTCTCTCTCTCTATCCCCCTCTCCCCCTCCTAACCCCTTATTTTTGTAAAAGGACTCCTATCAGCCCTTCATAATTATGGATGTTCAGTGACAGTGATAGGTTTTCTGGCATCAAGAAGAAGCCCTACACAACCTTTTTACGGCTAAGCCAGTAAAACCTGTGTAGAACTTGTTCCCTCGTTTTACCTTACCCTAAGTGTCCGTCACCCACTTTGGTGTGTGCAGTTTCTAACCCTAAGGGTACAGGATCTTGTGGAACTACCAATTGTTCTACCTTCCTCCCCTTCATAACAGCAATTCAAAACAATACATTATTTTTGACCACATATGAAGGCATTGTTATGGGTGCTATAAGAGAAGGACAACACTATCAGTAATCCCTTCCCAGCATCCCAGGTACTTATCTGATCCTGAGGGACGACTATGGGAAATACTGTACACTCCTCACTTAGAACACCGTGGTCCCACCATGTCATACGGAACCCTCAGAAATTGTTATAGGGAAGAAACTAGACAGGTTACTGAAGGGTAGAAATACCGGAGAGAAGGAAAGGGGTGTCCGAGCTGACAGCAGAGAGTAGAGACACTTCACTCTTCCTCGACTGCCAACACCTCGTTTTGTTCTAGGCCTGGGCGGGGGACTATGAATAATCGGGAAAGGGAAGATTTCCGTTCTAGTATCCTACTCACTGTTTTACAGCTGAGGGCCCCACCACGATAGAGACGAAATCGAAAGATGGTACTAGGAATGTACCAAGGAGTACCAAGGAATGGTCGCCTCCTCTTGATGGACATCTGCAACCATCCTAACCAGTGCCTAGGAAACAGGGGAGACACAACACAGCTCATTCACAGAGCTATCTGCTGTCTAAGGTGTTTCTCACACACTTGTACTAGCTACAGAAACAATGAAGCAGCGCACTGATCCTAACAAGAAAACTAGGTATTTAGCTACTGAGCAACTATAACAATTCTTGCACTAGATGTGATGCAGTAGATTGGCTTGAACGCCACAGCAACACAGACACCGATACCAAAAGATGAAACAGGAAATACGGATACCAAAAGCAAACCTTTAATGGGGACTTGACTCCTGGAAACTGGAAAGAAATGACTCAAAAAAATACACACAGTAACATACATATATAAAGTACAATGCAATACCTTAAAGTGACCACTACACAAATGGCCACTTATTTACTGCACAGGGGAATAGACCTGGCACAGTCTCACTATGGGAACTACCACCTACGGTTGTCAGCCTAATACCACTTCAAATGTTAACTGCTGCACAGACTAGTCCTGCATGTTAAATTTTCCCCAGGCTTTCCTGTTCCTATTACTGGGCCCACAGGCCTAAAGCATGGATTAATTTGCCACCACAGGCCTCAAGCCTGAATTAGTTTAGTGTCATAGACCTAATACCTGTATTATTAACCCAATGAAAATACTGCTGCCAAAAGGGCCAAGTGGTGACAAATGGTTAGTGTCTTCTGCCCAAGTGTAGGGAGGGAAGAGTGCAGGTATGGACCTGGAAGAGGTTCACAAGCAAGGGCCTTACCAGGCTGCTGTATTTACCTCATGATTTGCCAACGCAAGGCATGAAAACTGACGCTACTGTCAGTATTCTTTTCTGGCAGTGGTGCTCCAGACGTTGACAAGGACTCCCTGCTGTTGCTTTAGTCTTCGTTTGTTCCAGACTCTTCAGATGGCGGTCCCTATACTCCTGTATGCCGCTTGGGACTTTTCTTTCTTTTTTCTTCTGTCGTTTTCTTTTCTTGACCTGTCGACTTCTTTACGGCAGTTTTGTCCCCTTGACTCTCATCGTCCAACTCATACTGCACTGTGCGGGACTGCTATATATTAGTTGTCATGTCAATCAGAGTCAAAAATTCAAATAGCCGGTAGTGAGCCCTGATTGACTCACTGTTCTGCCCACTAATTGGTCGGCAGCAAATCGGCAATGCCATAATCTCTAAGGGGCACCCTCTCACAGCATGCAGCCTGCCAAGTTGATTGGTCACGCAATATCTTCAACATTAGTAAGCAAATTAAAGACATGGGGGTAAATGTATCAATCTGCGGGTTCTTCAACACCCGCGTGTTCAGCCTCTTCCGCGATTACATTTCAAGCGGTGCTGCATTGTAAAGGGAAGTTAACCCTTTACAATGCAGTGCCGCTTGAAATTTAATCGCGGAAGAGGCTGAACATGCGGGTGTTGAAGAACCCGCAGATTGATACATTTACCCCCTGCTGTAATGTCTATAAATAAAGTCTGTAAATCATTTCTCTGGCCATATGCAAAGTTTGGCACATGCAACAGTGCTAGATAATCAAATCTGTCTATACCATCACCAACAGGCAGGGAGGGTTCATCCACGACATCACCAGACAGCGCCGATTTTGACTGTCCAGGCTTCCATGAACGGTGATAGCATAGTGCTCCCAGGATAGCATAGAGGGTTGTCAATTCCCTAAGACCAAGGTTCAAACACTATGGTTTCTTTGGTAGATCCTTTAAGACCAGTCTCCTGACTGTTGAATCTGCTGCCTAAATGTCCGGCCGGACTTGCTCACAGAGAACCTCTTTAAAGAGTGGAAAGTCAATACCTTTGAGGTTTGGCATTTGAGATAATGGCCAAAAGAGTCCTTTTCAAACTCTTAATTGCCCCATGTGTGTAGCATACTTTAACTCTCTCACTTGGCTCCAGCAAGGACAAAGCTGGAGACCAGAATATGTTCACTCCCAGAGTCCACAACAATCTTGCTGTTCTCCAGCACACTTTAATTAAAAAGGATCCACTGGTTACGAAACTCCAAAAACAGCAACTAAGAAAAATAGACTCAGCCTGGGCAAATGAACAATTCATAGATTTTTGGGGTCTAGTGCACTTGGCTTTAAAGTGTCCAAGCTCTATGCACTTGAAACACCTCTGGTCAGACACCGTTACAATGAACCTTGATGTGCATACGTGTCCTCTTTGAGGATTTGAACACACTCATTCTTGGTGTTTACTAAGTCCCTCAGAAAGGATGTTAAGGCCACAGATTGGTCACGTTCCTCAGCATACTTATCAGAAAGAGTCTTTTCTTCATGGAGCAGTCGTTCAAGCTTGTCATGCTTTACAGCCAGATGAAGTCACTTTAACTTACACTCCACAAGTTACTTTGCAGACTCTCTTGATATGTGCACCTCTTGCTGAACCATGACAAACTTTTGTTGCAAAACAGCAATTTCTTGGTCTTTCTCTAGAGCAGTGATGAGCAAACTACGGCCCGCGGGCCTGATCCGGCCAGCCAATATTTTAAAAAATTTCATTAAAATATGCATAAAATTATTAGGGCCGACCCTGTGTGTCAGAACCTTCATTTTTAGTCCTTCCCAGCTATTTCCTCCATTACACTTCATCCTCCTTCCTAAAAGGACACTTCGTATGTCAATCACTCCAAAACCTGCCCGCCCCCTAATGGTTAAAAGTCATGTGAGAAGAGATGGGCTGGGCCATATACTAAGGCGGATTTCGATTGGTTGCTGTGTTGTCAGTTAGTGGCTCACCAGAAAGACGGATCTGCAACAACCTGCTGAAATAAGTGCTGTGTCTGTACGATCGCTGCACTTATAGAGGTAACACTGCTATATAACACCCTTCCCTCACATTTAAAAAATCTGTATTATATATAGAGATGGGCGGGTCCGGTTCTCCGAGAACCGAACCCACCCGAACTTTGGGTATCCGAGTACCGAGCTGAGCAGCTCGGTACTCTCCCGCCCATTCCGAATCCAAATCGAGGCCGAACGTCATTGTGACGTCGTCGGATCTCGGGACTCGGTTCTCGCGATACTTCAACTTTATAAATACACGCCTCCACAGCAATCCATCGCCATTTGACAGAGGGAGAGAGCAGGGTGTAGTCATAGGCTAATTAGAGCAGGGACAGAGAATACAATATTGTTCTTGCAATTGCTCTAACCAAAATCGCTAGTGCAGAGAGGAGGATAGAGGTTTATTATTTTTTCTTCATATTTGGCACTCCCCAGCGCTTTTGGGGTGTCCCCCATAATTGTGCATTAATATTTCTGGCTGTCAAAAGTCATATCTGTCAGCAGTATCTACTAAATAATTTGTAGCACTCCTCAGTGCTTTTGGGGTGTCCTCCCTAATTGTGCATTAATATTTCTGGCTGTCAAAAGTCATATCTGTCAGCAGTATCTACTAAATAATTTGTAGCACTCCTCAGTGCTTTTGGGGTGTCCTCCCTAATTGTGCATTAATATTTCTGGCTGTCAAAAGTCATATCTGTTAGCAGTATCTACTAAATAATTTTTAGCACTCCTCAGTGTTTTTGGGGTGTCCTCCCTAATTGTGCATTAATATTTCTGGCTGTCAAAAGTCATATCTGTCAGCAGTATCTACTAAATAATTTTTAGCACTCCTCAGTGTTTTTGGGGTGTCCTCCCTAATTGTGCATTAATATTTCTGGCTGTCAAAAGTCATATCTGTCAGCAGTATCTACTAAATAATTTTTAGCACTCCTCAGTGCTTTTGGGGTGTCCTCCCTAATTGTGCATTAATATTTCTGGCTGTCAAAAGTCATATCTGTCAGCAGTATCTACTAAATAATTTGTAGCACTCCTCAGTGCTTTTGGGGTGTCCTCCCTAATTGTGCATTAATATTTCTGGCTGTCAAAAGTCATATCTGTCAGCAGTATCTACTAAATAATTTGTAGCACTCCTCAGTGCTTTTGGGGTGTCCTCCCTAATTGTGCATTAATATTTCTGGCTGTCAAAAGTCATATCTGTCAGCAGTATCTACTAAATAATTTTTAGCACTCCTCAGTGTTTTTGGGGTGTCCTCCCTAATTGTGCATTAATATTTCTGGCTGCCAAAAGTCATATCTGTCAGCAGTATCTACTAAATAATTTTTAGCACTCCTCAGTGCTTTTGGGGTGTCCTCCCTAATTGTGCATTAATATTTCTGGCTGTCAAAAGTCATTTCTGTCAGCAGTATCTACTAAATAATTTTTAGCACTCCTCAGTGCTTTTGGGGTGTCCTCCCTAATTGTGCATTAATATTTCAGGCTGTCAAAAGTCATAACTGTCAGCAGTATCTACTAAATAATTTTTAGCACTCCCCAGTGGTTTGCGCTCAGAATGGATTCAAAGCAGTCCACATATGATCTGAATGAGCAACCAGGTTCTGTCACCAGTCCTGATGTTAGTGTTCCCAGCACGTCATCTGGCCAAGGCGATGTCAAACAACAGAGTGTTTTCAAATTAGTGCAAAAAACAAAAAACAAAAAAAAAATTTACTGTATTGAAGCGAAAAAGAAGTGTAACTGAGCAAAAGTTAAGTGACGATAAAAAAAAAATTGCAAGCATGCCATTCTACACACGCAGTGGAAAAGAGAGAATGAGGCCTTCACCTTTGGCTATTAGTGGCAGATCCCAAAAAGTTACCCAGCCTACAATTGGTGCACAACTACTGTTACGCGTCAAAGCCGAGCTGCAAGATAACAGTGAGGCATTACAGGAGAATATTTGCTCTGATTCACAAATGACAACAATCCCTGTGGAGAGTCCATCCAACAGTGGGATGTCTAATCGTGAGCATTCTGCTGATGTGTGCCTTAATAGCCCGAGTGTAGCCGGTGATACCCAAATTGAGGATGCCACTTTGGAATTAGAAGAGGATGAGGGGGAGATTTGTGTAGGTGACGAGGGCGCTAATGATGATGTTGATGATTATGATGCAGCCAGATACCAAATTGCCTTTCTCAATTTCTATTTATATTCTATACATATAACGGCTGAATAGTTTTCTATTTTACTCCTAGTGGAGAGAGGATCTGATGCAGACAGATACCAAACTGCCTTTGTCCATGTCAATTAATATTGTACAGTCTATAACGGCTGGATTTTTTGGTATTTTATACAAGTGGAGGGGGGCCTAGAGAGACAGAAACCAAACTGGCTTTCTCCATGTCAATTAATATTGTACAGTCTATAATGGCTGAATTTTTTGTTTTTTTAAAAAAGTGGAGGGGGCCTATAGAGACAGAAAGCAAACTGTCTTTTTCCATTTCTTTACATATTTAACTATAAGTGTAGGGTGTAATATACATTGAAAGACGATGGCTGCATTGCCAATATGCATAGATGGAGAGGAAGACAATCTGTTTTGTGTGTAGAATAAATGAAGGCCTACCAACGAAGAATTAAACAGTTTTTTTGGATGATTTATTACCTCAACAATTAGATTACTTATCTCTAAAACAGTTGGAGCACTAAATTGGGTTATTTTAGGCACAAAAACATGTATTTTCCAACAAAATAGCAAAACAAAACCAAACAAAACCAAAACCAAAACACGCAATCGCGGTTTTGCAAAACCAAAACCAAAACCAAAACACGACGGTAATCCAGATCCAAAACCGAATCCAAAACCAAAACATGGGGGTCAGTGACCATCTCTAATTATATATTTCGATATTTGAGTGTTTTAATAAATTATATTGGCCCGCCTAAAGTTTTTCTTTTTTATTTGACCCTCTCCTGAAAAAGTTTGCCCATCACTGCTCTAGAGCAATGTCTTTAAGAGCTTCCACCACTTTTCCTCTTTCTTCATATGACTTTTTCAATTAATTCAATTCATCTATCAAGACTTCAAAAACCACAATTTCCTGCTCCTTCTGCTACAATTTCTCAGCAGTTTCTTTAAGAGCCTCCACTGCATTTCCTCTTTCTTCATATAACTCTCGCAATACATGCCAATCATTTCTCAAGGACTCAGAAACAGCTTCTTGGACTTTTATCTTTTCATAATAGCTTTAAATTCCATATTTCTTATACAAGACAGCGGTTTTGTTCTCTCAAAGCTTTCTCCAAGCAATCATACTCTTCCCTGGCCATATACTCTCTCCCAGGTAACACCAGGTTTGTGAAGGGAGCAAGAGATTTTCCAACTTTATCTCCACTCTGCATACTCCAGTGTAGGTTTTGCAAATCATCCTACTAGGACTAAGCTTCAAACACACCTGTTTGTAAACTTTCTTTTTGGAATATTTTATTATTTTTCTTGCCCATCTTTAGCTGTAGCAAAGACAATTTGTGCTGGCAATAACTACTCTTTGTTCTCTTACAGCTTTTTAACACTTTCCATAGGCAATTAGCAAAACACACAAACAAATAGCAAACTTCTGTGCACAGAGTTTTTCCCTGACAAAACTAAAATCACAATTAAGTAAACGACCTGATGTGGCGCTATAACAACCAATCATTTTGAAAACTTTTGATTTCTTTGCAAAACGAAACAGGAGCTAAATAGTTCACAATTATGTTGTTCCATTCTCTGTCTCTCCACAGACAAAATATTATCTTTTTCTGCAATACAGCAATCTCCCCACTGCAAATGATATCTTTATAACAGTTTGGTGTATGATATTGGTATTTAATACATTTCACTCACCACCATTGTATCTGGTTGGCTGGGTGGTGTGCTTTGGCTGTCCATTGCGACCACGCTTCTTACACCACTTGTGACACAAGTACCCCTCTGCTAAAGCATACACAAACAGCTTCTTGCTGAGTAAGCATTGGTTTTACTGTTACATCATAATACAACAGCATACACTTCTGTCAGAAAGACCCCAGGCAACCTAACATTCCCTACACATAGTTCTTATGTTTGACACTGGCTGCTGTCTGGCATCGGTCACACTGCATATATGCACAATACAGGTTTATATGCAAAGTAAACCCTTCCTTTGGTCTAATTACCTCACTAGCCCCATTCTCCACCAATGTGTGTGTCTTACGCTGCAGAGAATTAACCCTGTCTGCGGCATTTACCTGAGGACTCCCCACTGAGCACATAACTCATCTCTAAGTGGCTTGTGACAAACCACTCATTTTGTCACATATATATATATATATATATATATATATATATATATATATATATATTGTGAGAAAGAACAGTATTCACAGGAATCCGACACAGGTATGCTGAACCATTTAACTGTTTATTAGCATTTGTCAAGATGGCAAAACAGTTCCGACGCTGGTTCAGCAGTTATTTCCAGAAACAGTGCACAAAAATCCCCACCACCTACATCTGGCTAGACATTTGTTCCCTGTCTGCAAGCCGGCCACTTACTGCATCGGTGGTCCCTCCCACACATACAGACTGTGTGTGTGTGTCCTAAAAGAGGATCCCAGAGAACCTTTAACCCTGTCTGCAGCTTGCTGCTGCAGACTAGCTGTCTTTTTATCAGATCCCTTATAGTGGAACTGTGGGATATTTTCCACATACCCCTACCCTTAGCATCGCCAACCTTGGTGACACTGACACTGCGGAGAGCGCATCCTGGCAGGAAAGGGCATCTGCATTTGTGAGTCATCCGTTTGGAGATATAATCTCCTGCTGAACTCTTGTGCTTGGAGTATTTGTGTCGAACACATAGCCACCCGAAGATCCCGCTGGGCCGCCTCCGCTGCTTCCGACCAGACCAGCTTGTCTGGACAAGGCTTTTTTAAGAGCTCTGTAAGAGAAGCAGCCCTAGTGTAAAAATTAGCCATAAACCGGTGATAGTAGCCCACTAGGCTCAGAAAGGTTCTCAGCTGGGTCTTCTGCACAGGCTTAGGCCAGTCTCTGACAGTCTTTACTTTATCCACTTGGGGTTTGACTTGCCCTTGTCCCACAAAATACCCTAAGTATTTGGCCTCACGCATAGCTAATGCGCATTTTTCCAGATTGGCGGTTAGACCCGCCTCCCTAAGCGAGGATAATACTGCCTCCACTTTGGGAAGATGTGTCTCCCAGTCCTGGGAGTGGATGACTTTATCATCTAGGTATGCAGCTGCATTTTCCTGGTGTGGTTTTAGGAGATGATTCATAGCTCTTTGGAAGATGGCGGGAGCCCCATGTAGCCCAGAAGGCAGAACTCTATACTGGAACAACCCATCTGGGGTTGAAAAAGCTGTCTTAGCCTTTGCAGATGGTGTTAGGGGAATTTGCCAATAGCCTTTTGTTAGATCTAATGTTGTGAGGTACCGACTAATGGCTAAGGTTTCCACTAATTCATCAATGCGGGGCATCGGATATGTGTCAAAATGGGAGACTTCGTTTAACTTCCTAAAATTGTTGCAAAAACGAATACTCCCGTTTGGCATGGCCACTAACACAGTGTGGCTATACCAGTTGCCATTGGATTCCTCAATGACATCAAGATCCAACATTTTTCTAGTCTCCTGATTCACTGCTACATGTCTAGCTTCAGGAATGTGGTATGGTCTTACTCTCACCATCACCCTTGGAGGTGTAACTATGTCGTGTTTTATGAGCATGGTATGGCCTGGCACTTTAGAAAACATGTCAAGGTTCCTCTGAACCATTTCCTCAGTCTGTCGCCTCCACCTTGGGGACAGATCATCCCACATGGGAACTTTATTTTCCTGCACAACTGCGTTTACTAATGCGGCTTGTGACTCCTCCCTATCATGCCAAGATTTCAACAGGTTGACATGATATGTCTGAATAGGTTTTCTCCTGCCTGACTTCATAATTAACAGGCCCCACAGCCTCAATCACCTCATATGGCCCCTGCCAATGGGTGAAGAGCTTACTCTCTTGTGTGGGTACCAGGACCAGAACTTTGTTACCTGGTTGGAAAGCCCTAACTACAGCTGACTTATCATAGTTTCTTTTTTGTCTCACCTGTGCCTCATATGTTGTTGCACCAAAGGGGTGCTCTTCCCCAACCTGTCATACAGCTGGGACACACACTGGATCACATTGGGTTCTTTTGGACTCTGTCGTTCCCAGCCCTCCTTGAGAACATCCAAAACGCCCCTTGGCTGCCTGCCATACAACAATTTGAAGGGGCTGAACCCGGTAGATGCCTGAGGCACCTCCCTCACTGCGAACATTAAATAGGGTAATAGCACATCCCAGTCAATTTTTTTCTGCGCCACTGCCACCCTCACCATATGTTTGAGTTCCACTAACCCGTCAGTCTGCGGGTGATATATTGATGTGCATGACGTTTCTACTTTTAACAACCGCCATAGCTCTTTCATTGGATGGAACATAAAGGGAGTACCCTGATCAGTCAAGATTTCTTTGGGGGTACCCAACCTGGTACAATACAGAAGGAGTTATTTTGCTATTGTACTGGACTTTATATTGTGCAAAGGTATAGCCTCGGGATACCTGGTGGCATAGTACACTATGACCAATACATACTTATGGCCTCGGGCCGACTTCTTCTCTAATGGGCCTACCAAATCCATACCAATATGCTCAAACGGGGTCTGCACCACAGGGATGGGAACTAGCGGGGCCCGATAGTCTGGCTTCTAACATGTTCTCTGACATACAGGACATGTTCGGCAAAACCTTTCTATTGCCTCGTACACTCCTGGCCAATAGAACCTGAGCAATATCTGTTCCCGTGTTTTATCCTCCCCCAAATGCCCCCCACACAGATGTGTATTTGCAGTTTTGAGAACAAGTGATGTATGGATTTGAGGCACTAACAATTGCTCTACAGTTCTACCATGTACATTAGCAACTCTATACAACAGATCATTCTTTACCATATAATAGGCAATACCTTCTGCAGGCTTGTTAGCCTTCTCTACCCCATTAATCTCAACCACATTCTTATAGACATTAGCTAAGGCAACATCTCCAAGTTGGTCTCAGCCAAAGTCTCTTAGTAGGAACAAGTTAGACAATCCTTCCCAGTCTGAGTCCTCATTGGGAGGCGTAGCCCCTTCACCCGATGTCTCGCCAACGAACGATGTCAGGATCCAGTTCTGCGTTGGCTCTTGTGCAGCTCTTCTTTGTCAATGTTCCCATCCTCTTAAGAGGTGTATTTTCCTGAATTGTCTGGTTCAGGTTTCGTAGTAGATCCTGGCATTTTTCATTTTCTGTTTCCTCAAGCTCCTCCATCAAGGCTGGACTTTCGGCCGGTGCTTCAATTGTCGACATGTCCGGCTGGATTCGCTCCTGGAAGATCTGCTTGAAAGTCTCTGCCCGAGATTAAATTGTATGGCAGTTTTGGGGCAACATTTTTTTCAGTTGACATGTGCTTTAAAACCTTTACTGGTAAATAACAAACAAACCAGAGAAAGAAAAAAATTAGATTTTTTTTTTGGAACACACCCAACTCACAGTTTGAACCTTTAATAAGTGTGGCACTAAAATGACCAGCAATGTTTAGCTTCTGCTTTCTTTTTTAACCAAAACAGCTGCTAATCATTTCCCAGTACAAAGGTTTGTCTCTTTACAGCAATACATTTGAAACAAAGCAACAGCTTGAGGTATTATAGTGGTTTTTAACAGACTCCACTGTTCACCTTTGCGTCTGGAGGGAAAGCGGCTGTGTTTTAGCTGTCCTACAGCTCCCATGATGGCACCACATGCAAGAATGTACGGAATTTACAGGAATCCGACACAGGTATGCTGAACCATTTAACTGTTTATTAGCAGTTGTCAAGATGGCAAAACAGTTCCAACTCTGGTGCAGCAGATATTTCCAAAAACAGTGCACAAAAATCTCCACCACCTACACCTAGCTAGACATTTCTTCCCTGTCTGCAAGCCGGACACTTACTGGCATCGGTGGTCACACTCCCACATTCAGACAGTGTCTTTATCCTCCACCCCAAGCACTACAACAAATAACAGTAAAGCAAAACCAAGCACACCCATGTGGAACACCTGTGTGTGCTAAAAGAGGATCCTAGGGAACCTTTAACCCTGTCTGCAGCCTGCTGCTGCAGCCTAGCTGTCTTTTTATCAGATCCCTTATAGAGGAACTGTGGTAAAGAGGCATATTTTCCACAATATAATATATATATATATATATATATATATATATATATATATATATACACACACATGATGTACATATATATATATATATATATATATATATATATATATATAGAAAGAGAGAGCGGGATAGATCCCCGATGTCCAAATAATTAAACAGATCACAGATCAGCACAAGCTTAGGGAAGGTTTAACATTCAATGAAGAAAAAGAACGTTACATAGGCATGCTTGTGCTCGTTTCTTCTTTTTTTCTTGAACACTGTGGATCTATTTTTATTATATATATGAATAGAAAACATTGAAATTACACAACCTGCAAATATTTGGATAGTAAAGGGTAAAAATCAGGAGAAGAGTTTTGTAATATTTTAACACATCCGCTGCCACATAAACCAGGACTTTGTGGAAGAATATAATACTGCTGAGATCTAATGTATAGCAAGAGTTAAATTCCACATCTGGCATGTAACTGGAGTGTATTCCCCCACTGAACAATTTCAAACCTAAAACCAGCATTTAATATCGAGCTGCTAATTGCTTCCTTTACAAGTGAAGTTTCCTGGGGCAATGCATTATCTGCGTGTCAGATACATACAGACATACAATTGGTAAGGTCTGTTGTTTCGTCTTAGGGCACAGCTATATTTTATTTTTGTACATTATTCCTTTTTTCTTTTTTTCCTTCTATCTCTTTGTGGTTGTCAATGCAGTGACTAGTTTGCTCTGGACTATTGTGGCATGTTACACATAAGGGATGCAACATTGTAGCTGTATTTAAATACATAGTGGTAGGCACAAAATAATCCACAATTATTCCAACATATTACTGTATAAATCTATTCTTTTTTAAGCAATAGTTGTGTAGCACTATACACAGAATGGAAGTCTCAAAAGCGAAAAGGTTAGGCATGCAGCTTGACGTACTCTGGGTACATCATTCAGTAATTCTGCTGTGTGCATCTTGTGCCAGATGCAGATGTTTGAATCTTGTGTTAGATGCATATGTTACAAGCTTGAACATATTTGAGTGCATCTGATTTAGTGTGGGCCACCAGTATTAACGAGAAAGAAGCGCAAATGTTCTTTTTGGTACCGGCATGGCCTGAACATGTAAAGTTATGTGCCCCTCTTAGGATTTTACTGCGGAGGTGAGGAGCCATGAAGGAACGACCAACAAGGTGGTGTGTTCTCTGGTATTCTAGTTAGTGCTAAAATGTTGGTTGGGTTGATAATAGGCCTGGGCGCCACAAAGGTGGAAATGTCGGAATCATCAAAAGATCTAGAGAGAGCATCAGCCCTGCATTTCTTGATGACCAGGCGGAAGGTTAGGATTAACTAGAACCGTTAAAAGAAAGGGGAACAACGAATCTGGCGATGTTTAGGGCACTGTACAATTTGGAGGCAAGTGAGGTTTTAGTGAACAGTGAAGATGGTAACCGAATGTTTGGCCCCTTCCAGGAGATGATGTCACTCCTCCAGGGCAGCTATGACTGCTAGATGTTCTTTGTTCCCAATGCCGTAATTATTCTCGCTGGGAGAATACATTTTAGAGAAGAATCCACACGCAATAAGGGTACCAGAAGATGATTTCTGTGATGGAATGGCTCTAATTATCTCAGAGGAAGCATCCACCTCCAGAAATTAAGGCTTGCATTGGTCAGACTGTGTTAACATCAGTGCTGTGGTGAAGGCTTTCTTAAAGGAATTGAATGCATTGATGGTGTCTGGAGGCCAGACACTGGGTCTGTCCCCTTTTCACGTGGGAGAAATGATAGGGGCTATAAGGTAGAGAAACCCTATAATGAACTGTCGGTAATAATTGGCAAAGCCAATAATATTTTGAATGGCTCTTAATCCCGTGAGTTGAGGCAATTGAGTATTGCCTTGAGCTTTTCTGGATCCATCTGTAGTTCAAAACTAGACACCAGGTATGCTAGGAAGAGCACTTGGGTGCACTCAAAAAGACAATTCTCAAGCATGCAATAGAGATGGATTTGCTGTAAGCTACAGAGTACTTCTTTGACATGTCCACCGGGGCATTGCACAAACTGAAGGGTATCATCAAGTATATATAATGCTCATCCCGGTATTGAAGGCGGTCTTCCACTCTTTGCCTTGATGAATAGGGATGCGGTTATATCCTCCCCTAAGATCAAGCCTGGTTAAGGTTTTAGCTCCCTAGATCCGGTCGAACAACCTGGGATGGGGGTAACATATAGCGGTTCTTAACCGTGATAGCATTCAATTGGTGATAGTCAATGCAAGGTCTCAATGAAAAAGCCCGCTCCAGCTGAAGAAGAAGATTTTTTTGAATGAACCCTTGCTGAAGGTTTTCAGAGATGTATTCGGCAGGGACAAGGGGTATGTTGTGCATTTGGGAATATTTTTGCCTGGAACAAGATCAATTAGGGAAGTCCCAAGGTTGATGAGGAGGTAGCTTCTCAGAGGCAGCCTTGCTGAATACATTGTGGATGGAAGAGTGGGGCGCAGGAATTGCCAGTTTTGGAGAGAGGGTGAGGCAGGGTACCTGAGCTTCAAGGAAACACACTGAAGAGAGGCAATGCTTGCTACAGAGAGCATGATGCCAATCGAACTGCGGGGAGTTGGTTCACAACCATGGTGTCACGATCTGCCCTCAGTTTATGCATTACATGCTGCTTTGCATGGCAGCTCCTGCCCTTTGTGTCCTATTATTGTATTGTATTGCAGCAGTACCTCTGATTACCAGAGGTGCTGCTATTATGCCTTTCTTGTTTGCCTTAGGGGTTAACTTGTTCACCAATTATCCCATGCACCTGGGTGTGGTTTTCCCTTTATATACCTGTCACTCCCAGCACACAGGGCTGGTTATTGTTGTCCCATCCTGTGATGTCCTTTCCTGTTGTCCAATCCTGATGTAATTTCCTGTTGTCCTTACCTGATTGTTTCTGGACATTCATGCTACTTTCTGCATCAGCTGGAACCTGGTATTTTTCACTGCTCCTTATTACCTGTTGTTAATACCTACCCTCTGCTACCCTGCATAACCGTTTACCTGGTTGTTTCTGGACATTCATGCTACTTTCTGCATCAGCTGGAACCTGGTATTTATCACTGCTCCTTATTACCTGTTGTTAATACCTCTCTGCAAATAAACACAGAGTGTTTTCACCAAATTCGTGACTCCTAGCTGTACTTTTGTTTGAGATCCGTGACACATGGTAATACCAGAATGATTGGATTAATTGATTGGGGTAGAACCAGGAACCTTATCCACTCTGAGTGAAGAACTTCTACTTGTAACCACCCTGGCCCAAGAAATCTAGTGACCGAACCATTGGTGTAATAATTGCCATCAATAGCAGTTAACAAAAGTGGCTTCTGCAAGGGCTGCAAAGGCAGATTGAGTTTAGTTGCAAAAACAGCTGAAATGAAGTTTCAGGCGGATCCACATTCCACAAAGGGTGAGACCTCGAGAGAACCCTCCTGAGACAACAGGGTGACTGGCATCAGTAAATCAGGGTTAACCAGAGGACAAGTGGTAGCAGACTAAGGCCCTGGAACAGCCTCCCTGGAACCACCTAGGATGGTGCGTTTCCCAGCCCTTTTGGAGCAGGTGGATAAGAGATGGCCTGCATCTCTGCAAAAAAGACAGGCATTATTTTGTAAGTCCATCTGCATAGGCTCCTCGTGAATGGGATTTTGAAAGTGAGGTGCCAAATGGGTTTGAAATGGTGGGTACTTTCCCTCTTTTGCATCCATTCCCTATGGCGGATATCAGCCTGGATGCAGAGGGAAATAAGTTCATCCAAACTCGCGGGCAGCTCACAAGAAACAAGGGGTCTGATTCATTAAGGATCTTAACTTGAGAAACTTCTTATTTCAGTCTCCTGGACAAAACCATGTTACAATGCAAGGAGTGCAAATTAGTATTCTGCTTTGCACATAAGTTAAATACTGACTGTTTTTTAATGTAGCACACAAATATCAACTTTAAATTTCAGTTTACAAATAAGCTATCAAGTATTTATGTGTTACATGAAAAAACAGTCAGTATTTAACTCTAGCGGGGATGGTAGAGATGGACATGGTAAGTGTCGACTGTGAGGTTGAAGTATTGGGAGAAACCAGGGAGGCGGCCAGAGAACCTGGAGGGAATCCAAAGGAGACACAACTCCCTGAATACACTGAAACAAGTGTGCCTGTTTGGTGTCTTGTTGATCATCCCACCAAGCCAAATAGAGTAACAGATCACAGGCCAAAAGTACACTTTGTCCATCAATGTGGCCATATTATACTGTCACGAAACCAAGAGGAAATATTGATTGAGCCTATTTTCCAGTGGATAGAGCTACTGAACAAAGAGGCGTGGAGTCTAATATGCCACAGGTCTTTACCAGGGACCTCCGCAGGGAGATATAGACTTCAGTGAGTGGGACATGCATGTCGCGGCCCCCTAAGTCAGTCACTGGAGAAACAGGTGACTGAAAGATGCTTGGTCAGACAATCCTAGGTCAAGCCGGGCTGGTATGCAGTGCCAAATCAGAGTGTGGTCAGGGAAGCCAAAGGTCAGAGCTTGTCAGAAAGCGTAGACAAAATTTAGGTATCAAAAGGAAATGTCAAGATCCAAGTCAAGGTCACAGCGGGGAAATCAAGCCAATTAGAACAGGACCGGGGTAGCAGAACTCACTGACTGGAACTGGTAGAAGTGCTGGAGCTAGAGTGGATCTAATACTCTGGCACCCTAATGGTGTCAGAGTTCTTCTTATATAGAGCTCCCAATTATTGATGTCACAGACCGCCACTGTGGATAGGTGAATGCGCGTACCGTTGTGCAGACATTCCTGAGTTGGTGGAAGTAGCGTACTGTTACTAGGCGATGGTAGGCGCCCAGCCAGGGAAGAGGTGACCATCCCTTCACAGTGGGGAGAATGCGGGAATGGCACCTTATAAAAAGAAAATGTGATTCATCAGACTAGATCACCTTCTTCCATTGCTCCATGGTCCAGTTTCTGGTGCCCACATGCCTATTGTATTCACTTTCGGAGGTGGACTGGGGTCATCATGGGCACTCTGACCAGTCTGTGGCTAAGCAGCCCCATATGAATCCATTTGTGATTCACTATTTGTTCTAACACCTTTCTATCATAGCAAGCATTAACTTTATCAGTAATTTGTGCTACAATATCTCTTCTGTGGGATTAGACCAGATGGGCTAGCCTTCACTCCCCTGGTTGTCCTTCCATTGGCCACTTTTGGTAGGTATTAACCACTGCATACCAGGAACACCCCACAAGACCTGTTGTTTTAGAGAAGCTCTGACCCGGCCATCTAGCAATCACAGTTTAGTCCTTGTCAAAGTCGCTTGGAATACATTTGCCCATTTTCACTGCTTCCAACCCATCAACTTCAAGAACTGAACGATCACTTGCTGCCTAATATATCCCACACCTCGACAGGTGCCATTGTAACAATATAATAAATGTTATTCACTTCACTTGTCAGGGTTTTAATGTTGTGGATGCGAACATTTTAGTAAGATATGTTTAAAACATTTCATACATAGACTGTAAGCCTGCCAGATATGTATATGTATATTTTTTAAAACACATGACTGTCAGTGGGACAAAAGCATGGGGTGCTCCTGAAATTGCCAATACCAGAACAAAGTTATGACAGCCAGGGCTGATGGCACTAGATCGGGGAAACCTGCAGCATGGAGTTCTGCTGCGTTAGTGACAACCAGCCTTTGGCCGGTCATCATGGGTTCAGATCAATAGCACGTATCTTACACCAGGGGTGAAGCAGCCGCAACAGATACTGCTCCTAGAGGAATCTCTTTGGCTGCTTTTTACTATGCATACTGCATAAGGAGCACTAACACTAGCACTAACATGCCCTTACTGTACTTGGGCTAGGCTCGCCCGATCCTTCGCTCCCCATTCAGCCATATTCTACCTCTCAAAGTGTATTAGCAGACTGAGACATAATCCTTTCTACTGCACATGCACAGTAAGTTTTTGTGCTTTCGCAACAGATTTACGTCCGACATGAACCCCTGAATGAGCACATAACCTCCAGTAAGATTATACCACCCAATGTTGTCTTCTCATTTATTATCTTTAGTCTTTCTGCATACTTTCCACCACAAAAAAACAAATCATCATTTATTCAACTATTCACGTGGTTGAGTGTGCAAACACCTATTCCTGTTTATTATTTTCACCCAAAAAGAATTTCTTCAGCTATACTGTTACAATTTTCACTATAATTATACAACTCCTATTCCTACTACTACTACTACTACTACTACTACTGCTGCTATTGCTGCTACTGCTGCTGCTATTGCTGCTACTGTTATTGAAGTCAATGAGGGAAAAACTATGATTGAAGTCATGGGAACAATTGTCAATGTGGCAAGAAAATGAAATTCCATTCGCACTCTTTATTATTATATACTTTTTTTGTCAATGTATGCTTGTTTTATAATTTTTTTTATTTTTTATTTAAAATGTCATTCCTCATTTTTTCTTTTCTGCTATTTTTTCCTTTTACTTGCGTTGAAAATACCACTGGGGAATTCAAAAAGTATATCTAAGCAGCACCCATTGAGGATTTTAACAATTTAAATCAATTAAATGAGAAATACTTGTCAGGCTTTTTATATATGCAAAGGTCAGGGCTCTGTGCAGGCCAGTCCACACAAAACTCAGGAAATCATTTTTAGATGGACCTCACATTGGGGGTATTGTCCTGTTGAAAATGGTTCCCCAAACTGTTGTTACAAAGTTGAAAGCACACAATTCTCTAGAATATCATTCTATGCTGTAGCTTTAAGATTTCCCTTCACTGGAATGAAGAGGCCCAGGCGAAACCATGAAAAACTGCCCCAGACCATTACTCAACCAAACGATTCAGTTGCCAAAAAGGTTGACCCTTTTTCTGTGTAACTCACGGCTCTGCAACCTGGCATAAAATTCCTTAGGCCATAACCCTCATCACTAGTATGCTCTCTGCCCCTCTCTGGGTTTCCCACAACTCCACAACTGCCCCTCTTTGCTACACCCCTCTCTCCAAGGGCTTCTGCTCTTACATTCCTTAATGTCTGCATGCTGCCACTTGCAGCAATCCCTCCTACTCTCCAAGGGTCTCTGCTCTGGGGACTCTCTCCCTATTCAGGGCATAAATTCCTTGCCCTGGCACAGTCACTGTGCTCGCGCTTACAGGCAACGCCAGGGGAGCCTGGGAGGTCCCCAGCTTCTCACATCATCACTCTTCTCTCCCTCCCTGTCTCTTCCTTATTTTTCCCCACTTTTTTGCAGCCCCTCATCCTACTTATTCTGTCGCTAGCAGACTTGGCTGGGTTGTCACCATAGCAATCAGTCTGAGTCACTGCTCTTTCCACAAACACCTAACTCGCCACTAGGGGGCGTTATATTTGCTTTGCTCTCCGTAATGACTTAGGGCCTAAGACATTAAAATCATCCTAATATATGTATTTAGTGGGAACATTTTGTTTGGGCAATAATGCTTATATTCTTAACAGGTGATATTAATTCAATAGTTGTTTTTTTTCTGCACTCGCTTTTGTGAATGTATATTTAACATAGGTATTGGATGTATCCTGCAGTGTCTTGTGTAGTAGAACAGTACAGACCTACACCCAATTTATCAGCATATGTATCTTCAGATGTGTTCCTTGTTTATTCAAACAAAACACACTCTGCGCTCTCTGCTCAGTATGCATGCCTTCATGAAACAAGCCCAGTGTGTTTGGAGGGCCATTGTGGGTTTTTTTTTTTAGTATTATCTATTTTGTGTCGGCAGATCCTCAAGCTGTATGGCCTGCATAAATCCTTGATTTTCTGTATGCCTATACAGAATCCAAAATATTTAAAAAAATATATACCCAACAATTAAAACTATTGCAAACTTATAAGACTTTTTATGGAAAATGCATTGTTCGTTTTAAAGCTTATTTATAAATATTTAAAATAATGGCACAAAAAAAATATTTTAAGCAACTATGGGAACTGTTGCATAAAGTATACAGAATATTTAACACTTGTATGGTTCTATTTTTTGGATTGTCGAGATAATGTCCCTGTAGAGATAATGTCCCTAAACACTTATGTCATAATCATATCTGCATGTAATTATGGACATGACATTGCTTTGTATAGGTCTAAAATGTATTATCTAACCCAATATATATGATCCTACTATTGTGTAACACCCCCCTAGTGGTGTTTTAGTTAAACCTTTACCTCAGTGAATTCAGGAGGGGTCACCTAGAGGGTAAGCTAATAGTTTATGAAAAGTTACATAAACAGGTTACCATGGGGATAACCCAGCCCAGCCTGGAGACTGAGGGAGAGGAAGGAGGGGCTGTCAGCGAGAGAGAGAGGAGACAGAGGAGAGGAGAGTTGTAGCTGGGGACCTGGGGTGGAAGCTCCCAGGCTCCCCCAGCATTGCCTGGCTGTCTGAGCGTGGTGACTGCGCCAGGGCAAGGAATGTGTGCCCTGGATGAGGGGGAGAACTCCATGCCACTATAGTGAACCCAAGAGAGAGGGGGACACTTCGCATGGAAGAGGCCCTGGAGTGAGGGCTGCTACAAGAGGCATGGTAGCTGTAGTGTCAGATCCTGAGGCTGAGAGTACACAGAGTGACGTGTCAGAGCACAGGAGACATTATCCCCGCAGAGGAGGGATGAGCTGCAGTTGAGAGGTACACAGAGTGTGTCAGAGCTGCATGGAGGAGAGGCTGCCTGCCTATTAGCATCCATGCATGTGCCCCTGCAGAAAGGGTGATCTGCAGTGAGTATGGAGTGCAAGAGACATGTAAATTATGTTATTTAACATCTGGATAACATTAAGAACTGTGCAGGAGGAGTGATAAGGTATTTGCAACCATATTCGTATTTCTCATTAAGAACTGTGCTGGAGAGAGTAAGGAGATGTATATATTCTACAACCATTATGATTATCGTGCTGGAGGAAGAGTGTAAATAAAAGTTCAGTTTGTTATAGAGATGGTCTGGCGCCCAAATTATTGTGACTTCTATTACACTGCACCAAAGTGACATTACCTGTGTCCCACTAACTACAAAGAAACACCTGCATGTGCAGGGACCCCCTGATCATTTACACCCATGCCCATCAGCTAGCCAGGGTTTGAGAAGGAGGTGCACTGTGTACCCTTTGCACCCCACACTACACACAGTGACAGGGGGTTACAATTGTATACCTGAAAATCAAAATATTTGTAGACATCTTTAACATATTATTTATTAATTATGCAAAATTATTCAATAATCAGTTACATACCTCTGCTTGAACTCAGTAACGGTGTGGTAGGTCATCGCCTTAACCTGCTCCTTGATCTCCTCCCGTATGTGGTGCTTGTGTCCAGATGTTAGCTGCCTGGAAGTGTTCTTCACCCTGTTCAGCGTCAGCACCTCAGCTTCAGCGTAGGCTGGCACCTCTTCGTGGGGAGAAGACTGGGACCATGTTAGCCATACTCTTTTTGGCATTTTCTTTTTGATATATAAATGAAAACTACAATAAATAAGTTTATTGCTTCCTGAAAATGGCAATCATTTCAATTTGTGACTTGATTATTGTGCCTTTATATATAGGATGATGAGCTATTTTTGTGAGCCTTTAGGCATATTTTCTCAGCTATTTTCAGAGTTATTTTTCCTAATAGTGGGTAATAGTGATGTACTCTTACGCATATGCATCAATTCTTATTATATATTGTATGAATGTTTGCCTAGTGGCCATTTAAGTTAAGGTATTTTTGCAATCTACTGTGGAACATAAGGGTGAGCACATTGACAAGGACAGCCCTTGTTATACCATGCAGCCAATCAGCGTAGTGATTGCTGAAAAGTTTCATTCACTTGCAAGTATGCAAGTTGATGCTGCTGAACAGGTACTCCCTGAAACCTGTAAAGGCAGAAGCATAGGGCCTAGGATGAAGAAAGAAAAATGCACAAGGTAAAATTAGCAGCTGTCACGCATCGGTCTCCCGCGGAGTATGCCCGGAAGCCGGCGCACTTACCTGTTCCCTGACCGCCACTCCATCCCTGCTGGCTGTCATTTCCATCGGCGATTCTGCACATGCGCAGAATCGCCAGTCCTTTTAAAACCCTTGTTCCTCTGTCATTGGCTGTTCAGAATGATAGCCCTATATTAGGCTTCCCCTCACTATACCCTGCGCTGGTTCTTCCAGTCAGTTCTCTCAATGTTCTGTGCTGGAAGCAGCTCCCTGTGCTCCTACGATTTATGTGCTCTTGTGGTTCCTGTTTAACTGTGTTCCTGTGTTCTCTGCGCTCCAGTGATCCTGCACTCCCTGTGTTTCTGTGTATTCATTTCCACTCCTCAGTGGTAACCCGCAGATCATCTCACCATTTCCACATCTCATTTCATATATATCTTTTCCACTCCTCAGTGGTAACGGCCACAGACTATTGCAGTTCATCGTATTCATCTATATCCCTCCGTGAGCAACAATCTGTAAATCCTTCACTCTCTCTCTCTCTCTCACAGTTCACTGGGAACTTCCCTAGGGGGCCACAACCT
Organism: Mixophyes australis; assembly: GCA_036250195.1. Taxonomy (NCBI): domain Eukaryota; kingdom Metazoa; phylum Chordata; class Amphibia; order Anura; family Limnodynastidae; genus Mixophyes; species Mixophyes australis. Next base: position 206,596,005 of record JAVHZZ010000002.1, read on the forward strand.
GCAGAGTAGAAGCCGCAAATTCCCCTGTGGGGATCCCGGGCGAAAACCTTCCACTTTGTTAGACTCCGCGCCTCTGGGTGAAGTCACACCGATCCCAGCTGAACTGCAGGCATCCAATCTCTCCTCATTGGTAGCATGACACCTGCGTAATATGGTACAGTTCCAAGATTTCCTGGAGCAAAACACAAATACACACACATATATATATATATATATATATATATATATTATATATATATATATATATATATATATATATATATATATATATATATAGTGCAAAGGGATTGGTTTGCCACCTTTTCCGCAGCTAGCAACAGGCTGACAGGGTGTGTCTGCAATGAAACACCTGCAAATAATTTCCTTATAAACGCAAGGTGAGAGTGTTCTCTCTCCATCAAGTTGGGGCTGTGGGAGAAGTGTAAACTATTTAAATCTGTCTTTTTCTTTTATGCAATGTGACTGATGACAGGCAGTCGCCAAAGTCTAGGGAGCTGGTCTCTTCAGCAATAGGGTCACAAGAAAATTTGTGTAACTTTATGTTATGAATTACTTTGTTATCCTGACAATAAAAGCAAAGTAAAGAGCAAGAAGGTGTTTGTGTCTGCATCACTTGAAGTGTGCCTATGTCACAATATATAAATATTTTATTGTTGATTATATATCGCTGTTTCATAGAATATTATTTGTATAGTTTTATTCAGATGACTTGAATACGTTCTTAGCAAACAATGTGATTAATGTAAGGTCTAGTGTTGCCAGGGGCAGGCTGGGCTGGGGAGCAGGAGGGCATATGTCCCCAGGGCCGGCCCCATTCTGGGCTAGTGTGGGCTGGGGCACTGGGCCATCTGCATTTTTTTTTATACTTTAAAATGTTCAAAATAGGCTGCTAAGTCGAATGTTGCCCCACGGGCTAAAATTTGCCAACCCTCCCCTGAGTGCTGCAGTGACAGTACAATATAAATATTCCTAATCACCTAAGCTGTTTATAGTGACGATGCAAAAGTGTTTATTGGCTATAAATGAGGCAGTCATATACTTTTATCAATGGGCAATACTTAGACAGTCAAGACATAGTAATATAGTAAGCAACCATGTTCTAAATAAATCCGATGCGTTCCTAATGGGGATGTATCAGTACAGCATAAGTATGTATTGTTGTCAGCATATGTGCGTAAATTTGCTATTTTGTGCACTTGTTTTCTTTTTAGTAAAATTATGCTAAATTTGCACAGAATGAAACATCAGGCCCACGGTATCTGTTGCCTACGACTGTTTCCATTTACTGAAATGGTAAATTACATTGTGAGATGTATATGTATGCATGGTAGTTAAAAGTGCACTAAGTAAGAATTTGTCTTCGTCTGTGTCCCATTCTGTGAGTGACTGCATCTTCGAGAAAGGTTTCTGTGACTGTTCATGTTAATCCTTCACATCTAACCTTCTTAGCCTTTCTTTCTCTCAGCAGGTGGCTGATTTGAAGTGAGCACTTTCATTTTTCATTTTCACATCGAAAACAATGAAATGCTACCTGTTGATCAGAAGCAGAGGGGAAAATGTGATTTTAGAGAAACGTTGCCTAGTTACATGGTAACAAGGTACTAAGGAAATCTGCGTACAATTTTGCAGAGGGATGTCAAGATTGAAATGAATTTGTTTACAGGCACTGCAGATGATCCGTGTAATTAGAAAACATGTTAATGCAGTTATATTGCACACTGGCACAAACCACTAACTAGATGTTATATAGAAAACTGTATTTACTGATGCTGAATCATGTATGAAAGTCGATTAAGAGACAAAAGATTGCCATTTATCAAAAGCTAATAATTGTCAGTAAATGTGTTCTTATGGATTAGCATCTGCTAAAGATTGAAATCAACAAGTGTAACAAATAAGGATCCAAAGTTGCAAGGTTTATACTGGCCAAATACATCTAATCTGGGTGTTAGGCAGTGTTCATACCACCTACGCCAATTTTTTACTTAATATTTGATTTCTCACTGCCACTCATGCTATCCCTCTGCAATTCATAGACAATGGCAGAATATATAGTTTTACATGATATATGCCTATCACCCTGTTTATAAATGTATATAAAATATACATTATATCATTGTATATGATATATGCCCCTCATGTTTGTAAATATATATATATATATATATATATATATATATATATAAACTAATTGCAAAAGTATAACAGAGCATATAGTACAGCAAGCCCCAATCGATTGCCATATACAAAAAGACAATTGGTTACCTTAACCTAGCTAGATGCAATAACATAGACCCTCCAGAAGACTAAAGCTGCTCATCCCTCACAGTACACTTACTATAAGGAGAGTGGCATTACCAGTGCCTAGTAAGGAAATACAAGTTGTGGAGGTGGATCCATGGGCCAACTCTATAGTTTGCATTGACAGAGTTCTGTAGCATTAAACAACAGAGTTGATGTTTCATGGAGTCACTGGAATTGTAAATGTGTCTTCTAGTGTCTAAAAATGGGAAATAATGGATTGAAACTCTGAGTGTCTGTTAAGGGTTAATTTGTACATGCATAAAATTGTAATGGTTGAAGAGTGGAACATTCATCAGTATGGACCAATGAAGTGTGAAGTGGACCAGATCATTACAGGGGTCATGTTGGAAACACTAAGCCTACTGAAAACTCTAGGTCAAAATCCTAATTTTGCATAATCATAACCGAACTAACAAGGTTTTACATGTCATGTAAAAATATAGATCTTAAGAAGTAGCATAACTGCTATGACTTTATAACTATAGTCAGCTTGACCCACATACATTTGTAATATCTCTCAAATTAGGTATTGTTTATCTGACAAAAAAGCTCAATTATAACACAACAATTAAAATAATTTTCTATAGTATACAGGATGTGTAAACCAGTTGATGGATACTGATCTCAAGAAATAGAAAATCTTTGAAGGTCATTGCTATTTTTCTTTCTGTTAGGGAACATTTCTTCCAAAAAGGAGTAATTACTGGAGAAAGGGGACATGTTTGTCTACAGCTTGAGTCAGCGATCACTCTGTTTTTTTTTGCATTTTTATAGTCCACAAAATCCATCTGCAAGGAGTCATGTTTGAACTTTATTAACATGCATTAAATATTCCTGTTTACAGCTTTCTCACTTGTGGAGAGTTGTCTGCTCCCTCCCATGTGTGCTGAGGGGCACCTCTCTTTATAGAGGCATAATATAAAAGTTAAAGCTAAATAGCCCCATTGGAATTGTGGGTAATCAACATCGCATGCCAGAACATGGCTGTAAAAAAGACATTTGTATATTAAAGCCGACTCCTGCTTTTTTTCTTGCCTGATTCTACTAGCACTATTATTTCTGCACATAGTGGTCTCTGCCAGCTGCGTCCTCTCCATCTCCGTAACCACTCAGGTGGGAATGCTTCATACAGTAATGCGATTGTTTTCCAGAGACGGAAAGCCAACAAATTACAAGGAAGTAATCTAGATCTTAGTCTTACCAGCTGCTTTTTCCTCTGCCCTTGCTGATGCACTGTTTAAATGTCACAATTAGAGATGAGCAAAATCGCAGTGAAACTAGTGCAAATAGAGTTTTGTGGCGAAACAGGCAATTTTACAAAGGTGTGAAGTTTCAGCAATGCTTCGCAATCCCCCACTTTACCATTACATTCACATTTTGCTGAATGAAAAGAGCTGGGACGGTGACAGGCAATGATTTGGCTGTGCGGTGTGGTAGGATTAGACAATTTAATGGGTTGATTCCAATGGTGAAACATGCAATATTCTCCATTACTAATTGCCATTGCTGAAATAGATATATTCTAGGGCTGGCAGTCTTGTTCTAAATCTGCAGTCACATTGTACTGTGTTATATAGCTGACACACAAACAAGAGAGCTCCATTGCTCCATTGCTAATTGTCATTGCTGAAATAGAAATAATAGGGCTGGCAGTATTCTTCAAAATCTGCAGTCACAATGTACTGTGCCATAGTTCACCCAGAAATAAGAGAGGTGGCAGTGTTTAGTGCTGAAACAGAAATTGTAATAGGGCTGTCAGTGTTCTAAAAACTCTCCAGTGACATTCTACTGTGCCATACCATATAGAAACAGGAGGGGAGGCAGAGTACTTATCACTCTCCAGTCTTCAGTCACATTTTTCTTGTCACTCTCCAGTTTCAGACATGATGATACTAATCCCTCTAACTCATCTGCTAAAGCCTATGTTCAAGTGTATTGTGGTTTTAAGTCAGGGAAACAAAAATGTAAATAAAAAGCTTGTACCTTTTAAAAGAAAAAAACACTTCTCTAATAAAGGTGAAAGTTTACTGTAGAAAAACATACAATTGCCAACATGCAATTCTACCCCAAATTTTACCAAGCATACCAGCATCAGCTAGCTCCCTTCTCTCAGCTAGATCTCAGCACCTGTAATCTACACTGTCATCATATTCAAACTCATCAGTGTGTACATCATCCTCAAACAATACTAATTCATCCTCGCTGGTATCCACCATCACAGAAATCTGTGTACTTTGATATATTTGCCGGTAATGGCTTTCTTCATGGAATTTGTAGTTCATTTTACGGCACAGGTGTCACGATTTGTGTGCAATTATTTTAGACCAGACCAAATGTCAAAATGTTGTGCTGACTCATCTGCATCACCACTGGGTGTCTTGGGAAAGCTAAGTTTTTCCCTTGAAGCAGTTGCCAGAGAAACTGAAGGAGGAGATGTTGTTGTGTCATGTACCACTTGAGCTGTCAGCTTGCTGACCAGGAGCTCATTGCATCTCTTGAGATCTGGGTCAGTTGGAAAGAAAGAGAAGACATAGCTCTAAAACCTAGGATTAAGCACAGTAGCCAAAATGTAGTGATCCGATTTCAAGATGTTAAAAACGCTTGGATCCTGGCGAAGCAAATAAAGTACTTAATCTACAAGTCCAACATAGTTTAGCGGAAATGCATTGTTTCATCACTTGTATCATGCTAACAGTGTCTGGACTCTCTCCACAGGTGACTACTTCAAGTGGTTTCAGTACCTTACACAACACGGAAAGTATTCTCCACTGCACTGGACTAAAGTACATTCCCCCTGAAATTATTTTGTTCTCGCAGCTGCTGCATTCCCCTACATGCTGTTGCAGAATGCCGAAAATTATCCAAATATTATGGGACACAGACAGCATCTCCTGCATGTCACTGTCATTTTTTAAAAAAAGCTCTGTACCACCAAGTTAATTGTATGAGCAAGAAAGGGAATGTGATGGAATCTTGTTGGTCTGCTTCTAGGATGAAGATTCATTGCCAGCAGCAGCAGCAGCAGTGGGACTAACACTCAAGAATTGTTCTGAGGAATCCAGGATAGTTGAGGAGTCATCTAGCCTTAACAACTTGGATACAGGACTAACTCTGGTCGCTACTGAGGATATTGATGAGGACGGTGTTGTGGGTGTAGATTGCATGTGTCGGGATCTAGTTGACAGAGGGACCTAGCTAATGATGGACTGCTTGTTGTTATTTTTTTAGCATAAGTTTCCAATTTTCCCAAAAGCTTGCCATGAACTCTCTTCAAATGGCGTAACATGGATGAGGTTCCTAAATGGTTAAGGTCCCTACCTCGACTAACTGTGGCTTTACATACGCTACAAAAAGGCTAGACAACTGTTGTCAGGATTTGGGTAGAAATAATTCCACACATAAGAGGTGGATTTTTTTGGTCTTATGCCCAGGCATGACAATGGCCTCCTTCTTATCACATGCAAGAACTGCTTCCACCGGTGCAAGACTAACACAAAAAACATCATTCTCATCAGCATCCTCATTAGCTCCCTCGGCGGCTACTCAGATATCCCCCTTATCTTGTTGCAATTCCAAAGTGGCATCCTCAATTTGTGTATCACTGGCTACACTTGGGCTGTTCATGCACACATCTGCAGAAATAGAATAGTCAGGATTACACATAGCGCTCGTGGATAGACTCTCCTCAGGGATTTGTGTAATTTCTGAATCTGAACATACATTTTCCTCTAATGCCTTACGGTTTTCTTCCCGCTCGGCGTTCACACGTAAAAGTATTTGGACACCACTTTTAGAGTCTGAATGACAAGATCTTGCTTGGTCACGACTGACCTTACAAGAAGATACCTCAGTGACAGTTGCAGAACTAGCACTAATAGAGAAAGGCGAAGTCCTCTTCTTTCCTTGCCACTGCGTGTGTAGAATGGCATGTTGGCAATTTTATTTTATTCTGCAGATAACTTTGTGGGGATTACAGGTCTTTTTTCTTGACCAAGGTGAAAGGTGTTTTTTACATTTTTGTTTCCCTGACTTACAAACACTATGCACTTTAACATAGGCTTTATCAGATGGCATAGATGGATTACTATCATCATAACTGGTTCCAGCAGCTGCTTGGTGCTCCTGCTCTTCTGTGTACTGCTGTGAATCCATTTTGTTAATACTGTAAAATTTGACTGCAAATTCATAAGACCAAGTCTGCCAGCCCTGGTATTTCAATTTTAGCAATGACAATTAGCAATGGAGCTCTCCTCTTTATGTGTAACCTATATAACACGGTACAATTTGACTGCAAATTCAGAAGACCAAGCCTGCCAACCCTAGTATTTGTATTTCAGCAATGACAATTAGCAATGGAGCAAAGAGCTCTCCTAAAATGTGACTGGAGGCTTTGAAGAACACTGCTTCCCCTCCTCTTTCTTTTCTACCTATGATGCTGCCCAACTGCTCTAGAGACTACCAAGAACTGTGCAATCCCTTCTGTGACCCTCTGTGAAATGAGGCTGGATCGACATGGAGGGCGGTACTTATAGAATCCAAAACTCGTGAGATCCGACGACGTAACGATGATGTTTTGCCTTGTTTTCAAGTCCGAGGGCGAGCAAGAGAGCCGAGCCGGCTCGGTACTTTCGCGGTCTGCTAAGTTCAGGTGTGTTCGGTTGTCGGGGAACCGAGCATGAGCATCTCTAATTCACACAACATATGTCTTGTTTGTATAACAATAGTGATCCCCTCCCTGAACTCTTAATAGTCATTCACAGCTACTTGTTTACATCACGTTTTACACCCACATGTTGACATCAAATGGCCAGACTCTTGTTTGGCATGACGGATCTGCATATGTGCATATACATGTGTCCTGTTTTCTGGGCATATTTACTTTACACTGTGCAAACTGGCATAGTTTCCACTCTACGTCAGCCCCAGAATAAAAGTGTGATGTTTCACAATAAACTGTTAGTTTAAGGACTAATACATCTCAGTCTCAAGTAAATATGTCCTTTTCCTCACCTGTTCCTCTTCTCTAAATGTAAGGAGGTGTGAGTGTTAATGTATACGAATCTGCATATGTGCAAATGAATGCGGCCTGTTTTCTGGGCAAGTGCCATGTAAATTTGGCTATTTTACACTGCGCAAACTGATGTAGTTTCCAGAATATAAGTGCGATGTTTCACAATAAACTGTCAGCTTAAGGGCTACTTTTCCAGTACAACTCAGTCTCTAGTAGAGCCCAGCTTCGTAGGGATTGCTTATATTCTCCTTTAAGCTGCATGATTAATCAACATGACATATTCACCCAGAGTATAATCTGTTTGGCTGTAAAGCTCAGACTCAGGGCTTCTACACTGTAGGTTTTTATAAACATGCTCTGTTAGCCTGCACTGCTCAAGTGAATGAGCTTGGGAAGATGGATGAGTTGGGATCTGAGGCTTCTTAAAGGCCTTGAGGTTTGTCTCAAAGGGACTGTTAACCCTTTCAGAGTATAAAAACTGCAGATACATGTGGGAATAAGAGTAGATACTTATGGTCAATGATACATGTATATGTAGGTAAAACAGTGTGGGTATAATAGGTCCAATGTGCTTCTTATATTCTATTTATCAAAAGAGACATAAATAAGCATAATCTTATAATTCAATAAGAACATGAAGTCTCTGATTCACAACTATAATTGAAGTATTAATGAAATGGAACAATCTTATTTTTGATATTACGTTAACATTGAGGCTTTTTACAGTTTACTATTTTATTTATAAAGTTTACTAAATCCCCTCCCTTCCCAAATAGTAGCACTTTGAGCACACAGCAGCCCCACAGCTTTTAATTAGAGCTGCTGTGATGGATTTCTAATTGCAAAGGTCTTGTCTATATGTATGCAGTGGGATGCTGCTAAATACGGAGAATGGTAGGGTTCCAGGCACTAAATGACTATTATTTGGATGGGAGGGATTTAATAAATGTTTTAAATAAAGTTTAAAACTTGTTTAAAGTAGTTAATCATCCTTCCAGTTGCCTGGCTTTGGGTTGTAATACAAATAGAGCATGTTTCTCTTAGCTATATGGCACATGATCATGATCATTATCAGTGAACCATGCAACTGGGACTGTACTGTATTGTCCAGTTAAAATAATTGTGATTAATTTTGTATTCTCTCTGCCAGTCTACCTGCTTTATCGTTTCCTCCTTGCAATAACCATCAGGACAATACAATTGTTCCTTTCCCAGTTTAAAAATATTGGCTTGTGATGACACATGCCGATCCCTACCTTCTCCTTGCTCAATATTCAGCTGTCGGGTAGTGATAAATACAACTATTTGTTTTTATTTCTTAACGCTTATACTGACTTTTGGTTTTTTTTGTTTCCATCTTGAAGAATTTTTTTTTAATAAACCTAAGGACATCTGCATTTTCTGGGGACAATTGTCATTTGGGTGGTCTACCACAGGAAACTTCTGTCACTAGAGGTCCTACAAAAACAAAAGGTATGGTCGCACACAATTCGGGACTATTCATCTATACTCGGTACTTAAAGTAACCTCACAAAAAAGATGGGGTGCACTCTAATGTATACTTTGATCATAGTCAAAAAAAGGGGAGAGAAAAAGAGTAAATAGAGGCACTCCAGTCCCCAAGGAAATAGTATCAATTAAAACTAAATTTTATTAGGTTCATATTAAAACATCAAATAAAGCGGCGAAATATAGATAAAAATGTAAAGTAGTGTGTGTAGTTGTAAAGTAGTGTGTGTAGTGTGTTAAAATACTAAGCACCCTGGCAGTGGCAGATATAGGGTATCACAAGGGCCAAAATAAGGTATATTCCATCTATCCAGGAACCTGTCAATTATCCAATATGAGTTCCACAAACAGATAGTATCCAAAGCTACATAAGTCTGCCTATGGTCTGTTTAAAATGTGTAACCCATATATCAATCTCTATGCAGTAGAGCTATGAAGGGGGAGATAGTACCCCAGATATAAATGAGCATCTATATACAACCATATAGTGGGGGTATACAGGGCTAAGGGGGAGAGGTTTATCACCATGTTATATAAATGGTCGCCAGGCACATAACACCAAGTAAGAAGGGTCCTTAGACATATATGTATGATGATGTCTGAGGAGAATATATTACCATCATATCGATAGCCCTTATTAAATACAGCTTACGGGCATTTATTAATTATATTCATTCCTTATTGGCTATATTAACACAGTGTTTTGAAATCCCTTGTATCAGGTCTAAATAACATAAGACGCTGAGTTTAATAACCTGGATGAAATATGTACTCGCATATGTAGAGCCATATAGTGTTTAGTGTTGTCCCTTTATAGGTATACTGCCACTCTAACACCTAACGGAATGGTGCAGTGGCGTCATTACCATTCTGCCTCCCTCAGTTCCCATTGTGCCCCACTCGGTACATACATGCACTCATAGTTTAAATCACTGCATCTCACAAGCGCGCTTATTAATATGCGGGTAAATCAAATACCTCCAGCGCTTTTTACTAGGTGTACGGAATCACTAGCCGTGGCATACACAGCCGGGACCAGGTGCCACTGTCGGGTGCTTGTGACGTCACATATGATGCCACTAAGCCTCGACGTACGTTTCGCACTTTGCTTTTTCACAGAGGTAACCCGAGCAACAGCCTCGGGAAGCTAAAATATGCATACCGTCCAATCCCCTGACAGGAAAACTGATTGACAGAGGAAATGTCGAATCATGTTTCAGAATGAATTAACATTCAGTGAGATACTTAGTCTCATCGTTTATAGTACAAATCACATGAATATAAAGGGAAATAGTGAAATCCATATTAGCGGTATGTATAGTATAATGCCCCTATCATGATAGAAATGTCCAAATTCTAAATCTACATAACGGAGAATTCTTTATGGCCCATCATCAGCGGGATCATCATTTAAAAGGGGTTATACTAAAAAATGCATTCATTGTTCCAGATATTTTATGGAATTTATGAGTAATAAACCTAAATAGAAATGGATAAAATTTTGTTCTGTAAGGAACTCACATAGCATCACATGGATATATAGGGAAACAGTGAAATCCATATTAGCGGTATGTATAGTATAGTTTGATACAGTCCTTATCATAATGGGAATGTCCAAATTCTAAATCTACATAACAGTAGGTTCTTAATGGCCCATCATCAACGGGATCATCATTTAAAAGGAACTATACTGAAAAATGCATCCATTATTCCAGATATTTTATGGAATTTATGAGTAATAAACCTAAGTAGAAAACAAATAAATTATATTCTACAAGGAACTCGTATAGCTGTTGTATTTATTAAATCCTAATGGGAGAGGTGAGTCAGGTAAGAAAAACCACTTGCACTCATGTATTAATAATATAATTCAAAATAATTTCTTAATAAAATAGTATAATAATGCCCAAGTTCTAGACCTACATAACGAAATGAATTATATTACCCATCATCAACGGGATCATCATTTAAAGGGAATTGTACTGAAAAATACATTTTTTGTTCTAGATGCTTTGTGGGATATATGAACAATAAACCTTAGTTAGATTAAATTAAATTACATTTCAAAGGAAACTCGCATAGCTGTTATATTCATTAAGTCCTAGTGGGGAAAGTGAGTCAAGCAAGAAAATCCACTTGCACTCACGTTGAAGTAGAACTTTGTCAACATCTCCCCCTCTAATACCAAGATTAATTCTTTCTATACCATAACACTTCAAACCACCCGTATTGCAGTTGTGTTTGAGGAGGAAGTGTCTAGCAACTGGAGATAGTTGTTTCAAACGTTCTTTATCCCTCTGAGCATTCCTAATTGATCCTATGTGTTCCAAAATTCTCAGTTTAAGTTTACGCTTGGTTTTGCCCACATAGATTTTAGCACATGGGCATCTCAAGCCATAAACAACTCCACTAGTATTACAATTAATGTACTCATTAATGATATGTACACTTCCATATCTATCTGTGACATGTAGTGTCTTTTCCATATGATCACATGCCCTACATGATCCACATCGATATGACCCCTTAATGGTATCCTTTGATTTCTTCTCCATAAAATGACTCTGAACCAATTTATCCTTGAGATTTGCTGCCCGTCTCCAGCTAAAGAGTGCTCTATCTCCTAAAGCACTTTTTAAATCCTCATCCAGGAGAAGGATAGACCAATTATTCTGGATGATGGTCTGGATTTGTCTCCATTCGTCACAGAAGTCCCCTATAAACCGGATGGGATTCCCAGCAATTGGTACCTTAGAGGAGTAAATTAGAGCATTTCTGTTCTTTCCTCTGACATCATTAGCAGCTCTTTTAATCGATCTTTTACTGTATCCCCTTTCAATCAGTCTGAGTGTGAGTTCCTTAGCTCTGATTTCATAATCTACATGATTGGAACAGTTCCGTTTTAATCTTAGGAACTCCCCTCTAGGAATGTTCCGAATGACTGGGGGATAATGAAAGCTGCTATGATGGAGAACACTATTGGTAGCTGTAGACTTTCTAAAGAGGTCTGTCTCAATATGGCCATCAGATTTCTTCAGGCCACACCACAACATTCCCACCCTTATCAGAAGGCTTAATAATTACATCTCCCCAGTCCATGATCTCTGTGAGTGCCTGTCTTTCCATAACACTCAGATTGTCATTTGATGTGTGTCTACATTTTGACCTCAAATTATCAAGGTCTCTTGACACCATCCTTTCAAAGGTATCTATCTGGGGGCTCACATTATCGATCGGGAAGAATTGAGATTTTTTCTTACATATAAACCTTGAGGGACAACTAACAGTACTTAAAGATAAACCTTGAGATCCCTCCTGATTGTTTTGTTCCAAGAAAAGATCTTCCAAATTTCCCAATGCCTCCAAATCTTCTTGAGAGTTGAGACGTATTGATTGATCCATAGTGTCTCCACTTTCCCTCGTCTCTTCTCCATTAATTACTCTCAAACTTTTTTGGGTAAAGATTTTTGTAAGTTTGAGTTTTCTGGTGAAAAGATGTAAGTCTTTCTCCCATTTGAATCTATCAAATCTAGTGTTTGGAGAGAAAGATAAACCTCGTGATAAAAGGTTGGTGTGTTGTTCTAGGAGGATTCTGTTGGAAAGATTAATAATTTGGAGTGATGTAGTCTTATTTATTTCCTCCTGCCCTGTCTTCTCTCTGAATTGTACGAGTTCTTCCACCCCCACTGAGTTCGATCCCGCAGACTTCTTTCCCCCTCTCCTGATGTGTTTGGATCTAGAGCCCCTCTGTCTTCCTGAGGTCTCGTAATTGGATCTAAAAAATGAGTTGTAGCATCCTTAGGAGTATGCCTATTTTTATTTCTATAGCGTCGCCTATTTCCAAACTCATTATCAGATGTTTCAAAATCCGAGGAGTCGCCACTAGTGGATAATTCTCTATCATCCTTTCTTCGATTAGATTTGGTATTCCATTTGAAGATAATACCACTGGTGTGATCTCTCTTATCACGTACAAATTTTGACCTCTTCCTCTCTACAATAAATTTTTCATATTGTTCTAGTTCTTTTTTATTCTTTTCATATGTTTGGACAAATAGCTCATTATTCTCAAAATCCTTAAGTCTAGTGCTAATTAGTTCTATTTCTTTTGAATACTGATCTAGCATAAGTGTATCATGCTTGAGTATAATCTGGATCAGATCCTTGGAGCACTTGAGCAGGATATTTTCCCATTCAACTTTCAATTCTGGAGTCGCCAGTTCATACGAGGAGAAGACTTTTGGACGAAGACCTCGTGGGGTCAGTGAATTTTTAAGATAGTTTTCGTTAGTTGTTAAATCCCACCAAATCTGACTCTGTTTACGTAATAAAAATTTTAATTGGTACAAGTCTTCTCTCCAATCACCACTTGCCGATGCGGCATCAGTTTCATTTCCTCCAAAAAATATAGAGTCTAAGTTCTCATTTCGTCTTTCACAATATTTATTGAGATCTGCTTTCAGATTAAAGCTAGTCATGATCAATATGTATATTATTAGAGGAGTAAGGACGGTTTTAATGCTAAATTACAAATCGTTAATCAAATTTCTAGTATATAACAAAGAATTTTTATTTATTGGTGCTGAGGAAGTCTCTGCCGCTCTGTGTTGGTAACAATGATAGTGTTAATCTGCGCAAACAAAGTTCTAGTAAGGCATTCATTTAATAAAAAGAGACATCATAATAAATACTAGTATCAAGTTCAGTGACAAACGTCTTCCCTGGAGGTGTTCATAGCTATAGCTGTCATTATTCAGGAGAGATTAATTACTTCTGATGGTTTTTGTGGGTCTTCTTGGGCCAAAGGAATGGAGGACTGACCAAGTGCATCCACAAGGACCATAAGAGAGAATGAAGACACATCATGAAAAGAATAGTGCCTATTAGGCCTATCAAGGCTTCACCCTCTGGGCTGACTATAGATAATGGAGATTTTAATTGGAAATTTGTATTGTTTGCAAAAATAGTAAAGAGATGAACAGCTACCCTTCTAAATGATATTTTCATTCTTCCTAGGCGAGCTTTACTGCCGAAAGTCCTTTGTCCCCAACTGAATAGTTTGGATAGTTTAAGTGGACAAAAAATGTATGTGGGTCGTGTGGGTTTTCCTATTTTATTGCAGTAATAAGATCCATAATGGGAGCAATAATGGAGGAATAGCAAATGATGAATTACTAATAATAATTAGTAAATCCCATAAATCATTGTGTGCCCTTTGAGCCTATGGGTTGCAGCCAGATTAATATTGCTGTTACTTTCTCAGGGCCTATTGGAAAGTCAGGTTCACATATAATGTAACCCAGGAAAGGAATACAATGTAATTAAATAAACATTTTTGAGTTTGACAAACACTATATTTCTCAAAGGTGTGGCAGAGCAGATTTGATATGGATGGAGTGTGAAACTGGTTCAGAAGAATATAGTGGCTATAAAAAAAAAATATTTATACCCTTTCATATACGTCACATATTATTTTTTTCATCATAGCAGAAATTGGATTTACCTGGGAATTCTTACCACTGATCAATACAAAATACTCTCTATTGTCAAATATAAAACATATAACAACAACAACAACTGTAAAGCTTTTACTTAATTAATGACAAGAAACAGAAAATAATTGATTACATAAGTATTCACTATTTGTTTTATACTTGGTAAAAGCCCCTCTAGGTGCAATTACAGCTGTCAGTCTATTCAGAAAAATTTCTCTCAGTTTCAGGACATAACATTTTCATCTGTTCTTCTTTGCAATATTGCTCCAGTGTTACCAGTTTAAATGTGGACTATTGGTGAACAGCAATTTTCAAATCAATCCACAGATTGTCTGTAGGTTTGAGGTCTGACCTTTGACTAAATAGTAATAATACTAGAAAATGTAATTGACAAAATGTTGTAAGATTGCTCTGGCATTGCACAGTCCAACAGGCATTACCAGATATTCATAGTGGCCATCTGAATGTGGTCTTGCATTCATCTTTTTCTTTAATATAGACGATAGTATATGTACCCTGTAAATCAGGAATAGAGAAGTCAGTAGCTTCACAAATTCAGTTGAAGAGTTCCAGTTAGTGGAACTGACCCTCTCCATGGTCTAAAGGACATTGAGACATAGTCAATCATTTCCTTGGCAGGCAAGTATGGGCTGAGTACAGTTAGGGCATTTTCACATAAGTACGACATAATTAGTTGCACTTATGCTTTTTAGGGGACATTTCTCTTGTGGCTACTGGAGGCTGGTGTAGCGATACACAATTATGATGGACTATCGGCAAATATAGTACTTCAATCATTGGCATTGCTGGTATATTTTATCAAGTCATGGCTGTCTATCTCATTACTTAATTGACATTTCCATTTGGACTACTGCAGGAAAGAAGAATACCATTTGATTTTTAAAAGTGAAAAAAACAAATTTGAAGGGGTATGTATTTACTTACATTTTATATTGAAAATGCGACTTCATAATGGTCACTATTCTCTCTTGAGTATATGACAGTTCATTACATTATTATATTGTGTTTAAATTGAGTATTGTAACTCTGATGCTATTGTATTTTAAATATTTCAGTGCTGTAATCAGATTTAATTATGACAAGTAGTTGCTGTATTTGGAAATTTTAATAAAAGAATTATATTATTACTGTGTTTTCTTTCTTCTAGCTGGACATATTATACCAGTCTGGTGGTAGCCATTCCTAGACAAGTCTGCTAATTTTCTAGTAATCACTATAGGCAGGTGTACAAGAGTCGTAGAACTCTAGGTGCTCCTCCAGTGCCTGAATTAGTATAGCCACATTTATGAGCCCCATTCCTGTGCTCTCTCACTACTCAATAATCAGCACTCAATAATAATGACACAGGAGGTTACCTGTCGATAGCGATCACCAGGAGGCAGGCTTTGATAAACAAGAAAAAAACTCAAATTTTTTCGCCAGATCGAAGGCTTTTCTCCTAATTAAAAATTATATTCCCCTGCTCCAGACTGATATGCCTCTGGAGCCCAAATTTTTTGTTCTACCCCTGGGAGCCCCCTCGGCAACCCATCATCAAAATAAGTTAGTACAACGTATTATCTCGGCAGCTACTTTCCAAATTGCAGTGGTGTGGCTGCAACAGGCTCCCCTGTCCCTCCAGGCTTTTGTAATAGAGTCTGGCAGACACTGCAATACATGACCAGTGTTATTCACAATTTATTTCACCAAGATTTTGGATCGATGGCTCTCTTTTTTCCAAGCCCGTTCTCCTTTCTTATGACCTCACTTTACCCTTTGTCCTCCCCATCTTTACTTTTACTTCCTTGCTTATCTTGTCTTCTCTCTCCTCCTTCTCTTCTTGTTCATCTATTTCTCTCCTCCTTCTCTTCTTGTTCATCTATTTCTCTTCTCTTTTTCTTTTTCTCTTTACCTCTTAAAAACTCCTGGTCAACCACAGTGACTAATTTTCTATTACCCCATAATTGGGAGGTAACGTTACTTCTCTGGTCGCAGATACTATTTATTCCTTATGTTTATACTTGGATACCCTCAATGTTGGTTTTACTTTTGTTTCATGAGTTTTGCAAAAAAATAAACTTTAGAAAAAAAAAAAAATTCCCCTGAATCTGATTGGATTGGAGTTGATTAAATATGGTGTAAAATGGGAAATAAAGATGATCCCCATTGCTGTGTGTGTGAGACGTTGGATTGATGTTGGAGCAGGAATTCTGTTTTCCACTGGCATCTGCCTGAGCAACGAAATCAGGGGCATTTCATTTAACATGCATGTAGCCAACATGCTGAATGACCCACTTCATTGTTTAGAGCTATAGAGGTATTTCACAAAGAACAAAACATCAGTTCTGCAGTGCAAATACAGCCATGGAGCCACCATACATTGCAATTTGAGATTTCTGCAGCATCACATAGGTTTTCTATTATCTTTTAAACTTTGTACTGTGCAGAGGTCTATTTTTATTAAATATGGAGAGTGTACCTCTCCAATAAACATAGGTCTTCACTAAACAAATTCATTTCTAGGTGCACTCTGAGCAATGTAATAAAATTTCACATGAGCACATTTATGGAGGAACAGATGTTTGCACATGCAGAGGTAAAGAGTTACGTAGAGTTGGGTGGAGTGAACAAATTTACACTAAACTAAAGATCAAGTGAGGATATTACACTTAGCTAAAGGGGTAAAAATGCACATCATCACATCACTTTCATTACCATGCACTGCCATTCACAGGAACAACTTCCCAACATGTGTGTAACCTGTAACCCCCTGTCACTGTTTGTATGAGGTGCAAAGGGTACACAGTGCACCTCCTTCTCAAGCCCTGGCTAGCTGATGGGCATGGGTGTAAATGATCAGGGGGTCCCTGCACATGCAGGTGTTTCTTTGTAGTTAGTGAGACACAGGGGATGTCACTTTGGTGCAGTGTAATAGAAGTCACAATAATTTGGGCGCCAGACCATCTCTATGATAAACTCAACTCTTTATTTACACTCCTCTTGCTCCAGCACGATAATCATAATGGTTGCAGCAATAAAGAAAAATATATACATCTCCTTACTCTCTCCAGCACAGTTCTTAATGAGCAATACGAACATGGTTGCAAATATCTTATCACTCCTCCTGCACAGTTCTTAATGTTATCCAGATGTTAAATAACATAATTTACAGGTCTCTTACACTCCATACTCACTGCAGATCACCCTCCTCTGCAAGGGCATTCGCATGGATGCTAATAGGCAGGCAGCTTCTCCTCCATGCAGCTCTGACACACTCTGTGTACCTCTCAACTGCAGCTCATCCCTCCTCTGCATGGATAATGTCTCCTGTGCTCTGACACGTCACTCTGTGTACTCTCAGCCTCAGGATCTGACACTACAGCTACCAGGCCTCTTGTAGCAGCCCTCACTCCAGGGCCTCTTCCATGCGAAGTGTCCCCCTCTATCTTGGGTTCTCTATAGTGGCATGGAGTTCTCCCCCTCATCCAGGGCACACATTCCTTGCTCTATGCACAGTCACTACGCTCAGACTTCCACGGAATGCTGGGGGCGCCTGGAAGCTTCCACCCCAGGTCCCCAGCTACCATCTCTCCTCTCCTCTGTCTCTCCCAATCTCTGTCTCCTTCTATCTCCTTTCCCCCCTTTCTGACAACCCCTCCTTCCTCTCACTCAGTCTCACAGGCTGGGCTGGGTTATCACCATGGTAACCAGTTTATGTAACTTTTTATAAACTTCTAGCTTACCCTCTAGGTGACCCCTCCTGTATTTACTGAAGTAAAGGTTTAACTAAAACGCCACTAGGGGGCGTTACATGTGTAAATAAAAGAATATTTATTTTAATCTTCTCTACAACACACTAATCTATGGCCAAAGTCCTACTCAAACTTCATTTGCAAACCTCTAATTACAAGTGGTTCACTGCTGGAGTTGTAAGTGCCAAAAAGTCACAAGTATGAATAGCTGTAGTTGTGTAAGTTCTTTTCCTAAGCATGAGCAGTGTGAAAAAGCACAAAATTATGCTAAACAATTAGATGTATGTCTCACTATGAATCAGGCCCTGCTTCTCTATCACTTTAAGCAAGACACAACATCTACCATACACAGTGTACTGTGCAATAGATGTAAATACATGTTAAAAAAAAAAAAAACCTGCATTCTCTGTCATAGTGAAAATCAGTACCAATGCAGTTTGTGGCCTTAATGGGGGAGTGCAAAACAAAGCTTGTCACCCTCCCAGAGGCTACCAGTCTCATGGTGAAAAATACAGGGACTCTCCATGACCCTGTTGGACCTATGGAGTTACAGCTTTTGCCATCTACAGGCTTTTATCATTTCATGTTGGTTTATTGTCTGGGGGCGGGATGTTTATGGGAGTTTTTCTGGCATGATTCCCCCGTCCCCCTCATTTGAACTATGGCAGACCAAAAAGAAAACAGAAGAAAAAAGATTTTAGCTTCCATTTTGACTGCGGTGGATCAGGAAAGTAGGAAAAAAAAACTAGCTTTTACATTAAAATGGTCATTCAGGGTTTTTGGAGTCCTGTACTCAATAAAAAGATTACTTGGATATTGTGTATATATTTCTATTGTTTTTTATTATTTTAGTATAATGAATAGGGATTATGCTGTGCTGACTAGGTTGAGGCTGTTTTTCACTATAGCAGGGGCACACCATGCTCATAGTTTCCCTGTTATACAAAAAAACAGCATAAGAATGTCTATTATTTATTAACTATGATTTTTAACCAGGGTATTGGGCATAGGGACTATTTCGTTAAATAGGTGTCAAGTGCACCTGCAAATGTGCTTCCTCAATGAACAGACTCCATTAGAACTATTGGCTTTCAGATGAAAAATGCAATACTAGGTGCACTCTGCAACTTAATAAAGAGTTTCACACAAAACAAAGTTACACAAAGACATTCCCAAACCTCCCTTACTCTCAAGATTAATATAAGCCATATATAAAGTTAAACCGAGCATTGTTTGGCAAAAGGAGGCAAACATTATACAATTGAAAGGGATGATATTAAAGGGGTAGTACATAGTTAGTTTTGTCTGTTCAATTGCACCAATGCACTGTTTGAGGTTTCATCATATTGCATAAAAATCTGATTAGATCATAGTTTACCAGATATGGTGAATAACCAGTATTAAACATGATCCCAGTCACTTTGTGTGGGGCCTATTGTTTGATCCAGAAATGCATGTGGACTGATGAATGTGGCTCTATACTACCTGCCTGTTGCCTGATCAACCAAAATCAATCATTTGGCTACACGTTTGTGGACTTTTTGTTGAGTGATCTAGCTCTTTTGGAAATCATTGTATAAGTGTGTAGGTGTAAAGCTGGGATTGTTTGAATTTATATCCATTAAAATTGACTGGGTATCTTCGCTAACTAGGGCTCATTTACTAGCAAGTGTAAATTTTGCGGTAAACTGTAGCAACCACCAAGACACTTTCATTGTCTAACTTGCACTAGACAAATAAGGGGAAATACTCGATTACTGTGATTCACTGGAAATTTTGCCCCTGAATATAATATTATATCAGTCCTACTGATTACTTTTTCATGTCTTATTTTTTTGTGAAATATTGCTAAATATGTGAAGTTGTCTTGAATTAAAGAAGCTTTTGTCTGGTGGTCTATTTTTTTAATTTTTCTTCTAACAAAGACATGTAGTAATCATTAGAATTGTATCATTGATAAAAAAAAATTATACAAAATCTAAATTGAAAAAGGAGAAATAGAAGAGGAAAAAAATTTGTTTCCCACATTTAATGTTCCCGTTGAGTCTTCATTAGCAAGAAATGTCTATGATAGGGCTGCACCATAAGGACCTTCCTGACAGCTAGGAAAATAGAATAACCAGTTTGTCATCACATTTAAGTAGGTTAGTGCGCAGGTTGGTCTTTGTATGCCCATATTTCAGGTTTATATTTTGTGTATGCCCATATTTCAGGTTTATATTTTGTGTATGCACATATTTCAGGTTTATTTTTTTTTCCATTTGGGCAATGATAGATTAAAATGTACAACCCATTTGGACAGCGATGATTTGAGAAATAACTAAAGAGACTTCTTAATTCACAGACATTCCAAAGGAAATTCATGGATTTTGACCAAATGTACAGAATTAACTTGACATGGCCACAATTATAGAACAAGTTGGAATTGGATAGAATAAACAAAGGCAGAAGTAAATGTCATTGTATCATATCCTGTTCTTTGCATCCAGAACTCATGCTGATCTTTCTTTTAATAGAACAGTTCAACATTTTTTTCTATCTATACTCCTCAAACCTAATCCCATTGTGATATCAAGTTTCAATCTGAAATGTTTAATATAGCTTCTTCCAAAGAGTAAAACTCCACACAACACCCCCACACACACACCAAAAAGGTAATATCAAAACCAGGACCTAAAAACTAAATTGAGGAACTAAAGTGTAAACCACAACATATGGGAGCCTTAGGTAACTTACACATTATCCTACTACTCCTAATTTTCCAAAACATAAAGAAGAGAAAAGAACAGATAAATAAACAAGGATTTTCAAAACTGCTACACCAATGCATATTGTAGTAAATAGGTAAGCTTAGGGAAGATGGCTTGCGGCGAAAGTAGCTTTTATACTATAATTCATATTGTGGTAGTTGGGATGTTTAAATTGCAGTGTTGCAGTGTAATTCATGAACACCAGGTGCCCACAGTGTATTTATTGCAAATAATATACAGAATTCCAACAAGTAGATGGCAGAGTATCACAGCTGCCTACCATCACTGTCAACTACTAGAAGCATGCTTTACTAAGAACAAACCGTACAGCTTATGTTCTGTAGTCACATTATCAGGGAAGTCAGTTATATGAGCAGAACGACAATGTTAGATAGGCAATTGAAAAATATAGGGAGCATGAGAACATAAAATGATATGCGCATATATGAAAGTCAAAGGAATAGTTGGGGAATCCTAGTCTAAATCAGTTAGGATAGTAGTTCCAAATTAACAAAAAAGGTACGTTAGAGGACTTTACATGAGCCGTGGCAGACTGCAGGAGTCAGAATCCAAGTAAAATTTGGTAAAGAAAGAAAACTGTTATTTTCTCAAGTAATGCTAGAAGAAAGTTACTCAGGTAATGCAGAGAAAAAAATTTAACAATGTCATCTAATGAACTGCTAAAGGAAGGAAGACTAAAAGCTTAGCACATTTTTGCACATTTTTCTCCTTAACGTCAGTGCCCCATCACAGCTAACAGATATATATTTATTTTGTGATTATTACAAAGTTGTGTCACATACATTGCCAAAACTTGAACTGTATCCACAATTTCCTTTTAATACAGTAAATTCTGCAAGTTGTCTGGTTTTATCTTTTCAATAATAATTATTTAAAAAAGAGAAGAAAACTATATTATACTGTATTTTCTCCTTTCCTTTTCTGTAGGTCACGTACATTTGTATTTTTTCCCCTCCAATCCTTTAATTTCACAGTGGAAATGCTCCATTATCTCAGCTTCACACAATGTGTTATTAATGGATTAACCTGCGTGTAGGTGAAGGTCTATTTTAATGCTCTTAATTGCTTTAAAACTGGATTTCCTTACTGATTTTTAAAGGTGCAATATTGTTAACAACATCTAGAACTGACACTGTTACCACTAAATTGAAAAAAGAAATAATTGTGCTGAAAACTAGGAAAAGTTCTACTCTGTAGTTTTCAGAATTGATCAAAGTACAATCACAATGCAATACATGATGTACTCCGTTGTCCTAACCAAAAATGTAACAAAACATAAGTGATAAGGATGATTTTTATTCAGCACATTGGGTTTTAACAGCTACTGATCCAAAGAATACTTGTATATAAGTCTTCTGAGTGTTTGTTGAATTAGTCATTAAGAGCCTTATTTAGATGTTGACATAAGACCATTACAACTTACACTGCTAAGCCACGTCTCTATACTAGTGTGAAGCATAAGTATACACATTTGTATGCAAACATATTGTTTTATTTGGAGTTGCATGTACCTTTAGATATACATGACATAATTTTTCCAAGTATATGCAGGTCGCAAAATATGTCCAACTCTAAATAAGGCCCTAAATGCTCTAAATCTGCTCTCGATATACAGGAGAGAATTAAATTAGTCGCTATGTTCCTCCGAATATCATCACCGCAGGATTTTTACAGAAATCCCCGCTGATTTGAGCGGAAATGAGAAGACATCGCGGCTAATTGAATTCTTGAATTCCCCCCCAATTACTCCTATATATGATCACGAGAAATATGGCATTCTATAACTTACACCTATATTTATATTGTATACTGATATAGATATATATATATATATATATATATATATATATATATACACACACACACACACACACACACACACATAAACAGACGTAGATCCTCTGCACTCTCCATGTAGACTGGGGTGCAAGAGGGGTGGCCCACATTGTATAGACAAAAAACAGGGATGCTCTGCACTCTCCAAATGCATAATTAACGCTGTACTAAATACTTTTCTATATTCAAAACAGGGAATGTTAGTTCCACATATTGCGATATATATTAAGCTGACCAACTCACGCCAAAGTCTTCCCATTCTGGTCAGTCCTAACATGATCAAATGCTATGCTATTTTATCTGGATTTAAGGCTTACCTGCACACAGCTTTTAAAGGCAAGTCTTTCCCAAGCACTAGCAGCCATGGGAGACCTAGGACTCACCTGACACAAGTTGGAATTAATTAATGTAAAGAATGGGGTTCAAGAGTGATGGGTCTCACATTATATAAACAAAAACAGACATAGATCCGCACTCTTCATGTACAAACTGGGGTGCAAGAGAGGGTTGCCCACATTGTATAGACAAAAAACAGGGATACTCTGCACTCTCCAAACACATTTGATCATGTTAGAACTGACCAGAATGGGGAGACTTTAACGTGAGTTGGTCAGCTTAACATATATTGCAATATGTATATATATATATATATATATATATATATATATATATATATATATATATATATGTGACATAATCAGACTAATAGGTTCCACCTCTTGGGGAAGATGTGGACGAACAGCAGCGGTAAGCCACACAGGTCCAGAGGTTTCAGGTTAAAAGCCACAGCTAGTTTATTCACCAACTTGCAAACAAGATAAAACATAAACAAAATCCTAGCCGTCTAACTTCTAGTTAATTCATGTTAGCAGCACCCTCTCTCAGGTGTCAGATCTTGGGCCTGATTCATTAAGGATCTTAAATGAAGAGGTATCCTATTTCAGTCTCCTGGACAAAACCATGTTACAATGCAATGGGTGCAAACTAGTTTTCTGTTTTGCACATAAGTTAAATACTGCCTGTTTTTTCATGTAGCACACAAATATCAACTATAAATTTAAGTGTACAAATAAGCTATCAAGTATTTGTGTGCTACATGAAAAAACAGTCAGTATTTAATTTATGTGCAAAACAGAAAACTAGATACCTCTTCATTTAAGATCCTTAATGAATCAGGCCCCTTATGTCCAAACTAGAGATGGTCACTGACCCCCGTGTTTTGGTTTTGGATTCGGTTTTGGATCTGGATTACCGTCGTGTTTTGGTTTTGGTTTTGGTTTTGCAAAACCGCCATTGCGTGTTTTGGTTTTGGTTTTGGTTTTGTTTGGTTTTGTTTTGCTATTTTTTGGGAAAATCCATGTTTTTGGGCCTAAATTAACCCAATTTAGTGCTCCAACTGTTTTAGAGACAAGTAATCTAATTGTTGAGGTAATAAATCATCCAAAAAAACAGTTTAATTCTTCATTGGTAGGCCTATTCTACACACAAAACAGATTGTCTTCCTCTCCATCTATGCATATTGGCAATGCAGCCATCGTCTTTGAATGTATATTACACCCTACACTTATAGTTAAATATGTAAAGAAATGGAAAAAGCCAGTTTGGTTTCTGTCTCTCAAGGCACCCCTCCACTTGTATAAAATACTAAAAAATTCAGCCATTATAGACTGTACAATATTAATTGACATGGAGAAAGACAGTTTGGGGTCACTCTGTCTCTCTAGGCCCCCCTCCACTTGTATAAAATACCCAAAAATTCAGCCATTATAGACTGTACAATATTAATTGACATGGAAAAAGCCAGTTTGGTTTCTGTCTCTCTAGGCCCCCCTCCACTTGTATAAAATACCCAAAAATTCAGCCATTATAGACTGTACAATATTATGAAAAATGGACAAAGCCAGTTTAGGGTCACTCTGTCTATGACACCCTACCCTTAAGGATAAATTGCCCTAACAGCAGCCTTTCAAGATGGTATGTGATATGGAAATGCCACAAGTCCCTTTCCTCTTTGGGGGTAGATTGCACCCTACACTTACATAGAAAGTTTTAAAAAGATGTTATCGGCATCATCTTCAGCTTAATCCTCACCCTCATCAGTGTGTACGT
Organism: Mixophyes australis; assembly: GCA_036250195.1. Classification (NCBI taxonomy): domain Eukaryota; kingdom Metazoa; phylum Chordata; class Amphibia; order Anura; family Limnodynastidae; genus Mixophyes; species Mixophyes australis. The sequence continues at coordinate 206,620,792 of JAVHZZ010000002.1, forward strand.
CATCATCACAGACTATCAATTCATCGCCGCTTGAATCCGCCATTAGAGAACAGTCAGTGCTTGGATGTCTTGGATGGTGAAGGCCTTCCTCGTGGAAGATGTAGTTCATTTTTATAAACATCATTTTCTCCACATTTTTGGGAAGTAACCTTCTACGGCGATCACTGACTAAGTTCCCTGCTGTGCTGAACACTCGTTCAGAGTACACACTGGAGGGTGGGCAGCTTAGGTATTGCAAAGCAAGTTTGTACATGGGTTTCCAAATGGCCTGCTTTTCTTCCCAGTAAGGAAAGGGACTGTCTGACATTTCCATATCAACTACCTCTTGAAAGTAATCCTCCACCATCCTTTGCATGTTTATACTCATATTGGATGGAGTTATGGGCAAAGTGACACATTTTTTTGAAAAATCCTTCAAACCAGCCCAGATGTTAAATTGTTCTGGTCTGCCCCCTGTGTCTTCCCTGCTTCTTTTTTGGAAATTTAATTTTTTACGAGCAACAGCTTGAGAAAGTGAAGGAGGACACGTCGTCAAGCCGAGGCCCAGTTCAGCGGCCAACTTGCTGAGCAATAGCTCCTTGCAAAAGTTCACATCTCGCTCATTTACAAGTAAAGACTCAATGTAGGTTTTAAACCTTGGATCAAGCACAGTGGCCAAAACGTACTGATCCGAGTTCAAGATCTTAATAACTCGAGGATCATTGTGAAGCGAATTAAGTACTTGATTGACAAGGCCAACATACTTTGCTGAATTGCTTGCTTTCAGCTCCTCCTTCATTTTCTCAAGCTGCTTTTCCAATAGTCTAATTAAAGGAATGACTTGGCTCAAACTAGCAGAGTCTGCACTGACCTCACATGTCACAACTTCAAATGGTTTCAGCACCTTGCACAGCACTGAAAGGATTCCCCACTGTGCAAGAGTGAAATACATCCCCCCTCCTTTCCCAATGTCATGACTTGTGCAATATGCTTGGATGGCTTTGCGCTGTTCCTCCATCCTCTGAAGCATGTACAGGGTGGAATTCCACCGAGTTACCACCTCTTGCTTAAGTTGGTGGCAGGGCAAGTTAAACTGCTCTTGGAGCTGCTGTAATCTCCTACATGCTGTGGCTGAATGCCTGAAATGGCCTGAAATTTTACGGGCCACCGAAAGCATCTCCTGCACCTCACGGTTATTTCGTAGGAAGCTCTGCACCACCAAGTTGATGGTGTGAGCAAAACAGGGAATATGTTGGAAATCACCCAGCTGTAATGCTCGCACTATATTGTTGGCGTTATCTGAAATGACATACCCTGGGGAGAGTCCGAGTGGTATAAGCCATGCATCAATCACATCTCTCAGTTTGCGTAACAAATTGTCAGCCGTATGCCTGTTAGTGAAGCCGGTGATACAAAGAGTGGCCTGCCTGTGACAAATGTTACGTAGTGGTGTACATGCTGCTGCTGTTCCTGCTGGTGAAGGTGAATGACCAACCCAGTGGGCTGTCACAGTCATATAGTCTTTGGTTTGGCCACTTCCACTTGTCCACATATCTGTGGTTAAGTGAACAGTGGGCAGAATGGCATTTTTCAGCGCAATCTCTACATTTTTACACACTTTTTGGTATAGTTGTGGAATAGCTTTACGGGAGAAATGGTGTCGCGATGGAATTCTGTAACGCGGACACAAAACCTCAATTAACTGTGAAAAACCAGCTGCGTTTATTGTGGAGATTGGACGCAGATCTAACACTAACATTGCAGCCATGGCGTCTGTGATTCGCTTGGCAACTGGGTGACTGCTGTCATATTTGCTTCCCCTCGCAAATGATTGTTTCACAGTTAATTGCTGAAATGTAGGACTGCTCATTTTATTCACCTGCCTCTGGGATGACGATTCACCCCCAGCAGCAGCAACAGCAGCAGCAGGACTAACGCTTTCTTCAGAGGAATCAATAATAGTGCCGGAGTCATCCAGCCTTAAGTGGGATGCCGGGCTAACTCCGAGCGCTACTGAGGATATTGATGAGGATGGTGTGGTGGGTGTATTTTGTAGCCGTCGGTATGTCGGTGAGCGGAGGGTCTTAGCTGATGAGGGAGTGCTTGTATTCTTTTGGGAAGAACTTTCAGCTTTTCCCAACACTTTGCCATGAACTCTCGTTAAATGGCGTAACATAGACGAGGTTCCAAGATGGTTAAGGTCCCTCCCTCGACTGACTGTGGCTTCACATACACTACAAATGGCTATACAATTGTTGTCTGGATTTGGGTAGAAATAATTCCACACATAAGAAGTGGATTTTTTTGTTTTATGCCCAGGCATGACAATGGCCTTTTTCTTGTCACGTGCCAGAACTGCTGCCACTGGTGCAGGACTTACACAAACAACCTCATCCTCATCAACATCCTCATTAGCGCCCTCGTCGCCTACACAAATCTCCCCCTCATCCTCTTCTAATTCCAAAGTGGCATCCTCAATTTGGGTATCACCGGCTACACTCGGGCTATTAAGGCACACATCAGCAGAATGCTCACGATTAGACATCCCACTGTTGGATGGACTCTCCACAGGGATTGTTGTCATTTGTGAATCAGAGCAAATATTCTCCTGTAATGCCTCACTGTTATCTTGCAGCTCAGCTTTGACGCGTAACAGTAGTTGTGCACCAATTGTAGGCTGGGTAACTTTTTGGGATCTGCCACTAATAGCCAAAGGTGAAGGCCTCATTCTCTCTTTGCCACTGCGTGTGTAGAATGGCATGCTTGCAATTTTTTTTTTATCGTCACTTAACTTTTGCTCAGTTACACTTCTTTTTCGCTTCAATACAGTAAATTTTTTTTTGGTTTTTGTTTTTTGCACTAATTTGAAAACACTCTGTTGTTTGACATCGCCTTGGCCAGATGACGTACTGGGAACACTAACATCAGGACTGGTGACAGAACCTGGTTGCTCATTTAGATCATATGTGGACTGCTTTGAATCCATTCTGAGCGCAAACCACTGGGGAGTGCTAAAAATTATTTAGTAGATTCTGCTGACAGTTATGACTTTTGACAGCCAGAAATATTAATGCACAATTAGGGAGGACACCCCAAAAACACTGAGGAGAGCTAAAAATTATTTAGTAGATACTGCTGACAGATATGACTTTTGACAGCCAGAAATATTAATGCACAATTAGGGAGGACACCCCAAAAACACTGAGGAGTGCTAAAAATTATTTAGTAGATACTGCTGACAGATATGACTTTTGACAGCCAGAAATATTAATGCACAATTAGGGAGGACACCCCAAAAACACTGAGGAGTGCTAAAAATTATTTAGTAGATACTGCTGACAGATATGACTTTTGACAGCCAGAAATATTAATGCACAATTAGGGAGGACACCCCAAAAACACTGAGGAGTGCTAAAAATTATTTAGTAGATACTGCTGACAGATATGACTTTTGACAGCCAGAAATATTAATGCACAATTAGGGAGGACACCCCAAAAACACTGAGGAGTGCTAAAAATTATTTAGTAGATACTGCTGACAGATATGACTTTTGACAGCCAGAAATATTAATGCACAATTAGGGAGGACACCCCAAAAACACTGAGGAGTGCTAAAAATTATTTAGTAGATACTGCTGACAGATATGACTTTTGACAGCCAGAAATATTAATGCACAATTAGGGAGGACACCCCAAAAACACTGAGGAGTGCTAAAAATTATTTAGTAGATACTGCTGACAGATATGACTTTTGACAGCCAGAAATATTAATGCACAATTAGGGAGGACACCCCAAAAGCACTGAGGAGTGCTACAAATTATTTAGTAGATACTGCTGACAGATATGACTTTTGACAGCCAGAAATATTAATGCACAATTAGGGAGGACACCCCAAAAACACTGAGGAGTGCTAAAAATTATTTAGTAGATACTGCTGACAGATATGACTTTTGACAGCCAGAAATATTAATGCACAATTAGGGAGGACACCCCAAAAACACTGAGGAGTGCTAAAAATTATTTAGTAGATACTGCTGACAGATATGAATTTTGACAGCCAGAAATATTAATGCACAATTAGGGAGGACACCCCAAAAACACTGAGGAGTGCTAAAAATTATTTAGTAGATACTGCTGACAGATATGACTTTTGACAGCCAGAAATATTAATGCACAATTAGGGAGGACACCCCAAAAGCACTGAGGAGTGCTACAAATTATTTAGTAGATACTGCTGACAGATATGACTTTTGACAGCCAGAAATATTAATGCACAATTAGGGAGGACACCCCAAAAACACTGAGGAGTGCTAAAAATTATTTAGTAGATACTGCTGACAGATATGACTTTTGACAGCCAGAAATATTAATGCACAATTAGGGAGGACACCCCAAAAACACTGAGGAGTGCTAAAAATTATTTAGTAGATACTGCTGACAGATATGACTTTTGACAGCCAGAAATATTAATGCACAATTAGGGAGGACACCCCAAAAACACTGAGGAGTGCTAAAAATTATTTAGTAGATACTGCTGACAGATATGACTTTTGACAGCCAGAAATATTAATGCACAATTAGGGAGGACACCCCAAAAGCACTGAGGAGTGCTACAAATTATTTAGTAGATACTGCTGACAGATATGACTTTTGACAGCCAGAAATATTAATGCACAATTAGGGAGGACACCCCAAAAACACTGAGGAGTGCTAAAAATTATTTAGTAGATACTGCTGACAGATATGACTTTTGACAGCCAGAAATATTAATGCACAATTAGGGAGGACACCCCAAAAACACTGAGGAGTGCTAAAAATTATTTAGTAGATACTGCTGACAGATATGACTTTTGACAGCCAGAAATATTAATGCACAATTAGGGAGGACACCCCAAAAGCACTGAGGAGTGCTACAAATTATTTAGTAGATACTGCTGACAGATATGACTTTTGACAGCCAGAAATATTAATGCACAATTAGGGAGGACACCCCAAAAACACTGAGAAGTGCTAAAAATTATTTAGTAGATACTGCTGACAGATATGACTTTTGACAGCCAGAAATATTAATGCACAATTAGGGAGGACACCCCAAAAGCACTGAGGTGTGCTACAAATTATTTAGTAGATACTGCTGACAGATATGACTTTTGACAGCCAGAAATATTAATGCACAATTATGGGGGACACCCCAAAAGCGCTGGGGAGTGCCAAATATGAAGAAAAAATAATAAACCTCTATCCTCCTCTCTGCACTAGCGATTTTGGTTAGAGCAATTGCAAGAACAATATTGTATTCTCTGTCCCTGCTCTAATTAGCCTATGACTACACCCTGCTCTCTCCCTCTGTCAAATGGCGATGGATTGCTGTGGAGGCGTGTATTTATAAAGTTGAAGTATCGCGAGAACCGAGTCCCGAGATCCGACAACGTCACAATGACGTTCGGCCTCGATTTGGATTCGGAATGGGCGGGAGAGTACCGAGCTGCTCAGCTCGGTACTCGGATACCCAAAGTTCGGGTGGGTTCGGTTCTCGGAGAACCGGACCCGCCCATCTCTAGTCCAAACACACACTCAACATATCAGTGCTCACAACACAGCAGAGTGTCTCAGGATGCAACTCACCTCCTCCCCAGGTCTGAGACTGTTTGCACATTCTAGCTGCATTTTGATGGGCACCTCACAGGTGCAAATCCTGATCATTCTGTTTAGAGACTGGCAAATCAGAAGACCCGGACCGGGCCTTATGTATGGAGCCCACCCTTCTCTTTCTCCATACATAACACTAGGGACCCTTATCAAGTTTTATTAGTGCAGGGAAATACCCTGTGGGAAGCTTTACCCACACATCTACACATTCTCTCTTGTGTTTTAACGTACAATGCTGGAAGCCTGGAACACATACCTCTGCCATTTAGCCTCCTTCCAATGACTCTGTCACTATATATATATATATATATATATATATATATATATATATATTGCCCATTAAACTGTATGCACAGAATTGGCAATGCAATATTTAGAAATTAAAATATGTCGTGTTTATTAATATAGTAAATGTGACATTATGTGGTAATATGGTAAATGTGCCAAATGTACCAGACTGGTAGGCATCAGTTGATAAATGCATAAAATTACCAGTAGGCACCAATATTATAAATGAGCTAAAAACATTTACTTTTTTCTCTATTTGTAGGTGTCTCCTGCTTAACCAAAAGGTTGGGGAAGAACATTATCACTCATTGGAATTAGAGATGGGCGGGTCCGGTTCTCCGAGAACCGAACCCACCCGAACTTTGGGTATCCGAGTACCGAGCTGAGCAGCTCGGTACTCTCCCGCCCATTCCGAATCCAAATCGAGGCCGAACGTCATTGTGACGTTGTCGGATCTCGGGACTCGGTTCTCGCGATACTTCAACTTTATAAATACACGCCTCCACAGCAATCCATCGCCATTTGACAGAGGGGGAGAGCAGGGTGTAGTCATAGGCTAATTAGAGCAGGGACAGAGAATACAATATTGTTCTTGCAATTGCTCTAACCAAAATCGCTAGTGCAGAGAGGAGGATAGAGGTTTATTATTTTTTCTTCATATTTGGCACTCCCCAGCGCTTTTGGGGTGTCCCCCATAATTGTGCATTAATATTTCTGGCTGTCAAAAGTCATATCTGTCAGCAGTATCTACTAAATAATTTGTAGCACACCTCAGTGCTTTTGGGGTGTCCTCCCTAATTGTGCATTAATATTTCTGGCTGTCAAAAGTCATATCTGTCAGCAGTATCTACTAAATAATTTTTAGCACTCCTCAGTGTTTTTGGGGTGTCCTCCCTAATTGTGCATTAATATTTCTGGCTGTCAAAAGTCATATCTGTCAGCAGTATCTACTAAATAATTTGTAGCACTCCTCAGTGCTTTTGGGGTGTCCTCCCTAATTGTGCATTAATATTTCTGGCTGTCAAAAGTCATATCTGTCAGCAGTATCTACTAAATAATTTTTAGCACTCCTCAGTGTTTTTGGGGTGTCCTCCCTAATTGTGCATTAATATTTCTGGCTGTCAAAAGTCATATCTGTCAGCAGTATCTACTAAATAATTTTTAGCACTCCTCAGTGTTTTTGGGGTGTCCTCCCTAATTGTGCATTAATATTTCTGGCTGTCAAAAGTCATATCTGTCAGCAGTATCTACTAAATAATTTGTAGCACTCCTCAGTGCTTTTGGGGTGTCCTCCCTAATTGTGCATTAATATTTCTGGCTGTCAAAAGTCATATCTGTCAGCAGTATCTACTAAATAATTTGTAGCACTCCTCAGTGCTTTTGGGGTGTCCTCCCTAATTGTGCATTAATATTTCTGGCTGTCAAAAGTCATATCTGTCAGCAGTATCTACTAAATAATTTTTAGCACTCCTCAGTGTTTTTGGGGTGTCCTCCCTAATTGTGCATTAATATTTCTGGCTGTCAAAAGTCATATCTGTCAGCAGTATCTACTAAATAATTTTTAGCACTCCTCAGTGTTTTTGGGGTGTCCTCCCTAATTGTGCATTAATATTTCTGGCTGTCAAAAGTCATATCTGTCAGCAGTATCTACTAAATAATTTTTAGCACTCCTCAGTGTTTTTGGGGTGTCCTCCCTAATTGTGCATTAATATTTCTGGCTGTCAAAAGTCATATCTGTCAGCAGTATCTACTAAATAATTTGTAGCACTCCTCAGTGCTTTTGGGGTGTCCTCCCTAATTGTGCATTAATATTTCTGGCTGTCAAAAGTCATATCTGTCAGCAGTATCTACTAAATAATTTTTAGCACTCCTCAGTGTTTTTGGGGTGTCCTCCCTAATTGTGCATTAATATTTCTGGCTGTCAAAAGTCATATCTGTCAGCAGTATCTACTAAATAATTTTTAGCACTCCTCAGTGTTTTTGGGGTGTCCTCCCTAATTGTGCATTAATATTTCTGGCTGTCAAAAGTCATATCTGTCAGCAGTATCTACTAAATAATTTTTAGCACTCCTCAGTGTTTTTGGGGTGTCCTCCCTAATTGTGCATTAATATTTCTGGCTGTCAAAAGTCATATCTGTCAGCAGTATCTACTAAATAATTTTTAGCACTCCTCAGTGTTTTTGGGGTGTCCTCCCTAATTGTGCATTAATATTTCTGGCTGTCAAAAGTCATATCTGTCAGCAGTATCTACTAAATAATTTTTAGCACTCCTCAGTGTTTTTGGGGTGTCCTCCCTAATTGTGCATTAATATTTCTGGCTGTCAAAAGTCATATCTGTCAGCAGTATCTACTAAATAATTTTTAGCACTCCTCAGTGTTTTTGGGGTGTCCTCCCTAATTGTGCATTAATATTTCTGGCTGTCAAAAGTCATATCTGTCAGCAGTATCTACTAAATAATTTTTAGCACTCCTCAGTGTTTTTGGGGTGTCCTCCCTAATTGTGCATTAATATTTCTGGCTGTCAAAAGTCATATCTGTCAGCAGTATCTACTAAATAATTTTTAGCACTCCTCAGTGTTTTTGGGGTGTCCTCCCTAATTGTGCATTAATATTTCTGGCTGTCAAAAGTCATATCTGTCAGCAGTATCTACTAAATAATTTTTAGCACTCCTCAGTGTTTTTGGGGTGTCCTCCCTAATTGTGCATTAATATTTCTGGCTGTCAAAAGTCATAACTGTCAGCAGAATCTACTAAATAATTTTTAGCACTCCCCAGTGGTTTGCGCTCAGAATGGATTCAAAGCAGTCCACATATGATCTAAATGAGCAACCAGGTTCTGTCACCAGTCCTGATGTTAGTGTTCCCAGTACGTCATCTGGCCAAGGCGATGTCAAACAACAGAGTGTTTTCAAATTAGTGCAAAAAACAAAAACCAAAAAAAAATTTACTGTATTGAAGCGAAAAAGAAGTGTAACTGAGCAAAAGTTAAGTGACGATAAAAAAAAAATTGCAAGCATGCCATTCTACACACGCAGTGGCAAAGAGAGAATGAGGCCTTCACCTTTGGCTATTAGTGGCAGATCCCAAAAAGTTACCCAGCCTACAATTGGTGCACAACTACTGTTACGCGTCAAAGCTGAGCTGCAAGATAACAGTGAGGCATTACAGGAGAATATTTGCTCTGATTCACAAATGACAACAATCCCTGTGGAGAGTCCATCCAACAGTGGGATGTCTAATCGTGAGCATTCTGCTGATGTGTGCCTTAATAGCCCGAGTGTAGCCGGTGATACCCAAATTGAGGATGCCACTTTGGAATTAGAAGAGGATGAGGGGGAGATTTGTGTAGGCGACGAGGGCGCTAATGAGGATGTTGATGAGGATGAGGTTGTTTGTGTAAGTCCTGCACCAGTGGCAGCAGTTCTGGCACGTGACAAGAAAAAGGCCATTGTCATGCCTGGGCATAAAACAAAAAAATCCACTTCTTATGTGTGGAATTATTTCTACCCAAATCCAGACAACAATTGTATAGCCATTTGTAGTGTATGTGAAGCCACAGTCAGTCGAGGGAGGGACCTTAACCATCTTGGAACCTCGTCTATGTTACGCCATTTAACGAGAGTTCATGGCAAAGTGTTGGGAAAAGCTGAAAGTTCTTCCCAAAAGAATACAAGCACTCCCTCATCAGCTAAGACCCTCCGCTCACCGACATACCGACGGCTACAAAATACACCCACCACACCATCCTCATCAATATCCTCAGTAGCGCTCGGAGTTAGCCCGGCATCCCACTTAAGGCTGGATGACTCCGGCACTATTATTGATTCCTCTGAAGAAAGCGTTAGTCCTGCTGCTGCTGTTGCTGCTGCTGGGGGTGAATCGTCATCCCAGAGGCAGGTGAATAAAATGAGCAGTCCTACATTTCAGCAATTAACTGTGAAACAATCATTTGCGAGGGGAAGCAAATATGACAGCAGTCACCCAGTCGCCAAGCGAATCACAGACGCCATGGCTGCAATGTTAGTGTTAGATCTGCGTCCAATCTCCACAATAAACGCAGCTGGTTTTTCACAGTTAATTGAGGTTTTGTGTCCGCGTTACAGAATTCCATCGCGACACCATTTCTCCCGTAAAGCTATTCCACAACTATACCAAAAAGTGTGTAAAAATGTAGAGATTGCGCTGAAAAATGCCATTCTGCCCACTGTTCACTTAACCACAGATATGTGGACAAGTGGAAGTGGCCAAACCAAAGACTATATGACTGTGACAGCCCACTGGGTTGGTCATTCACCTTCACCAGCAGGAACAGCAGCAGCATGTACACCACTACGTAACATTTGTCACAGGCAGGCCACTCTTTGTATCACCGGCTTCACTAACAGGCATACGGCTGACAATTTGTTACGCAAACTGAGAGATGTGATTGATGCATGGCTTATACCACTCGGACTCTCCCCAGGGTATGTCATTTCAGATAACGCCAACAATATAGTGCGAGCATTACAGCTGGGTGATTTCCAACATATTCCCTGTTTTGCTCACACCATCAACTTGGTGGTGCAGAGCTTCCTACGAAATAACCGTGAGGTGCAGGAGATGCTTTCGGTGGCCCGTAAAATTTCAGGCCATTTCAGGCATTCAGCCACAGCATGTAGGAGATTACAGCAGCTCCAAGAGCAGTTTAACTTGCCCTGCCACCAACTTAAGCAAGAGGTGGTAACTCGGTGGAATTCCACCCTGTACATGCTTCAGAGGATGGAGGAACAGCGCAAAGCCATCCAAGCATATTGCACAAGTCATGACATTGGGAAAGGAGGGGGGATGTATTTCACTCTTGCACAGTGGGGAATCCTTTCAGTGCTGTGCAAGGTGCTGAAACCATTTGAAGTTGTGACATGTGAGGTCAATGCAGACTCTGCTAGTTTGAGCCAAGTCATTCCTTTAATTAGACTATTGGAAAAGCAGCTTGAGAAAATGAAGGAGGAGCTGAAAGCAAGCAATTCAGCAAAGTATGTTGGCCTTGTCGATCAAGTACTTAATTCGCTTCACAATGATCCTCGAGTTATTAAGATCTTGAACTCGGATCAGTACGTTTTGGCCACTGTGCTTGATCCAAGGTTTAAAACCTACATTGAGTCTTTACTTGTAAATGAGCGAGATGTGAACTTTTGCAAGGAGCTATTGCTCAGCAAGTTGGCCGCTGAACTGGGCCTCGGCTTGACGACGTGTCCTCCTTCACTTTCTCAAGCTGTTGCTCGTAAAAAATTAAATTTCCAAAAAAGAAGCAGGGAAGACACAGGGGGCAGACCAGAACAATTTAACATCTGGGCTGGTTTGAAGGATTTTTCAAAAAAATGTGTCACTTTGCCCATAACTTCATCCAATATGAGTATAAACATGCAAAGGATGGTGGAGGATTACTTTCAAGAGGTAGTTGATATGGAAATGTCAGACAGTCCCTTTCCTTACTGGGAAGAAAAGCAGGCCATTTGGAAACCCATGTACAAACTTGCTTTGCAATACCTAAGCTGCCCACCCTCCAGTGTGTACTCTGAACGAGTGTTCAGCACAGCAGGGAACTTAGTCAGTGATCGCCGTAGAAGGTTACTTCCCAAAAATGTGGAGAAAATGATGTTTATAAAAATGAACTACATCTTCCACGAGGAAGGCCTTCACCATCCAAGACATCCAAGCACTGACTGTTCTCTAATGGCGGATTCAAGCGGCGATGAATTGATAGTCTGTGATGATGACGTACACACTGATGAGGGTGAGGATTAAGCTGAAGATGATGCCGATAACATCTTTTTAAAACTTTCTATGTAAGTGTAGGGTGCAATCTACCCCCAAAGAGGAAAGGGACTTGTGGCATTTCCATATCACATACCATCTTGAAAGGCTGCTGTTAGGGCAATTTATCCTTAAGGGTAGGGTGTCATAGACAGAGTGACCCTAAACTGGCTTTGTCCATTTTTCATAATATTGTACAGTCTATAATGGCTGAATTTTTGGGTATTTTATACAAGTGGAGGGGGGCCTAGAGAGACAGAAACCAAACTGGCTTTTTCCATGTCAATTAATATTGTACAGTCTATAATGGCTGAATTTTTGGGTATTTTATACAAGTGGAGGGGGGCCTAGAGAGACAGAGTGACCCCAAACTGTCTTTCTCCATGTCAATTAATATTGTACAGTCTATAATGGCTGAATTTTTTAGTATTTTATACAAGTGGAGGGGTGCCTTGAGAGACAGAAACCAAACTGGCTTTTTCCATTTCTTTACATATTTAACTATATGTGTAGGGTGTAATATACATTCAAAGACGATGGCTGCATTGCCAATATGCATAGATGGAGAGGAAGACAATCTGTTTTGTGTGTAGAATAGGCCTACCAACGAAGAATTAAACTGTTTTTTTGGATGATTTATTACCTCAACAATTAGATTACTTGTCTCTAAAACAGTTGGAGCACTAAATTGGGTTAATTTAGGCCCAAAAACATGGATTTTCCCAAAAAATAGCAAAACAAAACCAAACAAAACCAAAACCAAAACCAAAACACGCAATGGCGGTTTTGCAAAACCAAAACCAAAACACGACGGTAATCCAGATCCAAAACCGAATCCAAAACCAAAACACGGGGGTCAGTGACCATCTCTAATTGGAATACAAACTTTCCAAATTGCAAAGTTACAGAATATACTGCGAAAAGTGAAAAGCTCTGATACAGTATGACAAAATGTTGGTGAAACTGTGAAATAATAATTAACTATCAAAAATGTGGTTAATGTTAGTGTGTGTTATTGAATTTGGACTGTAAGCTTCACTAAGGCTGGGTATACACTACAGAATTTTCCGACCAATGTGTTATCTACAACTATTGTTCCTACGACTGAAGTTCAGATCAGTAGTTGGATTCATGTGTACACACTATACACATTTTAAATGATTTTTACACGACTAATCATCCGGACAGCGATTTTTGTCCCCTATAGAAATCATTTAAAACTCCTCCCCTCTCACATTTTTGTCGAAATGATATATGGCCTCCCTGCAGCAGTATGCCGAAGAAATTTAAATAAAGGGCTGAAAATCACCAGCAATAATCTCCCACAAACTCAGTTTCAGGAAAAGGAAATACATGATATAATTGGACCTGTTTGACCAAAGAGTGGGTCCAGAGGAGAGACTCATTTTCTCATATGGCCCTGCTACAGGAGATATGGGACAACAACCCTGATGACTTTCCTGAGGATGAATGAAGCCACATTCCAGGAACTGCTCCAACCCCCGCATCCAGAAGGAGGACACCCATTTAAGGAGACCCATATCTGCAGAGCAGAGACTGGTTGCTACCCTAAGGTTTTTGGCCACAGGAAGGACACAGGCTGACCTCAAATACAGCACAGCAACTTCACCTCAAACTTTGGGTTTGAGCATACCAGAGAACTGTGACGCTATAGTTCAAGTTCTGCGTGGACAGTATATGAAGAAATAGAAACTAAACAGATTACATAAACACTTAATCCATATAAAACTGTGTAATTTAAAAAAACTGTCACAGCTGTTCATAATGGAAATGTTCACTGTTTTCCAATGGGGATGGACTCCCTGTATGCTACAGCATACTTGTGCTACCCATAGGTGTAGAAGTCCTGCAGGCTGCCAGGGTAACAGACTGTCCTTCCATGACAGGATGCTGCATGTGGAGTGGTAGTGGCCAAAAGGTATATGATTGGACCAGTCTGAAATGTCCTTGCTCCTGTGTGTAGGGGTATTGTCACAATATAGTGTCTAGTGAGAGATCCCCACTTGCTGACTTACAAATGTCATACACCAAACATTCCATCTCTATTTGCATTTCTCTTTTTGTTTGCAAGAGTTGCTCCTGGCGGATCAAATTAATCTTGTTGTTGCTGTGATTTCAATTGGGTTGCAGACTGTATTATCTTGTGTGTGAGTACATCAATTTGCTCGAGATCACTGACCCTTTATTTCCCCTCCTGTCACTTTGATCCTCGTGTGGCTGTGTGTATAGATCTGTTATGTCCTGGCTGTCTACTGTCAGCTGGCTGGCATGCATTGGTGTGCCTTGTTGCTCTGCCACATCAGAGATTGCGTCTTCAGATATGACAGCAGTCTGTGTAATGAAAACAGAATGTATACTAGTTAGTATAATATTACATACATGTACCATTGTAACATTTAAAAAATCCTTCTATTTCAGTTTCCTTCAATGGGTGAGCAATGGCAAGTAATTGATGAAGATTTAGTCTGTGAAATTTCCCAAACTGTGGAGGTGCCATTGAAGGAAAACATATTATAATTTTGCCACCCTCGAAAAGTGGATACTATTACTACAACTATAAAGGATTCTTCAGCATTATTCTGATGGCCAACTATGAATTTCACCAACAAAGTGGATGTCAACTATGAATTCCTATTTGTGGACATTGGAAAAAATGGGAAGGTGTCAGATGGCGGGGCATTACAGCAGACTCCTTTCCATACCAAACTTAAAAACAATAAACTAAATTTGCCAACATGAAGTGACACGAAATATGGACTAAATTTAGTTTTTGTAGCTACTGAAACGTTTGCGATACACACCAATGTTTTAAACCTTATCCACAGCGGAATCTGTCAACAGAAAGGAGGATTTTTAATTATAGATTGTCAAGAGCTAGGTGCTTTGTGGAAAATGTGTTTCATTTTTTGAGCAACAGGTTTAGAATTTTTCATTCTGCTAGAAATCTACGCCTAGATAAAGTTGACAAAGTGGTGATGGCTTGTTGGGTCCTACACAACTTCCTTAGGCATAAAAGCCCCAGTGTGCACAGTATGCTTAGCAATATGGAGAACGCTGTAGAACTAGCAGAAGTTGTAGGGTTGACACCACTGGAGTCATCCCAGGTGAGAAATGCCAATCAAATGGCAAAATTAAGCATGCAGGCCTATTTACAATATTTTAATGATGAGGGGTCTGTACCGTGGCAGAATCATATTATATAATGTACAGTATAGGCAGTAGCATTGTATGCTTGTAAACTACTTTATGAGGTACATGTAAATAAATAAATATTTTATGCACTTATATTTATATTTTACTTACTGTTACACTTGGCGGTATGCCATCTGTTTGTATAAATTCAGATGAGGCACTACACTCTGTCTCCATGTTGCAGCTGGACTGTCTAGCTATTACCTCATCACAGGTGAAGTGCAGGAGGTCAAAGTACCACAATTTGGGAACATACACATCATCTGTTCCTGCCCTTGGAGGTCTCAATCTTGTTCAGTTCTTTTATAAATACAGTCCTCTGGTTCTGCATCTTCCCCTTTGCCCACTCTACATTTGGTTTGGGGTAATGGGGAATGCACAACACACAATACAGTGGCAAAATTAGACTGTCTTCCCTTGCATCTATGCCCCTTTTTATGCATGCCAATACTTTGTTTGCCCTTGTAACTGCTGCTTGACATTGAGCACTATTGCTAAGTCTACTGTCCACGAGTACTCCCAAATCCTTTTCCATTATAGATTCTCCTAACTTAATTCCATTTAATTTATAGATTGCATTCTTGTTTTTAATCCCTAAATGCATAACCTTACATTTATCTATGTTAAACCTCATATTCCATTTGGCCGTCCAATCCTCCAGTTTACTTAAGTCCCTCTGTAGAGAAGCTACATCTTGCTCTGATTTTATTACTTTACAGAGTTTAGTGTCATCTGCAAAAATAGAAAATTTACTCTCTAAACCATCACCAAGGTCATTAATAAATAAATTAAAAGGAGTGGCCCCAGCACAGAACCTTCAGGTACTCCACTTAAAACTTTTGACCAATTAGAAAATGTTCCATTTATCACAACTCTCTGTTTCCTATTCTCTAACCAGTTTTCGATCCAAGTACAAATGTTGATTCCTAGACCCAGTTGCCTTACATTATAAACAAACCTCTTGTGTGGCACTGTATCAAAGGGCTTTGCCAAATCTAATTAGACCACATCTACTGTGCTACCCTGATCTAAGTTCCCACTGACTTCCTCATAGAAACTAATTAGATTAGTTTGACGTGACCTATCCCTCACAAATCCATGTTGATTCCCACTAATTATTTTATTGCGCACCAAGTAATCCTGAATACTATCCCTTAAAATACCTTCCAGTAGTTTCCCCACTATTGATGTCAGGCTTATAGTAACATAGTTGATGAGGTTGAAAAAAGACACCAGTCCATCAAGTTCATGAAAACTCTAAAACCAGCTACACTGCATCTTCCATTAATTAAATCTCAGAATGAATATCCCACCTCCCCTCCTGGAGTGGCTCCTTATATCTAGGGTCAAATTTCCACAGCCTTCCCCCCCTTCCCTTGACAAAAGCCTAGGTCTCTCCTTCTTAACCATTGGTGAGTGCTGGATGAGGCGTGTTGGAGAGGGAAGTAGAGATGAGCTGCACTTCCACAGAAGCTCCCTGCTGGGATGCAGACAAAATGTCTGGACTAGTCCTATCGAGAAAAATGGATATTAATTGACCTCCCCCACCTCCAAAGATAGGGTAACAGTCATCGCCTCCTAAAATGAACCACTTACACTACTGCTCCATGCTTCCTGTAGAGAAAGGAGAGGGAGAATGAATGCAGATCCAGCCCCCTCACCTGTATCCTTTACACCACCTGATCTCTACCCATAACCAACCTGGCTTCAATTTGAGAACAATACATAACGGCATCACTGAATTAACAACCAACATGCTTTTACAATGGGTAACATGGAATGAAGAGATATCGAAGGAGGAAATGAAACAAAGTAATTCCGCTAAACTATGTTGGTCTTGTAGGTTAAGTACTTTATTTGCTTCGCCATGTTTCAAGAGTTATCAGCATCTTGAAATCGGATCACTACATTTTGGCAACTGCGCTTGAACTCCACCCTCTATATGCTGCAGAGGATGGAGGAGCAGCAAAAGGCCATTCAAGCCTACACAGCCACCTATGATGGGCCATGTGTTTGTGCCGCCCACTTGTGTCGCTTAGCTTAGACATCCAGCTACCTCGGTGCAACCTTTTGGACTAAAAACAATATTGTGAGGTGTGAGGTGTTCAGAATAGACTGGAAATTAGTGGAAATGAATGTTATTGAGGTAATAATAGTGTAGGAGTGAAAAATAAATAAATATGGATTTTAGCACTTTTTATGCTTTTTTAAAAAAAAATCAGAACCCAAAACCCAAAATCAGAACCAAAACCTTTCGTGGGGTGTTTTGGCAAAACAAATCAGAACCCAAAACCTCAAGCTAATCAGAACCCAAAACCCAAAACACCAAAAGTGGCCGGTGCACACCCCTACCCAATATACATAAACGTATAACTCAACCTTCAGCAATTTTTTGTCATAGATTTGAAGCTGACCAGGGCTCTATCTATGTGAAGTGTGTATGTACTCATCTTGTTGTGTGGGTTTCCTCTGGGTGCTCTGATTTCCTCCCTCACTCCATATGTTAATGGGTTTTTGACAAAAAATGAACTGTAATGTGTGTGTGTGTGTGTGTGTGTGTGTGTATGTATGGTAAGGAATATAAATTGGAAGCTCCACTGGGCCATAGACTGATGTGATTAAATATTCTTTGCAAAACATTGCATAGTATGTCAGGGCTATATAAAAATATGTTAATAATAAATAAACTTGCATGTTCAAGCAGGTTTAATAGTCTTGCAGAGGTCAACAGTATCCTGGAGATGTTGCTATCACCAAGTGCTTAAGTCACAGCAAGTTGCCACTTTTGATCAATGCCATGTGTAAATACAGAGCTTTTGGCAGTAAGGTGTTATACTAACTCAAGGTGAAGTCTTTTTTTTTTTTTTTAAATGGTTCAAATCAATGGCTTTGTGACTAGTTGACCATTCACACTGACACAGATAGATTCCCATACCTCCCAACAGTGGCCTACTAGAAAGCAGAACAATGGGATATGGCCAAGCAACTTTGTGGTGTGATCACACCAGTGGAGATGTGACCATGTTGGGGCCAGCCTATTTTTTAAAATATGAAAAAATATAAAAAAACAAAATAGTTAAAATCCTTTAAACATTAAAAAATGTTTTATTCAAATAATAAAGCATTTTTCAATGATTTTGTTCTGTAATTCTGAGATGGAAATAACAACAAACAGCGAACAAGACAAAGCCCTATTACAACCGTTTTCGCTGACCACAGGGCTTTATGTCCTGTGATAAATATGCCACTAAGTTCAATAAGAGAAAATGGGAGAGTTAGGGTTCTTTCTTCTGTTTGCACAAACTACTACTATCTATATAGTGACTAATAACACAAGCTAACTACCTGCCATAACTGTTTTCTCTGTCAGAATTAACATGTTATGAGTTTGCTCAAAAGCAAGTTTCATAAATAATTTCAACCCAAAAAATATTTTTACGCAAATTCCAGATACATGTGTTTATGTCTACTGTAAATGTAAATCACAGATATGAAGAAAGGTATTTTTATACTTAAAATATTCTTTGCCTAAATTTGCTCATTAGTCAACAAACTGGATCATTAACTGAGTTGCAAAACCATGGGTCTGCAGTAAATTTTTTATTTTGTGACATCATATGCATATTTTTGCACAAATTGAGCTGTTTTACAGAAAGCACATGGATCTATAATTCAAGATGAGTGTCATCTTCCTGGTGTGTCAGAATGTCCATCTTCTGATGAAGGAACCGAATGATTTGGAGTGCTCCTCTCTAAATATTGGCCGTGGATACATATGCATTTCAAATTGCATCCACGAGCAGTGGCAAGGTTTCATTTTATAGAAAGATATATTTAATTGGGATTCAAAGGATGGAGAGAGCACATTAACAGCAGTGATGTCTGTTTAATAGGGGAGAGGATGGCATTGTTCTGGCCCCTTGACATATTGGCTAACACTGCACCCACAGTTTTACTGGCATGGTGGGAGGAGGACAACTGGCATTTTGGTAATTTCTCGTGACTAGCCTCCCCCAGGGAACAGCCACCTGTACTCCTATTTACAATAGTTATCAGCCTCCTGCTCTGACTAACAGTTCACTCTCTGTCAGTTGAGACCAGTATGCCTTGGCTGACAAGTCAGGACAGGAAACTGATTTGCTCATCTTCTCGATGATCCAGCTTGCTTCACACCCTTTTCTGCTGTTCCTCTTCCTCTCCTTTCCTTCCTCTTTGCTCCTTTCTTTTGCTATCTTCTGCTTCTTTCTTTACCATTCCCTCATTCTTCTCTCTTTCTGTTTTCTCCCCGTTCCACCTCTCTACTTCCCCCTTCCTCTCTCCTGCTCCACCTGTTCTTCTCCTTTGCATAGGCCAGTAGTCACCTTCCAGAGATTAGCACACGTGACCACCATGCAAGAGGCAGATGGTTGTCTTCCACAGTATCTGCAAATCAGTTATGTTTAGTGGGATATTAATAAAATATATGATTCTGTGTGTGCCAGTTAGTAATGTAATGGGTGTGTGGTGGTATAAATGTAATGTGTGTTTGTAATCATGTAATGTGTATGTGTGTGTGTGTGTGTGTGTGTGTGTGCACGCGCGTGTGTGCGTGTGCGCGTGTGCGTTAATAATAGAATGTGTGTGATGATATGAATGCAATGTGTGTGGGTGTGTCAGGATATTAATTTAATGTGGGTATTAATGTAATGTGCATCATACCATTATTGTAATGTTTGTGTGATGGAATTAATGTAACATTTGTGGGGTATTATATAATATAATGGGCTTGTTAATGTAATGTGGTGGAATTAATGTAATGTGGCATCTGGCGGGGTTCTCTTTTTTAAATGTGGGGGTATTAATTTAATGTGGGATTATTTATATATTGTAGGGGCTAATAATGCAATAAAAGTCCTCTGCCTTAAATGTGTGGGCTAATATTTTTATTATGAGCCTATTTGGGGGAAGGATGCTTATTTATTTATTTAGTGTTGGGTTTGATTGGGTGAAGGAAGCCTAAAGTATTTGGCTTTTGAGGAGGTGTACAGTACTTATCACTTTTCCAAACAGGTCTTTGACATTCCAGAATCCAAGCAAGGTTCAACTAAGTTTAACACACCAGCAGTAGGTAGACAAAGCTGCAAGAAAAGTATGGGAGAGCAGCTCAGTCTGCCACCTGTCCAAGTCTGGTTGGGCAATACCGATGTTTGAAACTGTCCAGTACAATCAGAAATTTGTTCTGACTGCTGAGAAATTGTCCAACCTCATACTGCTTTCCCAGAACACCCTTGCTACCAACTCTTACCCTGCTGCGTTATCTGGTGAAGGAGGGTTCAGATTGCACTACGCAGCTCACGCTGCTGTTCCATGATGTGCGTGGTTTATGCAGAGTTTGGTGGTTGTGGTAGCTACTAAATGATCAGTTGGGAACACTGCAGTAGTTAAGGTCATCTGGTAATGGGGAGTGCATGTGATAAGGGGAATGTGGGGAGGGAGATTGTTACATATGTTTCCACACCCATCCTTCCCTTGTCACATTGAGGGAGGAGCATTTCTCTTGCACCCATGGCAACTAAGCTCACAGGTAGAACAGTTTACAGAACAATCTTGTGTGCCTTCTGCACAGTAATAATTGCTTTGAAAATGCAAAAGGTAACAATACATTTAAATCAGTAAAGTGAAACATTTGTCACAGCACTCATGAATTGAAAAAGTAAAAATGTGCTTATTGAGATTCACCGTGTAATAGCCATAAAAAGTCACAAGATGCAAAAGCACTTACTCCCTTCAAAAGTCATTTCATTTGGAATCTGCATTTGTACCTTGACCGAGACTGGTTAACTATGTGAAACAGCTTTTGATAAGAGCTAAGTGATTTCTATCCTGTAAAATTATATAGCTTTAACATGCTGAATCTTATACTTGAAATTTTCAATTGGTTCCTGTGCCATGACAATTTCTTTTGTTTTATAGCTTACTTGGTCAATAGAGCATGAAGACTAATTCTTACAGTCAGAAAACTTACTTAGATGTGAGCGTCATCTGTGAATTATAGCATGTGCTTCAACTCTCAAACCTTCATGTCTCCTACGTGGGATTGAGTGTGGACTGGTATAACATTAACTGTCTTCATTCTTTTGTACATAACAACATGTAAACTATGTTTGTCCAGAGGAGACTGGCAGTGTTTTTAACCTTAAATCATAATCTGCTGTGTAGCGCCTGCAGGGAATGATAGACACACAGAATGTTCTTATCTTCATCATGACTGGTCCATCTACCCTTCATATGAACTCCTTAGCACGGCTCTCCACACAGTTTCAGTCTCGGAAGAATCTACAACAAATTACTAAGGTTATGGATACAGAGTGGAAAAAAAAGGTTGCATAAAGTGTTGGCCAGAAGTAAGGACCCTGCACTCTACTCCTATCACTGACACCTCAAATTGATCTGGGCAAGGGTGCAGGACTATGGATATTCGGGACAGGGAAATATCTGCTGGAATATCCTACTCACCGATGTACCGATGAGTGTTCCCACCAAAAGAGAGAGATGAAATGGGAAGATGATACTTACCAGGTAAATGCCACCTCCTCTTGATGGACATCTACACTCCCAGGATCAGCATCTAGAAAAAGGGGCGACACAAGACAGCACACCCACGATGCAATCTACCTGATTACTATGCACTTTCCACACTAGCGCAAGCTACTGTTACGAGCAACGGGGAGCCGCCGCTCGTTCCTACCTGACGTCACTTCCGCTTTCTGTGTCCCGGCCGTTGTTTTTAATGAGCTTTTACTACTCTGAGCTTAAGACCTGGTGACATCAGAGTACCTGTGAGCACATAAAGCTCTAAGGGAAAAGCGGCTGCTAAAGGTGAAGATCTCTACTTTGACTGTTCTAAAAACTCATCTTGGTGACCGTGGGCCATAACAGCTACAATAACAATAAAAGGGTGCCCTGGTCCTAACAATCAAACAATGTGACCAGATCCAGTGCAACTTTAAACTCCTAGCACTAGGTGTCATATACTGCCCTAACTCAAACCCCACAGTTCACAAGCACATATCACCAAATACAAACACAGGGAATATGGATACAAAAAAGCCTACCTTTAATGGGGGCCTGACTTTGGTATCCTGGAAGGGAAAATACTTAAAACAAATACACACAATACAATGGCCACCACTTAATAACCACCTGAATACAATACAGTGGGGCAGTCCAGACATGGGCTCAAATGGCAGGGTACCTACTAACTGTGACCACAGAGTAATCCTGTACCTCAAATGGGGACACAAGCTAATCCTGACTTTAAATTATTTCTGTCACATGCTAAGCCTTAATTACTGGTGCCACAGGCTAAGCCTGGAAGGGAACATATGTGCCCTCAATAATATATACAATATACCTAGACACACCTAAATACCCGTGGCTTATGTCCACTGCTGCTGCACAAGCCTTGTACCAAAATTGTACAGAAGGATAGAGTGCAGGCATGGGTCTCAAAGACTGTTTCCAGCTTCTTACTGCTGCACTTTTACTATGACTTGTTGGTTATATATTTGATGTTGCCTGATTCTCTAACTGACTGCCCAACTCCCCAGTAATCATACACAAACACCTCACTGTAGCTTCCATTTTGCCTAACTTCTCCACTCCAGTCAAATGTCACTGTCAGATCTATCTGTGTTTTACAGACTCATTCCTCATCTTTTCTGTCCTAACTACTTTACATTCCTTTGCTGAGCCTATCACCTCTTTTCCGCCACTTTTCTCTCCTGCAATCTGTGCATTCTTTCTCTTAACTTGTTTTACCCTTTATCGCCATCACCTCACCTAATTTCTAATCTATTAATGCCCTATCGTTCATTTCTACTTTTAATTCTCTATTTCATGCTTATCTCCAGCCTTATAATGATTTTCTCCTCACTCTCTACTGTCCTCTTTCGCTATCTCTCTGCTTCCCTGGTCCAACTTTCCTGTGTTTTCCACTTTCCCTCCACCTCACTTCTTTTCTCTGTTCCTCTGCTGATCCGCCCCTGCTCTGACTTATCTTTCCCTCTCTCCCCCACTCCCCTTCACTGCCTCTCCTTTTAGCCCCTCTCACTGCTCTTCTTTCTGCTTTCTTCTATACCTGCCTCTCCCATCCATACCACCCTAAATCAACTCCATCTCATCTCCTCTCCCACCAACTGTTGCGCTGACCACTGACGGGTTCTTTGTAGTTCTAATTCTTGTCAAATTCTGACTCTCCCTCCCTGTCATGTCCCTCAATCAGTCCAGCAACCCCAAAAATCTCATCCACATGTCTCCTCTTCCCTCTTTTCCTCTATCCTGTTTTCTCTGGAATTCAAGGTCAGTCTGTATCCATGATATCCTTTTCTCTAGCTCCTTCAACCTGCTTGCCATCACTGATACCTGGCTATCCCCTGATAACACCACCTCTCCTGCTGCTCCCTCTTTAGGGGGCTGTGAAGTTACCGGGTTTTCAGGCCCAATTCTACCCACTTTACGCTGGATGGCTACCCAGGGGTACCATACTATTCCACGGAAGCGTACCCAGTACCTTCTAGGATTCGTATAGTCCCTCAGGCAAATGCAGTTAGAAAGTACAACAGTACATTTATTGTAATAAAAACAACAATAAAATATTATGTACACAAAGTAAATAAATGCCAGGCAGGGATATCACATATCACATAATCTGTACCTTACCCCACAAGCTTAATGAGTTAAACTCACCTGGCTGTCCTGAATTGCAGAATCCAAAGCCCATGGATCTCTCTCAGCTGCATATGTAGTCTCTGGTAGAGAACGGCAACACTAAAACCAGTCCTCTCTAGGATCAAATCCACCAAATGAACAATACCCCCCCCCCCCCCACCTGGAGTGCCTCCTTATATCTAGAGTCAAATTTCTACTCTGTTTTACCCTCCCTGAGCAAACCCCTGGGTCTCTCCTTGTTAAACATTGGTGAGTCCTGGACTAGGGGGTTGGAGAGGGGAGTGGAGATGAGCTGTACTTTCACAGAAAATCCCCTGCTAGATTGTAGACCAAATTTCTGGACTAGTCTTGTGAGAACAATGGATAATAATTTCCCTTCCCCCTCACCAGTATCTTGCAACCTGATCCGTACACATAACCCACCTGGCTTCACTTTAAGGACAATGAATAACAGCTTCAATGCAATATCAACAAGGTACAATAAACAATATACATATTTACTATGAGCTACAACGTCCCCTTATCCACATGTAATTAGACACTGCAGTTGTACTCTGTTCAGCTGGAGAACAAAACCAAGGGTTATAAAAAGAACTTGCTATAATCCACATTTCGTGAGAAACGAGGGACAGGCTGGTTAAGGTGTTATTCGTCACAGGGGTACACCCAGACATTGCCCCTGAAACCTTCCTCTCTTTCTCCTCCGCCGTGGTACACATCTGTCTCTTCTACCCAGCCTACCTCCATGTTGCCGTTATCTCCTTGATCATTTCGACACAAGGCTCCCTCACTTTCTCTCCTCTGACTTTCCCTGCCTCATCTTGGGGGACTTTAATATCCCTATAGACAATCCCTTAAATTGCTCTCAAGGGACCTCTTCTCCCTCCCACTGCAGTGGCACTCCCTTGATCTGTGTTTTTCCACCACTGTACTGTATCCAACAGTTTACCTTTCCCTCTCTATGACCAACATATCGTCTATTTGTTCTTCTCCCTGCCCCTCTCATCATTCCCATCCACTAAAGTTTATCTCACCTGGTCTCCTTCCTCTCTCCCATCACATCATTGTCTTGCCCTAATTATGTTGTCTCCTTCTATAATTACACCCTTACCCTGCACTTGACTCTGTTGCCCCGTCTTTCACTATCGAGCTTTGTTGGTCCCGACTCAACCTTGGCACTCAAAACTTACCCACTATCTGTTCCATGCTACACTACTCCTGTAGCATGGAACAGCTCTGGAGGCAGTCATGCACTCATGATGACTTCCTTCACTTTAAGTCCATGCTCACC
This sequence comes from Mixophyes australis, assembly GCA_036250195.1. Lineage (NCBI taxonomy): Eukaryota > Metazoa > Chordata > Amphibia > Anura > Limnodynastidae > Mixophyes > Mixophyes australis. Next base: position 206,645,715 of record JAVHZZ010000002.1, read on the forward strand.
TCATACAGTTCTCACTTTCTAGACAGTCCTCCCAATCCTCCAAACCCTGTCACCTTTTTTCCACCTTTAACTCCCTCCTCTCCCTTGCACCCTCCCACTCTCCTCCTTGCTCTCTGCTCCTGGGGTATATTTACTAAACTGCAGGTTTGAAAAGGTGGAGATGTTGCCTATAGCAACCAATCATATTCTAGTTATCATTTATTTAGTGCATTCTACAAAATGACAGCTAGAATCTAATTGGTTGCTATAGGCAACATCTCCACTTTTTCAAACCCACAGTTTAGTAAATATATTCCCTTGACTTTGCTACCAAGTTCACCTGCAAAAGTGAGTTAATACATAATGACATCTTCTCCTATCCATTCCGTATCAAACCTCCCTCCCCCCCCTCTCTACCCAACTTGTCCTTCCACCGACCCTCCTTTGTGGATGTGGATCTCTCCATCCTCTGCTCCCCACTTTCATCCCCACTTGCTACCCCACCCTCCCTCTCTTCCTTCACTCCGGTATCTGCAAATGAAGTCTGCATCCTTGTTTCCTCCTCACCCCCCTCACTTGCCCACTTGAAGTCATCACCTATCACTTCCTCCGCTCTTCTCTCTTGATGTCTGCTCTCATCTTGCCCACCTCCTCAAGCTATTCTTATACTCCTTCTCCTTTAAACAGGCTCCCACCCATGCATATGCAAAAAATATTCATTGACCCTGCCTCTGTCTCGAATTACAACCCTATGGCCCTCCTTCCTTTTGCCTCCAATCACCTTTAAAGGGTTGTCTACAACATCTCACTTTCTTTATCTCATCTCACTCCCTCCTTAACCCACTCTGATCTGGATTTCGTAACCTTCACTCCACTAAAACTGCCTTCACCAAGGTCACTAGCAACTTTCCCTTCACTGAATTTAAGGGACATTTCTCCTTCTTATGCTTCTCAACCTCCCTGCTGCCTGTGATACCATTGACTACTCCCTCGTTCTGCTAGCTCTCTAATCTATCAGCCTCTGTAATACTGTCCTTTCTTGGTTTTTCGCTTACCTTTTTTTTATCTCCTTTTTGAGCGTATCGTATGCAAAATCACTCTGTACATGCCCAGAACTGAGAGATATGTCTGTGAACGTAGCCCTGTCCTCTGCATCTTCAAATGCAAAGGACACTTACTACAGTCTTCAATTTTCGGGAGTCAATGGGGTGGGCATGGAGCATTTTGCCATAGTCAGTTTACAGTAGTGGTGTGCCAAACTCAAGCGCACGCAGCCACATCGAAATCCAGCTTTAGCCATCTCAAATGTACTTGTTTTTCTGTTGTATCTCTTGCTCCAACTAAAGGGCTAGTCTAAGTCCTGATCAGTACTGAAGACAGTATGTAGGCATACTATAACATGTGTTTGCAAGCAACTGTAAAAATGTATTTTATACTCAGTAGACATTAACAAAATCCTAATTAATGTATTTCATGACAAAAAAAACGAAAAAAAAAAAAAATTTTAAAACTGTTTCAATCATGAGTGCCTATAATATTAACAGGTGATATTATTTTTTTTTCTTTGCGTTCATTGGCGAATTTATAGTTGTCATAGATATTGGTTTTATCTTGCAGCGTCTTGTGTAGTAGAGCACAGCAGACTTGCCCCTGATTTCAACAGAATTCATATCCATGCCTTGATGAGTTCAGAAGTATGAAAAACTTAAGCATGTGCGGTTAAAACTAAATGCAGTTTGCACTCAGAATGCGTGCCTTGATGAATCAGGACCAATATTTCCAGAACTGAAATAATAGGCTTCTCTACTCCTGGGCTCTCTCACTTTCCCCCTTTCTCAATCTATTGATAACACTACTCTCATTTCTGTCCCGCTTGTCTGCTGCCTAGGGGTCATCCTCCACTCCTTTTTCAAAACTCTTATATATATCACCTTGATTACTGTAACCTCCTTCTCTCTGGTCTACCCGACTCCCACTTTGCCCCTATTAAGTCTATCCTCAATGCTACTGTCTGCCTTATTTTTCTCTACCGCCGCCCCATTTCTACCATCCATCTCTGCCAGTCTCTACATTGGCTCCCCATAACCTACAGAATTAAATTTAAACCCCTCATCCTGACCTACAAAGCTCTCAACCAATCTCCCCATACATCTCCAACCTCACCTCTACCCTCCCTCATTCCCATCTCCTCCAGTCTGCCAATGAGTGCTAACTCACTACTTCACTGATTACCTCTTCCAACTTCCAACTCCAGGACTTCGTCCAGACTGCCCTCCAGCAGTGGAATGATCTCCCACATCTCATAAGGTTAGCCTCTACATTCCAAAGCTTCAAGTGTGCCCTTTTCTTTATTTAAGCCTGTCAGCCCTCCTCCTAACTTCCATGTCTCAGATATCACTTCTACTCCCCCTGTAACAGTCCGGAGATTGAATAGAAGTCCAGTGGCAAAAAGGAAGGCAGGCTACAAGAGGATTACATAATCAAGAATGGTCAACAGTAGCCGGGTTTGGTATACAATAAGGCAATAATGCAAAGGGTTCAGACAGAGGCATAGTTGAGGACAATCCAAGGTCAGTACACAAGCAGTAGATAACTGGAGGCAGAATGCAACAGCACAGACAGGAACCAGATTATTGGCAAGAACACAATAATCTGTCAAGAAAGACATAAACAGGTCAGGCTTTTATGGGAAGTCAATGATAGGAGCTAGAACATGCTGGAACATCAGGTAATCAGTGAAAGTGAGCTAAAACACACAGTAAAGGCAAGGAGCTGTCCAGCAGCCAGAATAGCTCAGTCAGCAGAGCAGCAGTCCCCAGAAGCAGAAGCCCTGGGTTAAAATCTTGACAGTACTCCCCTCTTCCTAGTGCATCTCCTGGGAATTTCAGGAACAGGCTTGTTAGGAAGTCTAATGTGAAACAGTTTGGATAATCTAAAAACATTAACATTTTCTGCAGGCTCCCAAGAATTTTCTTCTGGATCATATCCCCTCTATTTCACCAAATATTGTAATCTATTTCTGTGGATTCTGGAGTTCATGATCTTTTCAACAATACATTCTTCTTCTCCTGACACAATGACTGGTGGTGGTGGGGCCAAAATCAGACCAGGAAAGGAGTTATTATGAAATGGTTTAAGCAACGAAACATGGAATACTGGATATATTTTAATAGATGCTGGAAGTTCTAAGCAGGAAGCTAATTGGTTAATTTGGAATAGGATCTTAAATGGGCCAATACATTTTTGACCCAATTTCGGCTAAGTGTCACGCCTGAGGATCTGTCTATACCCAGACTGGGTTGTGTCTCTGGAGCTGGACTGGTGACTACGTGGACAAAGCTGGGAGGCCTGATAATGTTCCTCTACATGTAGTTAAGGGACTGGTGGAGATGGTGATTACACTAGCAGAAGAGCGCAAACAGGTTCTGGACTGCTGGACCGGACTGGAACCGAAATGCTAGACGGGAATGGAACCTGAATGTTGTGTCTGGAATGCTGTAACCGGATTTCTGGAAGTTGATCACTGTAATCGGACTAGAACTGGAATGCTGGAAGCGGATCACTGAAACCGAACTGTAACTGGAATTCTGTAATGGAGGCTGTTATCAATTGATTGGCTGAGAGGAATCATGTGACCGAATCCAAGATGGTCACGCCCATACTCTGATTCTGGAGAGATCTCTAGAGTGGAGACAGACTGAATAGCATTTGAAACCAGCAGAGCCTGAAGACCACAGGGATAACTTGGAAAGGCAGTGTAGAAGTAAGTGACAGAACCTGAGTGCCTGGTGTGTGACAGAAAGTATCTGCTGTTTTAGGATTTTAGTGGATAGCCAGACTCCAAACTGAAAATTGGGTACAGCTCTATAGTGTCTGTCTGCAGCTTCTTTGTAATGTTCTTGAGCTTCTCTCAAATTTTCAATAAGCTTCATTTGAGCTTCTTGTAAATTGTGATTCCATCAGAATAAATGTTTGATGCAATTCAAATTTGGCATAGAAAGGACTTTAATCTGAGATTAATCTGTGTTCAGAGTTATTGAAAGAAAATTCATCAGTGGGAAACAAAATCCATCCAATTGTCTTAAAGGTATAAAACATTGTAAATATTGTTAAAGCATTAGTCCTTTCAGTTTGTCCTTTAGACTGTGAGTGAAAAGCAGAGCACAGTTTAACCATTACCCCACATGCAGTGCAAAAACAAAGCATAGAGGTGAACTGAACACCTTGATAAAAAACAATATCATTGGGGATGCCATGAAGCCTAAATATATCCTAAATTATAGGTTCTGCAGTCTGTTCAGTAGTGGGTACTCATTTAACAGGGATAAAATGAGCCATTTTAGTAAGAAGATCCACTTCCATTAGAATTGCTGTCATCCTTTTCGATGGAGGTAGATTGACTAAGAAATTCATAGAGCTAAAGCTTTAGGGATGAAATGGAATAGGTAGAGCTTGGAGTAAACCCAGTGTTGAGGTGTATGGCATCTTGTTTTCGAGCACATGTCAGGCATGATGAAACATATCTTTTAACATATCTTTTAAAATTTGGCCACCAGAAGTAAAGTGCTAACTATTCTTGAGTCTTACATCCTAAATATCCAGCAGGTTTGATTTCATTTCAGTACTTCTACTCATACTGACTCAAGTACATAAAGACGATGAAGCTGAGTGCAGTAGCCATTATGAAATGCTAAATTAATATCTGTAGAAGGATAGCTCAGTCAGCAGAGCAGTGGTTCACAGAAGCAAGCCCTGTGTTCAAATCTGAACACCCCCACTCGGTACCCCCACTCGGTACCTCCATATTTGTCTTTCCAATCCCTTTAGATTGTAAACTCTCATGAGCAGGGCCCTCTTGCATTGTGTTCTCCTTCTACTATTCCATTACCCTCTGTACCTCTTGGTCCATCTTCCATAGCCCTGTCTTCTTGAGCTCAGGCCTAGTTCACATTAGATATTACCATCACTTTCACTCACTGTCCCTTAAATATTTTGATCTGCATTACCATGTTATCTGTGTATTTTTTGTTTATTAAGTATGTCTATTCTTAGTATTTTGTTTTTAATGTATTATGTAATGTGTTACGGATCATTGCTGTCCGTCTGTATATGACATGTATGGAGCTGCGGACCTTATATGGTGCCTTGTAAATAAAAGATAATAATAATAATAATAATAATAATAATAATAATAATAATTATTAATATTGCAAATTTACCCCTGCTTCTGCTACTTTGAAATTAAGGTTTTATTTGCCTGTATTTCATATTATCCTCCAGACGCTACAAGTGGGAGCCAACTGAAAGAGCTGGAACAAACATACTTTCTTACATTCCTTACAATTGCAACTTTAAGTCAGATAGATGCACTTAAGGTTCTACAACCCCAGCAGCAGCAAAAGTAACAATATGAGGCCCTCTGGAAATGTTGTGAATATTCCCCTTCTTTTGGGGATCATCTTCTGTCTTCAAGCTTAAAATCCTTTGAGAGAAAAAAACCCATATGGACAGGCTCTGAGCCTGTCATTCGAACCAATAATACACTCTGTATTGGTTAGAGCAGTGGTTCCCAAACTTTTTTAGTTTGCGGCACCCTTAGAGTCTCCATAATTTTTACAAGGCACCTCTCCAAAATAATTACCAAGCAGTCCCGTTTTATGTAGTTGGGTCAAAATAACGTAATAAGTATTGAGGTCAGGACAGAAATACTTAGTAAGTTGTTTGCAAAAATAATACACATAAATCCAAGTCGAAAGAATATTTTAATATATTTTTCAATTATATTTCTGTCAAATAATGATTTACAGCTAATATTAAGAGGAATAAGATCAAACAAAATAAAACAACGACATGTACAAAAGTCATCACACTGTGCCCCTTTACCTTACACTCTGCCCCTTCCTGATCACACTGTGCCCCTTCATCCTCACACTGTCTCTCTTCATCTTCACATTGTGCCCCTTCATCCTCACACTGTTCCCATTCATCTTCACACTGTGTGCCCCTTCATTTCCTTCATCCACACAGTCTGTGCCCCTTCATCCACTCACTCTGTGCCCGTTTATCAACTCACTCTGTGCCCCTTCATACTCACGATCGGTGCCCCTTCATTCTTACACTCTGTGCCCCTTCATCCTCACACTCTGCGCCCCTTCATCCACACACTTTGTGCACCTTCATCCACACACTCTGTGCACCTTCATCCACACACTCTGTGCACCTTCATCCATACACTCTGTGCCCCTTCATACTCACTCTGTGCCTCTTCATCCTCACTCTGTGCCTCTTCATCCTCCCTCTGCCCCCTCATTCATTGTTTTGCCCCTCCATTGCTGCTTCCTATCACCATTTCCCCTTTGTTTCTTTACTTACCATACTTGGCCTTCTTTCTTCGATTTCTTCTGTCTTCTCTTCTGTCTTCTTACCAATCTGGCGACGCCCGGGACCCAGCATCCTCCTCTCTCCTGACGCTCCTCACTGATTATGTCACGCCCAACATTCAGTGAGAAGCGAGGACGGAGGAAGATGCAGGGTCCCTGGCGACAGCAGATTAGAAAGTTTTTTTTTCCTGGCCACGGCACCCCTGTGACAGCGCCACGTCAGCACTGGGAGCCGCAGGGCACACTCTGGGAACCGCTTGTATTAGAGCATTGTAAAGTTTATCTGTATTGGTTACTAGTGATGAGATCACCATTAATCACAAACAGCTACATTGTTACATTGCAGTTCATGTGTTACATTTTATAAGGTGTGTTTTTTTTAGTAAAGGACTTTATTGCAAAGCCTTTGTGTTTATTTCAGTGTATTTTTTTACAGGTGAACTACAGGTCCAAATGGGCACTGGATGCCAAGTTTCAGCTTTCCCAAGCAGTTTAGGCATGATTAGGCTTGCTGGGATATGTAGTTTGCCAGCAAAAAATGCTTTAATCTATTTTTCAACACATTTAGTGCCCCACAACCACAGTTACAGGGGTGTGGGAGGAGCCCTAGTGCTTCATCACAGGGCTGTTTCCCCTAGGGAAATCCAATCTGTGCTTAACAGGTTATGGCTAGTTAACATTATGACAGGAGGACCCCATGCTGTAGGTTTATTTTCTATTTTCTACACTCTGTTTTGTTAATTTATTAATTAATTTTTTTTTTTAAAGAAAATCTTGCACCAGGGGTCGAGCACCCGTAACAGATATTCCTACTTACATGAGTATCTGTAACTGTCTTGGCCTTAAAATAGGTAGCAAGTATAAACACACATATACTGTAGTTGGCCTATGTGAAATGCCCCTTTCCTCCTCCATTCCTCCTATTCAAGCATAGAGATTAGTAAGTATAAGATATACAGTATGGAAATGCATATTTTATGCAAATAAAATGGACTTTCATCCAACTCTACATGAGGCCCATTATATATTGTATGTTTCTTTAGTTTTCCAATATCATGTTTATATATGTTCCTGTAGAGCCATTACTTTAAAAGCAAGAATGTTCTTGTGGAATCTCCCTTCCTTGGAGGAAATTGGATATTTGTTCTTTATTATCTTCTGTTTATCATATCCCGTATTTTGTAATGAAACATTGGTTTACTGTTGGTGGCATACTATAATTAACCTTTTTTTTTATTTAGATTTTGTAAATAAACATGAAGAAAAAATGCACTTATGCAATTATGAAAAAACCCTTTGTTATTGTCACACACTTAGTGTAACCTCAGAGATAAACCACTAAATCAGGTCTGTATCTTCTAATATTTAGTGGGATATCAAATATGTGTTCCTTGTTAGAAGTTTGGTCTACTTATGTAGAACATAAAATGTCTATGTATGTATGTATGTATGTATGTATGTATGTATATATGTATATGTGTAAAACGTTTTCCCACCAGATATGGAAGGCCAGCTCAGGCTTTAGCAATATGCAAATATTCTATATACTGCAGAACACTTGTGTTTAAGTGATCTCATAGCCAGAAACCAGGGATAGTCACTGATACTGTAATTACATTCAAAGGCTAATCTTGGCCAGCGTAATGGAATTTGATGCAGGCGCAGGCTGGGCTGTGTGGCAGGGGGGCATCTGCCCCCCGGGCCGGTCCCATTGTGTGCTACCTTGGGCTGGGTCACTGGGCCACCTGCATTTTTTCCATTAAAATAGGCTGCTGAGTCGAGTCTTGCTAAAATTTGCCAGCCCTCCACTGATTTGATGTAACATTTAAACATTTGCATAATGCATCCCCCAAGATGGCAGGGCAGGCCATCCAGGAGAATTCATTTTGCTTTGCGAATCCTGTGCAATTTGGTAATAGTATTTAGTGTTTATTCAATATTAAAGGCAGGTAACATTCACATCTTACTTTCCTGTTTATTTGTTATTTAACTATCCTCTTAAATGAAGCATGGATACATGTGGCATCATACCATTTTACATTATACTGCAAAGCAAATTACTGGCATTCTCTTATCCAGCAAACAGGCCATCATAACCAGACATGCTGTATATCATATCCTGTATCCAGGGCCGCCATCAGGGGGGTACAGGGGGTACTGATGTATGGGGCCCGGGCTCACCAGGGGGCCCGCTGACCACCGATGAGCTGTTTCATCACTGCTGTGTCCTCCCCAGCGTCCCTGCTGCTGCTGTGAGCCTGGCAGTGTCAGGCAGCTGTGAAACGCGTATTTCATCTCCGATCCACGTTTGACAGCTGCCTGACACTGCCAGGCTCACAGCAGGAGCAGCAGCAGCAGGGACGCTGGGGAGGACACAGCAGAGATCGCAGGGGAATGTTGGCTCCGCCCATTTGAACATGTGACCAGCCTCCTCTTCCTGTCACATGATGGTGTGACCTCACATAACACAGAGGGGCTGCATCAAGCAACTTCTGTTTCATTCTGGACAGTGTAAGTAATTTTATTTTACTTGTAGGCACTCATCTTAAGCCATTAGTTCACAATATTTATATTTTATATGGGGTTTGTCCTATTATTTTGTCACTTGGTAGTTTCACTTCAATATTAATTTGTAGTGTTAATTTCTATATGTATATTATTCATTCAATATAGGATGTAATATGTCCTTTTGATTTATTGTGTGATAATGGTAGGATTAAGGGTATGGATATTATGATACATTAGGCAGATGTGCTAATGTATCTCTTATTTATTTTCTTCACTAGGGTAATTTTGTTAATAATTAATTTAGTTGTTCACTATAGGGCACTGTATAGTATTAATAGGTTTATTTCATTTTTCTCTTCTATCTACACTTTATATTTATGGAATATTAGGATTTATATAGATTGATATGTCTTTCTAAGGGTAATATATTACTGCTGAAAACGTTTTATAGCAATTATCCATTGACTTCAGGGTGATCAGGTTTGTATTTTTTATTTTTTTATTTTTATTTTTTACTGGATCGCTCACATATGTTCCATTCCTCTAAATGTGAGGACCCCTTAAAGCCTCACATTATAGTTCTAATGCTTTGCAACTTTCCTGTCATTTAATTTTCATTATAATTTCAATGCCTTGATATTTACCTTCTTCTCATTTGCTGGAAATGAAACATTCAGTGTTGAACAGCATTTTCAATTCGTATTTACAAACATGTGGTAAGAACGGTTGTCCCTAAGCGTCGCTAGGTATGATGCAAGTAAGGGGGTGGACCTATTTCTATAAATAGCCAATAGAAGGATCGCCTCGGGCTGCCTTGAAAAAGACACTAGAGAAACGCTCGTCGGCGAGACAAGCTCGCCGCCAACTCCATGCTATATAATTAAACTTTTAGTCAGGGTTTGACTTAAAAACAACAGAATTACCATTGACCGTTACCTTAATTTAAACTAATAACTTCCCCCATCGCTAATTGAATATATCATGTCACAAAAAAGAATTACTAAGGGGACTTGTTTACTTAACAGGAGCCTGGGCTGCGTGCTTTTAGCGGCTATTTGTCGCTATGTTAACAGTCATTAATATTTTTCAGATTCAGCATATTTTTCTCTTTTAATTATTTCGCTAATCTTGTTTTTAATAAATACATTCTTTTGCAATTTGAGTATTATATTAATGCATATCATTAAAGTTTTTTAGCATGTTATATTATATCCAGGACCTTTTGAGTGCCCTATTAGCCGCATTTTCTTTCTTTCTCTAAGATTATTGTAGGATTTCCAACAAGCACAGGGTTGGGAGGATAGAGATAGAGTAAACTAAGTGCAGGTATGTAAGGAAACACATATTATTATGTACTGTGTCCACCATAACAGAGAAAGTAAAAAAACTAAATACTGTGCATAGAAAACCCTTGTCCACCACACACAGCACCACAGCTCATAGAGAGGGAGACATTTACTGTGCTTGCGGGGAGAGGAGAGGGGAACATTTACTGTGCTTGCGGGGAGAGGAGAGGGGGACATTTACTGTGCTTGCGGGGAGATGAGAGGGGGACATTTACTGTGCTTGCGGGGAGAGGAGAGGGGGACATTTACTGTGCTTGCGGGGAGAGGAGAGGGGGACATTTTTCGGGGGGGAGGGGAACATTTACGGTGATGAGGGAGTGGGGATGAATGTACTGTGTTGAGGGATAGGGGGCGCATGTATGGCGAAGAGGGAGGGGGGCACATGTATGGGGAGGGGGCGCATGTATGGGGAGGGGAGGGGGGGCCCCGCCAGATTAATTAGTACTGGGCCCCACAGTTTCTGATGGCAGCCCTGCCTGTATCCACAGATTCGATGTGAAGTATGAATATTAGCTGGAGCCACTTGATCAAGGGCTGTTGCTAGGGTATTGTGAAAATGAGGTACTGCCATATAAGGGGAGGAGAATGTAGAGATTGGGGAGAGAAGGTGTGGGAGAGTTGTGGAAAACTGTTGAAGATTAATAGGTAAGATTTCTGCAAGGTATAAGGAGGCTTGGTAGAATTTAACAGCAGAGAGGTCAAAGTACTGGGAGTGAACATATAGCTGATACGGTGATTATCTGAGAGGGGGAAAGGTAGAAAACAAGAAACTGAGCAAAAGCCTTGACAAAGCAGGTTAGTGAAACACGCGTTGTGGTTCGCCTCGCTACTGAAACTAACTACTCTAATAATTAATTACTGACTCCTAGAAAGAACACTTTATATCAGGACTCTAAACAAGCAGGGTCTACATTCTAGTGAATGTGATTGCATGACATGGATATCTCTAAATTAATGAGGTTATGATAGAAATCTGTAATTATATGGGGAATCCCATCCAGGGCAAATTACTAAGCAGCTATACAATAGCGTAAGTTGGTACTCTACCAAAGGGGTTTTGTGATTGCGTGACAGGGATATCTCTAAATGAATGAGGTTACGATAGGAATCTCTACAACTATATGAGTAATTCCATCTAGAGTAAATTACCAAACAGCTATACAATAGCGCAAGTCACATTTTTGCCTGATTGGTCTAACCACATATTAACCCAGCTCCTGCGAGTGTGAAAAGGTTAATTGCTCTTTTTAAAATGAATACTCTTTAATGTATTGTCCAAGACCAATTAATATCTAATTACTTTGAGTTGAATATACAAGGACTATGATTAATCCATAAAAATATACCCTTAGTAATATATCTTAAATGATATCTGTCACTGAAAGGAAATATTAGGTTAAGTTCAGGAGGGTTGGATATGTGTTCGTAATAAGGAGCATGATCCTAATACAGCAATCCAGTGTCCAGTTACACTGTTCCTAATAATTAAGGAGTAATATTAGATTGTGGAATTATATTCATAATGAATAACGAATACATGACAATCTTTCACCTTTATTAATAATAAGAAAGTCAGTTTGTACTGGAGTAATTTATTAAAAGCATAAACAATTGAGAAATACCATATAATATTCTATTGGGATTATTTAATAAATAATAGTAGTAAGGCATTTAAAATTTTGCTATTTTAAATCACTATTGCACTTTAGTCATTGCTTATGCATTTTAAAAATTTCATTAACAATACAGGTCAGAAATATATTATTTTTAATTGTGAAAATAAGAAATTAAATTGTATCAGATTTTGATCGCTGAGTGTCCCAATCAAGCACATTTCCTCCTTTTCTTCTTTTTCTGATTATATGCATCTTTAAGTGTGGGTGCACTGTCCGGTTGAAATATATAAATGGACAGAGAGTTATCTCTTTAATAATAATTGAATAATCGGAATAGCGATTACCTGGTGCCGTGGTAAGAGGCGTCAGGAAAAAGCAGATGGTCAATGCCAAACGATCTGTGCAGAACCAGGAGAAAGGAGAAAGAGCCAAGGAACAAGCTAGAAGTCAGCATACACAGGGGACAGGAGTAAACAGGAAGTGGTGGAGCTGGTATGAACCAATACTCTGGTACCCTAATAGTGCCAGAGTGTTCCTTATATAGATAGGAGAGGAATCTGATTCGGTGGTCAGAACACAGCTGACAGGAAGTCACAGAAAAGCGTCCTGCTACCTAGCAACGGGACACGATTGTCTTTGCGCATGCGTGCGCCACATGATGTCCCAGAGCATGATGCGCGTCTCATTGCTAAGCAACGGGACATGGAGAGAGAAGCAAGGCAGATGACCATCCCCTGCACCTAAGAGGAGTACGGGGATGGCGCTTGACACTAACATACAAGGCCATCAACAAAACAACATCAACATATATCTCCTCATTTGTCTCAAAATATATCCCAGCTCGATACCTCAATTCTGCACAAGATCTGCCTATCTTATCTGTACGGATTACCTGTTCCCATTCCCGGTTACATTACTTTTCTTGGGCTGCACCCACCATTTTTAAAATATTGCTTTAAAATGGTTGTTACACAACTATATTACACAACTATATTACACAGGTAGGACTTTTAGTAGCTAAGCGACTCTAAGGACAGATACCAACTGGCGTTGCATTAGGATTTTTTTAAGGCAAGTGAAAACTAGAGATGTTCACTGACACCCGTGTTCTGGTTTTGGTTTTACAGTAGACAAAATCAGATCTCAATATGCTGAGTCATCTGCATCATCAATGGGTGTCTGAGATTTTTGATAAGCACACAACAGTATATAGCAAAGAGCGATAGCTGAAATTTAATGTGGAGCAAGATGGAATTGTCCTTGGGCCCTCCCACCCACCCTTATGTTGGATCTTAAAAATAACATGCAGACTTTGGCAAACCAAGCCCTTCAGCCACAAAAGTGCCACTCCTTGTGGCTGAAGTGCTTGGTTTGTTTGGGCCCCCACAAAACAAGGTAACAATGGTCTAAAGGCACCTAAGGTAACGGTGCTGTTAATGAACTCTACTGTGGCAAGATGTTGTTGCATCATCCTCAGCCTCACCCTTACCCTTATCAGTTTGTACATCATCTACCCACATTATTAATTAATCACCACTGGAATCCACCATTACAGAAGTCTCAGTATTTTGATGTAATTAGTGGGAAAGGCCTTCCTTGTGGAATTTGAAGTTCATTTTTATGAACATCATCTTTTCCACATTTTGAGGAAGTAGCCTCCTACGCCGATCACTGACAAGATTCCCGGCTGTGCTGAAAACTCTTTCAGTGTACACACTGGAGGGTGGGCAGCTTAGGAAGTATAAAGCGAGTTGGTACATGGGTCTCCAAATTCCCTTTTTTTCCTCCCAATATGTAAAGAGACTGTCTGATGTGTCTATTTCTATGCTGTCATAAAAATAATCCTCCACCATCCTTTGGATGTTGACAGTAGGATCAGGTGGAGTTACGGCAGAGGTGTCCCATTTTGTGGTCAATTCTTTTAGACAAAACTTTGTTCTGAGTTGTATGCATTATCCCTGGGTCTTTTTCCTAGCAGCAGTTGAGTGAGAAACTGAAGGAGGAAACGCAGTCCTGTCACGTAACACTTGAGCTGTCATCTTGCTCACCAGGAGCTGCTTGCATCTCTTCAGATCTGGGTCAGTTGGAAACATAGAGAAGACATAGGTCTTAAACCGAGAATCAAGCACAGTCGACAAAATGTAGTGATCCGATTTCAAGATTTTGATAACTCTTGGATCCTGGCAAAGCAAATAAAGTACTTGATCTACAAGTCCAACATACTTAGCATAATTGCTTTGCTTCTTCTCCTCCTTCAGTTTCTCAAGCTGCTTTTAAAAAAGTCTAATTAAGGGAATCACTTGACTCAATCTAGCAGTGTCTGAACTCAGTTCAGAGGTGACTGCTATGAATGGTTTCAGCACCTTGCACAACACACAAAGTTTTCTCCACTGCGCTTGACTAAAATACATCCCCCTCCTTTCCCAATGTCATGGCTTGTGGAGTAAGTGTGGATGGCTTTTCGCTGTTCCTCCATCCACAGAAGTATATACAGGGTGGATTTTGTCACCACCTCTTGCTTCAGTTGGTGGCAAGGCATATTAAATTGCTCTTGCAGCTGCTGCAATCTCCCACACCCTCTTGCCGAATGCCGAAAATGTCCAGATATTTTACGGGACACAGACAGCATCTCCTGCACGTCACTGTCATTTTTTCAAAAATTCTGCACCACCAAGTTGATTGTGTGAGCAAAACAGGGAATGTGATTGAATTCACCCAGCTGTAATGCTCTCACAATATTGGCTGCGTTATCAGAACTGACATATCCCGAGGAGAGTCCAAGCGGGATAAGCCATGTTGCAATGACATTGCTTCGTTTTTGTAACAGATTGTCAGCTGTATGCCTCTTAGTGAAGCCGGTGATACACAAAGTAGCCTGCCTCTGACAAATGTGACGTACTTGGGTACATGTTGCTGCTGTTCCTGCTGGTGAAGGCGAATCACCAACCAGGTGGGTTGTTACAGTCATATAATCTTTAGTTTGCCCAGTTCCGCTTGTCAGCATATCTGTGGTTGAGTGTACAGTGGGTAGAATGACATTTTGTAGCCCAATAATAACATTTTTACAAACTGTCTGGTAGAGTTAAGGAATAGATTTTCTAGTGAAATGGTGTTGGGATGGAATTTCGTAACGGGGACACAAGACCTCAAGTAACTGTCTAAAACCAGCTGCATTAATAGTGGATATTGAATGCAGATCTAATACTAGCAAAGTTGCCATTGGGTCTGTGATCCGCTTTGCAACTGGATGACAGCTTTCATACTTGCTTCCTCTTGCAAAGGATTGTTTAACAGTCAATTGTTGTAAACCACTAGTAGTCTTCTTCTTGGTCCACTTCTGGGATGAAAATTCACCCCCATCAGCAGCAGCAGTGGGACTAACGCTCAAGAATCCTTCTGAGGAATCCAGGATAGTGGAGGAGTCATCTAGCCTTACCAACTTGAATGCAGGACTAACTCCGATCACTACTGAGGATATTGATGAGGACGGTGTTGTGGGGGTAGATTGCAGGCGTCGGGATGTAGGTGAGAGAAGGGACCTAGCTGATGATGTTGTTATTTTTTTAGCATTAGATTCTGATTTTCCCATCAGCTTGCCATGAACTCGCTTCAAATGGCGTAACATGGATGAGGTTCCTAGATGGTTATGGTCCCTACCTCTACTGACTGTGGCTTTACAAACCCTACAAATGGCTAGACAACTGTCGTCAGGGTTTGGGTAAAAAATATTCCACACATAAGAGGTGGATTTTTTGGTCTTATGTCCAGACATGACAATGGCCTTCTTCTTATCACGTGCAAGAACTGCTTCCACTGGTGCAGGACTTACATATACAACATCATCCTCATCAATATCCTCATTAGCGCCCTCGTCGGCTACACAAATATCCCCCCATCCTGCTGCAATTCCAAAGTGGCATCCTCAATTTGTATATCACCTGCTACACTTTGTCTGTTCAGGCACACATCTGCAGGAATGCTGAGAGGGGCCTTCTTTATGGGTACACTATCAGAATGGTCAGGCATTCGTGGATAGACTTTTCTCAGTGATTTGTGTCATTTCTAAATCTGAACATAAATTTTCCTCTACTGCCTTACTGTTTTCTTCCAGCTTGGCTTTAACACGTAAAAGTATTTGGACACCACTTTTCGAGTCCGAATGACAAGGTCTTGCTTGGTCACGACTGACCTTACAAGAAGATGCCTCAGTGACAGTTGCAGAATTAGCACTCATAGAGAAAGGCGAAGGCCTCATTCTTTTTCTTGCCACTGCGTGTGTAAAATGGCATGTTGGCAAAAAGAAATTTCTGCAGACAACTTTGCCTGGATTACAGGTCTTTTTTGTTGACCAAGGTGAAAGGTGTTTTTTTACATTTTGGTTTCCCTGACTTACAAACACTACACACTTTAACATAGACTTTACCAGATAACATAGAGGGTTTACTATCATCATGACTGGTGCCAGCAGCTGCTTGGTGCTTCTGCTCTTCTGTGTACTGCTGTGAATCCATTTTGATAATACCGTACACTTTGACTGCAAATTCAGAAGACCAAGCCTACCAGTCCTAGTATTTGTATTTCAGCAATGACAATTAGCAATGGAGCAATGGAGCTCTCCTCTTTGTGTGTACCCTATATAACATCGTACAATTTGACTGTAGATTTACACCAAGCCAGCCAGCCCTAGTATTTGCATTTCAGAAGGGACAATTAGCAATGGGGCAATGGACCTCTTCTTTGTGTGTAACCTATATAACACCGTACAATTTGACTCCAAATTAAGAAGACCAAGCCTGCAAGCCCTAGTATTTCTATTTCAGCAATGTCAATTAGCAATGGAGCAATAGAGCTCTCCTCTTTGTGTGTTACCTATATAACACAGTACAATGTGACTGAAGATTTACACCAAGCCTGCCAGCTGTAGTATTGGTATTTCAGCAATGACAATTAGCAATGGAGCTCTCCTCTTTGTGTGTTACCTATATAACACTGTACATTATGGGACTGCAGATTTAGAAGACCAAGCCTGCCAGACCTAGTAATTCTATTCCAGCAATGACAATTATCAATGTAGCTCTCCTTTATGTCACTGTAGACTTTGAAAAACACTGCTACCCCCTCCTCATTCTATTCTACCTATGACCCTGCTCTCCAGACTGTGCTATCCCTTCTGTGTCCCTCTGGGAAATGGCGCTTGATCGCCGTGGAGGGCGGTACTTATAGCATCCAAAACCAAAACTCGCGAGATCCGACGACGTAACGATGACGTTTTGCATAGTTTTCAATTCTGAAAAAGTCGCCTTGGCTGGGTACTCGGATCTGCTAAGTTCGTGTGTGTTTTTTTTCTTGGGGACCTGAGCCTGAGCATCTCTAGTGAAAACACATATCAAGTGCAAACACATTTGACATGCATTTGTTATTAGCATTTTCACTAGCATTTGGACGACACTATGGGCCTGAGTCATCAAGGAGAGTAAAGCATAAAAATTGAGTAACTTTGCACATGAGCAAAACCATGTTGCATTGGACGGGGGGTAAATTTAAAATGTGGGGACAGATTTATAATTGGGATACGGCATGTCCTAGAGCAACTTTAAATTTAGTGTAAAAATAAAGAAATCAATTATCTGTGTGCTAGATGAAAAAACAGCCAGCATTTAACTTATGTGCAAAGAAATAAACTAATTTGCACCCCTTGCATTGTAACATGGTTTGTCTCGGAGAACATTTACTTGTTTTTTTTGCCTTACTTTCCTTAATGACTCAGGCCCTATATGTTTCCAGAATACATTTACACATGGTAGAGACATATTGGATAAAATAAAATGCGTTGTAAATTCAAAATGCAAAACCCAAATGGAACACTACTACAATGCTGGCCAATGTTAGTGAAAGCAGTAATCGGTATTGTTACAATTAGGGATGTGCACCGGCGACTTTTGAGGTCTCGTGTTTTGTGTTTTGGATCCGGATTTTCATTATTTTTGGGGTTCGGATTTGTCTCGCAAAACACTTGACGAAAGGTCTCGGTTCGGATTTAAGGTTTTGGATTCAGATTTTTTTTGAAAAAAACATAAAAAGTTTAAAAATCAAGTTTTTGGGCTTATTTTCACTCCTACGCTATTATTAACCTCAATAACATTCAATAACAAGCATTTCCACTAATTTACAGTGTATTCTGAACACCTCACAATATAGTTATTAGTCCAAAACGTTGCAACGAGGTATCTTTCTGGACTGCGTAGAGGAGTGGGTCACCACAATATATATTAAAAACCCTTAACTTGTATGATTCGCAGCAATAAATGTACCTGGACTGCATAGAGGAGTGGGTCACCACAATATATATTAAAAACCCTGAACTTGTATGATTCGCAGCAATAAATGTACCTGGACTGCGTAGAGGAGTGGGTCACCACAATATATATAATAAGAAAACCATCAACTTGTATGATTCGCACAAATAAATGTACCTGGACTGCGTAGAGTAGTGGGCACTGGGCACCACAATAAAAAATATATAGAAAACCTTCAACAGGTCTGAATTACACCCAAAAATAGTAGCTGGACTGCATAGAGGACTGGCCACTGGCCACCACAATATAATATATAGAAAACCTTCAATAGGTCTGAATTACACCCAAAAATAGTATCTGGGCTGCATAGAGGACTGGCCACTGGCCACCACAATATAATATATAGAAAACCTTCAACAGGTCTGCATTACACCCAAAAATAGTATCTGAACTGCGTAGAGTAGTGGGCACTGGGCACCACAATAAAAAATATATAGAAAACCTTCAACAGGTCAGAATTACACCCAAAAATAGTATCTGGACTGCGTAGAGTAGTGGGCACTGGGCACCACAATAAAAAATATATAGAAAACCTTCAACAGGTCTGCATTACACCCAAAAATAGTATCTGGACTGCGTAGAGTAGTGGGCACTGGGCACCACAATAAAAAATATATAGAAAACCTTCAACAGGTCAGAATTACACCCAAAAATAGTATCTGGACTGCGTAGAGTAGTGGGCACTGGGCACCACAATAAAAAATATAGAGAAAACCTTCAACAGGTCTGCATTACACCCAAAAATAGTGTCTGGACTGCGTAGAGTAGTGGGCACTGGGCACCACAATAAAAAATATATAGAAAACCTTCAACAGGTCAGAATTACACCCAAAAATAGTATCTGGACTGCATAGAGGACTGGCCACTGGCCACCACAATATAATATATAGAAAACCTTCAACAGGTCAGAATTACACCTAAAAATAGTATCTGGACTGCGTAGAGTAGTGGGCACTGGGCACCACAATAAAATATATAAAAAACCTTCAACAGGTCTGCATTACACTGCACATATGGCTGCTCCTCCATCCTCTCCATCATATACATGTTGGAGTTTCAGCGTGTGAAAACCTCTTGTTTTTGATAATGTCAGTGCATTTTGAATATTTTTCAATTTGCCCCACACCACTGAATGTACTTTATCTATGATACGCATCTATCTATCTTGACTGCGTAGTGTGGTGGCCCCGTTACACAATTTGGTACCGAGGCCACAATATAATTAAAAAACCCTCCACGGGTCAGAATTCCACCAAAAAAGGGTATGGACTGCGTAGTGTGGTGGCCCCGGTACACAATTTGGTACCAAGGCCACAATATAATTAAAAAACCCTCAACGGGTCAGAATTCCACCAAAAAAGGGTATGGACTGCGTAGTGTGGTGGCCCCGGTACACAATTTGGTACAGAGGCCACAATATAATTAAAAAACCCTCCACGGGTCAGAATTCCACCAAAAAAGGGTATGGACTGCGTAGTGTGGTGGCCCCGGTACACAATTTGGTACCGAGGCCACAATATAATTAAAAAATTGCGCATCAACTGTCACCGTTGTTTAATATCTGATACACCTAAATATGGACTGCACAGTGAAGTGGCCCCGGTAGTAAATTTGGTGCCGGGGCCACAATACCTCCTCCAACTTCCAAGTGTAGTGTTTATAAAGACAGACAGCGTCGAAGTGTTATTAGTTGACTTTCTTAACCCTAAAATTGTCCCTGTTGCAAATATTCGTGCAATGGACAGTTACTTTTTTATTGAAAGACTCAAGCTTTCAAGTGTAGTGTTTATAAAATATAAACAACAATACAGTAGTTTTAGAGCACGTCAATACCTCTTGTTTTAAATTATGACAGGGCATTTTACTTTTGGTTTAATGTCTTGAATTTGTTTAAATTTGGTTTTACTTTTTGAACATGGCAAACGACTGTTGATTGGTCATATAATGCAAAAAAAAAAGTTCCAAGATGGAATTGTCCTTGGGCCCTCACACCCACCCTTATGTTGTTGAAATAGGACATGCACACTTTAACAAACCAATCATTTCAGTGACAGGGCCTACCAAACAACTTTGGCTGAAATGATTGGTTTGTTTGGGCCCCCACACCAAAAAAGCTACTCATCTCTCCCTGTACAGACTAAACAGGCTCTACTGAGGCAAGATGTCGTCCTCATCCTCAACCTCTGATTCCTCTCCCCCTACAGTGTGTACTTCCTCCTCATCACACATTATCAATTCGTCCCCGCTGGACTCCACAACCACAGGTCCCTCTGTAGTATCTGGAGGGCAGTGCTGTACTTCATTGAGGAATTGATTATTCATTTTCATAAACATCATTTTTTTAACGTTATGAGGAAGCAACCTCCTTCGCCGCTCACTGACCAGGTTCCCCGCTGCACTAAAAACTCTTTCCGAGTACACACTGGAGGGGGGACAACTCAGGTAAAATAGAGCCAGTTTGTACAGGGGCTTCCAAACTGCCTTTTTTTTCCTGCCAGTAACAATATGGACTGTCTGACATGTCTACTTGGATGGTGTCAGCAAAGTAATCATCCACAATTTTTTCTATTGTGACAGCATCCAATGCAGCGAGAGTAGACATGTCTGCAATGGTTGGCAGGTCCTTCAGTCCGGACCAGATGTTATCAGCATCCCCGCCAGCGCCTCTTTTGGGAAAACTGAGCTTTTTCCTCGCAGCCATAGATGTGGAAGAAAATGAGGGTGGAGCTGTTGGCATGTCACGGTCCTCTTCAGAGGACAATCTCCTGACCAGCAGGTCTTTGCACCGCTGTAGACTTGTGTCCGCCGGAAACAGAGACACAACATACGCTTTAAACCGAGGATCGAGCACGGTGGCCAGAATGTATTCCTCTGACTTTAAAAGAGTGACCACCCTCGGATCCTGGCAAAGCGTATGAAGGGCTACATCCACAAGAGCTACATGCTTGGTGTAATCGCAATGGCTTACCAGCTCCTCCCTCACTTTCTCCAGCTGCTTCTGCAACAGCCTGATCAGGGGAATGACCTGACTCAAGCTGGCAGTGTCGGAACTGACTTCTCGTGTGGCAAGTTCAAATGGCTGCAGAACCTTGCATAACACGGAAATCAGTCTCCACTGCGCTTGACTGAGGCGCATCCCCACTCCTTTGCCTATGTCGTAGGTGGCTGTGTAGGCCTGAATGGCCTTTTGCTGCTCCTCCATCCTCTGCAGCATATAGAGGGTGGAGTTCCAGCGCGTCACAACCTCTTGTTTGAGGTGATGGTAGGGCAGGTTCATGCTTTTTTGATGTGCCTCTAGTCTGCGGTAGGCACTGGCTGAATGCCGAAAGTGTCCAGCAATTTTGCGGGCCACCGCAAGCATCTCCTGCACACCCCTGTCACTCTTGAGGTAATGCTGCACCACCAAATTAATGGTGTGGGCAAAACATGGGACGTGCTGGAAATTGCCCATATTTAATGCCCGCACAATGTTACTGGCATTGTCTGACACCACAAATCCCCATGAGAGTCTAAGTGGGGTAAGCCACTGGGAGATAATTTCCCTCAGTTTCTCTAATATGTTGTCAGCGTTGTGCCTCTTATTAAAGCCTGTAATACACAATGTTGCCTGCCTTTGCACGAACAGCCATTTTGTAGTTGCTGCTACTGATGCAGCTGTTGCTGTTGCTGCGGAAGGGGATGCATCTACCCAGTGGGCTGTCACAGTCATATAGTCCTTCGTTTGCCTAGAACCACTTGTCCACATGTCCGTGGTTAAGTGGACAGTGGGTACAACCGCATTTTTTAGAGCACTGAGGACACTTGATCGTACTTCTCTGTACATTTTTGGTATCGCCTGCCTAGTGAAGTGGAATCTCGACGGGATTTGGTACCGGGGACACAATACCTCCATCAACCCTCTAAATCCCACTGCACTGATGGCGGACACCGGGCGCACGTCTAACACCAACATTGCAGTTACAGCCGCAGTTATACGCTTTGCAATAGGGTGACTACTATCGTATTTTGTGGTCATGGCAAACGACTGTTGGACGGTCAATTGTTTTGTGAAAGACTTAGCGGTCTTACGACTTCCACTCTAGGAAGATGACCGACTAACAGCAGCAACAGCAGCAGTGGCAGTAGTAGGCGTACCGCTTCAGGATTCCTCGGATGAATCCCATATTGAGGAGGACTCAGTCTGGCTGCTGACTTGGGCTGCAGGACTGAATCTGATGGAGATTGTGGAGGAAGTTGACGAGGAGGGTGTTGCTGGTGTGTATCCAACTGGACCACGGGATTTAAGTGTCCCTGTACCGATGAGGGTCCTAGCCCCAGTTCCTGAACTAACCACTGAACTATGAAGGTTATTCAGGTGACGTATAAGGGAGGATGTTCCTAGGTGGGCAAGATCCTAACCCCTGCTTATTTGAGCTTTACATAAGCTACATATGGCCATACATTGGTTGTCTGGATTTGGATAAAAATAACTCCAGACCGAAGAGGTGCATTTTTTGGTCTTCTGACCAGGCATGACGATGGGCTTTTTCATCCCATGGACATCAGCTGTTTCCCCCCCTGGTGCCTCATTTACAATAACCACATCACAATCCTCATCATCAAGTTCCTCCACAGCGCCTGCTACATCATCAATAGGCTCCTCCCGAGCCACCTCTTCCCGTACAGTGATGGGAAGGTCAGGCTTGACAACCACCAACATCCTTGGACTCGCCTTGGGGATTTGTGATAATTTCTCTTTAGAAGGCAGAGTTGTTTGCTGTTTTGTTGCTGACAGCATAACTCTCTTCAATTTTTTGTAGGGGGGGGAGGAGGAGGAGGGCTAAGATCCGTGGGTGAAGCTGAACCACTAGTCATGAACACGGGCCAGGGCCTAAGCCGTTCCTTGCCACTCCATGTCGTAAATGGCATATTGGCAACTTTACGTTTCTCCTCAGATGATTTTAAGTTTCTCTTTTTGCTACTTTTTCTTAACTTGGGCTTTTTGGATTTTACATGCCCGGTACTACGAGATTGGGCATCGGGCTTGGAAGACGACGTTGATGGCATTTCATCGTCTATGTCATGACTAGTGGCAACAGCTTCAGCATT
Organism: Mixophyes australis; assembly: GCA_036250195.1. Taxonomy (NCBI): domain Eukaryota; kingdom Metazoa; phylum Chordata; class Amphibia; order Anura; family Limnodynastidae; genus Mixophyes; species Mixophyes australis. The sequence goes on from JAVHZZ010000002.1 coordinate 206,668,988, forward strand.
AGGAGGAAGTGGGTCTTGATCTTTCCCTACTTTATCCTCCAAATTTTTGGTCTCCATTATATGTAGCACAAGATACTGCAGAATGTGTGAACTTGGTAATATTGCAGTACCAATGGACTTATACTGCTGGATTGCTTTTGCAAATTTAGTTATAATTACTTTTTTTTAAAAAAAAATATTTTAATATTTTTTATAACTTTTTTTTGATTTTTTAAAAACTTGGGAATAATGGGGAAATAACTATGCCCTTAGAAGCACAGAGCACAGGACACAGCACCACTGGACTGAACAGGACACAGCACAGGACCCAGCAGCACTACGGAACTCAGCAGGACAGAGCACAGGACACAGCACCACTGGACTGATACTGCAGAATGTGTGAACTTTGTAATATTGCAGTACCACTGGACTTTTACTGCTGAATGTGTGAACTTGGTAATATTGCAGTACCAATGGTCTTATACTGCAGGATTGGTTGTGCAAATTTTGTGGTAATTAAAAAAAAATTTAATTAGTTTTTGGTATTTTTTTAAATAACTTTTTTTTATTTTTTTAAACACAGGGGAATATTGGGGAAATAACTATGCCCTTAGAAGCACAGAGCACAGGACACAGCACCACTGGACTGAACAGGACACAGCACAGGACCCAGCAGCACTACTGAACTCAGCAGAACAGAGCACAGGACACAGCACCACTGGACTGATACTGCAGAATGTGTGAACTTTGTAATATTGCAGTACCACTGGACTTTTACTGCTGAATGTGTGAACTTGGTAATATTGCAGTACCAATGGGCTTATACTGCTGGATTGGTTTTGCAAATTTGGTTATAATTATATATATTTTTTAAATTTTTTATTTTATTTTTTTTTTATAACTTTTTTAAATTTTTTAAAAAACTTGGGAATAATGGGGAAATAACTATGACCTTAGAAGCACAGAGCACAGGACATAGCACTACTGGACTGAACAGGACACAGCACAGGACCCAGCAGCACTACGGAACTCAGCAGGACAGAGCACAGGACACAGCTGGACTGATACTGCAGAATGTGTGAACGTTGTAATATTGCAGTACCACTGGACTTTTACTGCTGAATGTGTGAACTTGGTAATATTGCAGTACTAATGGGCTTATACTGCAGGATTGGTTGTGCAAATTTTGTGGTAATTAAAAAAAAAAATTAATTGGTTTTTGGTATTTTTTTAAATAACTTTTTTTTATTTTTTTAAACACAGGGGAATATTGGGGAAATAACTATGCCCTTAGAAGCACAGAGCACAGGACACAGCACCACTGGACTGAACAGGACACAGCACAGGACCCAGCAGCACCACTGACCTCAGAAGGACAGAGCACAGGACACAGCACCACTGGACTGAGCACAGCACTGAACAGCACGAGATATAGCAGGACAGAGGACCACCTAACACACCCTCCCTCTACCCTGATCAATGCCCGAGTGAAGATGGCGGCGACTAGCGGGGAATTTATAGGATCCGAGTATCGCGAGATCCGATAACGGGATTATGAGTCAGAGCCTCAGTTTCAGATTTGAATTTGGCACCAATACCCGGATCTGTCTCGGATCCGACTCGGATCGGCAACGTTCGGGTGGACTCGGATTCCAAAAATCCGAGTGCGCTCATCTCTAGTTACAATAGATACAATAGATTGCTGACTGAGACCCTGTTACATGCATTTTATTAGTATTAAGCACACTAGTGAAACTGCGGATACATAAAGCCAAAATTCTGCCAGAAAAATTTAAGAAATGTTCATGGCCAAATGCAAAGGTAGGTGAATATTTTGTGACACGGTTTCTCTTATGTTTGCTTGCAATTTCCAGGTAAGAAAAGCACTTTACTCATTCAGTGGATTGAGTGACATGAAGTCTGATGTGCATTAGATAAATGCCCCCCTTTTGATTTAAATATAAAAAAGTATCTCAGATGTTTTAAGTATTATAAGGTTCTAAAATGTTGACATACATATGTGAATATTATGTGTAGTCTATATTTACAGTATGAAGCAGCTTTCTATACTAGATTACTGACATTATTTATTCTATTTATCAACTGTAAAATTTCCTTTTTTATTTTAATAAATACAATTATTAAATAAAAAAAAAATCATAAAATCAAGGTAAACAGTATTGCAACATCTTTGCTTTCTGTATCTTGTGACAGAAAGACCAGCTGCCCTACGACAACTTTATACATATGCCTGTATTTGTGACTGAAAGAACATGAGATAAACAGAAATCAATAGGTAGATAATGCTTGCAGGTTGAAGATAGTGAGGCACAGCTACCAATGCTGGTAAAATTGGTGAACATAGATTGCATGTGACTGTACTTTTGGTATCATATTTTGGAATTAATCTTAGCCATCCTGATGATGCCTCCCAGGCATATTTGATTGAGCACTATTGTCTATGGACACACATATATGCACACATGCAAAGTGCACACATTATAAATAGAGATGTTCACTGACCCCAGTGTTCTGGTTTTGGTTTTGGTTTTGGATCTGGATTAACTTCGTGTTTTGGTTTTGGCAAAACCACCCTTGCGTGTTTTGGTTTTGGATCCCTATTTTTTTTCTAAGATCCCTATTTTTTTTTTGATAAATTCATATAATTTTGTTCTTTTCCCCTACATTATTACTAACCTCAATAACACTAATTTCAAGTCATTTGCAGTCAATTTTGACCACCTCACAGGTCACAATATTATTTTCATACACTTTCAAACAAAGACTGCAGCGACCTGGCTGGATGCTAGTGAAAGAGCAATGACACAAACACACGGCAGTTCATAGCACATCTAGGAAACATTGACACACATCAGTGGCAGAAAAGAAAAGTGGTGCAAGATGAAATTGTCCTTGGGCCCTCCCACTCACCCATATGTAAAATATTGAAAAGGACATGTACAGTTTAACAAAGCAAGCTCTCCAGTGCCAAGCAGTGCCACTTTTGTGGCTGAACTGCTTGGTTTATTTGGGCCCCCACAAAACAAACTAACAATGGGCTTAAGGCACCTAAGCAAACAGGGCTGTTAATGAACTCTACTGTGCAAGCCATGCACTCGTGGAAGCAGTTCTTGCCACTGCCAGTGATAAGAAGAAGGCCATTGTCATGCCTGTGCATAGGACCAAAAAATCCACCTCTTATGTGTGGAATTAGTTTTGCACAAATGACAACAGGTTTCTAACCATTTGTAGCATTGTAAAGCCACAGTTAGTAAAGGTAGGGACCTTAAACATCTAGGAACCTCATCCATGTTACACCATTTGAAGAGAGTTCATGGCAAGCTCTTGGGAAAATCAGAAACTTATGATAAAAAAATAACAACAAGCAGTCCAGCATCAGCTACCTCCCTTCTCTCATCATAAACAATATCCTCACAAGTAATCGGAGTTAGTCCTGTATCCAAGTTTCTAAGGCGAGATGACTCCTCCCCTATCCAGGGCACATCAGAAGAATCCGTGAGCGTTAGGCTCACTGCTGCTGCTCCTGCTGCTGGGGGTGGATCTACAACCCAGAAGCAGACCACTAGTAGTTTACAACAATTGACTGTTAATCCTTTGCAAAAGGAAGCAAGTAGGAAAGCTGTCACAAAGTTGCAAAGCGGATCACAGATGCCATGGCGACTATGCTAGTATTAGATCTGCATCCAATATCCACTATTAATGCAGCTGGTTTTAGACAGTTACATGAGGTCTCTGTCCCCATTACCAAATTCCATCACGACATCATTTTACTAGAAAAGCTATTCCTCACCTCTACCAGTAGGTTCGTAAAAATATTATTATTGGGCTACAAAATGCCATTCTACCCACTGTACACTTAACCACAGAAATGTGAACAAACACAACTGGGCAAACTAAAGATTATATGATTGTGACAGTACACTGGGTTGGTGATTCGCCTTCACAAGCAGGGACAACAGCAGCATTTACCCATGAATATCACATCCAAAAGTTATCAACATCTTGAAATCAGGATCATTACATTTTGGCAACTGTGCTTGATCCTAGGTTTAAGAGCTATGTCATCTCTTTCTTTCCAACTGACCCAGATCTCAAGAGATGCAATGAGTTACTGGTCAGCAATCTGACAGCTCAAGAAGTACATGACACAATAACGTCTCCTCCTTAAACTTCTTTGGAAATTGTTGCTAGGAAAAAACTTAGCTTTCCCAAGACACCCAGGGCTAGATTTACTATCAGGCGTGTTTGTAAATCCGCCGACTTTCGGCGGGTTTGGCGGCGGTTTAGCCATCGCCGGATTAACCAAGGCTAAACCCGCCGTCCAAACGGCCAGAAATGATGTTTCCAAACCCGCCTCTGTATAAAGCGCCATGACGGTTTCAACAATGTTCAACATACAAACAGCCGGATTTACTATTAGGGGGTTTATAAAGCCGCCGGAAAACCGCCATTCAATAGACCAAAATGAAAGCGCTGCTTGTGAGCGGCGAGATTGTTCAAACAGTGTGCTGTTTCAGATATTTGGGCAATCAGAACAGAAGGAAAAGGGCCATTTCATGTACAAATTTTTTTACTTTGGGATTGTATATGTTAAAAGGCCAGTGTCTTGTAATTGCAGTGTTGTTTTGGTTTCTTTTTCTCTTGTGTCTTCCCACCATGCAAATTATTTACTGATTTATTAGAGGTGTGTTATAGCGTACCTTTGTACTTTGGTAAACTAGGTTCAGGTTACTAGAATAATCGGGTTGGGTGGCTATGTATGCACCTGAAAAGGGGTCTGATATTATCCTGGCTGGCTGTTTGATACATAATCTAGCAATACATCAACTTACCCCACCGATTATTGCAGTAGACAGTGAAGAAGAAGGGGTCCGTGTCACATCTGGTGATGTGCAGAGCACAGAGGGCGGAAGGGAGATTAGAGACCGTCTAATTGCAAACTACTTTACGTGTAAGTACATAGTATGAAAAACTTTTTTTGCTCAAAAATGTGTTTTATGTGAGTGCAATTTTAGTATTTTATTTTAAATGTTTTGTAAATTGGAACCTTTAAAAACAGGATAGTGTGTACTCCTCATGTGGTACATATGAACATCCCTGGAATGTGACAGTCAGAGGTCAATGTTTAAGTGAAATTAGTGCATAGTTTTTAAAACATCAGTATACTCTTGTTTAATTAGCAGAAAAGAAACACTGACACCATAGAAATTTAACTGCATTTATTGCAGAACACAATAAATAATAACGTATAATGCTTACGCAAACTTGTGAAAACATGAAGCAATAATAAATATTGCACTAGCGACGTCTTTTTGCAGGCATATCACAATGCTTGGTGCCACTCTCTCCCCTCCCTCACCCACCCCTGGTGCGAGCACCTCTCCTTGGAGGAGTACTCTGTACAGATGTGCTAGGCGTACTAGCGGTACTGGTGGTGGCGGAAGACATAGGTGCCGGTAAACGGGCTACAATTTCTGAATGTAGTTGCCCTGCCAGCCGGGTCACATTGGCATTCCCCTCACGTACTGTGGAATGTAAGGCCTCCACAGCCCCAGTCATTTGGGCCAGCTGCACATTGGTCTGTTCTAAAGCTGTTGCCAGACGGTTGATTCCAGCAGGGAGTTGACTATTGGACCGGTGTATCCGCCTCAACTGGGCCGCAATTTGTGACATGTGGCGAGTTTGTCTGTCCATGAACAATGTCTGTTGCTGCTGGAATGCGCCAATAGACAGCGCCATTTCTCTGGCTGGGTCCATAGTTTCAGGTGCAGGTTGGTGGTGTGATGGTTCAGCAGGGCCAGGTGAAACTTCCTGGAGGCCAGACACAGGGGCATCCACTGTTACCAGGGTGATGGTCGTTTGATCCTCTGGCTCAGGGGACATTTCCAGGGACTCCGCCTGAGGTGGCTGGTATGAAGAGGGCCCTGTGTATGAAAAATGACGGTAAGTATATAGTATATAATATGTTTGTATATTGCATTCTGAACACTGGATAGGAAAGAATATTCTTTAGCAACTACAGATTCTTTCACAATGTTTGCATTCCTGATTTCTAGTCCTATGCTACCTGCTTACGTATGCACTTATTATCCTTTTAATAGCCATTATCATTTGGACTGTGTAGTACATGCTGGGTTATTTTGACTAAACTGCATGCTATAAAAAGTGGAGATGTTGCCTATAGCAACCAATCAGATTTTAGCTGTCATTTTGTTGAATGCAATAAATAAAGTAAAGGTATATTTTGATGGGTTTCTATAGGCAACATATTAGTTTAGTAAAATGTAGCCCTAACTTCTCATTGCAAACAATAAAAAGAAAAAAAAAAAACATTGACAGCAACATTTGCACAGAAAATCAAGTAACTCCATTATTTCTCTCCTAAACAGAAATCACTCACCTGCTTGCTCGTCTGTGCCCGAATCTCTCGCTGAAGGTGGAGGTGTAGGTCTGGTACTGGGACTGAACTGCGGTCCTGGCGATTCTGGATGTATTAGAAAAAGCATACAATGTATTTCCAGAAAAAAACAATTTCCAAATATACTGTTTATTGCACAAATGTGTTTGCAATTTTTTTATTTTTTTTGCTATGAGAAAAAAAAACCCTTTACAAACTATTAGAGTCAAAAATACACTTTGAAAAACAAAAAACAAAAAAAATAATAAGAAAAAACGTTTGCAAAGAGAAAAGCAGTTTTAAAAAGAGAAAAGCAGTTGTAAAAAGAGAAAAGCAGTTGTAAAAAGAGAAAAGCAGTTTTAAAAAGAGAAAAGCAGTTTTAAAAAACTTTTAGGGTTAAAAAACCAAATAACTCACCAACTACTTGGCCAAAAGAGGGCGAATCTGTGTCCTGCACATTTATGCCCTCTACAATTTCTGCCGGCATTATCTGGCGCAGCTCCTCCTCGTACGTGATGTACTCCATACGAAGTGGGGGGCCACCACCCGTGTGCCTTGTCGACCTCCTTTCCTGTGCCATCTTCTCTTTAAGCCTCCTCTTAATATCAGAGAAGCGCTTGCGGCAGTGTGCCACTGTCCGCTTCAGTGGGCCCACCGCGTTCACGGCCTCACAGACTCTCCCCCACAGTTGGTGACGCCGCCTTAGAGGAGTCCGGGCTGCCAGGTTCCCTAGGATGACCTCGTAGCAGGGAATGATGTTGTGCACCAACACACAATTCTCATCATGTGAGAAGCGCACATTCCTCCCTGTCTTGGTCTTCCTGCCCTGTCCTGTCTCCTCAACCTCTCCCTCTCCCTCCTCTGACCCCTCAACCTCCATCTCCCTCTCCTCAGCCTGTTCTCCCCTCCTATCTCTGGACATTTTTACCCAGAAGACAGAAAAACACAAAACACTGAAGGACTTACAAACACAAAGAACAAACTACACTACCTACAGACACACTCTCCACACAGTCACACACAAGTAACACAGACAAAGGACAAGTCAAATACAAAAAATACAAGACAGAAAATAAATGAGAAAATAAATGTACAAAACAGGAAAAAAACACAGGACTACTCACACTTCAATCAGATATCGCTCCACCAATCCACCAAACTCCAACTCTCACCAACTCTCAGCAAACCACTATCCTCCAAACTCCTCTCACAAAACTCCTCTAAACCCTATCAGAGAAAAAAGTGTCAGGCCAGTGGTTTATATAGGGCTTGTGATGTCAAATCTCCTGAGTTTGAAAATAGCCAATAGTAACAGGCCAGAAGACAGGTGTAATTTTCAAAAAAACCGCCTTTACACAAAAGCGCCGTCATTTAAAGCAAAAGCGCCATGTTCTATTCAAAGCCGCCGGCGGCTTTGAGCATTATATCCCGCCGTTACATCGCCGGCGGCTTCAAATTGAAGCTGAAATGCGCCCATTAGTAAATCCGGCTGTTTGCAATGCAAACACGCCGGAAAACCGCCGCGATGCATGGTGGCTTGAAGCCGCCATGCAACACGCCTGTTAGTAAATCTAGCCCCCAGTGTTGATGCAGATGAGTCTGCACAACATTTTGACATTTGGTCTGGTCTAAAAGAATTGCCCAAAAAGCGGGACAGCTCTTACATAAAATGAGCTACAAATTCCATGAGGAAGGCCATTTGTCACTCACCGGACTGTTAGTGCCTCTAGGTTGGGACATGGGTCTCTCTCGCTCCTGCCGGCGCCTCTCCTGAGCCGCGGCCATCCGCCATCTTGACTAAGATTGCACATGTGCAGAAACCCTGAACTGTTAATACCTCGCCTCTAGTCTCATTGGTTAATTAATCACCTCTCAGTACTTAAGGCACCTGTTGCCCTATTACCTTTGCCTGTTCTTGGTTCTCATTCCTTGAGACTCTGAGGTGTTTCCTGTTTCTGCTCGTGTTATCCATTTGCTCTGGACAAGTCTCCTCTCCACATTGGTAGTAGAATTTACCCGCTGCAGACTACTCTCGCTACCTCCGTTACCTGCCTGCTCCTGGACAAGTCTTCTCTCCACATCGGTAGTAGAACTTACCCGCTGCAGACTACTCTCGCTACCTCCGTTACCTGCCTGCTTCTGGACAAGTCTCCTCTCCACATCGGTAGTAGAACTTACCTGCTGCAGACTATTCTCGCTACCTCCGTTACATGCCTGCTTCTTGACAAGTCTCCTCTCCACATCAATAGTAGAACTTACCCGCTGCAGACTACTCTCGCTACCTCCGTTACCTGCCTGCTCCAGGACAAGTCTCCTCTATACATCAGTGGTACAACTTGCCTATTGCAGACCACTCACATTGCTCCGTTCCACGCCTGCACCTGGACAAGTCTTCCCTTCACATCAGTGGTACAACTTGCCTATTGCAGACCACTCACGCTACTCCGTTCCACGCCTGCACCTGGACAAGTCTTCCCTTCACATCAGTGGTACAACTTGCCTATTGCAGATCACTCACGTTATTCCATTCCACGCCTGCACCTGGACAAGTCTTCTCTACACATCAGTGGTAAAACTTGCCTATTGCAGACCACTCACGTTACTCCGCTTCATGCCTGCGCCTGGACAAGTCTTCCCTTCACATCAGTGGTACAACTTGCCAATCGCAGACCACTCACGCTATTCTGTTACACACCTGCGCTGGACAAGTCTTCTCTACATATCCGTGGTGAAACTTACCAGCTGTAGACCATTCATGTTTCCTTGTGATATAGCTACTACTCTGTATGGTACCTATTAGCTGGACTAAAGTCTACAAGTGCCTCTGTATTGTAGCTGCAAGTCGCTGACTCTTCTACTATATTGTTGATTGGTCTTTGCCTAACGTTATCCAGTTATCAAGTACTGGCCTGCTAAATGCTACCTGCGTTCTAAGGCACTTGGACTCTTTCCTCATTTTATCCTGTTTACTAAACTGCTGTATCATCACAGTTCCACGGTGCCAAGACTCAGCATTTATACTATTGACATTCCTTTCCTCTATTCTACTGTATGGTTCCACTGATTCACCACACTACCCAGAGGTCCGCACTTCTGGTAAGTGTAGCTACACCTGGTGAATTCTGGGTAAAACTCCTAGTGCCCGTGACACCATTACTAGCAATTACATTAAAGTACACAGACTTCTGTAATGGTGGATTCCAGCGGGGATGAATTAGTATTGTTTGAAGATGATGTACACACAGATGAGGGTGAATATGATGATAGTGTAGATTGCAGGTGCTGAAATCTAGCTGAGAGAAGGGATTTAGCTGATGCTGGTATGCTTTGTAATAATTTGGGTAGAATGGCATGTTGGCAATTTTATGTTTTTCTACAGTAAATCACCTTTATTAGAGATGTGTTTTTTGCTTTAAAAAGGTACAAGCTTTTTATATACATTTTGGTTTCCCTGACTTAAACCACTATACACTTGTACCTAGGCTTTAGTACATGCGGTAGAGGGATTAGTATCATTCTGACTGAAGACTGGAGAGTGACAAGGACACTGCCACCCCTCCTGTTTCTGTATGAGCTATGGCGCAATAAAATGTGACTGGAAACTTTTAATAACACTGCCAGCCCTATTATTTCTATTTCAGCAATGACAATTAGCAATGGAGCTCTCCTGTTTGTGTGTGAGCTATATAACACAGTACAATGTGACTGCAGATTTAGACCAACACTGCCAGCCCTATTATTTCTATTACAGCAATGACAAATAGCAATGGAGCAATGAAGCTCTCCTCTTGTTATGTTACCTATTTAACATAGTACAATGTGACTGCAGATTTAGAAAACCAAGCCTGTCAGCCCTATTATTTTTATTTCAGCAATGACAATTAGCAAAGGAGCAATGGAGCTCTCCTGAATGTCACTGGAGACTTTGAAGAACACTGATACCCCCTTCTATTCTACCTATGACTCTGCCCAACTGCTCTACAGACTACCAAGAACTGTGTTACCCCTTCTGTGTCCCTCTGTGAAATGGCTCTGGATCGCCATGGAGGGCGGTACTTATAGAATCTAAAACTCGCGAGATCCGACGACATATTATTGACATTTTGTCTCCTTTTCAATTCCGAGGGCACGCAAAAATACAGAGCCGACTAGGTTCAGTACTCGGATCTGCCAAGTTTGGGTGTGTTCGGTTTTTGGGGAACCGAGCCTGAGCATCTCTAATTATAAATGGGGTCTGCAAAGGATTTACAAGCTTAGATTAAGAAATTAATATATTCTATACATGCATTAATGGTGTTACCTGTATTGCATAAAGTAACCTTTGACTAAATCTGAAAGCTGCACAATCACCTTGTACACACTTTACATATTACTAGGAGGAGCCCTAGACACTGCTCCAAACAGCCATTTTTCCTGGGACTCTGTGGATCTTCTCAAAGCCCCAGCTGAAAACTGAGACTATGTGATGACAAGGAGGAGGAATGGGAGCTGAAGATCATTCAGAAGTCACAATCAGGAGATTAAGACTCGGCACAACATTTTGACATCTGGTCTGCTCTAAAAGAATTGACCAAAAACTGTGGCACCCCTGCCGTAATTCCACCTGATCCTACTATCAACATCCAAAGGATGGTGGAGCATAGAAATAGACACTCCAGACAGTCCTTTTACATTCTGGGAGGAAAAAAAGGCAATTTGGAGACCCATGTACCAACTTGCTTTGCAATAACTAAGCTGCCCACCCTCCAGTGTGTACTCGGAAAGAATTTTCAGCACAGCCGGGAATCTTGTCAGCGATCGGCATAGGAGGCTACTTCCTCAAAATGTGGAAAAGATGATGTTCATCAAATGAACTGCAATTTCCATGAGGAAGGCCTTTACCGCCAATTACATCAAAGCACAGAGACTTTTGTAATGGTGGATTCCAGCGGGGATGAATTAATAATGTGTGAGTATGAGGATGAGGATGAAGATGATGACAAAAACATCTTGGCACAGTAGAGTTCAATAACAGCACTGTTAGCTTTGGTTCCTTAAGCCTATTGTTAGCTTGTTTTGTGGGGGCCCAAACAAATCAAGCACTTCAGCCAGAAAAGTGGCACTCCTTGTGCTTGGTTTGTTAAAGTGTGCATGTCTTTTTTAAGATCCAACATAAGGGTGGGTGGGAGCACCCAAGGACAATTCCATCTTGCACCACTTTGCCTTTTAGCTACTGCTATGTGCCAATGTTACCTACATGGGCTATATACTGTTGTGATTTTTGCAAAACTTAGCTTTCGCCAAGACACCCATTGATGATGCAGATGACTCAGCACAACATTTTGACATCTGGGGGTAAATGTATCAAGCTGAGAGTTTTCCGGCGAGTTTGATAAGCCAATCAGATTCTAGCTATCATTTATTTAGTACATTCTACAAAATGACAGCTAGAATCTGATTGGTTGCTATAGGCAACATCTCCACTTCTTAAACCCGCCGGAAAACTCTCAGCTTGATACATTTACCCCCTGGTCTGGTCTACTGTAAAAGAATTGACCCAAATTAGTGACACCTCTGCTGTAACTGCACCTGATCCTACTATCAACATCCGAAGAATGGTGGAGTTTTATTATTTATTTATTTTGAACGGTATAAAGACAACAGTTTTATTAACAATGGGCAACATTGCTTGCAGAAGTAATGTAAGCATGGATGTCTAAACAGACGTGTATATGTATTACTCAAACATTTCATTTTGCTGCTGTTTCATTAGTATTGCACAAAGTGTTTGTAATCTGCACTTTACGCTAAAGGTATCTAGCTTTAGTTTATTTTTTGGGGGGAATGGGACCAATATGAAGCTCATTGATGACCTTGCTTTTTGCTGTGAATGTCAATGGTTCTTTTTAGTGCATTGTCTGGAACAAAATCCAATATACTCATGTCAGAATTATCACAGCCAATTTTTAGACACCTGGCGGATTTAACCTTCTGAAGTTTGTTTTCAATCATACTTTCAATTGCTTCTCTCTTGTACGTGTGACCCCATGTTTTGTTTTCCACTGCGTTCTCCAACTCCAACTGTGTTATAGGAGTGCTCTGGGTAATGGCGATTTCCTCGTCTTCATCTTTCAAAGCTTCGTCTGCAGGGTCCGATGAACCACCCATTTGTTTTCTCAGGTCTCTTAGCTGTTCTCTAAACTGGACATATTTATCGTCCTGCCTCAGGACCTCCTCTGTATTATTCATCTGAACCGCAGTGTATCTCTCGTGTACAAGCTCTCTTATATCCGGGATCACATCTGGTTGGTCACGTTTTAACTTAAGTACGGTGTCCTCAACTGCGTCTATATATTGGTTTAAATCTCTGTTCAATGCAGCAGATTCCCACATGACGGATTCCATGCTGCCCACATGTTCCGTGTTACAGTCTGTCTGAAGCAGATCTAATGCCACTCCAGTTGTAATATCCATTCCTGTGTCTACATAATACATTATATTGATATTGATAAAAGCATAGAACATCAAGGACATTACTTATGGAGTAGGATCAATGTAGACTTCAGGTGCAGCAATATTGTACTGCACTATTGTTCTGCACCATTGTTTGCCTATTGTTGTCCACACCTCTGCCTCTTCTCTCGGATCCCTCCCCCTGCTTCTTCCACCTTGGTTCTCTCGCCCCTCCACCACCCCTTATCTCCTGTATATTACCATGCCTCCACGCTCCTGTCCTATTCCCATCCTCTCCCCTCGCCCCCCTCCCAGCCCCTACCTTAATGCTCCCCCTCGCTCCAACCCTGCCTCTCTCCTCCACATCACTCCCCTTCCCTCCCTCCCCTTCTACTGTGCCCTCTGGAACTCCAGATCTATCCGCAACAAACTGCCGGCTATCCATGACCTCTTCATCTCCAACTCCTTTAACCTCCTTGCTATCACCGAAACCTGGCTCTCCTCTGCTGACACTGCTTCCACTGCCGCTCTCTCCCATGGTGGTCTCTCCTTCACCCACTCCACCAGACCGGACGACCGTCCAGGTGGGGGAGTGGGACTCCTCCTATCCCCTAATTGCTCTTTTCGGGTCATTCCCTCCGAACCTTCCCTCTTCTTCTCCTCCTTCGAAGTCCATTCCATCCGCCTCTACTCCCCAATCCACCTCTGTGTCTCAGTCATATACCACCCCCCCGGCCCCACTTCCTTCTTTCTTGACAACTTCGCTTCCTGGCTTCCCCACTACCTGTCCTCTGACCTCCCCTCTATCATACTTGGTGACTTTAACATCCCCATTGATCTCCCCTCTGACCCTGCCTCCATCAAACTTCTCGCCCTCTCCACCTCCCTTGGCCTCACACAGTGGATCTCCCCCCCCCCCCACCCACTGCCTTGGTCACTCCCTTGATCTTGTCTTCTCTCATCGATGTGATCTCTCTGACTTCTCCAACTATTCATTCCCACTCTCTGACCACCACCTACTCTCCTTCAATCTGTCCTCTTCCCCTGCCCCACCCCTTCCTAAATCTATCCTTACTAGGCACAATCTTGACGCTGTTGACTCTACTTCCTTCTCCTCCTCTCTTGAAACCCTACTCTCCCCTCTTCCCTCCCTGGTCTGCCTTGACCAAGCCACCTCTCTCTATAACCACTCTCTCACCACTGCCTTGGACGCCATCGCCCCTGCCACCTCTGTCTGCCGACGCCCCTTAACACTGCAACCCTGGCACTCCAAGTTCACCCGCTTCCTCCAGAAGTACACTCGTGCTGCTGAATGCCTCTGGAAGAAATCTCGCTCCCTGGCTGACTTCCTTCACTTCAAGTTTATTTTCTCCTCCTACTGCTCCGCCATATACCTCGCCAAACAATCCTTCTTTAAGTCCCTCATTTCTTCTCAGTCCTCTAATCCCCGCCACCTCTTTGCCACATTAACCTCTCTCCTCACCCCTCCACCTCCTCCTATCCCACTCTCCCTCTCTGCTACTGATTTTGCATCCTTTTTCTCCTCCAAAATCGAGGCCATCAGACCTGGTATCCGCCCCCTCCACTCCACCGAAACCGCACTCACCAACGTAACTAATGATCTCCTCTCTGCTAAATCCAGGGGTCAGTTCTCCCTCCTCATCCTCCTTGACCTATCTGCAGCCTTTGACACCGTTGACCACCCCCTCCTCTTGCAGACCCTTCACTCTCTCTGTCTCTCTGGCTCTGTCCTCACTTGGTTCACCTCTTACCTCGCCAAACGCTCCTTCTCTGTTTCCATCTCTGGATCTTCCTCCCCCCCCTCTGCCCTCCCTGTAGGAGTCCCTCAGGGCTCTGTTCTTGGCCCTCTCCTCTCCCGATCTTTCCCCCGCCCTCCTCTCTCGTGTATCTGACTGCCTCTCTGCCATCTCCTCTTGGATGTCCTCACGCTTTCTCAAAATTAACATTGCTAAAACCAAACTCATTGTTTTCCCTCCGTCTCAGTCCCCATCCCACATGGATCTCTCCATCACTGTCAACAACTCCACTATCTTATCTGTCCCCCAACTCCGCTGCCTGGGAGTCACCCACAACTCCTCTCTCTCTTTTGCCCCCCACATTCAATCCCTTGCCCAATCCTGTCGCTTCCAACTTCGCAACATTGCCTGCATCCGGCCCTTCCTATCTCATGAAGCATCCAAAACTATTATCCACATGCTTATCATTTCCCGGCTGGACTACTGTAACCTTCTCCTCATCGGCCTCCCCCGCTCTCGCCTTGCCCCCCTTCGTTCTATACTCAATGCGGCTGCGAGGTTTATCTTCCTTTCTCGCCGCTCCTCTTCTGCCTCCCCTCTCTGCCTTGCCCTACACTGGCTCCCCTTCCCTTACAGAATCCTTTTTAAACTTCTTACCCTCACATACAAGGCTCTCTCCCACACCACTGCCCCTTACATCTCCAATCTCCTCTCCATCCACACTCCCGCCTGGCCCCTGTGTTCAGCCAATGACCGTCGCCTCTCCTCCACTCTGATCACCTCATCCCACTCCAGAATTCAAGACTTCTCCCGAGCTGCCCCCCTGCACTGGAATGACCTCCCACGGTCCATCCTTTTGTCCCCTAACCTGTGCTCCTTCAAACAGGCACTCAAAACTCATCTCTTCCGCATTGCCTACCAGCCTTCCACCTAACCCTCTCTCCATGCTCACTCTCCTCACTCCACTCCTCAGTAGAGGGGAGCTTGCTCCCCTCCTCTGACATCCTCTGTGCCTGTCGTCTGTCTACCCTCCCTATAGGATGTAAGCTCATATGAGCAGGGACCTCCTCCCTCCTGTCTTGCTACCTTCTCTTCTGCTCCCACCTCCATACACTTGCCTTGCCTGGAGCCTCTGAAGTCTTGGTACTACTCGTTTATTGTATTGTAATGTTATTCCCTGTACTGTCCATTGTTTGTATTGTGTACGGCGCTGCGGAAACCTTGTGGCGCCTTATAAATAAACGATAATAATAATAATAATAATAATAATAAATATCTCAGACACTGTATATACCACGGTCCGGATTATTGCATGAGATGGTCTGAAACCTTCAAATACTAATGTCCAGTGAAGACCAGAGAAGTATAATAATATATGATTACCATTGGTTTAAGGTACTGTATAAAAAGTTCTTCAAGGCTGAAGCAACACTTTTCTTACATCTGTATGTGAATGAATTTTTCAATGATTGAAAACATAGCATAGTGCGCACAGCATAGATATAGCATGTAATGAAGATAATACTCATCCGATTCTTCAGTCAACAATATAGAGAGAAAGCGTAGAAATCAGTCCCACAGTAGATTCATTGATATGAAGCAAAATCTGCTGTTAGCAGATTAAGAAATAACCCTGGGGTTTTGAAATGCACCTGTCAAAGCTGTTTCATTCACACCTCTGATGAAACAGCTTTGACAGCTGAGAAACACGTCAGTGGATTGGCGGCATACTTGGTGAAGTTTGGAGCTTGGTGCATTTCAAAACCCCAGGGTTTTAAATCAATAATAGTGCATTACTCTGCAGATTGAGTGATTCGCTGAAAGTTGGCTGTAGCAATGTATTGGGAAACATTGTTTCCCTAGGATCCTCTTTACAAGAAGACCTGCACCACTATCAGAAGAGGATGTGTAGGTGATTATGTTAATCTAAGCATATTGAAAACATTTTCTTTTAAATATACCAATGAAGAAGTAGTCCTAGGGATGGATGGGACAGCATGAATGAGACTTCTTTGTGTAATGACACCTACAGGCACATGCCTTTCAATATGTACAGTATATAGAAGATCTTTATTAATACATTTTCAACATGTATCACCATTTTATTAGAATGTATACATATTTTATTTCATGTCATGATGGTTAAGTATTATATTGTTAAAAAAGAATTATAATATAATAATCCACAAATGTTGTTAGAGTAATGTTTATAGTCATACTCAAATCAACATCTCATAGCATTTTCTCTCTACCCGCCAGTATATTTTCACCTTCTCGGTTTGAAATCCCAATATTTTTCTTTATAAACATACAGTATGATTATTATCCCTTGTTTTTCTGAGCTACACTGTATATTTGTAACCAGTACCATGATGGGATTTATTATCTAATATTGGTTTCTCTCAATGTATTTCAACCTGTCAAAAATTTTAGAAATAAATAATTTTACACAATTTGGAGCACCATGCCTAAAATATACTAATTGATTTCTCTACGTTGCCCCTATCATTCATCTCAAACAACTTTTTAGCAGTGTTCCCTACAGTTAAAGAATGCACTTCATGATCATACATGTGCATATAACATTGTCAATGAGTAGCAGGTTACTTGCCGTTTTCTTTGTTTTTTTCTAGAAATTTCTGTATAATGAGTTTTTGGATAATGGACCCTATACCAGTATTTATAAAGTATAAATATTTATGAAATGTTGTACAATTAGTAAATGCTTCAAAGTACCATGTGCAAAACCTGGCATATTACAATATAAAGGAAAAAAGGGAACACAAGGGACAGAATATGTGAGCTGCGAAAAAGTCATGATAACGTAAAGAGCAGGATCCACAAGTTGGCCCCATTAGGAGTTATAATGTTGATCAAGTCCTAGCAACATGGACCCAGGCCCTAATTTTCAAGCGGGTGCCCGAAGTTATTTTTACATTTCTAAAAAAGATTTTATTAGATGTTGCAATGTTTAATAATTTATAACTGCTGATGCAATGTGCTTAACCTTCTGTGCAACCTCAACACCAGTTTAGATATCCCAATTTTTTTTAAGCTAATGTCATCTGTCACCTTACACTAACTGAACATGTATGGTAGGACTGCAAATATGACCGTTCCTACAATATCCCCAAATTAATTGCACATTCTGTATTTAATTCCTATTTGTCTGTTTTTATGTGCTTCTTGCTCAGTTAAGATATAACATTGAACATACTTTTACTGGCGATAACAAAACCTGTTTTTAGAAAGAAGGGGTTAGTTATTCAGCTATGATCTAATGATCTTAGTTTGAAAGATACTTTCAATGATCGGCATTGTGGCAGTATAATGAATAGCTTTCAACACTACAAACCATCATCAACATCTCCTCTCAATCCAGACTAGAGCAGATCATTTGATAAGTAGGGGAGGAGCACAAGGGTAAAACTCATTTTCCAAAGTTATAAATCGCGAGTGAGCAGCATTATCAGCCAGAGGGCAGGACTGGGACTCCAAGCCTTTAATGAGATTTTTGCCTCTTCTTCAGAACGATCTGAGATAAAAATGCTCAAAGCATCAATTCTTTTTTTTTGCCATGAAATATTACAGAGCATGTTCACGATTAACTCTAGAAAGATAGCTAGTTGTAATCTGTAGTCACTTTGCTTATATAAATTGGCAACCTATTCAGTAGGAGCTGCTTAATTATGAAAAAAAATATTGAAAAAGTGAGATGTTTCAGAATGTACTTGTTTATCTTCTCAGGACATAAAACAAATCAACTTTCTTACATAGTACAATGTAAGTAACAACGTCCTACAAGATCTCACTGTAAATCAATGATAATGTGACAGACACTATAAACATTAGAACAAATCCAACTGTCAGCTCTATGGTCATGTTTAATCTTAAATATATCAAAATTGCATTATGTGCGTTCTGGTGAGCAATTTTTCATGCAAAATAGATTTTTCTGCAAACACATGCAATATACTTTTCTTACCACTAGATGCCATATTGAAGCACTTGATCTGCGCATGCACTGGGATCCAATTCACTTGAATGGGAAATTCTATAATAAATACCTACACCTAAATAAATTGGTAGATAAATGAATTAAAAAAGTGGCAGCGTACAACCCCCTAAAATCCATAAACACCACCAGGCTGCTCAGTGGGAGATTATAGTTTCATTTGGAAAAGCCTGCAAATAAACAAAACAAAACCAGCATGTCCAATAGCCTACCAGTCACAAGTCTATTGCACCTGGGGTTCCTTCTGCCAACCTTTGGGTTGTGGGTACCCTGATAATTAGTACAAATTGGGAATCTGGAGTGGAAACTTTGCCACCCCCTTAATCCCAGGATTATGGGATTTCGGTTACACACCCTATTATACCAGGCGCGGATCTAGAAAATTTTTCTACCCTGGGCGATTTAGGGGGGGGCGATTAAGGCCCCGCCCCCTTTCTGACATCTAAGGCTGCCGGCGGCTGCACACTATGTGCAGGTCCGTTCGGCAGTGACAATGTGCTGCCCGGCTCCTCTGATTGTGTTTAAAACACAATCAGAGCAGCCGGGCAGCACATTGTCACTGCCGAGCGGACCTGCACATAGTGTGCAGCCGCCGGCAGCAAGCCCCTGCTAGGGGGGGCGTTTGCCCTGATTGCGCTCCCCCCCTGGATCCGCCACTGTATTATACTAAAATATAATAATAATAATAATAATAATAATAATAATAATATAAATAAATAAATACAATTCTCCCCAGAATGCCACTTTATTGCAAATAAAAATCTATTTTGTTTAGTAATCTAGTGAGGATAAAATAAAAACCCCTACTACTGTATGTGATGACAAGTGTTCGTTACACGCCCTACCGCAGAATGCATTTTTTTTATTCATACTACAATATTAATACGACATTGCAATGAATATTTCTTCCACTCATTTTAAAGATGTTTCTGCACATAGCATATGTGTCAGACACTGCATTGAAATTAATTAAGTTTTCTTCACAGAATTGTTCCCACGCTCTATGTTAAAAAAGAGAAAATGGTAGAAGGTGCCTGTACTTAGACTGACAATGGGGAAAAATGAAATGATGTGATTGCTCATTTAGTAATAAAACCCATTCTCAGTCATTTCAAGGCCATAGGAGCTGGTCTAGAATCTATGATTTTTGTATGTACTATGTGTCGTATGTTTACATAAATTATATGGTTTCTTTTCCAGAAATTTGTCTATTAATATTTTCAATAGTGTAGCAAATGTGACAGATGTCTAAAATGTTCAGAAAAGTATACGGAATTTCTGTGGTATGAAATTATTAAGAGCCGTTTTCATTCTGTAGTAGAAAAAAAAATCTCTTTCAGAAACTAGGGGTTTGCAATTGTCAGTAAATGTAATTTCTGTGAGAATAGCACTGCCACTGCAGAATGGGAATTTCAGATTGTTTGAAATGAAAACATTTTTTAATTATGTGATGTTTGTCTTCTGTAGGCGTAATGGATAAGCAGCATTTCTAAGAACAGATTGTGTGTAGGGTCCTTGCCCCTTACATCCAGAAATCATTTACCTTGGATCTGTCTTTTCCAAGATAATTACCCAAAGCAACAGCTTCTCAGCAGCTTTCTTGTTGCAGAAAGGCATCAATTGAATCCACAAAGCTCTTGAGTAAGTTGGTATTCAGCACATTACTCTGATAGTACACTGTATTATGCTGTACTGTAAAACACTTAATATGGTTTGTACAAATAAATGTAAATTTATCGTCTTATTGTCATCAACTAGTTTCATCCAACCATCCTTATCCAAGTAGCTGTGATTAACAAAGAGAAGTCTGCTGAGGATTCCACTCAGCTTGCAGAAACAAAAACTCTCCCTGTCTGTCTATCTGTCTGTCTGTCTCTCTCTCTCTCTAGGTTTTATTTTATTATACATCATCTGATTTTAATCCGTTTACTTTTAAATATAGGGCAGCACGGTGGCTTAGTGGTTAGCACCTCTGCCTCATAGCACTGGGGTCATGAGTTTGGTTCCCAACCATGGCCTTATCTGTGTGGAGTTTGTATGCTCTCCCCATGTTTGCGTGGGTTTCCTCCAACACTCCAAAAACATACTGGTAGTTTAATTGGCTGCTATCAAAATGGCGTGTGTGTGTGTGTGTGTGTGTGTGTTTATGTTACGGAATTTAGACTGTAGGCTCAAATGGGGCAGGGACTGATATGAGTGTGTGCTCTCTGTACAGCGCTGCGGAATTAGTGGCGCTATATAAATAGATGATGATATATAATTATACGTTGTTTTTTCGGACACTTTGAATGGTCATAAAATACCATGAGTTTGTTTATACCTCATCACACGGCAAAGACAATCTAACAAAAAAGGGTATTTCCATTGAAATTTCAAGAAAATGAACTAAAAGCAAATGTGTGCGTTATTTTCACCCACCAAGAAATATTTTGTGGTTCTTGCTTTGACATCATTCCACCTTTCAAAACATCAAAAAGCAGTATTCTACATATAGGTTTACAGGTATAAAATTTTTGCTTGAAAATGGTATTGCATTTTTTTGCTAGTTTGCACTGAGTTCTTAATGATTTTTGCAATGTAGAGGGTACTCTCTGGTGAGCACACATGATCACCCAAGAATAACTTCTCAGGGGAACATATTTTAAAAGACAATATTTTGAACTCCCCTCTTTCAAATGAAGGTACCTCTGAATCTGTGGGTACCAGGATTGGGAAGATAGTGTGCTTTTAGAATTGTCTATAGTGTAGTGGCTGCAGGCCCGGCGCTCCCATTAGGCAAGGTTAGGCACTTGCCTAGGGCGCCGGGCTCTGGAGGGCGCCTGGAGGGCGCCACAGTATTCTAAAATACTTTAAAACTGTGCGGCGACCGCTGACCATACCTGTCACGGCCGCCGCTCAGCATTCAGATGGACGGGGAGGGGGGGGGGGAGAGTCTATTTTGTCACCACCGCCGCCTCTCTGCTCCGTCTCCTCCCCTCTACTTATTAGTGTCAGTGAGTGGAGGGGAGGAGACGGAGCAGAGAGGCGGCGGTGGTGAGACAAGGTAAGGAGAGGAGGGAGGAGGGAGGAGGGCAGCGATTTTTGCGGGGGGGGGCGCCGCTTTTTTAAAAATGCCTAGGGCGCCGTGGACCCTAGCACCGGCCCTGAGTGGCTGTGAGGGGGTGCAAGGATGTAATCCAGACTAACTCTATTCTCAGCTGCAATAATCAGCAACCAGCAGTGGGGGGTTTCTAGGTAACTTTTACCCCCATTTGAACTCCTAGGGTTATGTTTACTAAACTACGAATCAGATTCTAGTTATCATTTATTTAGTACATTCTACAAAATGACAGCTAGAATCGTATTGGTTACTATAGGCTACATCTCCACTTTTTCAAACCCGCAGTTTGGTAAATATACTCCCTCAAGTGCTAAGGACATAATACATCACATTTTTAGAGTTTTTACAGATTGCACTTGAACAGAATGACACTTGTATAAGAAAAGTAATTTACAGTGCAGTATGATCTGTCTCAAATGTATTTAATTTCTATTCCTGTTACATGTTTTAGTCCTGCATCACTCAATTATTATTTTGAGGAGCGCCAATATCGTCTCCAGTACACAATAAAGGGTCAGATATCTGTCAGTACTACAAAGTGTGAGGAGTGGAGAAACATGTGCACCAAGGAAAGAGAAGCTTACAATGGGCGTGGTAAAATACCTAACCCCTAATTAATATTAAATAGTTTCAGATATGCTAAATTAAAATATACAATTTACTGTCTTTAACTAATCTACAATGGCATTACAAAGCATTGTGCAGACATAGAAGTGCACTTTCAAATGTATATAAACTGGAATATATGGTAGTAAATGTATTTTTAAAATTACTTCTTTATTACAGAGTTTTCCTAATCATTTGAGTGAGGTTTTGAGCATCCAATTGTAGTTTACAGTAAGTCCACTAATTAGTGGAGATGTGAGTGGACAAAGAGAAAACTAATTAGTTGTATAGAATCACATGTTAACTACACTTCAGTTCCTTGCCTGTACATGAGGTGGTTATGGGGCACACACACAGAAAGAGATTAATGAATAAATGACCGCATTGAAATAAATGTTCCTGGCTGAACTCAGCCCCAGTCACTTGAGCTCACAGTACTATACGAGACTACTGTACATCATATACCATTAAAAATACCATAACACTGTAAATTATTAATGTTAACCCTTTGTGTCAGTGTTTAGTCATATAGTTATTTTAAGTTATTATAATGGAGAAGGGATAAGAGTGAGATCACTGTTGTGTTAAACATGTTTATTACTGCAGAGCTTACAGTCAATGGGTGGTGGAAGAACCACAATGCTTTTTAGGCTGGCTATGGTAGCTTATTGGAGGGGTGCATAATGATTTTTGGCACCCCCTAACAGTCTACTCAGCACATGGATACTGTATTGCCTTTAAGTGGACATATAGGCTATAGCCAGCACTAAATAATCTGGTGAGGGATCACATTGCTGTATGATATGGAAATCCCATGTTGTAACCAAACCAACAAGTGCATTGCTGCAGCTGTTTGTTTTTTTGGAGGGGAGGACGGGGATTACCATTTAGTTACTTTATTATTTAAAAAATGCTCATTTAACTGATTCAAAGTAACAAGAAACATAATTTAATATCGGCTTATACCCATCTCCCTATTTATGCAATGATAATTGCTCTGTGTGATGGGATGTGTTCATGTACTTTAAGCACCCTTTAAGTATTTTTTTCCCTTAGTGCACGGAATAAATAAATGATGCCAAGGAATAGCGTTATATTATGCATATTATGAATGATGTTGATCATTTCTGCTCGCACCTTGTAGGCCCCAAAGTATAACTACATTTTTACCATTTTTGTCACAAGCACATTTCTCAAAGTTATACAAAGTGTCAGCACAGATGAATTTCAAAAAGTGGAATGCACATAATAATTTGTGCTGTGCAACAGTATTTTTATTTTACAGCAGGGTTCATAAATTATTTCCACTGTCTGTAATTTTTAACAGGTTTCATAATGCTATAGTCATCAAGGTCAATTTCATAACGTTGCAAAAACAGCAGATTCTCAGACTTTCATTTTATGTAAATGTCATATATTTACAATGAACAGCTAAGTAATACTTATTAATGGTTTAATGTATAATAGTGTACAGTATAATTTTAACGCATGGAGAAGTTCCACTTCATGGGGAATGCCAATGAGATGAGTGAGACAAAACAAAAACAATTGAAATAAATGGGTCCATTTAAATGGCTCTCCCCACTTAATTCCTCAAACAACCCAAGCTATCACTGTAATAGGAATACCACAACCATGAGATATCTTCCTGTAGCAAAAACCAGCCCCTGGCTAAACATTTTGGGCTGGTTTATACTATAAAAGAGTAACCACAAGAGTGGAATTAGGTTGCCATAATGAAAACCAATCCCAGGTTGGCCTGTGAAGGGATATTGCCTCTATGGGTTTTTCTGAAATATAAGCTTTAGATCAGTGTCCAATCCCTATGGGCTGTAGTGGCCATGGGAAAGAAGAATATTGTGAAGCCGAGAGCGACATCTTTGCCATTCTAGTGGATCCAATATAATAAAGACAGGTCCCTGAGACTCGTACCCATTATATCACAAACATAAAAATAAGTAAACAGGCACACAACTTTTTAAAATAAACATTATTTGAAAATGAAACTTCAAAAACCACTTTATATAACATAGGTCAAATTGGAAATAAATTATTTTCTCCTTTTTTTGTGCAAATGGTTAAAATCAAATTCCCCCCCAAATTGCCCTCCTCCTCATTAACTCTTACTGTCAATAATTGAATTAAATCATAGTAGGGAGTCCCTAGACCTAGCATTCAGCTGCAGATAGACAAAAGTCTTCACCCACATAGCTGCTTTGGTTGACTGGCGTAGAAGGGCAGTGTCAGGTCCCACGGCTTTAGTCCAACATCAATAGGGGCTAATTAAAAAACTTCCAATTTTTACTGATGTGAGGGAAAAGAAACAATTCTGAGGAGCTCCAGAAAGGTTTTCTCATTCATTTCAATGCGCCTGTTCATTCTACTTCATGAGATGAGCAAATTTATTACTATAAGGTTTCTATATGTAGCTCACAAACTGCAAACACAATTGAAATGATTGAAGAAATGAACTAAGAAAAACTCAAATATTTTTAAAACATTTCTTTGAACTCATGTTTTTTAAATTTAAATCTCCATGAATCACAGGATTTTTTTTTTAAAGAAAATATCTGTTTCACAGAGAGGTGCATAGCTTTCTCATGATTTTAAAATATTTAAAAAAAAGGTGTGAACAACAATTTACAGTAGATCCCACCCAGTGACCAATAGCATTGCAGAAATGCTCTGTGTGGATTTGTTAATTTACACACAGGGTGCATGGCCAGTGATGTCATAGTAACTTTAATGAATGCATTATCAGACCTATTCTGTAACCCATTAGAACACTATCCTAAAAAGGCTTCACTATTGGGAATGTAATACTTTACTTTTAAAACAAAGCTGCAGTGTAAGATAAAGGTATAGCATATAATAACAAAACAGATAAGTGAAATACAATAATATAATTTATAGTGTAGTTTGGAGGCACATACATATCTAAAGTATAAAATATTACTAGAAAAACCATGAGCAGGATAATGAATATTGTATGACCAGATGGGAACTTTTCTTGCTAATTTGGCAGGGACCATTTCAGGACTATAATAAGGTTCAGTCAAGCTAAAAAAAAATACTGTTGCAGTTATATTTACGTACACATCCATTTCCCAAGTATTGTTTCCCAAGAGGTGATCCTAGATGCTTGAATTACCCATTTAAAATGTCCAATGCTTTGATCACCTGTGGCTCCATCCAATATTGCAGCAGTTCACTTGTCTAGTATTAAAGGTGAAATAGAGGATATTGCAGTAATAGTGCACTACAGCAATTTATGTTTAATTATTTTTTTTACAATTGTCTCAAATACCCCAAGCTATTCCCAGAAAAAATAACAAGAAATGTGTCACAAGGTAGCATGGATTTTCCACTTAATCCTTAGCCATGGTGTAGTAGTTTCTGTAATGAATTATGCCCCACCTGTAATTATGATTATTTTTTCTTTATCTTTTCTTGCTGTGGAATAGTATATGGACGAGGCAGAGAATTTTGCATCACTAAGTTAAGAGGTATTGAACGGACAATTTGAAGAATATGACATGGACAAAAGAGATAATGTTGCAATTCCATTCTCTGTTGGCAAGTTTAATAGATCTATTTTCTCTCTGCACTCTGGTCTAAAACAGTTTATATATGACATGTCCATCATTCAGAGAAAGGGAGAAAGATCACATGGTGGAGCAAAGGTCTGACAGCAACAAGAAAGAGAGGGATATCTTGCTGTCTTCTGTGAGCTGTTGAGATCTCACTGAACATGCCAGCTCTTTGAAGCATTCTAAACAATATATACATCAGCCTGACTTTCAGGAGTCTGTCACAAACTTGTCTGTTACATCAGCCCCAGGTTATTGAATGGAAATAATGTTTTAGATTTTCTAATGAATGCATGCATGTATCAGTGTGCATTATACATACAATGCTAGGAGGAAGATAGATAAATAGATATATAGATAGATAGATAGATAGATAGATAGATAGATAGATAGATAGATAGATAGATAGGTACTGTACATGCCAGTTTATCGTCCATAATTCTTGCTCTGGAAACGCTTTCACACTTGTCAATACAAATGTAATTAAATGGATGTCATTCCCACTATTGACATTATCGGTGCGGTTACCAGAAATAACTAGGCTACTCTGCCATTTAGAAAAGGATGTCATAGACATGACGGGCCATGTTTACCAAACAGTTATTTAAGCATGTAATTGAAGTGCAAATGAAAAAGCTTTACAAAAAAATAAGCCCTTGACATTTTTACTTTACATTAAACTTAAAGCATAATGGCCTCCTGCATGGCAGAACACATTAAACAAATATTTGAGCAGGCAGCTTTTTGAATATCAGCATAGAAGTTAGTCATGATTAATTTTAATGTATTTATAACAGCCCGTGTACAGGCCTGAGCATGCTCACTGTGCTCATAAAAAACATCCGGTGTCATTATAAGAAACAATATTTCAATACATGTGCCCTGAATGATCTCACAAAATCCGTGTCACAGCAACCTATGCCTAAACCAAAAACAACAAATGTAGCAAGCACCAACATGACAGTGTTTTAATTTTAAATGCTTAACGTTTGATGTTCTCCATAACAAATTGCCCTTTTTACATCCCTTCTTACCAGTCTACTAATAATAAAGGACACAACACAGGGCTTGGCAAATAAAGACGTTGATTAAAATACCAACATTGTATGGCAGAGGAGAAAACGATAAGCAGTTTGGCTAGGACCTATGTTCAATATCAATACAGGGGGAACCATGTTTCTTCTTCTTTTCAGGCCCCAGCAGTGGCCGGAGCAGCAGTTGGTACTTTCACCAGTACCAGTTGATAGGCCTGTGGGCACCAGTACCAGACGTGAGGCCTGAGACACCAGAACCAGGCGTGAGGCCTGTATGGCACAGTCAAGCTATAAGGCTGTGACCATTTGTAGGGTGAGGCTATAGGCCTGTGAGCAAGTAAGGCAATAGGCCTGAGGTTAAAGTGGCATTATGCCTGTAACTGTAGGTAGTAACTTTTGTAGTGAGACCGGTCTGTCCCCATTAAAGGTGTAAGCAGTCATTGTGTTGTGTACTATTTATTGCGAGGTTGAGTTCTCTGTACAGCGCTGCGGAATCAGTGGCGTTATGAAAATAAATGATGATGATGATAATGATGAATGTGTGTTCAGTGCTGGCAGTGGAATTGTAACCAAAAAGTGGTCAGTTAATCCCCACAAATGTGAAAAAACTGACATTTATAAAAATGATTCTATGTGAAACATAGAATTTTATAACAGATACTAACCTATATATCTATCTAGTCTGGCTTTTTTTTTATATATTTTTTGAAGTTGGAGTGGGATTCATCATCATCACCATCATCACCATTTATTTATAAAGCACCACTGATTCCGCAGCGCTGTACAGAGAACTTATTCACATCAGTCCCTGCCCCATTGGAGCTTGTAGTCTAAATTCCCTAACATACACACAGACAGAAAGAGAGAGGGCAGGTGCAAATACACACATTGATGATGATGATCATTAGCACTAGCTAGACACTTCTGATTGCTGATTGACTTATCCAGATAACAGCATTTCCTTAATTTCTCACAACAATATTTTATGATTTAGCAGCTGTTTGTTAGCCTGACTTATTTGCTATTTGCAGCCATATCAACTCATTAAATAAGACTAGCACTTTAGTTCTATTAAGGTATGTTTTGTAATTACACCTACTATACAGTTAAAACTAATATAAACAAACTTTTCTTCTCCTTATGAAATTATTTATTTATCACATGTTTATATAGTTTATATATATTGTTGCTGAGGTCACGTAATTAAAGATGTCACAATGCTATCAATGGAGAGAAGCCAAAATGAGCCAGTAAGAGAAGTAAGTAAACTACTGGCAAATATTGGTTAGAAGATAATTTAAAAATGGTGGTGGGGTTAGTGAAGGTAGGAGGATGGCCCTGTCTGTTACATTCATACTTGGTCCCACAATTTCTGGTGGCAGCCCTGATAAAGGGACTGATACTAAGTCCTCCGCCTATGCACCCAAAAACTAATCTCTAAACAGCCGCACATAAATATAGTATATAGATTCCCGTGTGCTGAGGTATAGTATTGGATAGAGTCATGAAAAAAGTTGTGGAATGTGAAAAAACAGAGGTATATAATACGGGGTTGCACAACAGAGTGGAATACCTAGATTTTCTCAATTAAAATTGCCTTCTCTCACAACGATATCAATATATAGAAAATAAGCTTGTTCGGTTGCATAGAGAACCTGAGCAAGCTGGATTGAAAATCAATGGGCCTGATTCATAAGGGCACATATTTGCTGATTTTGAGCAAAAAAATCATGCGCAAAATCACTCTGTACATGCCCAGAATCGACAGATATGGCTGTGAACGCAGCCTTGTTATGTATGGCAGTGCATGGAAATTACACTTACTACAGCCTACGAGAAAGAGGATGGATCAGAGCGGGAAGGGGGCATATTGTACAGTAGGGACATGCCAAACTAGAGTTCATGCAGCCACAGCCATAGCAAGCTACAGGGGCAGATGGTAATAGGCCTTACCGGGAATTTCCCTTATGAAGCCGCCTGGTGTTTTGTTTTTTTTCTTGAAGTGATTTTTTATCCGAAAGGCAGTGCAGGCAGTGGTCCCAGTGTGGAGACAGGATGGTGGTTGTTGGCTGGTGGCTGGCCCCTCCTCCAGGACAAGCCACCTAACTTCATTGGCCCGTGGATCTTAAGATCCATCCTTCTTCCTGTGTGGCCTACTTCTGTCCAGAACAGCAAAATGTCACATGGAATGCATCCCATGCGTGTGAGGTGTGACGCAGGAGTCTCCAATACTGCGTGGCTGGAGCAAGGTAAGTGTGTGTGGGGGAGGGGGCTGTTATATTATCACACAGTATGAGGGGGGCTGCTATATTATTACACTGTGTGAGGGGAGGGCTGCTATATTATTACATTGTGTGAGGGGGGCTGCTATATTATTGCACTGAGTGAGGAGGGTGCTAGATTATTACAATATATGGGGGGCTGCTATATTATTACACTGTGTGAGGGGGAGCTGCTATATTATTACACTGTGTGAGTGGGGGCTGCTATATTATTACACTGTGTGAGAAGGAGGGCTGCTATATTACTACACTGTCTGAGGGGGGGCTGCTATATTATGATCATCATCATCATCATTTATTTATATAGCGCCACTAATTCCACAGCAGAGAACTCATTCACATCAGTCCCTGCCCCAATGGAGCTTACAGTCTAAATTCCTTAACACACACACAGACAGACATAATCACAGACTAGGGTCAATTTGATAACAGCCGATTAACCCACTAGTATGTTTTTGGAGTGTGGGAGGAAATCGGAGCACCCGGAGGAAACCCACGCAAACATTGTTTGAGGGGGACTGCTCTAGTACTACACTGCGTGAGGGGGGCTGCTATATTACTACAATGTGTGAGATAATGGGGGGCTATGCTACTAACATAATGTGTGAGGAGGGGGATCTTAATATAATGTTTGATGGAAGTGAGTGGGGGGATCTTAATATAATGTGGGTGTGAGGTAGGCTATTCATTTAATGGTGGAGTGTAGATGGGGCTAATTATTTGATGGGTGCCATTTTATTTGTGGGGTGATGAGGCCTGTTAATTTAATCCTGGGGTGGTATGGGTGCTATTAATTGAATGTGGGGCTGTTTGGGGAGGATGAGATCTATTTATTAAGTGTGAATTATTTAATGGCAGTGATGGTTGCGGGAAATAGGTATATTAAACGTAAATGTTATTTATTTATTGCCGGGAGTCTACTGTAATTTGGGTGGGAGGTAGGGGCTATAGACTTAGTTTTAGACTGTGGGTCAGAGCCAATTATTTAATGGTGGTGCTATTAATTTATTTGTGGGGTGATGGTGGGGCTATTTAATTAAATAGTGGGCCTTATTAATTTATGGTGTGGTGACAGGACATTTACTGCTGGGGTGGTTTAGGGCTATTAAATGAATGTAGAGCTGAGTTTGGGGAGGAGGTCTATTTATTGAACATGAGTTATTTAATGCTGGGGATGGTTGTGGGAAATGGTTATATTTATTAAACGTAAATGCTTTTAATTTTTTACTGGGGCTGTTTGGAGGGAGATAAATAGGTCTATTTATTAAATGTGCATACTTTTAATTTAATAGTGGGACTTGTTGGAGGGAAATTCTATTCATCAAATGTGAATACTATTACTTTAATGTTGATGCTGGAGGGAAGCCTAATTATTGAATGTGGGTACTATTGATTTAATACCAGGGCTGGTTGGAGTTTTCTAACTGTCATGTACCCATATTTTTTTCCAACTAGGGCTCATACACAATTGTTACAAAAGAAGTGTTTTGTTGCAGATGCTTAAAGCATTTCACCTGATCGTTCCTGGAAAGTCATTTATTATAATATTTACTTTAAATGTATTTTTCGGAGCACAACACACAGTGTGTGTATATATATATATATATATATATATATATATATATATATATATATATATATATATTTGCTATAGAGAGACTTTACTGGTAGTTTGCATCTTATGATGTCAGGGGAAGATGCAACAGTGCAGTGAGGTGCTCATATGCTGCTCTGACAGACTAATCAAATATGATTGTGCCAACCTGTTTCATAGTAGTTACTCTTTTTAAACAAAGTCAGATATGTTTCTATGAAGGGAATATTGGAAGGATGTGTTAGTAGGCAGCTAAACAAGTTGGAACACAGAGGAATAATGCATTTGTATAGCACAGAACTGGCAACTTTTGCCCTGCATTGCTTTAAAAATGACCCACTGTGTATTAAGTCATCACATCCAGGGTTTCCTAAATGTTACTGCAACCAAATTCTAGTAGTTCTAAATACCGCCCACTTTTGTGTTTGCTCAACCTACAGTTGACTTGATCCCACCCACTTAAGGCCACTTCAATAATTCTTTTGCAGGGCCATTTTAAGATCCCAGTCTGCCCCTGGCAAGCTCTATGGTCATGGGAGTAAAATTGTTTTTCGGCATTATGGGGCTAGTGTAAGTTCAGCCGATGGGTCAGGCGGCATTACAGCCACCTCATCGACTCTATACAGTTGTAAAGATACATGTTCAAAGAGAAGCTGGGCTCACCACTGGCCCCCTGAAAATATGGTTTTGGTCATTGATCTTTAATTTGAGGTGTATCTTGAAGTCCTGCAACATGTCTTGATATTTGTGATGTTCCTGATGGACAGGTGTCACTGCATTGACTCACTCTGTGATTTCCTCAAAGATTCTGAGCTTAGCCCTAGATGTTGGCTGCCTGGTCTTATGTAGCAGCTTCTTCACCACATTTGTAGCCAGGACCTCAACTTCTGCTAAGGTGAAGTTGGGCTGTCTTTTTATCATGGGTAG
The DNA here is from genome assembly GCA_036250195.1 of Mixophyes australis. Lineage (NCBI taxonomy): Eukaryota > Metazoa > Chordata > Amphibia > Anura > Limnodynastidae > Mixophyes > Mixophyes australis. The sequence continues at coordinate 206,700,722 of JAVHZZ010000002.1, forward strand.
ATGGCTGGGGCCTGGCTGGCCTTCATTTGTGTGACATTATCAAATATTTTTTTAGCATTTTCTGTTAAGAATTATTATTAATGAGATAAGAACTTTGATGTTTTGACTTGCATAATTGCTCTTATATTTACTATTGATAACTGTATTAGCCTATTTTGAAGGGTTTTTGGTGCCTTATTTCCTGTACGGCATTTCTGTGGTGGCGCACGTGTGTACATGCATATTAATTATTGCTACATATTAACAGATGAATGCTAGCTTAGAAGTTAATTTTTTTAAGGGAATTTTCAGATTTGGGGCTAATTGTCTGTGTCATGACATTGACAAGTACAGTTCTTGTGATACAATTCAGCCAATCAGCATTGTGAGTATTGAAAAGTTTCTTTCAGTTGCAAATATATTGGTTAGCAAGCTTGCTGAGCAGGAGCAGTTGGTCTTCATGTGGGACATGGTCAGCTAACTCTATACCTGTCACCAATACACTAAAAGTCAAGGCATATCAGGGTTGTGTGAGACATCTGTGCACACAATAAGAATCAATTTGCTCCATCCACCAATTGAGGAGGCAGCAAAACAGGGGCACGAGATCTTGAGGTGCGCATAAGCCTCTAATTTTAAAGTACAATTTTTTAATCTTAAAAATAAGACATATAGGACCTTAGAAGATTTCATTTTGGGCAAGCAAAATTAATGCGTATAGATACTTTCAAAGAGTTTATATTCTTTATATTCTTAGGCTTTAACCTTGTGAAAAAAATTAATCTGAAAGCTATAAATGCTTACAGTTTTTTTTAATAAAGTTCTAAACTATGGCATTTTACAAGAAACATGTATATCAAATATATTAAATTAGTGTAATCCATAGAGTAAAAAACTAAATACATTCTGCATCAACTCAAGTAGAGCTATGCATATTGTTGCTTTTGTGCATAATCATATAATATAAAAATAATATAATAATTCAAAATTTCATTTGATGGAAAATAATCTTAAAATAAAATTTAAAAATTAAAATAGTGTCCAAATATCAATTATTAACAATGATGCATGAAATCTGTATTTAAGGCATATTTAAAACTTCACACTCAGAATTTCCCTTTTAATCCTCCGCAGATACTGCACACAAGGAAATGCCCTTTGACATGGTACTGAATCATATTTGTATGGCAACCACAACCAGATAGGTGTCATCAAGTTTTCACTGGGACCATAGAGCTTAAAAATTGCTTTTTTTATTATAAATTTGTTTTTATATACATTATTAAAAATGTTTTTAAAATTGATGATTGAATTTGTTTCTTTTATTGAACATATATTAGTTTAATGTAACATAGTGAATGTATTATTATGAAATAGTTTAATTAATGTGAGCTATTAGTGGTTCAATCACATTACATAATACATACATAATTAGGTGGTTATTCTGCCTTTAATAATCAATGTAAAAAAGTGCTAATTGTTTACAATTGGGGCAGTTGCACAACATTCTTAATGCAAAATATATATAGATAATTAAATATATACATAATAGTAATAGTGTTAATAGTCTAAGTTAAAAAATGTTTGGCTAATGGGGATGTCACAGTACACAAGACATACAAACTGTTAGTGTAGCATTCCTGTATTTATGAACTATATGATGTATGGGATTTTCTTTTTAATTGTGAACAGTCTTTAGAAATGCACCATACACTACACGTTACATTCACAAATGAGAGTACTTTATACTAGACAAACCTGTATGTTCTCGACTGATTAAGGTATAAGTATATCTACACGGTGAGATACGTGTAGATATAGATATTTGTGTATGTATAGATGTGCGTCTGATGTAAACCTGCCAAATAATCTACTGCTGCAGAACTGGACACATCTTGACAGGGCCGTAACTAGGACTGTGCAATAATGTTGACTGCCCAGGGTGCAACGCTGAAGGGAGGAGCAGTTTATGAATATTTTAGGTTCATTTAGTTAAAATTGAGGGCAGCATTTTTGTTTCTCGTCCGAGGCGCTAAGATTTCAAGATACAGCTCTGCATCTTGAGATGTCTCCGACAAAGCATATGCATATAGATTCACTTTTTCTAAACAACACTGTGTATTTAAAGGTGTTTCAGAGCTGCTGACTGTAGTCACATAAATGTGTCCCACAATAAAGCGATACACATATAAACAGAGAAATTGACCAATCTTATCTTCTTAACATATATACATAAATAAAAATACTTATATTTTGTGAATGATTCCATGGGTCACCTTGTTCAGATCTTTCCTCCTTTATATAGTGATATACAATGAAAAATACAGAAACATAACATAGTGTGATATTGTAACAACAAATGACATCATGTGGTAAACATGGAATAGATCAACTTCAATCCACGGGTGTCTTCTTATGTGAATCCACTCACCAGATACAAAATATATAAGTGCCTTGTATATATTAGATGTGTTCCATATAATGTGATTTATATAATATCTTCACCCAACTCCTTAAGTGATAACACTTACAAGATGAAAAGAAATAGTAGGCCTGGGTTCAAATTTTTTTGAAATCCTCCATAGGAATAATCAGGGTTATTTCTCCCAAATTGATATTTTCAATATTGAATAAAAAAAGAGAAAAAAACCGGATCTAGTGTGATACCGATTGGCTACAAAATTTATTGCACATACATAGCATAAATAAAAAAGAGAAAATGACATAAAAAATATAAAAAAACCGGACCAAAGGATTATGAGGGTCCCTACCAGAGATAGTTGAATAAACAGCTTGTAGTTATATATCCCCGGGGTCCACTTTTCTGGTTGTTTTCTGATGGTATAGATGGGGTCCTCATAAATTCCAGGTCCAGTAGCCTTATTTCACCAATGCGTTTCAACCTCTTAATTTAGGTCTTTCTCAAGGATAGGGCTAATGTGAAATGAGCTCCCTTTTATACAGGAAGCTATTGTGATCTTAGTTCAAAGGTTACATTCATTTTTCAGGAAGGTATCGGCTTTAATATAAATAACAAAAAATAAAAAATGAAATAAAAAACAAGGCTCTGCTACATCTTATTCCATCAAAGGAACACAGATTATGCATATTTAACAGTCAAAAGAATATGCATGTTTAACAAATATATCCATTTCTAACAATTGAAAGATCTTTCTAATATGTCCTCTCTGCCATTGTCCACTTCTATAGTTATCCTCTAGATCGATCTTATCACATAACGAGTATTTGTTGTTTAATTCAGTTTAGATCATACAAAACATCGTGGGGTGGACGCCGTTTGCGTTCCAACCCTCACTTCCGGTTTGCGGTTCTCTTGAAGATGGTGTGGAACGCATATGCTATTGCGCTACCGGTTGTTACTCAGTACCCGATTGTGAGGGCATACAATACCACACATCTAGGGGCGTTTCCATTAGCAGGCTGGGAACGCAGAAAGCGCACCAGATAACTGTTGTAGCTTATTTATCTCCCTTTTGTGCCTAAAAAGTTCAGTTTTTCAGGGAGAATAAAAATTCTTACAAAGACTCCACAGTATATAGGAGGATCATAAGAGAGGCACTACCAGAAGTTGAACATTGGCAATAAGTGAGGACATGTATTATAACATGCAATAATGATAAATCATAGGAGGTATAAAAAATATGTATATAACCTTTTTCAATACAACCACATCATATTGTAAATAAACAGATGTCTTCAAGATGGTACAGTATATAAATTCACAATTAACATAGATACGTTTATATTTTCTTTCAACATATCATACAAAGTGACATATATATAATCATATAATATAATATCATAATTGTAGATATTCATCAGGAGACTATACATCCTAAAGAAAAAAGGAAACAGAGGAAGCGAGTAAATGTTCAATTAAGAAACCATTTTAGTTCGAATTCAACATTTAAGCCATTGGGGGTTAGAGTTTTCAGATTATACATCCATGTCATTTCGGCTTTAGCCAATTGGTTTTCAAGATTTTTATATTTCCAATTGGGTGTTATAGCTTGAATCCCCCAAAAATTAACAATACTAGTGGGTGAACTCTTATGGCAAGATTTACAATGTAAGGAGACAGAATGTGTCTCTTTACCAATCTTAATATTGTGCAGATGTTCTGATATTCGCTTGTTCAAGCACCTTGATGTTTTAACAATATAGAGTAACCCACACTGACATTCTAAGGCATATATAATGTTTTTGGTGTTACACGTAATAAACTCATTTATCTTATATGTTGTTCCTCTATGTGTGAATTCTTTAATGTTTGAAGTATTGCTCTTAATTTTCCTACATCCTATACACTCTCCACATCTAAAAAATCCTTTGGTTTTGATGAGCTGTTTCGGGGGATTTTCTTTTAACGGTCCCCTTATCAATTTGTCCTTTAAAGTTGGTGCTCTTTTATACCTAAAGGATGGTTTATCTGGGAGTATTTTATGCAACACTGGATCTTTATGCAAAAGATTCCAATGTTTATATACAATCTTCTCAAACATTTTATGTTGTTGTCCGTACTGTGTAGTAATAGCAAATTCCATCTTATCGTTAATATGAGTTTCTTTTCTACCTTTACCTTTTTTACTTACAAGTAGATTCTGTCTCTCTATATCCATGGTTTTCTCTCTCGTTTTCTTTAACTCTTCCTCTTTCTTTAACTCTTTAACTCTGCTTCCATCTTATCTAATTGTTTTTGTAAAATGTTCTCATCAGAGCAATTCCTTTTGACTCTTAAGAATTGACTATAGGGAACTCCCTTGAGCCAGTTGTTATGATGTTTACTATTCCTTAATAAGTAGGAATTTACATCTGTTGGCTTATGATAACTTTTAGTTTTAATTTTCCCTTGTTCAATATAAATACTATCGCTATATTGATGACGTCTTCTTTGTTTGGAGAGGTTATTAGTCGTCTTTAGAAGCCTTCTGTCAGTATATAAATGAAAATAAGAATAACATTGTATTTACGTTTACTAAGAGCAAGGAGTCAGTCAATTTTCTGGATGTTAGTATTTGACTGTTAAATATGCATAATCTGTGTTCCTTTGATGGAATAAGATGTAGCAGAGCCTTGTTTTTTATTTCATTTTTTATTTTTTGTTTTTTGTTATTTATATGAAGGCTGTTACCTTCATGAAAAATAAATGTAACCTTTGAACTAAGATCCCAATAGCTTCCTGTAAAAAAGGAAGCTCATTTCACATTAGCCCTATCCTTGAGAAAGACCTAAATTAAGAGGTTGAAACGCGTTGGTGAAATAAGGCTACTGGACCTGGAATTTATGAGGACCCCATCTATACCATCAGAAAACAACCAGAAAAGTGGACCCCGGGGATATATAACTACAAGCTGTTTATCCACCTCATAATCCTTTGGTCCAGGTTTTTTTATTTTTTTTACTCAAAAGGTTTTTATTGAATTTTTTAGAAAAGCATATTACAAACATAGCAGTGGTTGCAGAGTACATACAGCAGATCATTTATATTGAACAATCCACACTGCTTAGATAAACAATCAAACAAGTAAATAAAAATGAGAAAAAATATTGGTACAGACAACAACACATCTTATGACCCAGAATACATAAGCCGAAGATGGCAAAGAGAACAGACAAGAAAAACAAATGGATAAAGAGGGGGAGGGGGGACAAGAAAAAGACAAGAGACTATCCGGTTATAGAAAGTGTACCAGTGGGTCTAGCCCAAGTACCCAACTTAACTCAAAAACCATTCCACAGTACTCACGGATCAAAGATTCGGTCCAGTTTTTTTATATTTTTATGTCATTTTATCTTTTTTGTTTATGCTATGTATGAACAATACATTTTGTAGCCAATCGGTATCACACTAGATCTGTTTTTTTCTCTTTTTTTATTCAATATTGAAAATATCAATTTGGGAGAAAAAACCCTGATTATTCCTATGGAGGATTTCAAAAGAATTTGAACCCAGGCCTACTATTTCTTTTCATCTTGTAAGTGTTATCACTTAAGGAGTTCGGTGAAGATATTATATAAATCACATTATATGGAACACATCCAATATATACAAGGCACTTATATATTTTGTATCTGGTGAGTGGATTCACTTAAGAAGACACCCGTGGATTGAAGTTGATCTATTCCATGTTTACCACATGATGTCATTTGTTGTTACAATATCACACTATGTTATGTTTCTGTATTTTTCATGGTATATCACTATATAACGGAGGAAAGATCTGAACAAGGTGACCCATGGATTCATTCACAAAATATAAGTATTTTTATTTATGTATATATGTTGTTAAGAAGATAAGATTGGTCAATTTCTCTGTTTATATGTGTATCGCTTTATTGTGGGACACATTTATGTGACTACAGTCAGCAGCGCTGAAACACTCCTATATATATATATTTTATCTAAATTGAGTCAATTGTGTAACTCCTATAGGGGGATTAGCAGCAGTTGATTGTTGCGCAATCTACCCCTCTTACATATCACTTTACTGTGTATTTAAAGATAAGAGAACCAGAACATGTTCAGCATGTATATTTATAATCTGAATACGTCAATAAAAAGCGAAAAACATGCTTCAATATACAGATTTTCACCATGTCACATTTTGCATTACATTCTCTTTATAACGTTGTCTTACATAATACAATTTTAAAAAGAAAAATAGTGGAGGGTCGTGGTCAGGACGCCATATCGGAAGGTTGCCTCTGCCGAGAGCTCCGTGGAATCACTTGAATAAAAGGTGAAAATCTGGCTTTCTGATCCCCAAGAACCGTTCTGCACAACTATAAGTCTGTGGGGAAGATATTGTGCAGCGGGGACTCTGGACCGCCGTTTGAACGGCAACAGCCCATCTGACACCTCCCGGTACCCACATCTATAAGCCCCTGGACGGCCGCTCAGCGCTGCTATCAACCCTCCCTCGTGGTTTCTGCACCCGCCTGCTGCCTTTCCCTCACCTGTGGGCTTCATCCCGCCGACGGTCTGCGAGTACCTCCAGGGACAGGCCTGCTTCCGGTCGGGACCCCAGACCTCGAGTACTGACGAGACTCGCGGGAGATCTACTTCCGGTGGGCGGGGCTAGCGGAACTCGCCGAGCGGGACTGAACCGATATTTGGCCTTAAAGACCTCCCGAACATCTGCTCTGCCTGCCCTGCTCTGTCCCCCTGTGACTCAACAAGGGAGCACTCCACGTGCACCGGGTGCCAGCATCCTGGGACAGGATCCCTGATACAGTCTATATATGGAAACCTCCTCTCAGGCTCCTGCATCACAATCGTGATATTTCTGGCTGGCTTTGCGGTTCAGCAATCTGACATCCCCTGCCTGAGGCTCTTAGCTGGACCCCTGGGGCCACACGCTGCCAACGGCTGCCTTCCTGAGAAGCTGCATTAAGGAAGACCTATCTGGCATCCAGCAACACTGTTTCTGTGGTCTGGGACCAAGCACCTTCTGCCCTGAGGCCGTACTTCTAGCTCACCCACATCCCAACCCTATGCGCCCCACGAAGGGTAAGAAAAACCAGCCAACAACTGCCGTAAGCTCGCCTGTGTATAGTGCCCCCCCTGGGTGGCCTGCTATCCTGTGCCTACCTGAGGTCTTTTCACTCTGTACTGACCCCCGGTGTGAGCCCATCCTTTCCCCCCTGCTTATACTGGTCTCACTAGCAGAATTCCACACTTGAATATTTAACTGGCAGAACGCTTGTCACATACTGACTCTTCAATAATCCAGTGGCCGGGAGTACGGCTCCTTTCCACCAGGCTGGCTACTTGCGTGTCTCTCTGCTCTGTGGCCTGATCCAACCCTTTAAAATTACTTGGTTTTAATTATGTAATTGTGTCCCTCTTGACCCTGAACTACACCTTGTGGAACAACTGGGCTCCCCTCACCTGTACCGCCTACCTATCCTCCCTGCCTGCCCCTCCTACCAAAATGCCTATAGGGAAAAAATCTGCAGATGGAGACCTTCTCCCCTACCTATCCAAGCAAAAAAACCAGACTAGAACTGGCGAACACTCTGATTCAGGATCTGACGAAGAGGAGCGCTCCCCTATCACCCGCCGGGACTTCCTGTCCCTCCTCAAAGAGGTGAAAGACGTTGAAGCTTCGGTGCAGGCCCTCCACTCCCTAAAGACAGATATTGCGAATATTGGGAACAGAACAGACCATCTCGAACACCGTGTCGAAGAGGTGGTGACGTACCAGCAAACACATGATACGGATCTGGACCAAATTCGCCAAGATATCCTCCAGCTGCAGGAGGGTCAGGAGGACCAAGACAACAGAGCCAGACGCAACAATATGAGAATTCGAGGGATACCTGAAAGAGCCGAGTCTGCCCACTTGGAACTCTACCTTAAAAAGCTTTTTACCCAGCTTGCCCCCCAAATCCCGGAGGATCAACTCTTACTGGATCGGCCCATCGCACACTTAGACCTCGCGCCCAGGACCCGTCTCAACCCAGGGACGTTATCCTCAGAATGCATTATTTCACGGCATAGGAGGCCGTCATGCAGGAGGCACGTCGACTTCCTTCAATCACCTACGATAATGCTATCCTGCAGATCTTCCAAGACCTTTCCCCACTCACTTTGGCCAAGCGAATGGACTTCAAGCCGATAACTACATTTCTCCGCCAAAAAGGAAATTAAGTATCACTGGGGTTTCCCCTTTCATCTCCTAATCTGGCACCAAGGTTCTATGCTCATGGCCAGAACCCTTCTTGAGGCGCAAGCTCTACTCCCCAAACTTGGCATTACTACAGGACTCCCCCTTCTCCCTGAACCCTCTCCCCTACCTCAGTGGCTGTCTAACCAGTCGAAGTATCAAGTTCCCAGGACCGAGTGGAACACGATCCCATCGACCTCATCATCTTCTCCACGACCTACTGAACCTTCTGGGACTTGACTTGCTGCACCAGGATTATGTCTTGTGTTTCTTTCCCATGTTTATTTATCTCTCCATACTGTTCTTTCGCTGGGGGTTGGTCCTTGACTATACTCCCAGTGAAACTCCTGTCATTCCCTATTGGGTTTTGTCTCTAAGCCCCCATATGTTAACGCTGTGGGGGAATGCCACCCGTCAATCTCACTGTATTTAGTTGCAATGTTTTGCAGTTTATCATATGTGCATTATTTACCTGTTGGTCTGCTCCAGATGTTCTTGGTCCCGATATAACTGTGTTGCTGGATGCTGGCTCCTTTCGGCTGCCTCCCCTACTAAGGGGCACATCCTAAGGCTTCTGGGATTCCCAATTTATACCATGTTAGGTTTATGTTATACAATGTTAAGCCAATGTTAACCGGAGCTACTACTCCTCTCACGGGTGACCGTGGGATGCAGTCGGGGCTACCCCACTTGACCCTAGAATTTGTTGTTCTAGGTATTTGTTGTCCCCTGTTATTTTTTTTATTTTTTTTATGTTTATCTCCTACTACTCAACCTGGTAATTCCTTGGTCTTACTAAACATTGATACTACTTTTTCTTATCTCATAGACACCTCTCAACTGCCCTCCCTTTCATTCCCCGATGCAATACCCTCCCATCCCTAGGAACATATTTTCTACCCTCTACTTTCCCTTGGGACTAACCCCCCGTCCCCCGTACCCTCCCCCATACTCGCCCACCCGGTTCTTCTGCTCGTGAATTTCTGCTACTTTTGCTATAATTACAATATCTCAGGTGGCCCAGAGGGGCACACACTTAGAGCCTAGCTCTTCACCCCCTGGTGATGCACCCTCCTGCGGCCTCACCACGCCTCCCTAGAGCCTATGGCTCTTTTGCTTACCTATGCGCTTCCCCAGCGCATAGTTATCCTTCCCATTATCGGCACCACAGGTCCCGGCCTATTCCGCCGAGTGACCATATACCCTCCCCTCCCTCTCCTACTTACCCTCTAAACCCTCCCCCTTTCTTATTTGACCACTCTGTGTTAGATCTTCTCCTGATCTTTCTCCTCCTCGCTGCACATGGGTCTTAGAGCACTTTCTTTTAATGTTAAAGGGCTAAATAGTCCCCAGAAAAGAGGTAAGCTTTTCACTACCCTAAAGCTTCATAAGGGCAATTTAATTTTTCTACAAGAGACACACTTTCAACATAACTCCCACCCAGAGCTCCGCTCCAAAGCATACCCCGTCTCATACCATGCTTGCGATCACTCAACCAAAAAACGAGGGGTGGCGATTTTGTTTGCCCGCCATTTGACCTACGAACTCATTGACTCTCTTGCAGACAAAGAAGGCCGTTACCTCATCTTGGTAGATAGGCTTAACAACAAGTTATGCACCTTAGTTAATGTTTATGCTCCCAACCAGCAACAGAACCGCTTTTTTTCCAAAATAGATGTTTTGCTGTCCCGTATTCAGCAGGGGGACCTTATCATAGCGGGAGATTTAAATGCTGTCTTGAACCCCCAGTGACGTAATGCCTGTTTTGGGTCTTTTTACACTGGTAAAAACCCAAAGCAGGCATTATGTCACTGGGAGCGGGGCCAACATGTCGTGATTCCCGAAGCCCCTGCCCCCTCCACCCATACACAACTCCATGCTGGCTCTGATGCGGGAGAAATGCCAGCTCTCCCGGGAGCCCTACCCAGAATTCAAGAGTCTCCTGGACATTCCGGGAGAGTTGGCATGTATGCTGTACTATAATCCACCACCTGCCCCCTGTGTTTCACTAGAATCAACTAGTTTTTTAAAAAAATTCCTGCAGTCCTACATGCTATTTTTTTTTTTAGGTCTCATCTTGCTGTAAGTACATATATTGGCACTTGATGTTCTTTGTAAAATCTTTGTACAGTTTACACTACAATGTTTGTGTCAAAAAGTCCAAGATGATACAAAAAGAGATGAACAGAACAGTAGTAGAACTCACAAATTATGTATTCGACTAAATATGGATGTCTTATTTTCTTGTGTCTCATTTATACTCATTAAAAGCTTTTCCTAAAGTAGGAATCTAGAATTGTAATTCAAAAATATATTTTATAATAGATAATGATGGAAACGCTTGAGCTAGAACCCTTCAACGTATTTGCACTTACTGTATTTGGCCTAGGTTAGACCGGCTCTTCCCTGCCCTGTTCCATCTCTACAGTCATAAGGGGTCGTAAGTATCAGATACACACTGGACTGCATAGGTGCATTTGCATTTGGTTGCTTTCTGAGCATGTTCAGAGCATATTCATACAAGATACTCTGTGCAAACTGGGCTGCATCATCCCCTAGCTAGTCTGGGACATCATTGCATAGTTTCCTATAAATGTGAATAGTGTTCTAGAGCTCTTGAGAGAAAGTCTGCATTATTCCATAAAGGTGTTAAATGGGATAAATCTCTACTTAAGCCAAAATCTTTGCTACAATGTGACCAGATTGCACAGGTAACTTTAGTGGTTGGGTTGTCCAGACAATCTCTCTGTCTTTCCAGACTCACTGGGAGAAGAACTGACAGCAGTGATACTACTCCTGCCCCATATGATTCAATGTGTCCCCAAAATAAAATGCCTAGTGGTGCATACCATGTTCAAATTTAAAGAATGTCTGATTTTTTTTCCAATCTCAGTAAAGGCGTCACATATTGCTTGATTTTTTTTAAAGTAACTATAGATGATTTCAGAGAGATTTTTTCTAAACTCCTAAGAAATATGCAAATGTGTTCCCTGAGAAACACACATCATTGGAAAATTTGAAGAATTATATGACCATTGTTATCAAGGGGGTCGATAAAGGAGGGGGTAGGAGTTGTCATTCAAGACCAGTGTGATTATCTCAAATAAGCACACAGACAACTTTCAAATACCAACTTTAATAGAACCTTGGAAAATAACTCAACTATAAAATTTCAACAGGAGCTTAAGACCATGTTAACCAGAGCTTTTGAGCTTAAATTAATCACAAGAGGATTTTAATTTTCTTTATGCACCTCATCCCATCACAGCAATTTATTATCACTTGCCCAAAATTCATAAAGGTTTAATCACACATCCTGAGCAACCTATTATTTCTGGGTAAGGGTCCCTCACTTCTGTGCTTTCTTTTTATGTTGACACATTTTGCAACCAAAGGTTTGTGCATTAAGTAACACATTAGAGACTCCATCCATTTATAGAATATGTCAAAGAACAACGAGTAGGGAGACAATTGTGCATTTTTAACCTTAGATATAGAATCTTTATAGAGCAACATTACTCACGACTTGTGGATAAAAGCAATTGCTAAATTGTTAAGTGCTGATCCTGATGTTTTGGAGGCCCGCCAGACTTTCATCCTGGTCTCTATACAGTATATACACACATAATTATTTTTTGTTTGAGCACTCTTTTTAACTTCAGGTGATAGGGACGGCCAAGGGGAATCATTTCCTCCGAATTATGCTAACCCATACATGGGTGACCCATGTCTGTGATCTTTTTTCTCTATGGCCATTATATAGATGATCCTTTTTTATCAGTTGCGGTGGTGGTGAAACACGTGCACTTTCTTTCGATTTTTCACCAATTCTATCCAATAAAAATTGATTTTCTAGAACTATTGCTCCGCAGTATAGATTCGTCTATCATCATTTCCACTTTTAAGAAGAGGATGGATGTTGCAAATTACGTACACTATAAAACTGCCCTTTCAAAGACCTGGATAATATCCAAAGTTTTACATTTTAATAAGGTTGAAATAACTGAATGTCCAGAAAATAAGTCTGAAGTAATGAAGGTTTACTTCAAGAATAAGAGATATATAATAACAGCAAGTAAACATCCATCTTACAAATGAGAGTATACTTCTCTGGCTTCATCCCAAAAGCTTCCCACTCCATTCTTCACACTTGATATTTGTGGGTTACAAGTTACACAACTAATTATGTATTCATGATATTCTACCACGTACATTGCTATTCCTAAGAAAACACAAGATATCATCTTTTAAAGGAGAATGCTTCCATTCTCATAGTCCAGATGCATTAGTTACACCCTGATGCTCGATCTTCAATGGTTGATTCCTTTTCAAATTCAAAGGATAATGCATCTTACTTCATTTTAGTATTAGCATAATGAAAGCTCTGTTTGAGTGGGTCAGCCCCTATCCATATGGAAATGTTCATGCAGATCAGATACTTAAAATAATCCCTCTGGTTGCTATAGGGTTACAATTTAGCACAATAGCTAGAACATACAATCTTGATAACAAGTTGCTGGTTAAGCTGTGCAAGTCAGTTTATAGTATATGCAGTGTCATCCTTAATTCTGATACACTTTGATACACATACATTTATATTGATTGTTAATACAAATGACATACAATACATTGTGTTTAATGTAATGGCTATGCAATAACACACTTATTTTGTTAGTTATTATCTTCAGATATCAAATATCTTCTAACCTTATAATTGTTTTAACAATTGGAAGTTAAACTGTTCTACAGAAAAGTCCATTCTGAATCAGGTTCCTTAGTTTTAGTGAGAAGGGTTATCCCACCCATATTCTAGAGAAGACCTTTAGGGAAGCAGGTGAATTAAAAAGAGAGATATTACTATCCATCAATTTGAGGGGCAGTTTGGATTATATTGTTGAAAAAGTAGGGCAGTGAGATTCTGATATAGTCTATGGTAGGGTTTCTGAAATGCAAGGTTAATTACAATGATGGATCTGAGTTCAAAACCCATTTAGGAGGTATGTATTAGTTTTTTTGTTTGTCTCTCTTATAATTATGTACCATTGACATAATTATCTAATGATCAGTTGTTTATTATTGGGACTTGTGATCTATGGAATACTCTGTAGAGCAGATTTTTTTCATTAAGACTGCCTTATTAATTTACACATTTGAAATGCCTATTTTAATTGAATATATATTATTTATTTCCAATAGTTTTATTATTCATTTCACTATTTGCTAAATCTTAATGGTTATAACATATGTATTTTTAAAGGACTGTGATTAAGTTTTCAAGAGACTTTGGTTTATTATGTTGGAAATTACAATTACAGAGCTATGAGTATTTTGTCAATTAACTCTGTTCAGGGTTAAAAACCCCTGATCCTGGGGAGTATAACTCATTGCTGATTTGGATTTGAACTACTTGTTCGTTTTATCATCTGAATAAATTGCCAACTAGGCAATGAAACGCATCAGGAATTCTATCTATTAACTTTGTGCATCATATAGGATATGTGTTGCTCATACGGTGCAAATTATTTTTATGCTATTTTATTTTTATTATAAGTTTTTTCCCCTTCAACTTTGATCTGGCCACGATTATTCTAAAACATAGCAGCGGCTGTTCCTGTGACATTGAGACTACCTTTAATAATACAACAGAGGACTTATTCTATTCAGCTGAATCTTGGAAAGGACACATGAAGACTACTGCAAGTATTTGTTAATTAGTGTACTGTATGTGTGCATTCTACAGCTGGAATGATGGTTTTATTTTCTCAACTATTTTTAAATCTTGTTACTGACAATTTACGTAAAATGTGTTTTACACTTATCATATGGCGAATGGAAGTCTAATTCTGTCTCTAATGAGAAGGGACACTTGAAGTTTATTACAAGCTATGCTATCAAGTGTCCACTCATTTCCATCATTGAAGGGGTTGCATGCATACCACTATTAGTGGTATGCATGCAACCCCTTCAATGATGGAAATGAGTGGACACTTGATAGCATAGCTTGTCACTATCCACTGGTGTGTTTTTTTTCATAGAAAAAAGCAATTTGAGCTTTCAAAACTATCACGGCATCTTTCTGAGAGACCTTATGCATACTATTGATAAATGATGTTATGTTTCGTACATGATAGCTTGTTTTAAAAGACGAATACTACTATTACAATTTATAACCGTCTGTAGCATGATATTTATCAGTTTGGGGTCTTTGGTTTGCAATTAGATTTACATCCCCAAATTTGGTGCGCCAAACAGCAATTATAATAATATATAATATATTTTTTATATGGTTGTATTAATAAAATATCTCCTTTTACTATTCTTACCAGTGGTGCATTTAGGAATGGAAGTGTTTTCTGGTTTCAATGCTGTATGTAATTGTTATGCTTTTGGTGTAATTTTGACTACTCTTATTGGGCAATATTCATTGTACGCCACTAGGATTCTTTTAAAATCAGTGTTGAAATCTTACTCAGATTTGTAGCATAATAATATTTTGTTAAAATTCAGGAGATCTCTCCCTCCATCATGATAGTCTCTAATTAAGATTGAAAATGTAATTCTGGGAGGTTTATCAATACAATTTGAAAATGAATTTCTGAATTTGTTTTAAAATGTCTTTTGGGACATGAACTAGAATTGTTTGAAAGAAGTAAACTAATCTCGGCAAAATATTCATTTACTTACTGAATATTTCATTTTAACAGCCACCATTCTACCACACCAAGAAATACCTCCCAACTTTTTACATTTCCCACAAAGTCCTAAAAGACCTCCCATGCAGCTTCTCTCCTCTAGAATGCACTCCAATGCACAGTCAGAATATCCACTAGTCTTCAACCTTACCATTAAAACTCATCTTTTTCATCAAAGCCTAACAGCCCACCTCTTAAATCACCTTATTCTTCTTCCACTTAATCCCCCACTCAGTGTCAATCTCTTTGTGTCTGTTCCTCCCATCTAGATTATCATCAGGGCCCTCTTTCTTTGTTTTTTTTCCTGCCTGCACCATCTATTTACACTTGCATTAACAAGCACCTTTTCCCCTGTCGTAGTCTCAGCCATGAGCAACTCCAGTCCTGTTTTCATGCTCCCACTCCAGCCACCTGCTTTTTTCATACTAGTTTGTTCTAAGGGTGTGCACCGGGCACTTTTAGTGTTTTGGGTTTTGGGTTCTGATTAGCTTGAGGTTTTGGGTTCTGATTTGTTTTGCCAAAACACCTGACGAAAGGTTTTGGTTCTGATTTCGGGTTTTGGGTTCTGATTTATATTTAAAAAAGCATAAAAAGCACTAAAATCCTTCTTTTTTTGTTTTTTTCCACTCCTACGCTATTATTAACCTCAATAACATTCAATAACAATCATTTCCACTAATTTCCAGTCTATTCTGAACACCTCACACCTCACAATATTGTTTTTAGTCCAAAACGTTGCACCGAGGTAGCTTCCTGGACTGCGTAGTGTAGTGGGCCCGGTACCCAATTTGGTACCGGGGCCACAATACCTCCGCCTTCAAATGGTCTCAATTCCACTGCACAGCTGCCTGCTCCTACATCCTCTGCAGCATATACAGGGTGTAGTTCGAGAACGTCAATACCACTTGTTTTTGGCGATGACAGGTCATTTTCATTAATTTTGGATTTTGCCCCAACACTGAATGTAGTTTAATATCTGATACGCATCTATTTGGACTGCGTAGTGGAGTGGCCCCGGTACCCAATTTGGTACCGGGGCCACAATACCTCCTCCAACTGGTCTAAATTCCACTGCACATATGGCTGCTCCTACATCCTTTGCAGCATATAGAAGGTGTAGTTCGAGCGCGTCACTACCTCTTGTTTTCGACGACCATGGTACAGAGCATTCATCATTGAGATCCCATCAAGTATGTCAAAGACAGATAGCATCGAAGTGTTATTTGTTGACTTTGGGAACAAAAAAACTGTCCTTGTTGTAAATCTTCGTGCAATGAAGAGTGACTTTTTCATTTCAAGGCTGAAGCTTTCAAGTGTAGTGTTTATAACATCATTACACCAACAGGTAAAAATCCTTTTAAGTGGGATAATGGAGCCACAAAGGAAATTGCCCATATGTAATGCCCGCATAATGTTACTGGCGTTGTCTGACACCACAAATCCCCAGGAGAGTCTAAGTGGGGTAAGCCATCAACCGTCTAAATCCCACTCCACTGATGGCGGACACCGGACGCACGTCTAACACCAACATAGCTGTTAAGGCCGCAGTTATCCTCTTTGCCATAGGATGACTACTGTCGTACTTTGTGCTCATGGCAAACAACTGTTGGACGGTCACATAATGCCAAAAAAGGATTTGCAAGATGGAATTGTCCTTGGGCCCTCCCACCCACCCTTATGTTGTTGAAATAGGACATGCACACTTTAACAAACCAATCATTTCAGCGACAGGGCCTACCAAACAACTGTGGCTGAAATGATTGGTTTGTTTGGGCCCCCACACCAAAAAAGCTATTCATCTCTCCCTTTACAAACTAAACAGGCTCTACTGAGGCAAGATGTCGTCCTCATCCTCATCCTCTGATTCTTCTGCCCCTTCAGTGTGTACTTCCTCATCCTCACACATTATCAATTCGTCCCCGCTGGACTCCACAACCACAGGTCCCTCTGTAGGATCTGGAGGCCAGTGCTGTACTTGATTGAGGAATTGATAATTCATTTTTATGAACATCATTTTTTCAACGTTCTGCGGAAGCAACCTCCTTTGCCGCTCACTGACCAGGTTCCCCGCTGCACTAAAATCTCTTTCCGAGTACACACTGGAGGGGGGACAACTCAGGTAAAATAGAGCCAGTTTGTACAGGGGCTTCCAAACTGCCTTTTTTTCCTGCCAGTAACAATATGGACTGTCTGACATGTCTATTTGGATGGTGTCAGCAAAATAATCCTCCACCATTTTTTCTATTGTGACAGCATCCAATGCAGCGACAGTAGACATGTCTGCAATGGTTGGCATGTCCTTCAGTCCGGACCATTATATGCAGCACAAGAGAGCGTACCGCTAAACCACACACACTTTGGGACTACAGAAAGAATGAACGTAGTAATAGAACTGGCAGTTCCTATTTTTTGGAACTACAGCAATAATGAACGTAGTAATCGAAATGGCAGGTCCTCTATTTTGGGACTGCAAGAGTATATTGCTCTATAATATTTTTTATACTTTTTCAATTATTTCTGTATATTTTTTTTAAATTTTTTTGTTTTATATTTTTTGGAGATTTTTTTAAAATTTTTAAAAGATTTTTGGCTAATTAACAAATTGACATGGACTTATCAGAAACAAATACAGGACAAAAGCACCACTGGACCATTGCAGTACCTATTCTCTGGAACTGCTTAAAGAATGAACGTAGTAAATGTAATATAGATTGCAGTACCTATTCTCTGGAACTGCTTAAAGAATGAACGTAGTAAATGTAATATAGATTGCAGTACCTATTCTCTGGAACTGCTTAAAAATTGAACGTATTAAATGTAATATAGATTGCAGTACCTATTCTCTTGCACTGCTTAAAGAATGAACGTAGTAAATGTAATATAGATTGCATTACCCATTCTCTGGAACTGCTTAAAGAATGAACGTAGTAAATGTAATATAGATTGCAGTACCTATTCTCTGGAACTGCTTAAAGAATGAACGTAGTAAATGTAATATAGATTGCAGTACCTATTTTCTGGAACTGCTTAAAGAATGAACGTAGTAAATGTAATATAGATTGCAGTACCTATTCTCTTGCACTGCTTAAAAATTTAACGTATTAAATGTAATATAGATTGCAGTACCTATTCTCTTGCACTGCCTAAAAAATCAACGTAGTAAATGTAATATAGATTGCAGTACCTATTCTCTAAAACTGCTTAAAAATTGAACGTATTAAATGTAATATAGATTGCAATACCTATTCTCTGGAACTGCTTAAAAATTGAACGCATTAAATGTAATATAGATTGCAGTACCTATTCTCTGGAACTGCTTAAACAATGAACGTAGTAAATGTAATATAGATTGCAGTACCTATTCTTTAGAACTGCTTAAATATATTTTTTTTTACTAATTTTGTATAATTTTTAAAATAAATCTTTTGGGGGAATTTTTAAGAGATTTTAATAATTATAAAATTTGTATGGACTTAGCACAACAAAGCACAGGACTAAAGCAACACTGGACTCAGCAAGACAGAGCACAGGACAAAAGCACCACTGGACTCAGCAAGGACAGAGCACTGATCACGCAGGAGCACCACTACCCTACACACCCTCCCTCTTCCCTGATGTCAGGCGAAATGAAGATGGCGGCCAGAAGGTGAGTATTTATGACATTCGAGTATCGTGAGATCCGACGCGAGACTTGGATGTTATAGCCTCGTTTCGGATTCCTTTGGCGGCCAGAAGTACCCCAACAGTGCTCGGATCCCGTCGGATCCGCACTGTTCGGGTGGGCTCGGATTTCGGAAATCCAAGCCCGCTCATCCATAGTTTGCTCCCTGTTTTGTCCTGACCTCTCCTATGTACTGCCCCCTCTATTATGCAACTTGTTACCATCTGCTCATTTTATAATATGCAGTTCTTCTCCACTACTATTTAGTTTGTTGCTGTTTGTTCATTGCATTATTCATCGCTGCAAACCATTTGTGGTGCCTTATAAAACATTATAATAAAAATAATAATAAATAAAAAAAATAGGAGCCCTAGTACAAAGCCAAAACAAAGAATTAATACTCATTTTTTTAGGATTAGGCTTAGTCTACTATGCCTGGACTAACACTGGATTAGGTAATTTGTGACCAATTATATAAATCCAAATTCCAAATTCAGATGAATTCAAATGTCTGTTATTTATCCATTTTTACTTCTGAGTGCTGAACGAACTATCAATCAGATATATGTGCTGTGAGTACAAGTGTCCCTCTACCAGTTTTCATGTTTGCTATTTGTCTCCCTGTGTGGCTATCATGATGTCCTTGTTTTTTGCCCTAAAGACAGGTGTTACATTTAGCTTAAGTGCAAAATTATTTATCCCAAACTGCTCTACGTTTTCTAATTTCAACTTTCTCCTTCACACAGGGCTGGAGATCATTCAGTTTTGCCCCGAAGCCCCCAATATACAACCTGCCATTTAGTTTATAATACTTCCATTACCTCTGCTTCCCATAAATGTCTTTCTCTACTATCACAGTAACAGATCCTTCTTTTCCCAGCCACATTTCTTTATAACCTTCTTCCCCTCTGTTTTCCCTCAAATACATTTTTCATCCATCTCTTGTTGTCTGTCTCATGTCATACACAGCCCGTCCCTTGGGAAGAATTAAGTGGTGCTTAATACATCTCATCAACTTGAATTAATGCTGTGGACTAGACATACTGTTTTATTTATTTATGTATTTATTTTTTGTTTGCCTCATTTTGTTTTTGTGTTCTGCTCATGCTCCAGGGAACTGTTTCTAATAACAAGAACAGATCTGGTCTTGAAAGCTGAAATTTATCATCCATCCACTCCATTTCCATCTGCTTCTGGCTGATACCTGTAATAGCTTGTGTCCAACTTCTCAACTCCAGTCAAGGCATTGGACAAGTAAAGATCGTTTCATTATAAAGCATAAGTTGTACAAAACAGAAACCAACAATAAGTGAAACAATATTAACTGCCTTTTCATATGCCTAACAGCGTCTACAAATTAGAGAGCAAAAATATTAATATCTCTACTTGGACTCACGAGATTATCTGTGCTACTCTTTTCTCTTTACCAAGTCAGCCCTTTTCACATACTAGATCATAGTATAATGTAGTCATACATAATAGGTCCTAGCTCTGAAAATCAGTGCATTCTCATTGAAACCAGACATTATCTCTCTAATGTGTGCAGCATTTTAATTATTAAGTAAAAAAAGAATGCTTTTCTGCTGACAAATTCATAAAAGAAAGCAAATTCTGGTAAAAAGACCTTGTTCTTGAAATGTTTTAAAAAGGTCTGAAAAATAGGTGTTTTTTGACAAGATGTAAATGAAAACTAAAAAAGCAACGTTTTGACCTATACATTATTCATTAGTGCCACCTATTTGCCACTATTATTATTATTAAATTAAAACATGAGAAAAATGGAGATGGCTGGTGCATAAAAGCACTCCAAATAATAATGTATACATATACTGTATGTGTACATCAATATATATATATATATATATATATATATATATACACACACACAAGTTAACCCGTGCATGATACTCATGCATCCTAGTCAAATCAAGCTACTTAAGGTCTTAAAAAGGTTCTTGTCATGCATTTGGGCCTAGCCCAGGCCTCCTCAGGGGAAGAGCGTTACTTCCCAACGCAAGCGCCCTTTTTAATGTATGTTCATGAGGTAAAATTACCTCACAAAAATGAGTTTGAGCCCTCAAATCGTAAATTTAGCCTTTACTACCCCTCCCACGGGGAGAAGGGGGGATGATGGAAGTTAACTGACTTCACTATTCTAACTTTTTTGTCAAATAATGTCAGTATACCAAATTTCAGGTCAATTGGATGAGCCCTTTCTGAGAAAATAGTTTTTTACACACACACACACACACACACACCGCCGCTAGGCTTTTACTCTTATATATTAGATAATGCTAAGAATTTAGTAGATCAGTGTATAACTCTGCCCAGCAGGCGGCGATGCAGCTTGTTTTGGTTTTTTCCCACACATAGACTCACACATGCCACTAGGCTTTTTTATTATAGATATATATATATATATATATATATATATATATATATATATATATATATATATGTATATATATATATATATATATATATATATATATATATATAATGTGAGTTGTCTTATCCTTTTTAAACATTTGTTTTAAGTTTAGTTCAAACATGATGAGTGTTTAGCCACTTGACTAGTGCCTATGATTATATAAGATAGATAGATAGTAAAGCTTAGTTAAAGGCTCAATCTAAACTCCACACACAAGATATAAGTAAAAGAACTGAACTGCAGCGTTTACAAAGCTTCTCTCAAGCCTAGCTAATATACTGAACACCATACAATTATATAACTTTATCTGGAGTAAAGTGGAACCATTCCTGTTCTTCTACTGTACATTTAAGAGACTAGATTAATGTAAAATTCACAAAAATTTAATGTTGGTTTCAAAATCCCTCTTCAGCGGCAATTACAAAATTAAATCATCCAATTCATACGTTTGACATACTGTACAATTTCAGAAATCTGAATTTTAGGAGTATGTTTCTGTTAATCAATCAAGTACTAGAAGATCTGACTGAGAATTATAGAAATATAGGAATATGATGTAAAGAAAAACTAGTAATAAAAAACACTTTTAGTGGAAAATAACTCCCTGCTTAATGGAACCACTATAGAAAGGTCAGCGCAATCTGAAATAATATTTTAACCAAGTGCTAGGAAGAGCACCACAATAATCACAAGGACCCCAGTGGAAACTAACTGTAATATATTGAAACTGTAATAAAGATTTTCTGCAGGCTTATATTAATAGTATAGTGCATTATATATATATATATATATATATATATATATATATATATTGTAACAAAACCGCACCCTTCTCTTGGCACTTTTGTCACCTTCTGTTGCAAGAGTACCCAGTAGACATCAGCAACACGAAAACTTATTTTATAAATCAAATATATTTATTGTTTTCATCACAATAAATTGCAGAACTTCCGTCCGGATGACACCAGCAAGCAATTACCTTTGCCTGCACCTCCTGGTGACCCTAAACACTAACTAGACACAGACCAGCTCACTACTGACTGGCCAACTAGCTCAGCGTCAGTCACCTCTAACAATAGCACAACTCAGGATTAAATACACATGTCTCCTACCACAGGCTTGGATGACTGACAGGCGACACTCCCACCTTGTCTTTAAAGGATTATTATTATTATTAATTTTTATTTATAGGGCGCCACAAAGTATCCGTAGCGCCGTACAAGGACAAACAATGGCACAGTACAAGGTGAAACAGCACAGTACAAGTAACAGTAAGCACTATAACTCTGGGGGCTCAGGCACAGCATGAAAGAGAGGGATTGAGGGGAAAAGTGAGTATAGGCAGGTAACTATGGCCCAAGAGGGTGGGCACGGATGACAGGTTGAAAGTCACTGAGGGGAGCGGAGAGAAGCGAGAGGAGGCAGAGGGACTGAGAGGAGGTGAGCTGAGTAGCTGGAGAGCGCAGTTAAAAGTGATGGAAACAGCAGGTAGGAGAGCCCTGCTCAAAGGAGCGAACAATCTAAAGGGAGGGGAAGACAGACAGAAACATGGATGAGACGGAGAGACGGGAGAAACGGAGACGGAGTCGAGGAAGGGGGAGAAGGGAAAAAGGGATGAGAAAGAGAGGTAGCCGACCGGTGGGAGTTTAGGCATGAGACTGGAAGGCTTTAAGGAAAAGGTGGGTTTTTAATGTTCGTTTGAAAGAGGACAGATTAGGGGAAGTTCTGATGGAGCGGGGGAGCTTGTTCCAATGGAGGGGAGCGGCGCGGGAGAAGTCTTGGATACGTGCGTGAGAGGAGGTAATCAGAGGGGAAGAGAGGCGACGATCGTTGGACGATCGCAGTAAGCGGGAGGGAGTGTGAATAGAGATAAGGTTAGAGATGTAGGGAGCAGTGGAGTTGGCGAGGGCCTTGTAAGTCAGAGTGAGGAGCTTGAAAAGGATTCTGTAGGGGAAGGGGAGCCAGTGAAGGGCTTGGTAGAGTGGGGATACAGAGGTGGAACGGTGAGAGAGGAAAATAAGCCTAGCAGCGGTGTTAAGTACAGATATAAGGGGAGCGAGATGAGAGAGGGGGAGGACGATAAGGAGAAGGTTGCAGTAGTCCAAGCGGGAGATAATCAGAGAGTGGACGAGAGATTTGGTGGCATCCTGGTAGAGGAAGGGCCGAATGCGGGCAATGTTGCGAAGCTGGAAACGGCAGGATTTGGCGAGAGAGTGAATGTGAGGGGCAAAGGAGAGAGAGGAGTCGAGGATGACACCTAGGCAGCGGAGTTGGGGAACAGGGGAGATAGATGAGTTGTCAACAGTGATGGAGAGGTCAGAGGGGAAGGAGGTACGAGAGGGAGGAAAGACAATGAGTTCAGTTTTAGCAAGATTGAGTTTAAGAAATCTAGAGGACATCCAGGAGGAGATGGCAGAGAGGCATGCGGATACCCTGGAGAGAAGGGAGGGAGAGAGATCAGGAGAGGAAAGGTAGAGTTGAGTGTCATCAGCATAAATGTGGTACTTGAGGCTGAAGGAGCTGATGAGTGCACCCAGAGAAGAGGTGTATAGTGAGAATAGTAAGGGTCCAAGGACAGAGCCCTGAGGGACCCCGACTGGAAGGGAGTAAGAGGGGGAGAGAGAATCAGAGGTGGAAACAGAGAAGGAACGGTCGGCAAGGTAAGAGGTGAACCAGGAGAGGACGGTACCGGAGAGGCCAATGGACTGAAGGGTGTGAAGCAGGAGGGGGTGGTCAACGGTGTCAAAGGCCGCTGAAGGGTCGAGGAGAATCAGGAGGGAGTAGTGGCCCATGGCTTTAGCCGAGAGGAGATCGTTCGTAACTTGAGGCAGGGCAGTTTCAGTGGAATGGCTCCTCAGGTGTTCTGTAACACCTAATCAGCACAGCCACCCCTATCAGCTCTGTGGACACAAACATGTTAAAGCATGCAAGTAAATTACTTTTTTACATTTACTTTACCACATATATCTGACCTGTACATTACTGAACTTAAGCACAGTGCTACACCTGTTTACAACTTGGTTTGCAGCCTTTTACCTGCAGACAGTTAGCACCATAGCTAATTCCACTATTAGAGGCCTGTGGCAAACCACTCCCGTTGTCACAATATATATATATATATATATATATATATATATATATATAAACATATATATATGTATATAGTATATACACACAGGGTGGCAGGTAGTTTAGAGCAAGACACAAGCTCTTGTTTTGCATAAAATATGCATAGTTGCACCATGCATGCCCACCAAGAATACATATGTGTAGATCTGTGTTAAGCTTTTGTGCATCCCTTCTCTGCCCAGGAACAGGACACAAAAGGGGCATGCAAACATAGGCTGAATACACATAGAAGCATGTTCGCTTAATTGCAAAATAATTAGAGGTGAAAGCAGTCTCTTCCATTGGGCACAATGGGCAGGTGCCCGGGGGCCCTGCAGGCAGTGCTAAAAAAAATCCTGCAAAAAAAATAAATAAGAAAATACTTACCTTGCGGTCAGCTGGCGATCCGACTCCCTCCCTGGTCTCCTCCTCCGTGCGGCGCTCGCAGTGCATGTTGGGCGTGATGTGATCACGCCCGCCCGACATCCATTGCAGAGTGCAGCACGGAGGAGTTCCCTGCACGAAAACAACTTTAATCAGCATTCAGCAGCAGTGACTTGGAAGAAGAGTGAAGAGGATTGCAGCGGGGAATAAGGTAAGTTAAGGTTTTTTTTTTTAAATTATTTCAAGGGACGCTGACGGCTGACCAGTATGTGTGTGTGTAAAAAAAAGTGAGATATATATATATATATATATATATATATATATATAAAGGCTCCGGTGCGCTGCTTTGCCCGGGGGCCCATAATGTTGTTAAGAGGGCCCTGGGTGAAAGCTACCACAGATATGCCTGGAGGCATATATATTGCCGGTGCTCATCAACAGCTCAACTGTTGGAGCATTTACAGTGTTGAGAAAAGATTAAAATAAATAAAAAAAGCATGTTACACCCCAAATCCCCCCAAAAAATTGATCTAAGCACCAGCATTCATAGCCTGAGTTGCTTGCCATTAATGATGAACAGCGTGCGGTCTCACAAAAGCTGCAACTAGAACCAGGCTAGCTCTTTTTTAAATGTATTTCTTTTTTGAGTTCATATAAAAATAAATAGAGAGTAGTTTAAGTGGGCCCTCTTTTCCAAATGTTTGATTGTAAAACTATCAAATTCCAATATGCAGATATAGACACATCTTAAACTTATAATTCTTTACATTTGAAGAGCTGGTACAGGGGAGGAAAGGGGACAAGCAAGTATCTTGTGCAGGTGCTGGAGGGTGGGACCAATTATAATGATGGCTAGCAGGCACTTATGATTGGCCGATCTTAAATCATTAGTGTGGCTACTGATATGAATATGATGTCCCTGCTATCTATTTATATCATTTAGTTGATATTTTCATTTGGACAACAGCAAGAAAGCAGATACCAATTTGATTTTTAATGGGGAAAATAACAAATGTTTGTATTTAAAACAGCAATACCCTGAAATAATCTGGTGGTGTGACTGGATCACTTATAAATAATTTATTTGTGGCTGGATCACGTAGAAATAACTTATTGTAGATATTTATTTTAATTAGGAGTGCAATAAACCTCTGTGTATCATTGCAAATGTACTTATAGTTTTATATTGATATGTGTGGAAATGTATTGACTTCTGAGACAAAATGTCATGTTTGGGTTTTGCAACTAATATGAGACAGGTAATCTCATGTTAATTAGATCTTTTAATCTCTGAGGGCCTGAGTCATTAAGGCAAGTTAAGTAAAATATTGAGTAAGTAGTCTTATGGACAAAACCATGTTGCAATGCAAGGGGTGCAAATTAGTTTTCTATTTTAAATGTAAGTTAAATACTGTCTGTTTTTTATGTAACACACAAATAATTGATAGCTTATTTGTACACTGAAATTTAAAGTTGATATTTGTGTGTTACATGAAAAAACAGACAGCATTTGACTTATGTGCAAAATAGAAAACTAATTTGCACCCCTTGCATTGTACCATGGTTTTGTCCAGGAGACTGCTTACTCAATTATTCACTTAATTTTCCTTAATGAATCAGGCCCTGAGTGACCAAAACTTCTGTTGAGCCTGAAAGACAGGAGGAAGTAATTATACTTTCTGGTAGACTCCCTATGCAAATGGTCACAGAGGAATGTGAATTTTGCAAGCTAAATTGCATTGAAAGCAAGATTAGAGAAATGTTATATCCTGATGGTATACATTCAATAGAAAACCTCAGACATAGTGGTGCCGCTAGCAGCAATGTTAAAGGTGTTCAACTACACCAGGCTGATTTATGGGCAGACTGCATGTAGCAACTGGATTGGTTAAAGGGGCATGAGGCTGGATTACTTCCTGCCAGGGTATCTGTGTAAATATGAATAAAAAGCGCACTGTTTGACCATGTATTTGTATTATACCTTCTGTATTTTCTGGATATCACTAGTACCACAAGCTGATGTGTAAATGTCCTTTTTAGAAGTTCCTGAGCTAATAAACATCAGCTATTAAGGAACCTACTTTGACACCTACTTACCTGCTGTAATTCCTGTGACCCACAGATTAAGCCAAATCTAATCCATTATCTGGCTGTTCTGAAGTTGGAACAGCATCTAGTACCAACGCTCTGCTCGCTACCCTGCAGCTCTGGCAAGTGTGATAAGCCAGGGGAACCATCCAAAGCAACCCTGATCTGCCAGCGAGAGGTCAGGTGTACCAGTCCAGGTGTACCAGCACGGGGGTACCCTAGCAGCAAGAGTTGCCCAGAAGGAAGCAGTTCTAGGTGCCGCTAAGGAGCCTAGTGGCGGCATAAGAAAAAAACCCTCTTATTGCACCCTATTTTGTATAAAGAAAGGGGACAGTGGCAAAACAAGCCCAGCCGGTCCCCAGCAACACACGGCATAGCAGGTCCATTCTGTCACAGGTGGTTTATTAACATAAAACACTGTGCAGGCAAGAAGTATGTTGTCATTTATATTTTCCACTTATTTTTCCTTCAGGCTGCTATTAATGAGTTATGATTCTGGACTACCATGGCAATCACAGTCAAATGACACATTACAGCAGAGAGGCTTTGGAATTCTCCTGGGCTCTGCATGTTCCTTACATCCTCCTTCTCCCCCTTTGCTATTACATGACATGTAGAAAACTGACTATGTTTGCATCTAGATGCCAATATTGTTTTGAAAAACAAGGCTTTGAAAAAGCTACGAGCGAAACGCGCGTCAGCGTCTTGCTCTACTCTGTCCTCTAATTACATTGCAATCGCTCCCCAGATAAGATTAGGAAGGGTCTATCACATAACCCCAGCGATTGCAATCTCTTAGGGAATTTTGCCTGTCTACTCTTCATCTTGCTCCTTATGACAATTTCCTATGGAGCTAGCAGGGCTATCCACTGTATACTGATTTTGCTCTATACGGAACCTTACCTTGCTATGACCATCTTTATCAGTATCGGGATTTAACATTGATATAGTTTACACTCTCACTCTGTTAATACAGTTACTTTATAAGGAACACTGTCTATTAACATTCTCACTATTGGCAGAGAAAGTGGATGTACTTTGAGCGAATGTGCTCTCTAGAGTGAGCGTATCAATTATTTAATAAGTGCTCATCTAAATATTATCACAGATGTATGTCAACCCGGATCTGGCATGTAATCCACGGGTTTAACATTATATATTGCCATAATTAGAACCCGATTTACAAACCCTGTCTGACTATGCCCTCTCGCGACCATTTTAATGAAATTTGCCGGGCTGTTTGTTAACATTGACTCTCTCATCGTACGGAGTCTTTTTGTGTTGTAGTCAATCATATTATTACAACACAGACAGGATCTGCAAATCAAAACTGATTATGTAGCAGATTACAAGAAACTCCGTTCACCAATAGCTCTTCCTCTTGGCAACAATCTCGGCAGAGTCAGCCGTTTTTCTCACTAACCCTGCTCTATATATGAGATTTACCAAATCCTATAACTGGTTATCAAATCAGCAGGGTTTTTCGTGCCTTTTTTATGAGTCTTACACTGACACCAATAACGACTCTGAGTGGACAACAGTATAATTACAGCTAACTATCTGCTTTTCCCTGAATCTACATTAACACAAGGTGATCTATTTTGGTGGGAATATATTATCTTTACTTACCATCTAGACCTTTTCACCTTGTAGGACCGTAGTGGAGCTATACAACATAGTTGTATTTTTAAATCACATATGCACTGCTATTTTATTATTCCCCCTCTCCCTTTATTTCGCTCTATTAATTGTCCCCTATCATTTTTTAATGTCATTAATAAAAGTTAAATTTAATACTATTCATTGGAGTGCCCCAGTATACACTTTTCTTTTCTCTTTGCTGTAACAATCAATTCTACTAGTGTAGGGTGCACCCTTTGAAACTGTTATATATCATAATATAAAGTGTTGTTTTTTTTTATATATACCTGGTGCGGTTTTGCTCTCCCCCATTTCCCTTTTCACAATCATTACAGAAACTATCATAGTGCCTGTGGTCATCAATTGCCTGGAGATAGGAACTAGTGCTATGACTCTAGATACCTTTTACCTGTAGGCAGGAACTTGCACTGTACCCATAATTACCGACTGTGGGAAACTTGCACTTTGCCTGTAATTACCAACTGCCCAAAGCCAGTAACTTGCAAAGGACCAACTGTCTGGTGATAAGAATTAGAACAGTGGCTGTACCTATGAACATGTATTCCCACCAACAGCTACAATTGATATTTTGCTACCGTACATTTCCTCCACCCCCCTACATTGTAAGTTTGTTGGAGTACATTTGATGTCATTGTATGTTATTTGTTTGTATCATAATCCATTCAAAGTGCAGCACTGCATAATATGCTGTAACTCTATACATAAAAGATAATAATATTAATATATAATAAAGGGATTATGGCTGGAGATTGTAGCTATAAAATTCATTCTTTCTAAGATAGAAAGAACTTGTAACCACTTGGCTTCCTATTTTGTTTTATTAATTTTTTAATTTGTTTAATTATTCTTTATTGGTTTTTGTTATTTTATGCAATCACATTTTAGAGTTTTCTACTAAATTTAATTGTGTTATTTTCACTTTATAACATTAATTTTTCATAATGAGCTGACATAATACAGTGCCACATTGTCATGCATAATGTATAGTAAATATATGACAAGCGTTGTGCGCATAGGCTCTACATTGGGATGGGGCAGAGTGTCAACAATGACGAAGCCAGGCTTAGATAGCCTTCACCCTCCTTTCAGAAATGATCTGATCTGCCCTCTCTCATAAAGAGGAAAATGTTGCCTTCCTGCAGTCCCTACCATCTTGGAGATGGATATTTGCATTGTTTGCCATCAGGTAGTAAATGTTGAAGAATAATTCCTTATTTTCCTTAATTAATCTACTATTCCAAAAAACAGTCACTGAAGCACAAAACTTATCCCTTCGTTTCAAGGAGTAAATTGACAAAAATAAATTGAAAAAGAAACAGTCAATTTAAAAAGCCAACTTAAAACAAAACAAATCAAAATTAAGTCTGGGGTATTAGATCAGATTCTTATATCATAATAATGATCAAAATCAGTTAAATTATCGGAATAATTACTGTGCTAATTTCAGATTTCAGACTTCCCTCTTAAGAGTGTTCTTACCAAAAGATAAAAACATTGGCACAGTGTCCATAAACAATGATCATTTGCTTGAATGAAAAACTGATTTGGGAGAACAAAAGCTATGGGGAGTAAATATGTCTTGCTAACGAACAAGCAAATTGATGGTCTTCCCTTGCAACCAAAGATCCGTAGAAACATATTTCCAATTCATAATCACTCTAACAAAGCAGAATATGTATATCTTTTTGAAAATTTAAACAAATGTAGTTGTGTTTTAAAGCTTTATGGCGTTTTGAACTGATGCACAACAAAAGCTGTTTTACAAGATCTCTGGTAGGGATTACATTATGAAATACTGGTACGTCAAATTTTGTGAACATTTTATCTCGTTGATGAATAGAAAATAAAATAATCAACCTGTGGTCAAATTCAATCAGAGCAATTTAACTGTAGACCACGATCAGTTTTATAAATATTATTTAAAATAATGGCAAATGTTATAATGGTTGATAATGCATAGCCCTTTGTGAAAATAGAAATCAGATACAATTTATTAATCTAGCAGTACAATTATTGCTGGGTGCAGACTAGGAACTCTATATTGCAAAGCAAATCATTGCAATATTTATGAATTTGCTAATTTATTTTTTTAAAGTAGTAGATTTTGTTATTTCAAACAGATTAATGTTGAATCATTTCTATGTTGATTGTCCTTAGACATGCCCAAACAACTAATGCTTCTTATCATGTTCAGTGCCACATGCACTATGCATTGATGCACAAAGTCCACGTCTGTTGCATCTGTAGAGCCATTAAATTATTTCCTCTTGAAAGCCTGCCTTATTGTCACAGACTGTATGAGTTGAGCCACTGAGGAACTAGCAGTTAGTGCTGGCTCACTGAAGGTGTGGAATCTAAACAAGTATCTGGTCTCATTAGGATTTCTGCAAGGAAAGTTTGGATTTTTTGGCAGGACAACCACAGGTTGAACTCCTAGGTTCTCCTTGCTAGGCAGCTGGGGACACAATAATTACCAGAAATCAAGGGATAAAGCACAAAAATAGCTGGAGAAAAAAGTTTAAGGTGGACAGCACAGGTAGGGATGATTGGAGGATAAGCTGAGTCAGAAAACATCAAAGCAACAATTCAGGCGATAACACAATATTCAATATAACTTGTTGCTCACTCATATTGCTATCTATAGTTATATGAGTAGAGATGCACTTAAGCAAAACATGAAAGTGCCGGATAGAAAATAATGGTCTGGGGCCTGATTCATTAAGGATCTCAAATGAAGAGGATACTCATTTCAGTCTCCTGGACAAAACCATGTTACAATGGAAGGGGTGCAAATAAGTGTTCTGTTTTACACATAAGTTAAATACTGCCTGTTTTTTCATGAAGCACACAAATACTTGAAAGCTTATTTGTACACTGAAATTTAAAGTTGATATTTGTGTGTTACATGAAAAAACAGTCAGTAGTTAACTTATGTGTAAAACAGAACACTTATTTGCACCCCTTCCATTGTAACATGGTTTTGTCCAGGAGACTGAAATGAGAATCCTCTTCATTTAAGAACCTTAATGAATCAGGCCCCTGGTCCTTTGCCTTTGGGTTATTGGAGCAGACGCTGTTCCTTGTCTTTTTTTATGTTCTGTAGTGATCACTTTTTCTCAGTTCTATGACTTTCTTCGTCTCCTTAACTGGCCCAGCAGCAATGAATTTTCAGCAATCCTTGGTTCTATAAAAGGCTTTATTAAAAATTAGAGATTACTGATTCATTTTGTGGCATTAGTATATTGAAAAGTCTCCCCATGGTACAATCCCACATACACACAAATAAAAGTGCCACCCCACTTTGAAATACAAATCAGTGAATATGTGTATATGACTTGGGGCATCTTAGTCACAATTTTAGCAAAGAACACCTTTCCATACGCACATTAGTGAACCGATTCGTTCAGGATATAAACTTGCAACCAAAGCTGAGCACAAAAACAAATAAATCTATAAAAAGTGCCCACTTTTTATTCTCCATAAATATTTTTCTCCTGTGACTGAACAATACACTACTCAACCAACGATTGATCTTTGCACTGCTTGTAAAAGTCTTTTTCCTGTGTATCTCCAATATCATACAAAAAAAGATAAAGAACAATAAGAGGGCAGTAGGTTAAAAACTCTTCCATTATCACCATATGGGGGTTACTATCTTTTTAACATCAGTATGTGTTGATGCTTCTCCATCAAAAATACTTGCATCCTTCTATGTTCTGAATGGCAAGATAGCTCAAACAGCATGAAGTTTGAGAAATCTAACTTATCAGAAGCAAGTCTAAAAAAACTTGTCTTTATGCTGGCCACATATTGCTGTCAGTTTGACATGCCTGCCTCAAACCTCCCTATAATAAATGTGTCAGTTTAGAGCACTAAATCACCGGCGATGTGAGGCAGTTTAAAATCGCCCAAGAAACCATCCTTTAGTAAATTTAGGCTTTTATCTCAATTGACATAAGTCAAACTGCACACAGAGTGGCTAATTGTTCATCCTCATGGACCTAAATGAAGGAAATATAATTATAATTTACAATTATATATGAATTCAACAGAATAATAAATATATGTGTAAATATGTAGTATAATGGTTCTATCTATAGTAGTTCAAGAGCACATTCAAATATCCCCGTGTTAGTTTAACGTTAGCCATAACATGTGCAATATTAAAATGTTCCAACCATAACTGAGCTAGCTATGTAACACTTATGACAGACACAGGGCCATCTTTTCCATTGGGCACGATGGGCAGGTGCCCGGGGGCCCCACAGGCAAGGGGGCCCCATGGGTAGGGCTCTTAAGTAAAATAAATAATCCTGCAAAAAAAAATAAAAAAATCATGCTATCTATATATAGATATATATCTATATCTATATCTATATATATATATATATATATATATATAACACATATATAGAGGTAGGGGCCCTGCTGCAGTGCTTTGCCCTGGGGCCCATAATGTTGGTAAGATGGCCCTGGACAGACATAAGAATTGATATTGTGAATCATAAAGGCTGTTGTAAAGATTGTAGGATCCAGTGATGGCGCTGGTTAATGGTGTCTATCAGCAAAAATATTTGGTGAATAGAGGCCATCATCATCATCATCATCATCATTGTAAAAGGATTTTTCCCCCCTTTTGGGTTACAATCTCCTTAATATACTGGCAAATGTATGTATGACCATTTAATACAGTTATATATATGACTATTACCGTCAACCAACTCCTCGCAAAAAGTATTTCTAAATTAACCCCAGAAATATCATTCTTATATTCCCTTATATCGACAGACTTCCAGAATAATCACACCAAGATATAGCTTCATTTAAAGTGTGTTGTGTTATATTATAAAACAATAAACAGCGTAACAATATTGTACACACAATGTAGATTTTAGTGCAATATATCATACTAATTGCCTGTAATATAGATATATATGTAATTGTGTGTGTTTTGACTAACTATTGTCTAAAGGTGTAGTGTGTGTGTGTATGCATTGTGTAGTGAAGGAGGAGGGGAGAATCCATACAGACCAGCATGCACACCTCACTCAAAGTCCAGTGGCCATTTTCAAACACATGGTTATAACCAGTTCAAACTACTCCACTTTCTATGCATAAACCAACATAGCCAACAAAACCTGCACTTTCTATGCATATCTAACAATCTGATCATTTCCTGAAACCAACACAAAACCACACAGGACTATGTATAACACCAATACAAAATGTTATATTTAACGATCTGATCACTTCCTAATCCATCACTTTCTATGCAATGTAGTCACCATCCAAAATGGCTGACTTGCCATGCTTTGTAGGCCCACAAGGCCTCACTTACTAAACACTGTGAAGTCAGTACAGAACCATTACTCATTACAAGCAGTATTTAGCCAATCCACCACAATTACCACTCTCTTCAGCCGTTTACACGCAATGTCCACTGGCCATTTTTAACACATGGTATTTCACATAAAGCACCAATGTTTCCAGGACCAACACTTAACCAACAAAGAACCGTGCATAGCACAAACGTCTCCATGACCAAAGCCTAACCAATCGATCCCAAACA
The DNA here is from genome assembly GCA_036250195.1 of Mixophyes australis. Taxonomy (NCBI): domain Eukaryota; kingdom Metazoa; phylum Chordata; class Amphibia; order Anura; family Limnodynastidae; genus Mixophyes; species Mixophyes australis. The sequence continues at coordinate 206,734,986 of JAVHZZ010000002.1, forward strand.
CAACAGGAATTCAAACACAAATGCTTTCATTTATCCCAACCAGGCATGCATTTATGTCACACTTTCATTCTCATTTAAACTTTAACTTACAACATTCATTCTCAAGTTACAACATTCATGTATCCACTCACTCACCTTTTACTACATTCCAGTTCCATAATTCACACTACTTAGGGCCTATGTAGGCCATGACCTGCATCATAGCATGTCTCGTCAGCCTAGCTGCAGCTTCCTCTCCGTTCGGGAATCAAGCATGGAGTGAGGGAGAGAACTTTTTTTCTTGTCCAGTGTAAACCCCACTTCTGGGCGGATTCTAGAACCTGGCTAGTCTTTCATATGCTAATTACAGACCAAATGTTCAAACCTGTTTATCAAGTAGTTACCACCCATAGTCCCAGGTGGGGCGGAGGATTTTCATGTGCACAGTCACCTTTCAATTCAATTGTGGCTGAATCTGTTATAGGTTATAAAATGAAACATAAATAATAGATTATTTATGTACTCTTTATCAATCATCATTTATTTATATAGCGCCAACATATTCCGTAGCGCTTTATAATTGGGGACCAACATAGTAAACTAATAAACAAACTGGGTAAAACAGGTGAGAAGACCCTGCTCGCAAGCTTACAATCTATGGGACAATGGAAGTTTGACACATGAGGCTAAGGCTATGTCTACATTTTGCATTTCGGCCCAGCCAGATTGTAAAGGTAAAAGTGACTCATAAGCTAAATGATCCTGTCACACAACAATTTTGGTCAGGGGTAGTTGGCAGGTGTGAAATTGTGTAACGGGCGGTAATAGGATAAGATAGTGAGGTTAAGAGGGTGGTTGAGGAATATTATAAGCTTGTCTTAAGAGGTGGGTTTTTAGAGAATGCTTGAAAGTTTTAAGACCAGAGGAGAGTTTTATTGTGCGAGGGAGAGAATTCCATAGAGTGGGTGCAGCCGAAAAAACTCCTTTAACCGGGAATGGGAGGATGTAATGAGGGTGGATGAGAGACGCATATCTTGTGCAGAACGGAGTTGCCGAGTTGGGAGATATTTTGAGACAAGAGAGGAGATGTATGTTGGTGCAGCTTTGTTGATGGCCTTGTAGGTTAGTAAAAGTATTTTATATTGGATTCAGTAGAAAACAGGCAGACAGTGTAGACATACAGAGTGATTCAACAGAGGAATAACGATTTGTAAGGAAAATGAATTTTTCCGCAGCGTGCAAAATAGATTGTAGGGGTTTGAGTGTGTTTTGGGGAAGACCAGTATGGAGGGAATTGCAATAGTCAATGCGGGAGATGATAAGTGCATGAATTAAGGTTTTTGCAGTGTCTTGCGTGAGATTTGTGCAAATTCTGGAAATGTTCTTTAGATGTCTGTAACATGATTTAGATATAGAGTCATTGTGGGGAACAAAGGATAGGTGTGATACAAGGATTACACCTAGGCAGTGAGCTTGTGGGGTGGGATTTATGGTCATGTTATCAACAGAGATAGAAATGTCAGGTAGGCTCTTGTTGGTGGATGGGAATATTATTAACTCTGTTTTAGAAAGATTAACTTTCAGTTGGCGAGAGGACATCCAAGATGATATGGCAAAAAGACAGTCAGTTACAGGGGACAACACAGATGTCGAGAGATCAGGAGATGATACATAAATTTGGGTAACATCCGCATAGAGATGATACTGAAATCCAAAGGAACTTATTAGATTTCCAAGAGAAGTGGTATAAATAGAGAACAGCAGAGGACCTAGCACTGAGCCTTGCGGTATTCCAACTGATAAAGGAAGAGGAGCAGATGTGGTCCCAGAGAAATTAACAGTGAAAGAGCGATTAAAAAAGTAGGATGAGATCCAGGATAGAACAGTGTCTTGAAGACCGAGGGATTGCAGCATCTGTATGAGAAAAGAGTGGTCATGTCACACTTCTGGTATTACAAACGGAACCCAATAGCCAGGTAGTACTGTAGTAAACAGGATTTATTTTGATACAGAAATAAATCTTAAATGTCCAGCAAACAAGTCCAAAGTATCAACAGGATAAATATCCTGTAGAGGTACCAAGTAATTGTATTCCAAATCACAAGGGAGCAAGGTTCTGTGGAAGCATCTGGTTCAGACACAAACACAATACTTGAGCAAAGGCTGCATAACAGGAAGTGCCTTTTCTAGGCCCAAACAGGAAATGAGATCCAAGATGGAAACTTCCAGAGACAGTTCTGGCCATCTTGGATAAGGGCTATTGTAAGGGCAAGTTCATATCAGAGATCCAAGATGGAAACTTCATGAGGCAATCACGGCCCTCTTGAATGAGGGCAAAATCTAAGGGCAAGAACATAACAGGATGCCCCCTTCTCAACGACGTCCTCCAGACGACTTAGGACCAGGCTTCCCAGGATGCTGTTGATGAAATGCTTTTACCAAAAGTGGGGCATGAACATCCTTTGCAGATTGCCAAGAGTCATCTTCTGGCCCATATCCCTGCCAACGTAGCAGATACTGTAATTGATTTAAAAAAATACGAGAGTCCAGGATCTTTTCGACTATAAATTCCTCATGCTCATCAACTTGAATTGGCTCAGGAGGAGGCAAAGAGCGACCAGCAAACGGATTCCTAACTGAAGGTTTTAGTAATGATACATGAAAAACAGGATGTACCTTCATGGAATCAGGAAGATCCAATCGAAAAGCCACTGAACTAATCTATGCAATGATCTTATATGGACCAATAAACTTGCTTCCCAACTTAGCAGATGGTACCTTCATTCTTAAATGTCTAGTTGACAACCATACTTCATCACCAATACTAAAAGTTGGAGCAGCCCTTCGTGATCTGTCAGCATCACGTTTATATCTTTCTTGAGCAGTTTTCAATGTCTCTTTTAATAATTCAAGATTACTTTGCATAATAATCAGTCTATCTTCCACAGCAGGAATTGCAGAGTCACAGGGTAGATTGGGAAAAATATTTGGATGATATCCTAGATTAGCATAGAAAGGGCTAAATCTTGTAGATTAATGTTGAGAATTATTGTATGCAAACTCAGCCATGGGGAGGATATCAACCCAATCATCCTGTAGGTGACAAATATAACATCTGAGGTATTGCTCAAGTGTTTGGTTTGTTCGCTCCGTTTGTCCATTTGACTGTGGATGAAATGCAGTGGACAAGTTCACCACAATGCCAAGGGATTTGCAAAACTGTTTCCAAAATCGTGATGTGAATTGAACACCTCGGTCTGACACCACATCATTAGGAACGCCATGCAAACGAAAAACTTCTTTTATAAGTAAGTCGGCTGTTTCTTTTGCTGTAGGAGTACCCTGGCAGGGTATAAAGTGAGCCATCTTTGTCAGTCTGTCAATTACCACAAAGATAGTGGTCATATTCTTAGATCTCGGAAGTTCTACAATAAAGTCCATGGAAATGGAATCCCATGGATGTGTAGGTATTGGCAAAGGTTGTAGTAGTCCAAAAGGAGAAGCACGAGGAGTCTTAAATCTGACACACATTGTACAAGAGGATACATATTTTGCTACATCTTCCTTATAGTTGGGCCATCAGAATGAACAGCTTAACAGTTCTTGAGTTTTCTGAAGTCCTTTATGGCCTGCTAATTTAGAGTCATGGAATAGTTGAATGACCTTTAACCGTGCTTTTTCTGGAACGTATAGTTGATGTGCCATATGCCAGACTCTGTTGTCATAAGATAATTTAACATTTTTTGGAGGATTCATGAGGGTAGAATCCATATCATATTCATTCTTGATCTCTGTTAATAACGCAGTTGTACAAATAACCCCCAAAAAATTTGAATCAGGAATTATTGTTTGAATAGGCTTTATCTGTTGATGATTCTCCGCATAGGCTCTTGAGAGGGCATCAGCTTTTCCATTCTTCGATCCAGGTCTATAGGAAATTAGGTAATCAAAACGGCTTAAAAAGAGAGCCCATCGAGCTTGTCGGGGAGATAATCTTTTTACTGATTTAAGGAATTCCAAATTCCGGTGATCGGTGAGGACTATCACTTGATGCTTTGCACCTTCTAAAAGATGTCTCCATTCTCAAAAAGCAGCTATAATGGCAAGAAGTTCTTTATTTCCCACATCATAGTTTCTTTCAAGAGCAGTCATTTGCCTTGAATAAAAAGCACAGGGGTGAAGTAACATTTTTTCTCCTACTCTTTGTGAAATTACTGCTCCTATAGCTGAATCCGATGCATCAGTTTCCAAAACAAATTGGAGTGTAGGATCAGGATGAATTAATATAGGAGCTGACGTGAACTTCGTTTTCAAAATTGAAAAAGCTTTATCAGCTGCTGGTGACCACTGAAAGGAGGAAATCTTTTTTGTGAGCTGAGTAATGGGGGCAGCAATTCCAGAAAAGTCCTTTATAAAACGTCGATAGAAATTAGCAAAGCCCATAAATCGTTGCACATCTTTGACGTTTTTAGGTATGGGCCAATCTACCACAGCATGCACTTTACAGGGATCCATACACAGTCATTGAGGGGATATAATGTAACCCAAAAATTTTATTTGAGTACGATGGAATTCGCATTTCTCCAACTTGATGTATAATTGGTTTATACGTAGTCGTTGTAAAATAATTCGAACATGTTCTTGATGTTCTGGTAAAGAATTAGAAAAGATAAGGATATCATCAAGATATACAACAATGAACAGATCAAGCAAATCTCGAAAGACATCATTTATAAAATGTTGGAAAGTAGCAGGGGCATTACATAACCCGAACGGCATCACGAGGTACTCATAATGTCCATATTTTGTTCGAAAAGCCGTTTTCCATTCATCACCTGGTCGAATGCGTATTAGGTTGTATGCTCCTCTTAAATCGAGCTTTGTGAAAATACTTGCTGTCTGCAGTCTTTCCAATAATTCTGGGATGAGAGGAAGTGGATGTCTGTTCTTTATGGTAACTTTATTTAATTCTCTATAATCAATGCATGGCCGCAAAGATCCATCTTTATTTTTTACAAAAAAAATAGGAGCCCCTGCTGGATATTTTTAAGGACGTATAAAACCTTTAGTTTCATTTTCCTCCTGGTAAGTTTTTAGCGTCTTTAATTCAGGATCAGCTAATGAATAAATCCGACCAAAAGGAATAGCAGCCCCAGGTAATAGATCAATGGGACAATCATATGGTCGATGGGGTGGTAATTTGTCAGCATTTTATTTGTTACAGATATCTGCAAAATCCTGATATTGAACAGGCAATTGTTCCACCCCAGAAGAGGGGGACACTGAGATCTGATTTTCTTCTTGTGCAAGCGGGACCACACTGATAGGATCTTGAAACGTTAGGGTTTGAGACTCCCAGTTAATGGCTGGGTTATTGTTAGTGAACCAAGGGAGACCCAAAATTATGGGAAAATTTGGAGAAGAGATAAGAAAAAAAGTGAGTTCCTCCTTATGATTGGGTTCTATCATCAGGGACATAAGTTCTGTCTCATGTGTGATGGGACCAGAATTCAGAGGGGACCCATCAACTGTCTCCATCAATACAGGAGTCTTTCTTTCTTGAAATACTATATGGTTTTGTTTAGCAAAATCTATATCCATGAAATTACCATTGGCTCCTGAATCCAGCATTGCCATGGTTGAAATAAATTGAGAGTTTATCTCAAGTTGTATTGGTATTGAAAAATGATTCTTTATTCTTCTGTTCTCTCTCTCAAATGTAGACAGTGAAGAGATTTGAGGAATAAAAGCATTCAGTTGATGTGAGCAACATGAAATAATAGATTCCTGGTCAAAGTCTTTAGGTTCCATCAATGTAGCAACTGTCTTGCGAGGTCGTTGAGAACAATTAGATACATAATGTCCAGATTTACCACAATACAAACAGAGATTTTCTTGTCATCGTTGATCTCTTCTTTCAATAGAAATCTGTTTGCGAATGGTATCTATTTGCATTGGCTCAGACTCCTCAATTTGTTGTGTTGCAGGAGTTCCAGAGTAATTTGATATTGTTGGTTCTGGATAATTAGGACGAGTCCACATGGAACCCCATCTATCTTGTTTCCTCTCCATTTGACGAGCATCAATACAAATACAATGTTTAACAAAGGCTTCAAATTCAGTGGGTGCATCAGCTCTAGATAATTCATCTTTAATGAACTCAGATAACCCCTTTCGATAAACAGACATCTTAGCTGCCGAATTCCAATCTGTGTCCAATATCCATTTTCGGAAATCAGAGGTGTATTCAGCCACTGAACGTCTTCCCTGACACATCTTTAATAAAACTGACTCAGCAGTAGCAGTTCGATTTGGATCATCAAATATCTGGTTCATTGCATCCATAAAATTAGAAAGATCTTGTAATATGGGACTTTTTGCTTCAAACAAAGGAGAAGCCCATGCCAAGGCATCATCTTTTAACAATAAAATAATACAACGTACTTTCTGTACATCAGTCAAAAAATAAGTAGGATGTAAATCAAAATGCATATTACATTGATTAATAAAACCTCTTTATTTTTTACGATCACCTGAGAATCGAGCCGGAGGTAGTGGGAGTGTGGGCTGATGTACTGCAGCTGAAGGTGCTACAGCATTAACTTCTTAAAGCCGCATCTGTAGTTCTGTAATAACTCCATTTTGTAGCGCTATTTGATCTTTGAGTTCATGAACATTTATTTGCAACTCAGTTACGTGTTGATTTTGCAGTTGAAAAATATTTGTACACTGGGTCTCCAGTTCTTGGAATTTTGCATGAAATTCCTGTAGTTGTCTTGAAGCAGAATGCATGTGGAAACTCAGATCTGAAAGTCGCTGTAAAGCAGATGGTTCTGACCCGGCGGGCTCCGTCATTTTGGGCTCGAGTATCCTGTCACACTTCTGGTATTACAAACGGAACCCAATAGCCAGGTAGTACTGTAGTAAACAGGATTTATTTTGATACAGAAATAAATCTTAAATGTCCAGCAACCAAGTCCAAAATATCAACAGGATAAATATCCTCTACAGGTACCAAGTAATTGTACTCCAAATCACAAGGCATGGTTCTGTAGAAGCATCTGGTTTAGACACAAACACAATACTCGAGCAAAGGCTGCATAACAGGAAGTGCCTTTTCTAGGCCCAAACAGGAAATGAGATCCAAGATGGAATCTTCCAGAGACAGTTCTGGCCATCTTGTATAAGGGCTATTGTAAGGGCAAGTTCATATCAGAGATCCAATATGGAAACTTCATGAGGCAATCACAGCCACCTTGAATGAGGGCAAAATCTAAGGGCAAGAACATAACAGGTCAACAGTGTCAAATGCAGCTGAGAGATCCAGGAGAATTAGGAGAGAGTAATGGTGTTTAGTTTAAGCAGTGATCAGATCATTGACAACCTTAATCAACGCAGTCTCTGTGGAGTGTTGAGAATGAAAGCCAGACTGAAGAGGATCCAGCAGGTTGTATGCGGAAAGGAAGCATGTGAGGCGAGTGTAGGCAAGTCTCTCTAGAAGCTTGGAGGGACACGGGAGCTGAGAGATGGGACGGTAATTTGAGAGAGAGTTTGGGTTGGAATCTTGTTTTTTTAGAATAGGCGTAATCACTGCATGCTTGTGTAGTTATGAAAATATGGCAGTAGAGAGTGAGAGATTACAGATTTTAATTAGAGGTGAAATGAGCACAGGAGACAGGGATCTACCAATTTGCGAGGGAATAGGATCAAGAGGACAGGAGGCAGAGTACAAAGATAAGAAGAGAGTAGACATTTCCTCTTCATTTGTGGGGTCAAATGAAGAAAGGGTGTCAGAGGGTAGTGGGAAGGAATTGAGCTGATTGCTTGTCGAGGAAGGATACCATTTCTAGTCTGATCTTATCAATCTTGTCCTTGAAGTAGGAAGCAAGATCCTGAGCACTGATAGTAGTTGGAAGGTTCGGGATGGGAGGATTGAGAAGAGATTTAAATGTATTGAAAAGGCGTTTGAGGTTAGAAGCCTGAGCATAGATAAGAGATTGGAAGTATGTTTGTTTTGCAGTGTCCAAAACAATACATAATTTGGAAATAAATAGTATCCCTCATCATATATTATGTTAAGAAGCAGTCTGTGGACACGAGGACCTGTTTGACAATGCTTTGCATGGATAGACTCAAATAGTAGGGCTCTGTGAGGAATGATATGAGAGATCTTAGAAAAATAATAAAGTATGACTAAAGTAGTTGTAAAGTGGTAGAGCAGTAACAGAGTTTGTTGCTTACCTGGAACAGGAAGAAGAAGATCAGTAGAAGTTTGGTTTTGATTTTTGGCATAAACAACATATGATATGGCAAAATCAATTACACCCATGTTTAAATTAGACCCCCTATAAGTTCTGGTGATCAATTCCATATTGTTTTAATGCTGGAATCACCCAGAAATTTCAGAGTTCAGAGCCCAAGAGCATGTGATGAAAATGAGCAGCAACAAAAATTTTGCCGGAGAGATTTATGAAGTATAAATTGAGGTAGTAGCCAGAAAATAACCTATGACAAGTAATGTTTTTTGTTGATCTTATTAGCCCAGCTGATTAAACGGTTAAGAGAAAGAGCATTCGCTCTTGGACTCAGGGCAATATGTGAGCATGAAATCAAGCAATGAAAAAAATGCCCAACTGGCATGAATATTACTCAGCCTTTGTGCACACTGAAGATGCTGCAGATTTGCCTGATCAGTGAATACAATAATGGGATGAAGTGTACCTTCCAGAATATATATGCATTACCCAAGGCAAGTTTTACAACTAAATGTTCTCTATCTCCTATATATTAATATTTTAAGTAGCTGAGAATTTCTTAGAAAAGAATAACAGATTATAGGTATATATAGCGGGTATAGCACTGTCTAAATTTCTTGATATTGATACCTTTTTAGTAAGAGCAGTAATGGAAACAATAATGAAGGAAGTCTTTGATAAATTATATCTAGTATTCTCAAACGCTAGAAAACATTGTGTAAGGACTCTGTCCTTGTTCTGAATTTAGCCTGCAATTCCTCTATGACACCCAGATGCTTCTGTTGTACCTGGACAGTTTCTCCTTGCCTGCTCAGCATCTGAGCTGGATCGTTATCACCAGTGTCTGGCCTTTATTAGACTGCCTTTTCCAAAAGATTGAGCCAGTTTGTTTGCCTCTACTGCTGGTTTATGTGTAACTCCTGTTTGGATCCTGACTTCTCCCTGGTATTTGACCCCTTATTTGTTCCTACATTTTGAACCTCATCTTGTGACTCAGATCCCGGTTTCATTTGACCTTGCTCCTGCTTATTCCCTGGTATATTGTGGATCTTCTGTATTATGACTCCTGGCCAGGCTGACCCTGCTTTTGCCTGAGTTTTCCTGTGGATTATCCAGTGCCTCATGCCACCTTGCTAATTTGTGCCTCGTGTCTCTTGACTAACCTGATCTCCTGGCACTTCATCTGCTAAACCTGATAACCTGAATCTGCACTTCAGCATTTGAGTCTGATATCCAGTATCTCCTGCTTCATCTGGTAAACCTGTGTCTAGGACTCTGCATTTACCCATTATACCTTTTATTCCTGCTATCTCGAACCTCCTGCTGCTATGAACTATACTTGCCATTAATCATTGACTGCACCTATTTATTATTGAACACGGATCACACATATGATAAAGACATTCTGTTTTCAGTACCACATCTCCCCGTAGTAGTCATACTGAGAATTCTTAACATATTGTATAGCTTTCAGACCAACAGCTTGAGGCTGGTTCAATATTGCTGACACTTCTCAGGATTCATTTGAAGTTCCTGCAATGGTTCAAAATATTCATAACTACATCCCAGAACAAATTTAACACAAGAGTGATATACGACTAAGTCTTGAGAGTAAATCATAATATTGGTTAAAAATATATTTTTAAAAAAGATTAGCATAGAATAGCTTTCACAAAGGCATTGTAGAACAAATTTAACATGAGAGTGATATGCAACTACGTTTTGAAAGTAAATCATAATTTTGTCTACAAACAATAACAAATCTTGGAAACAATTCCCAGCTCAAAGGCCTGCGGAGATATTCAAAGTTGCATCACATGTGTTCAAAGTGTTCTTCCACTCATGTCCTTCTTTAATCTGTATAAGATTGTACCTCATATATCAAGATTAAAAAAGACTGTGATTGCACAAATGTGATCAAGGAGGGACAGGGTCTCAATTTTTATGGTAATTTTGTTTATATGAATTATCATAATACATTTTAGCAACTATATCAACACATTCAGGAGTTGAATAGTTCTAATTATTGCATATAAATGAAAACTAAAGCTTTTATCAAGATAAGCCTGATGCATATGTTGATTTAATATCTAACCAATTAGCCCTGATCAAAGCTCAGATTTTTATGTTGTCACTGTTTTGAGGTCAGCAATGCCCGATTTATTGATTCATAAGCTTTTGTTTGGTTGTTATTGCAAATGTTAGAGTCAATATAGCAAAAAACTATTTTTATCTCTTAAATATTTCCTTTGTAAGTTTTCCTAAAGGAGGAATACATGCTATGAAATATGTGTTCAAATAATAACCAAACACAGCATTAAATATAACTATTCTTATGCAGAATGCATATATGTTCAAACATTATTACCTTCGATAAATCGCTTGCACAGGTGGCATTGCCCAAGCCATGCTAAGGGAATTAAGTTTGGTAATAGAACACAATTTCTTGTTTACAGTTCCCTTCTTAACAGGTTCTTTACCAAAAGACTCGCATAATGTGGTTTTACTGTATATATGACACACAGATTGGTAACAGGAAATTATAATCTGGTAAATCTGACATCAGTTGTGGGTAAAATATTTGAAGGAATTCTAAAAAATACTAGCTGCATTTAGCTCCATGTGATGCAAAGTGCCTCTATGAAAGTACCAAAACTTATTTCTCAACCCTCTACCTCAATCACATGAAAATTAAAAGCAGGAAAGCCACCCCTCTATTCTGCCCCAGTGCAAGCACACTGCCTACACTGTTGGTAGTTCCAGTCTATCATAACTCACAGAGATTGTTCTGAGTGTCATCATGCAAATCTTTATGTAGTCACTGTATGAGGTAAATAGTAACACTGGATTCAGGAGCAGAAGTACTGGGAATGGAATGGAGATATGTCAGAAGGATAGCAAGATGGTAGCAGTGAAAGGATCAGTAAAAGGGGACTCAGATAATCTTTATTTATGATATGATTCTGCAAATCCTTTCACATCTGTATGCACACTGTGACACGCTGGAGCAAGTATCCATTTTTTAAGTACAGATCTCAGTACCAGGTGTTTCCATGCAGCCCTGCATCCTCTACTTCTAGCACTTTCTGATTCTCTGAGTTTGCAGTCATGTGATCTCTTGCTTAACTTGCTGCTTCATTTAAACAATGTAGTCATGTGAATTCTCACATCATTTCATGAGTCCTGACACATGACAAACCCACTCAGCTATTTAAACTCCATTTTGTGCAGTAACCACTGCCAGAGTGTCAGGTCTTACATAATCTAGCTTTCCTTGCTGTTTGCTGCAGTTTAATCATTACTGTGAATTAGAGATGGTCACTGACCCCCGTGTTTTGGTTTTGGATTCGGTTTTGGATCTGGATTACCGTCGTGTTTTGGTTTTGGTTTTGGTTTTGCAAAACCGCCCTTGCGTGTTTTGGTTTTGGTTTTGTTTGGTTTTGTTTTGCAATTTGTTAAAAAAATTACATTTATTGGTGCTAAAATAACATAATTTAGGTATTATTTTGTACCTACATTATTATTAACCTCAGTAACACTAATTTCCAGTCATATTTTATTCAATTTTGAACACCTCCTATGTCACAATATGATTTTCATACACTTGAAAAGAAAAATTGCTGCAGTTCTTGCCAGTGATAACAAAAAGGCCATTGTCATGCCTGGGCATAAGACCAAAAATCCACCTCTTAAGTGTGGAATTATTTTTAAACAAATCCTGGCAAGAGTTGTCTATCCATTTGTAGCGTTTTTAAAGCCACACTCAGTAGAGGTAGAGACCTTAACCAGGGGCAGATTGGCCATACAACCTACCGGGACTTTTCCCGGTAGGCCGCTGGCCTCAGGAGGCCCCTGCATGTATTTTTTTCTTTTTTTAAAAAAAAAAAAATTGTAAGTCCCCGCTCCCCCCCCCCGGAACGGGTGCTAGAGGAGGGGGTCTGTGTGATAGTGGATGGCTGGCCCCTCCTTCGGGACCAGCCACCTTCCTGAATGTGGCCGTGGCGCGGTTCCCTCTGTTTGGCTGCTTCCTCCTATCAGAGCTATAGACAGGAGTCACATGGGACACCACCTGTCATGTGATGCACATCCCATGTGACTCCTATCTATAGCACTGATAGGAGGAAGCAGCCAGACATGCAGAGCGGCAGGAGAGGCTGTCTACATCTCTCAGACAGTGGAAGTTACAAGGTAAGTGTAAGTGGGAGAGGAGAGGAGAGGTATGTTAATACAGTGTGTGATTGGGGGGGCTTTTAGTATATAGATAGTGTGTGAGGGAAGGAGGGGTATGTTAATATAGTGTGTGAGTGTGATGGGGGGCTTTTAAAAAATAAAATAACAAAATTTAATTATATATATATATATATATATATATATATATATAGTGTGAAGGGGGTTCTTAATATTAAGTGCAAGGGATGGAAGAGAGGGGGTTCTTAAAAGAGAGTGTGAGGAGGTTTCTTAATATCATTTATGTGGGAGGTAGGCTATTAAATTAATGGTGGTGTTTAGGTGGGGGCTAATTATTTAATGGGTAATATCTTATTTGAGGGATGATGGTGGGGCAATTTAATTTATTGGTGGGGCTTATTAATTTAAGATGGGGAAGCTTGGGGTCTATTAATTGAATGTGGTGCTGAGTTTGGGGAGAAGATGGCTATTTAGTAAATGTATATGCTATTGATTTAATGCCGGGGATGGTTGGAGTATTCTAAATTTCATGTACCCAATTTTTTTCCAAATAGGTCCTCAAACATTCCAGGATCCAGACAAGCAGAAACTGAGCTAAAGACACCAGCAGCTACAGGAGGTGAAATTGACAAGAACAGGACACACGTATACAGGTACACACACTGGGCACACATACTCTGGGCACACACACGGGCAGACACACTGGGTGCACACACATACTGAGCCCCGCCTACAATTTATTTGGCCCCTCCCACATGAGGCCACTTTCAGACTTTTTTCCAGGGCCACTTTAAGTTCCCAATCCGCCCCTGACCTTAACCATCTGGGATCCTCATCCATGTTTCATCATTTTTCAGCGAGTTCTTGGAAAATTGTTGGGAAAATCAGAAACTTCGGTTAAAAAAAACAACAACAAGCATTCCAGCATAATCTACATCCCAGCACCTGCAATCTTCCCCCCAACACATTCATAATCAATATCCCCTGAACTAACAATTGCCAGTTAAACAATCCTCTGCAAGAGAAAGCAAGAATGAAACCTGTCACCCAGTCGCAAAGCAGATCACAGACGCCCTGGGTACTATGCTAGTGTTAGATCTGCGTCCAATGTCCACTATTAATACAGTTGGTTTAAGACATTTAATTGAGGTGTTCTGTCCCTGTTCGCAAATGTCATCTCTATACCATTTTTCTAGAAAAGCTAATTCTCTCCTGTACCGGAAAGTACCTAAAAATTTAATTATTGGGCGACAAAATGGCATTCTACCCACTGTACACTTAACCACAGATATGTGTACAAGCGGAACTGGGCAAAGTAAAGATTATATTACTGTGAAAGCCCACTGGGTTGGTCATTCGCCTTCCCCAGCATGGACAGCAGCAGCATGTACCCAGGTAAGTCACATTTTTGAGAAGTAGGCTACTCTGTGTATCAGCGGCTTCAGTAAGAGGCATACAGCTGACAAACTGTTCCAAAAACTAAGGGATGTCATGGAAAGATGGCAAATCCTGCTTGGACTATCCTGAGGATATGTCATTTCTGATTACGACCCCAATATTGGTCAAGCATTACAGCGGGGTTGAATTCCATCACATTTCCTGTTTTGCACACACTATCAATTTGGTGTTACAGAACTTTTTAAAAATGACATGCAGAAGATGCTGTTTGTGTCCAGAAACATTTAGGGTCAATTTCTGATTTCTGCAACAGCATGTAGGAGAATGCAGCAGCTGCAAGAAGACTAGCATTTGAGGGGAATATACTTTAATAGAGCGTTACCTGTGAAGAAAGTGCAGACACGGTTAGCTTGAGTCAAGTGATTGCCTTAATAATACATTTTGAAAAGGTGCTACAGAAAATTATAGTGTGCAATAAAGCAAAGTAAATGTGCTAACTATATTTTAATTGTAGATTAAATACTTAATTTTCTTTGCAAGGATCCCAGACTTATCAACAATTCAACATCTTGTTGGAACGTCTTCTCCTTCAGTTTCTCTGGCAACTGCTTGTTGTAAAAGAAATTGCTTTCCCAAGACACCCAGTGGTGATGCAGATGAGTCCGCTCAACATTTTGATATTTGCTGTGCTGTAAAAGAATTGCCCAAAAATCGTGACAGCTCTGCCCTAAAATCTACTAGTCATTCCCTTTGGAAGGCCATTTTTGGCAATTACATCATACTACACAGACTTCTATGATGGTGGGATGAATTAGTATTGTTTGAGGAAGATTATCACTAAACAAGCCTGCTTGTCTTCCTCTTCATCAATGACTCTTAGCAATTGAGCACTCGTTTTTGGGTGTATATTACACCTAAACATTATTAGTGAAAATTAGGAAAAATACAGTTTAATCCCTGATAGGCACTCCATCATCCTTTGCATGTTAATAGTAGGATTGGTTGCAGTTATGGGCAAGGTCACACATTTTTTCGACAAATCCTTCAAACCAGCCTAGATGTCAAACTGTTGTGGTCTGCCACCTGCTTCATCTCTGCTTGTGTTTGGAAAGTGCAAATTGGTGCCAGAACCTCACGTGCCAGAACTGCTCCCACTGGTTCCACACTGCTGCAGGACTTACACAATCAACCGCATCCTCATCGTCGGATACCAAATCACCCCCACAATCCTCTTCTAAAGACAAAGTGTCAAACACATCAGCAGAACTGCTGAAAGGGCCCCTCTTTATGGGTACACTAACAGAATGCTCATGATTAGACATCCCACTGTTGGATGGACTCTCCACAGGGATTGGTGTCATTTCTGATTCAGAGCAAACATTATCCTCTAATGCCTTGCTGTTATCTTGCAGCTTGGCTTTGACGCGTAACAGTAGTTGTGCACCACTTGTAGGCTCGGTAACATTTTTGGATCTGCCACTAATAGCCGAAGGTGAAGGCCTCATTCTCTCTTTGCCACTGCGTGTGTAGAATGGCATGTTGGCAATTTTTTTTTTTATCGGCACTTAACTTTTGCTCAGTAACACTTCTTTTTCGCTTTAACACTGTAAATTTTTGGGGGGGTTTTGATTTTTTGAACTGATTTCGAAACACTGTGTAATTTGACATCGCCTTGCCCAGATGACATACTGGGTACACTAACATCAGGACTGGTGACAGAACCTGGTTGCTCCTTCTGATCATATGTGGACTGCTTTGAATCCATTCTGAGCGCAAAGCACTTGTAGTGGTAAAAATTATTTGGTAAGATACTGCTGACAAATATGACTTTTGACAGCCAGAAATATTTATGCACAATTATGAGGGACACTACAAAAGCACTGGGGAGTGCTAAAAATTATTTGGTAGACACTGCTGACAGATAGGACTTTTGACAGCCAGAAATATTTATGCACAATTATGGTGGACACCCTAAAAGCACGGAGGAGTGCTAAAAATTATTTGGTAGATACTGCTGACAGATATGACTTTTGACAACCAGAAATATTTATGCACAATTATGAGGGACACCCCAAAAGCACTGGGGAGTGCTAAAAATTATTTGGTAGACACTGCTGACAGAAATGACTTTTGACAGCCAGGAATATTTATGCACAATTATGGGGGACACCCCAAAAGCACTAAGGAGTGCTAAAAATTATTTGGTAGACACTGTTGACAGATATGACTTTTGACAGCCAGAAATATTTATGCACAATTATGAGGGACACCCCAAAAGCACTGGGGAGTGATAAAAAATATTTAGTAGACACTGCTGACAGATATGACTTTTGACAGCCAGAAATATTTATGCACAATTATGGGGGACACCCCAAAAGCACTGAGGAGTGCTAAAAATTATTTGGTAGATACTGCTGACAGATATGACTTTTGACAGCCAGAAATATTTATGCACAATTTTGGGGGACACCCCAAAAGCACTGGGGAGTGCCAAATATTAAAAAAAAATAATAAACCTCTATCCTCCTCTCTTCTCTAGTGATTTTTGTTAGAGCAATTGCAAGAAGAATATTGGATTTTCTGTCCCTGCTCTAATCAGCCTGTGACTACACCCTGCTCTCTCCCTCTGTCAAATGGCGATGGATTGCTGTGGAGGCGTGTATTTATAATGTTGAAGTATCGCGAGAACCGAGCCCCGAGCTCCGACGACATTAGACCTCGATTTGGATTCCGAGCGGACTGGAGAGTACCGAGCTACTTAGCTTGGTACTCGGATAGGCAAAGTTCGGGTGGGTTCGGTTCTCGGGGAACCGGACCCGCCCATCTCTACTGTGAATTGACTTAGTTTTGCCTCTCGATTTGAACCTGTGCATGTGACCTTGACCTTCGGCTTGCTTCTGACTCTATTCTAATTCTTTATTCTCTATTTTAATTCTATTCTATATAACGTCAGTTGGCAGTTAGATCACCACAACCTGCAGGCTTCTGGCAGTAAAATCAATACCACCTGGCGCTGGTTCTAGGTGAAGACCGGGGAGGTCTGTTAGACTTTGTACCTTAACTCAGCCAAAGCCAATCCTAACTCACAAACAGGATTCATAATCCCCTAGTTTGAAGCGTGACATACATCTATTTAGTCTTATGTTCTAACATTCCAGCGTTGTCCAGAGACAGGATTTTAATAGTATAGAACTGATTAATATGTCAGGCAAGCATTAAGACAGTGGGTTCAAAAGGTAACGGTTTTGCGGCACATCTGCTGGTAGAGATGCCATGTGACATATTTTGCTTATGAAATACCAGTGTTAAAATATTCTATAAATACAATCATGACTCCATATGAATATGGTTTACAAGCAAAATGAATAACAGTTAACTTGTTGCATTTATATTTAAACTAGTGGTCATGTGTAATCCTAGTTCTGTGCACTGAACTAATTTTAAACATTGTTCACTGTTACTTATAAATTCTTGTGACACATCCAAATTGTGTTTTGAATTATTAGTTGGAAATCACTTTATTAACACCTACAAGCTAATTTATTTAACAATAGTTGGCAAATGGTTACCATTTTAAAATGTCTCAGCAGAGTGGTGGTATCTGTAGCCAGTGGACCAGCTTTACTGCTCCTCACTCACCACCAGTCTCAATAGCAACTGGTGCATGATCAAAAATAATGTTTTTTTAAATAGGCTGCATTGCAAAGGCTTGTGTGGGTCAATCTAGTTTAAAGTCACTTTCAAAGCTTAGGGAAGAAGTTGATGATGATGATTAGTGACAACACTTTGCTCTTAACACATCCATATGTCAGCATCTATAATACAATATAAAATAATTACAAAATATAATAATATATTAGTAAAAAATACTAGAGTTTATTATCTACCCTACTGTAGTGTTATGCAATGTGTATGTAGTATTTTCCTCACCTACTATGTCTGATACCCTAATGGCATTGAACTGAATGACGCTAGAGAAGCTTTATTCATTTACCAGAATGTAGTGTTATGTTATGCACATGACACATTTTTGCTCAGGACACACAATGTAGTACAATGCTACAGTTTGTTATCTATCAGAGTACAGTGTTTTGCTATGCATATGATGTATTTTCCATACCTACTGTACCTGATGCGGTAGTATTATCTACAAGAAATAAATAATTGTAATATAAATATTTTAATGTTGAATTTCTCACAACTTCCTACCTTTGCAGCTAAATATTATTATGTAATTGGATTACATTAGTTATCTGACAAACAAATACAACTATGGCTTTTGTTTCCAACAGTAATTTGGATGGCTCCTGAGAACATTATTTACATATTATCATCAGCAACATTATAATTAACATTTACTTATATAATGCCAGCAGAATACTATAATAGCAGAATATAATATATACTATACTATGCAATACATACAAAGCTTTATTTAAAGTTACCATAAATTAAACATAGAAGTAAAAATTTGGGAGGAAACTTGCAGTCTTATTTGTATGTTTTTAGTTGAGCGTATTGTAAAATACACCCACCTTGAATTTTAGAGTATAGATACACCTGGTTTATTTATGTGTTTGGCATATAGATACATCCAATTTACATGTGAAGATGTATCTGTTATATAGATGCATCCACATTTTGATCCACATGCATCAGATTTTGAATAATACTAGAATTGTTATTAGCAAACGAATAAATTATTAAGAAGAAAAATAATAAAAAATACAATTTAAAAAAATATAAAAATGTGACCATTGCAAAAAACAAAACAAAACAAAACAAAACAATTAACAGTTCTTTCTGGTGGTTAATTATTCTTCCCAAAGCATGTCTCATGGACATTAGTTGCTTAAGGATTGCCATAAAACATGCTGACTTCTTTTGCCCCCATTAGTTTCCTTCCACATGTTTAGCACCTGTGCATGAGAAGAAACAAAATAGTTCTTATAACAATATAGGTAATGTACCATTTATTCTTCTTTTCCTAAAATAGCATGGCATATTGTAACTCCACAGTTCCACTGATTTACTGTATGTGTATTAGACAATATGATTTGCAAATTGATCAATAATATATTTTTATTTTAATTTGTGTTCTGTCATTCAACATTACGAATTGTACACTTATACAAAAAGACACAAATTAAATATGTTTGCAAATTATTGCTAATGTCAACAATTCTGCGCTTGACAGCCTATAACACTTAGGGCTAGATTTACTAAGCTGCGGGTTTGAAAAAGTGGGGCTGTTGCCTATAGCAACCAATCAGATTCTAGCTGTTATTTTGTAGAAGGTACTAAACAAATGAAAGCTAGAATCTGATTGGTTGCTATAGGCAACATCCCCACTTTTTCAAACTCGCAGCTTAGTAAATCTAGCCCTTAATGTTCTAAAGGTAACATCACTTTCATCATTACTTTCATTCACATGCAGTCTAACTTATTTTGTGAAGTGTATTAGTATTAAGCATGCTGTTAAGTATCTTGCAAAATTGTCTATATTTGGAAGTGGCTCAGTAATCCGATTGTTGGTGATTTAGAGTTGGGAATAAATGCAACAACTGGGTTGAATATTTTCATATGGAAAATAATTCTGTGCTTCTGGTTAAGTAAATATAAAATGCCTGATAATACTCATATGCACACACATAGACTTATAAAGATTGGCAGAATTTGTCATCAAAATGCACACAGTGTATACAAGCAGTGTCCAAGAGAAAATATTATAGCAACTTCATGAAAATCCCTTCATATGGCAGCTCAAGACTGGAAGGAGCAATATGAGGAGGCAAACTAGGCACATAATTATCAGAGTTATCCAAGCAATACTTCATTATTAACTGTGATGATTACTGATCCCCAGTTATTTATTAAAACACATTATTTGCTAGTGTGTAAAGGTACTGGGAAAACACAGCCTTATTAAGAAAAGATTGTAGATTGCAAGCCCTCATATGAGCAGGGCCCTCCATACCATTTGTTCTCATGTCTGCATTTATTGTAGTTATCTCGCATGTCCATCTTTTATGTATGATCTGTTGTCTCCACTATCCTATGCTGCAGAACATTGCGGCACCTTACAAACCAACAACAGCATTAGATGTGTATAACTTATGAATATACGTTTAACTTGTCTATTAGTGTACAAATATTTGTGCAGATGTGTGAGCACGACGGGATGGAGCGGAGAGGAGAGGGTGGTACTCGAGTAGGAGGAAGCAGGCTTTGAGGAGAATAGGAGAAGATGGACACTCCAACTACACTTAGGTAGATGGCATAAAGCTTGTCCGGCTCCATTCAGTTCTTTGCCATTTAATGCTTGGGCAGTTGCATTTGTCACTTAATTTCTCTTTGGATGAGTTGTAGATAAATTCTCCACATAAAGTAAATTACAAACAAGAATCTTTTTGGATTAAGCAGTCTAAAATTATGGTCAATGATGGTTTCTAAAAATGTAAAAAAATTAATAATACGTGCAAGTGGTTTTTTTCCGTATTACGTGTGTTAAGGGCTCATCCTTGTTGGATTCTAGTAGGATCTATTGAAATAGGGATTCCAAATGCACAGACAGAACTCTTGATCTCACTTAGAGATCTGCTTCATCTGGATTTTATTACATCTTGCTCTGTTTTCAAATCCTCTAACTTGTCTTTGAACCAGCCCATGTACTGTATCAGGTAAGACATTGCCTTGTTAATGACTTTGTTAAAATGGCATACATTGTCTTGTTTAGCTTCTAAAGTGTTGGTAAGGGATGCCGTCATTGTTTAAGATTTAGAAATGGCTGTGTGCTGTTCAAACTCTTGGCCAGGGTGGTCATTATGTGTTTCATACTTGGACAGGAAACATTTTCAGAAAATGGTTTAGAACTTGAAGGACTAGTCAGGGCTACCTATATGATGGTAGCAAGGGTTTCTGTTGATTTTCTCTTAATAAAATGAGACGGATTATAATATGGTTGTTTTTTGTCTCTAAGCAATTCCTGATTGCGAAGGATTAAATGATCCCAGCTAATTAGGAAGCTGAACATTTTGGTATGAAAGAGGGTCAGCAAAGATCTTGGAGCACCTGTGTCAAATTATAAGCAAAACAAAAACAAGAACCACACCTTTAGGTGAGTCTAGTGTTTAGGAAGCTCAAAGGAGAGTAGCAGTATAAAGAGATGCTGAAGGGCTGAGCAATATAAAGGTTTATATTTATGTTAACACAGATAGGCTGTATTAATTTAATTTATCTGTCAGAGACTGGGGGGGGGGATTATTTATAGTTGGATGAAAGGTCCATTATTAAGCGTAAATAGATACTTTTGTACTGTGCATGTGCAAAAAAAATGCATATACTGCATCCATATTACACTATTTGCATTTCCCTGAGTTGTGCCTCCTCAAGTGTGACGAGATGCAATGGGGAAGGAAAGAACATTTTAAGATAGGCCAAACATGATAAAGGCTTGTTCATGTACTTGTGTATTTAGAGGTTCAGACATCTGTGCATATACGCCTGTAAGGAGGTGTATTTGTTGCAGGTGCTTGTCCCCTGGTGCAAGATCCATGCTGATCATTATCAAGCTTTGCCACTGGTAAAAGAAAATGTAAATAAATATAAATAACTGTAACCTATGACAGGCTGGACTGGTGACACAATAATAGTGAAAACAGCCCCCTCCCATAATAAAAAAAAACAGCCCCATGCTGAAGCACGAGAGCTCTTCCCAACATCCCAGCTGGGTGTTGGGGTAATATTGCAAACATAGATTTTGTTATATTTTAGTGCACTACTGGTCCCAGCAAGCCCTGGCATGCTAGCTCTTGTAGAACTAAAAGCGCTAGAATGTCCTGGCATTAAGGTCCCGCTGGGATCTGTAGTGTAAACGTAAAAATTACAGTTTAAAACAACACAAACACACCTCAATAAAGTATTTCATTTAAATAAAAACTTCCCCACACATCCTCTTTTACCAATTTATTTCTCACCTAAATCCAGGGGGATCCTCTTCTTTCTTCCTGTTGTAGTTTGTTTGGAATAAAAACAAACCCTATAGCCAAAGAAGACCTGCTCCTTGCAGAACCAGGATACCACTCTGTTTTGGCTAGTAGTGTAGGAGTGATTACATCCCACATGGGTTAAATATATAATAAACTACTTTGATAAAATGTTGTCCATTTATATGTTTTATTAATTTGTTGTTTATTTGTTCATTGATACTTTTTATCAATGTAGTTCTACAAGTGCCAGCTCAGCTAACCAAAACAGATTAGGCCTGCTAGTGTTTGCTGGGACCAGAAGTGCACCAGGAAAAAATAATGAAATTTATATTTACACTATTACCCCAACACCCACTGGCTGAGTATTGGGAAGAGCTCTGGTCCTTTAGCATGGGGATATTTTTCTAGGGTATTGACCATTTCTTTGCGAGCCTGATTACATTAGCGAGTGCAGCATCACAATGTGAGTTTCCCTTTTATAGTGTCACCAGGCTAAACTTGTATAGCCTAGAGCTGGTAGTGGGGGAGTGCCTGGAGAGCAGACATATCCATAAAGCTGTTGTGCCAAGTTGAGCAGATTTAAATTCTGCAAAGCGATATATCATGCTGGTGTTGCCGTTTGAACAAACGGTTACAATTTGAAGGCAATTAGGTATAGTCTGGTGCTAAATTTGGACCTCAGAAATTAACTTGTGGCTACGCTGTGATGGTGGTTCAGTAGGAATTTATATTTATATTTTTCTTTATATGTTGTAATGTAGATGTGATAAAGCTGCTAATAGATAGTAGTATTGAGTAGCAGCTGTTTGGCTACTCTAATCTAGGTTTTCATGAACAGAGCTGATAATTTTGCTGCTATAGTCTGGGAAGACAGCTGTAGGGGCATTAAAGATGCATGATCTAGTAATATGGATATAAGTTGGGGATCCATTAATTATACCACTGTTTTTAGACCTTTAGAGAAGGCAAAAGATGTCAAGTGGATGGTCTTGTCTAGCTCAGGAGAGGTAGTTCTCCACCAATAGCTGGAGCAGATAATTGTAACCAGTACGTCCTGTTTGGTAGCATTAGGATGCTACTGTGAAATGGAGTAGGCAGATCAATGGGGTATTATTGGACTGAAAAGTTATTATCGGCAGTGGCTCTGGTGAGGGGCCACCTGGTAAGGTTTATAGTACCTGAGAGAAGCAAATGTGCCCTAGTTGACTAATGTTATTATTGATCTCCAGTTGGAGGGATAACCGGACTCATAACAGTTTTAGGCTACCAGAGCAATGTTTAATGTCCAGTCAATTGAAAGTTAGGAAATGGGCTTCAACACAACGAAACGGTGGAGGGCATTTAGATCACTGCAGGGGGTAAATGTTTAAAGCGGTGATGGCTTGTAAAGGCAAACTTGCCATTACAAGCCATCGCCGCTTTAAAATTCCCCTGTAAAGTCGCTGATTTCTGGTGACTTGCAGAAATCGGAACTTGATACACTGACCCCCAGAGGTTGTAGACTTGCAAAATTAAGAGACCATCTGTCTGCTGTGCTATGCCACTTCTGACCTGAACCTTTTTGAGAAGTTAATCTCCTTGTACTTTATTGTAGCTTTTAAAATTGTTTTTGATGCTTTAATACAAATCAATAATACAGTATGCGTTGCACCTTTCTTCTCGCTTCCACATATACACACACATTGCTACTGACCACTCTTTCTAAGTCTGTGAAAGGCAATTACTAAATGCAACAGGACTTAGCAATTCTCACTGGGATCAAAATGTTTTTTAGCCTCTGTCCATGGAAAAAAAATAATAATGAGTAGTAGTTTTTCGTGATGCACTGAATAAAAAAATGTGATCTTTAGGTGCTGCATTTAATTCTTGCAATCAGGAGAGGGCTGGCAATTTTTAGCCTGGGGGGAAAGACTTGACTCAGCAGCATATTAGGAACATTTTAAAGGAACAAAGTGCAAGTGGCCTAGTGACCCAGCCCAAGGTAGCCCCATTATGGGACCTGCCTCTTATCCTCTTACCCAAACCATTTGTCAGAGCAACAAAACATTATATCAACTCTTGGGCTATATTAAAATTATGTTTCTTGAGTAACTGTTGCATGATATGCCCACTGTACTTCTATTTCTGATAACCCTTCCTTTGTTTTACAGAAAAAAATGCTAATTCTTCCCCCTTTTAACTTATATGTGGTGATTTGTTGTCTATTGCATTGTCTATTGTTATGTGATATTGTGTACAAAATGAAATCTAGTGTTATAGTGATATTCCCAATCTATGTTTTAACATGTTTAAATATGTAAAATAAAAATTGCATAACATAAATTGCAGGCTTTTTAAAATGATCACAGATGCTGCCATAGACATTCAATAAAGTCCATCGACAACTATATACATATTTCACTGTCAGCCAAGGAGATGTTACTGTTGTATGCACTAGCAATGTGAGTAACCACTACTGGGGTCCCTCAACATTAGACCCCAGGAGTTCTACTTCTAGGTGTTACGATTTTGATGCCTTAGTCAGTATTAGCACAGGCTTACCTAGGGCGCGGAGTCTAACGGCCTTCCGGTCTTCACCAAGAACCACCGCAAGGTAGTGTGGGCTTAGCTGCCGAAGAACCGCAGGTCGCGGCCCCCAGATTAGCCTACGTGAATTCCAGGCGTAGTAGGTCTGGAACAGTAACCGGTAGATGCACGGAGGCAATGAGTGCGTGGCAGGATCCAGAGAATAGTTGGTGACACAGCCGGGTCGGTACACAGAAGGTATCAGGTATACGGTGCCAGAGGGAGATCCAGAGAATAGTCGGTAACACAGCCGGGTCGGTACACAGAAGGTATCAGGTATACGGTGCCAGAGGGAGATCCAGAGAATAGTCGGTAACACAGCCGGGTCGGTACACAGAAGGTGTCAGGTATACGGTGCCAGAGGGAGATCCAGAGAATAGTCGGTCACAGCCAGGTAGGTACACAGGAGTAGGAGGAATAGAGGGGTAAACAGGGAGCAGGATAAAAGGAGTCAGGACACAGGAACTGTAGCCAGGAACAGGAAACACATTGCTCTGACACAGGCAGCGTGTCAGAGCAGGGAAGATATAGGAGTTTGAATTCCCCGCCCAGGAGTCACATGATCAGCAGCAGAGAGAAGCCGGAAGTGCGGCAGCGCTAACAGAAGCAGCGCTGAAGATATGGACAACGCTGTCAGCTCCCGCTGACAGCGCAGCGGAACGGGGACAAGGTAAGTTCCTAACAGTACCCCCCCTTCAGGGGTGGCCTCCGGACAACCTATAAGGCTTTAGAGGGAACTTGGTATGGAATTTCTTCAACAAACTCGGAGCATGAAGGTCTCGTGCAGGAATCCAAGAACGCTCTTCAGGACCGTAACCTTTCCAGTCAACCAGGAACTGCAAGGAACCTCTGGAAATCCGAGAATCTAGAATCTCCTTCACCTCAAATTCCTGATCTGGTGCAGAAATAGCAGCAGGAGGTCTTCTTGAAGAGAAGAATTTGTTAACAACAAGTGGTTTGAGAAGGGAAATGTGGAAGACATTGGGAATCCTCAAGGTAGGGGGTAATTTTAATCTAAAGGCCACCGGATTAATGACCTCAATGATCTTGAAGGGACCGATAAATTGGGGAGCGAATTTCCTAGAAGGAACCAACAAGCGAAGATTCTTTGTAGACAACCACACTTTGTCACCAGGAGTGAGTAGTGGAGACGGTCTTCTTCTTTTGTCAAATGCTTTTTTACTGATGGCAGAGGTGTGAAGTAATTTGCGTTTGATAAGATCCCACCTAGACGAGAAGTCCGATAGAAGGGAATCCACTGCAGGAACCCCAGAAGCGGTTAACTCTTTGAAGGGTGGAACTTTAGGATGAAATCCCTGAAGAGCAAAAAAGGGAGAAATGGAGGTAGAGTCGTGTGAATTATTATTGTGGGCGAATTCTGCCCAAGGTAATAAATCAACCCAATCATCATGTTTAGCTGAAATGAAACATCTGAGGAATTTCTCCAATTCTTGATTCGTCCTTTCCGTGAGACCATTACTTTGCGGATGATATGCAGAAGAGAAATTTAACTTAATTCCACAAAGACGAGAAAAGGCCCTCCAAAATCTTGCCACGAACTGAGTTCCTCGATCAGAAACGATAATATCTGGACAGCCATGTAGGCGGAAAATTTCTTTAATGAAGAGTTGAGCCAGAACAGGAGCAGAAGGGAGACCTTTTAATGCCACAAAATGAGCGGCTCGGGAAAGGCGATCGGTGACCACCCACACTACTGAGAACCCTCTGGAGGAGGGTAAATCTGTGATAAAATCCATGGAGAGATGACTCCAAGGTCGATCCGGAATTGGCAGAGGCTGCAGCAGACCGTATGGAGCTTGACGAGGAACTTTATTCTGAGCGCAAGTGGAACACGCCGTCACAAACTGTCGAACGTCCGAACGGATAGCCGGCCACCAATAACTACGGGAGATAAATTCCAAGGTCTTCTTTATACCGGCATGACCAGAAAAACGGGAGGCATGAGCCCATTTAAGGAGTTTAGTTTGGAGATGTGGAGGAACCAAAGTCTTCCCGTGAGGAATGATCACCCGAGTAGGAGTAGTAGCCAAAATACATTCTGGATCTAGAATAGACCTAACACACTCTTCTTCGGTATCCATAGAATCAAAGGAACGAGAGAGGGCATCAGCCTTCTTGTTCTTGGACCCTGGTCTGAAGGTAATGATCATATTGAATCGTGAAAAAAATAACGACCATCTGGCCTGACGGGGATTGAGGCAGGATGCAGTTTGTAGATAAAGCAGGTTCTTGTGATCCGTAAAAATAGTAACAGGAAATCTGGCTCCCTCCAAATGATGTCTCCAGGCCTCCAAGGCCAATTTGATAGCAAGTAGTTCTCTGTCTCCAATGCCGTAGTTTTTTTCGGTGGATGAGAATTTACGAGAAAAGAAGCCACAGGGAGAAAACTTCCCAGTAGAATTCTTCTGAGACAAAATAGCTCCTACTCCAGTGGAGGATGCGTCAACTTCGAGAAAAAAGGGGAAGGAAGAATCTGGCTGTTGAAGAATAGGTGCCGATATGAAGGCTTCTTTAAGATACTTGAAGGCCTCTACCACCTCTGGTGGCCAGGTCTTAGCGTTGGCAGATTTCTTGGTCAGGGAAGTGATGGGTGCAATAACAGACGAAAACCCTTTGATAAAGTGGCGGTAATAATTAGAGAACCCAATAAAACGCTGGATGGCCTTAAGTCCAACCGGTTGGGGCCAATCAGAAATCGCCTTTAATACCTCAGGGTCCATACGTAATCCGGAGCCAGAAACCACGTGACCAAGAAAAGGAAGATGCGTTTTTTCAAAGACACACTTGTCCACATTACAGTACAGATGATGCGACCGAAGGCGTTGAAGAATCAAGGAGACATGATGGCGATGAGTAATAATATCAGGTGAAAAAATAAGAATATCGTCTAGGTAGATGACAACAAATTGATACAGGAAATCCTGAAAAACTTCGTTAATAAAATTTTGAAAAACCGCAGGAGCGTTACAAAGTCTAAATGGCATGACAAGATACTCAAAATGCCCATCGTGCGTATTGAACGCCGTCTTCCATTCATCCCCTTGTTTAATACGGATAAGGTTGTAGGCCCCTTTCAAATCCAGTTTAGAAAAAATTGAAGCTCCCTTGATCCTATCAAAGAGTTCAGAGATTAATGGTAAGGGGTACCTATTCTTTTTCGTTATGGCGTTGAGGCCACGGTAGTCTATGCAAGGACGCAATCCGCCGTCCTTCTTTTTTACGAAAAAGAAACCTGCTCCTGCTGGTGACGAGGATTTCCGGATAAAACCCCTGTTTAAATTCTCCTTAATATATAGGGACATGGCCTCTGATTCGGGTAGAGATAATGGAAATACCCGTCCTCTAGGTGGTATCTTATCCGGCAACAATTCAATGGAGCAATCCCAAGGTCTATGAGGGGGTAACTTGGAAGCCTCCTTTTCACAAAAGACATCAGAAAACGAATGATATTGAGGAGGAATACCGGAGGGTGTTGGGAGACCGCCCATAGCGGGTCTATGAATCCTGGGAAGACATCGGGAATGACACTCTGAACCCCATGCAAGAACTTCCGGTTTCTGCCAATCTAAAGTGGGGGAGTGAAGTCTGAGCCAAGGTAGGCCTAAGATCAACGGGTTGATAGCCTTTGGAATGACTAAGAAGGAGATTTCCTCAGTGTGCAAGGCTCCAATGCATAGAGACATGTTAACAGTTCTGTTCTTAATGGATCCTCCAATGATACGACTGCCATCTATAGCTGTAATGGCAATAGGTGGATCTAAGGGTTGCCTAGGCAATGATAACCGCTCTACAATGTCAGCTCGTAAAAAGTTCCCCGCTGCACCGGAGTCAATAAGCGCTGGAAGAGACAATTGTTTATCAGTATATTGCAGAATAACTTGGATAGAAAAACTAGAATCCATAGGAGAGAGAATGTTCATACCTAACTTAGTCTCTCCATCATCAGTTAGGTCCGATCGTTTCCCGGGCGCTTCCCACATTGACTCAGGACATGACCGGGTTCCCCGCAATAAAGGCATAAACGATTCTTGAACCGCCTCTCTCTTTCCTCCTGGGATAAACGTGCTCTTCCCAACTGCATAGGCTCTTCCTCCGGTGTAATAGGACTTTGGAAGCGAGGAGCCAAACGGAAAGTAGATCGACGGGAACTCTCTCTCTCCTGAGTGCGTTCACGGAAACGTATATCAATCTGGTTACAGAGAGAGATCAAAGCATCCAGGGTAGTGGGTAACTCTCGGGCTGCTAGCTCGTCCTTAATACGATCGGACAAGCCTTGCCAAAATGTGGCCACTAAAGCTTCATTGTTCCAACGAAGTTCGGCCGCCATAGTGCGAAATTGAAGGGCATACTGGCCCAGAGTAAGGGTACCCTGGCGCAGACGGAGGAGTCCAGAAGCTGCACTGGAGACTCGTCCGGGTTCATCAAAGATGCGTCTGAAGGTTTCCAAGAAAGTGGCACAATTATGGAGAATGGGGTCATCATGTTCCCAGAGAGGAGAAGCCCAGGCAAGCGCTTGACCAGACAATAAGGAAATAATATAAGCGACTTTAGTTTTCTGTGTGGGAAAGTTCCCGGGCAAAAGTTCGAATTGAATAGCACACTGGTTCAAGAAGCCTCAGGATTCCTTAGGATCCCCATTGAACTTGGGTGGGTTAGGTATGCGGAATTGAGAGGTGGTGGGAGCAGATACAGCTGAACCGCTTGGAGCGGGGGCAGGCTGTGGGGCCGGAGCAGGAGCAGGATTAGGAGCTGCCACCTGAGCTGCTTGGAGCGTATCCAACCTGTTAGACAGAGTCTGCAGAATCTGTAATAACTGTTCTTGATTTTTCCCCTGTTCCTCAACCTGAGCCGCTAAGTTATCCAGTAGTACTCTCGCAGTGGGATTCCCTGTCGCTTCCATCAGTTAGATAAGGGTCAGAGCAAACTGTTACGATTTTGATGCCTTAGTCAGTATTAGCACAGGCTTACCTAGGGCGCGGAGTCTAACGGCATTCCGGTCTTCACCAAGAACCACCGCAAGGTAGTGTGGGCTACCTTTACGATTTTGATGCCTTAGTCAGTATTAGCACAGGCTTACCTAGGGCGCGGAGTCTAACGGCCTTCCGGTCTTCACCAAGAACCACCGCAAGGTAGTGTGGGCTTAGCTGCCGAAGAACCGCAGGTTGCGGCCCCCAGATTAGCCTACGTGAATTCCAGGCGTAGTAGGTCTGGAACAGTAACCGGTAGATGCACGGAGGCAATGAGTGCGTGGCAGGATCCAGAGAATAGTTGGTGACACAGCCGGGTCGGTACACAGAAGATATCAGGTATACGGTGCCAGAGGGAGATCCAGAGAATAGTCGGTAACACAGCCGGGTCGGTACACAGAAGGTATACGGTGCCAGAGGGAGATCCAGAGAATAGTCGGTAACACAGCCGGGTCGGTACACAGAAGGTGTCAGGTATACGGTGCCAGAGGGAGATCCAGAGAATAGTCGGTCACAGCCAGGTAGGTACACAGGAGTAGGAGGAATAGAGGGGTAAACAGGGAGCAGGATCACAGGAGTCAGGACACAGGAACTGTAGCCAGGAACAGGAAACACATTGCTCTGACACAGGCAGCGTGTCAGAGCAGGGAAGATATAGGAGTTTGAATTCCCCGCCCAGGAGTCACATGATCAGCAGCAGAGAGAAGCCGGAAGTGCGGCAGCGCTAACAGAAGCAGCGCTGAAGATATGGACACCGCTGTCAGCTCCCGCTGACAGCGCAGCGGAACGGGGACAAGGTAAGTTCCTAACACTAGGCAGAGGTGGATTGGTGAGAGGCCTCGCCGAGAATTTTCCCCTTAGGCCATTGGTAAATGAGGCCGCTTCAGGCAATCTGATTTATTTATTTATTTAAAATGTATTCTCCTCCTGGCAGTGCAGTGGTGGCGGGGAGGATAGGGTAGTGGTGCCTGCGAATCCGTTCCTCCTCCCATATTTGGTCTCCTCCAGGCCCCGTAGAAGCAGAATGTCACATGGGATGAGCACCACATGACAGGTGCCGTCCCATGTGTGCATGCGTTGCAGAGAGGAGAGGAGACTCCAGTGCAGCGTGGCTCAAACAAAGTAAGTGTGAGGGTAGGGAGCTGCTAATCTATTTTACTATACTATGGGGGGAAGACTGCTAATATATTTTACTATACTATCGGGGGAGGCCTCTAATCAATTTTACTATACTATGGGTGGAGCTGCTAATCTATTTTACTATACTATGGGGGGGGGCTGCTAATCTATTTTACTATACTATGGGGGGCATATAATCTATTTTACTGTACTATGGGGGGCTGCTAATCTATTTTACTGTATTATTGGGGGCTGCTAAACTAGTTTACTGTACTATGGGAGGCTTCTAAACTACTTTACTATACTTTGAGGGGGAGGGCTACTACATTACTATACTGTGTGAGAGAATGGGAGGGCACTGCTATACTACTATACTATGTGAGGGAAAGAGGGGAGGGCTGCTATACCACTATACTATGTGATGGTAGAAGGGAGGCTTTAATATAATGGTGGGTTAGATTGGGGTTACTAATTGAATGTGGAGGAAGGGCTATTTATTAAATGTGAACGTGAATTATTTAATGCCTGGGGATGGTTGTGTGAAATGGTTATATTTATTAAACATAATTGCTATTAATTTATTGCTGGGGCTGTTTGGTGAGAGGGAGATAGATTTATTTTTAAAATGGGAAAGCTATTACTTTAATATTGGGGCTGGTTGGAATTGATATAATGCCAGGGCTGGTTGGAGTTTTCTAAATTTCATGTACCCATTTATTTCCCCAAATAGGGCCCCTATCATTCCAGGATCCAGACAAGAAGCAACTTAACTAAAGACACAACAGTCACAGGTGGTGAAAGTGACAAGAACAGGTAGCAGGACAGTCAGCCAACTGTCTTAAATCTAGTAGGGCAGTCCCGAACTTGGGTGACTGTCTCACTTACTATTTGGTCCAACTACAAGTACAGTTGGGAGGTAAGTCCTGCTCTACACTATACTGCTCGTGAAGGCAGAGCTGTGTGCAGCTAACAGTAGTGTACATCGTTTTGCCTGTGTATTTGTCTGAAATGTATCTAATATAATATCCCCCCTGTTTAAGTGCCCCAGGCTCCCCCAGAGCCAGATTCCAGCTCTGGTGATACTTTAGTGGTCCTTGCATTGATTCCATTACCTGCCTTCTACTTTGCACTGGTCCCATTCTCAGATCACTTTATTGAATATATGGCCAGTCCCTGTTGCACTGACAATATCACCAATCCTGCCTCCTTTGCACTATATCACCAGCAAACCCTTATATATAGCTCTGCTATATATAGCTCTGCCCTTCACTTATGCCATTGTCAGTAACCACTGTACTGATCCAATTGCCAACATTCCCTCCACTGTTATTATTTCAAACTACCACCAATCACTGGGACCATTAAGGGCTCATACACAATTGTTGCAAAATAAGTGTTTTGTTGCAGATGCTTGAAGCATTTCACGTTTGTTGTGATCGCACATTTTGACTGGTAGTTTGCATCTCATGATGTCAGGGAAAATTGCGGTAAGGTGCCCCTATGCAACTCTGACAGACTCATAAAATATGATTGTGCCATTATGTTTCATAATGGTTAAACTTATTAAACAAACTAGATATGTTTTAATGAAGGGAAAATTGGAAGGATGTGTTGGTAGGCAGCTAAACCATTTGGAGCACACAGGCATAAACCAGTCGCAGACAATTCAAAAGCATTCAATGTATTTTTATACCAAAGGACTGGCAAATTTTGCCCTGCATTGCTTTACAAACGATCCACTGTGTCTTAAGTCATCACATCTAGGTTTTCCTAAATGTTACTATAACCAAATTCCAGTAGTTTACAATCCTGCCTACTTTTGTGTTGGCCCCATTTACAATTGATTTGGTCCCGCTCACGAGGTCTCTTCAAGAATGTTTTCCAGGGTCATTTTAAGTTCCCAATCTGCCCCTGCTTCTAGGGGAAAAGAAGGCTTACTGAGGAAATCTGGAGATATTGTACCTAGATACAAATAAAGAAATCTGAGAATCCAGTAAGTATTTCCTACAAAAAAAATTGCCTATACCGTAAGCTATTGTTGGTAAATTGGAGATTACAATATATATACACACACCCCACCATCACCTCTGTAGCAACACATTAGCCCCCATCAGTGGTATAAATGGTGAGAAACAATGAAAAATAAAATACAATGTAAATGAGCCTTCAAACAGTTATTTACCTCTGTTAAACAATAATAGGTTTTAAGTATTTAAAACTTGCATAAAAATAGATTACATATTGTAGTTGCTCTTTATCAAACTGGAAAGTTGGACTTAAACATCTTCATTAATTTGCACCAATTAATTTCAGGTTGGGTAGAGTATAGCCATTTGAGGCCTCCATAAGAGATTTGATTATTGTTTTATTAAATGTAAAGAATCAGGGATACTTTGTTTTATCCATTGTCTATACCTCCTCTCCCTTCTTTCTTTTTACCCAGATCATAGAAGTTATTCTGTGCTCCAAGATGTGACTCTGCTGATAAATTGTGAAATGATTCCTAGTTCCCTTTAAAGGGGTAAAAAAAAACTTATTTTTAAGATCTTTATTAAACTTATGCAATTTTATAATATATATGGCAAAATATATCACATTGAAACATATTTCCTTATTAATATCATTGCTCACCAGACAACAAAAAATATTTTAAAATAAAAATATTCTCTGATCCAGCCTTCTCCTTGGTGTAAATGAGAAAAATACAATATACTTTCTGCATTGCATTTAGTTTTGCAGCTGAACAAGCTAGAGATGCAAAGCTGTTCCAGTGAATTTCAAATTCCTGTTTTGTTTCACCATTCTGCAGAATACTACTCTGCACTGCGCATGTACATTGGCATTTCACAGAAATTGATCACAGACAATTCATTCTGCTGTGTCCTGTAGTTCGGTTAGGACTGAGAACTGGCAACATTTATGGCTAAATTCTTCTGGTGAAATGTGAGATTTCACATGAAAATGAAGAATAAGGTGTACATTTTGCAGCACAGTTTTGAAAATTTCACTCATCTTGTTCTCTGCGTGAAAACTGGTGGGATTTTAGTATAGCAAAGTAAATCTTGCTGAATGCTCTGAAATTGTCACTGTGAGAGCCTGTATGTATAATTACAAATACAAGTATTTATATTTACATGTAATACCCTGTAAATCACAGGTATATTACTGCATGCATTAATTCAGAAAACTACATCTCGCAGATTCCCTCTGGAAGGTTCAATGCAAATTGCGTTGGCCATCCTGGGGTGGACAAACTGCAAACTACAGCCTCAGACTGCTCACTAAAACCCCAGACTGCACTAGAAGAGACAATTATACACTGCAACAAGTAGCAAAAAGCCTGTGGGGAATAGGAATTTTGGCACTAGAATTTACTAGATGGCTCCAGGAGAATTTTGGGGAAAGAGGAGGAGCCTAAAATGTAAAATGGACTGGTGGAAACTAGTGAGTTGTGTTGTATGATTGCTGGCTGGAATAATGGAGGATCTACCCACAAAGAGCCTTTAAAAGTTGTTGCTCAGCTATTGCCTGAGGGATGTTTGCAGCACAATTATGTAAAGGCCAGCCCAAAAGGCAGCAAAAGACCTAGTTTGTCACTGCCCATGAGATATCAGTAGGACTCACATGAAGATGGATAGGTTTATGGTTTATTTTGCTTTGGTATTTTCAATTATGTAAGTGAAACATGTGAGACATCAAACTGTGTTATTAAAATCTCTGACCTGAACTATAATATTGCTATTGAGAGGTTATGGTTCTATCTGAATGAAGAGATTATTACAACCAAATCTGCTATATGTAAAGTTATCTGTAAGCTGACGCAGTGTGCAAGTGACATAGAGAGAAATAATTTTTCACAAGAGTTTTACTTGCATCAGAAGTTGATTTTGTGTGATAAGTGTTGTATAATTGCACTGCAAGTTTATTGTGATTGATTTGTCTAGATAATCTGCTGCAGCAGCATTTAGTGTAGTAGTCTAATTAACTTGTTACCAACGGGTTGTCTCTCAAAACTATTTATCCAGTGATACTCATTTCACTGAAGCACAGTACCTAACTTCACAGTGAGATATAGTTATTCAGTAACCGATGTGTTGTAGTGATTTGTGTTTACATATTGCTGATATTGTTGAAACAAGATTCCATTTTATTTTGTGATTTGTTGAATAACCTTGCATATTAAAGGTATCTAGGTAGTACTTTCCTTCACTACTGCTGCTAATCTGCTGTGGTAGTAAATCCTTACATCGCAAGTCAAGAGAATAAACCCACAAGTTTGTGTAGTTTTAGCCCTGTGTCCCTTGTTTCATTCCAATACTACTGGGGGAACCTTTGCCTCTCTATCAAACTAACGGGTCTGCAGAATCCAATCTTACACTACTTCTGGGGAGCCAATCATCCTCCCTATTACACACATCTGTTGCAATCAATATCCCTCTATGACCATTTGACGTGTTTGATAAGCAAAATCATGTTTCACCACTCCTCAAACAGAAATGAACTTCCCCTCTGTGATTTTATTAAATACTTTAACTTAACATATCCAGCAAAGATAGAATTGCTTTGATACAACACTGCAGCACAGATCGACAAATGATTTCAATTACTGTTTATATAGGACTCTCTGAAGTCTGAAAAGTCAAAGTTAACTCCTTGGCAATGATCCAGAGTTATTTCCAACATCAACAATGAATATAGAATTATCTCAAATGATATTGAAAAATTAGATTCATTGACTGCTGTGATATCTGATCTTCCAATCTGTCTCAAAGCCTAAGCAGCTGGTGTGGAAATAAAATGTGATTTAAAAAGAGAGAGAGAAACAGAGCTCGTGTCTGGCAGAAAACGGTCATTAGCGAGGGTTCTAGCTTGGGCATGAGGCAGGTGTGTACTCTGGAGTTAACCCCTTTCTTGCTAAACATGGATGCAAAATATCTAGGTACAGATTATATCAAAATATTTGTATGCAGATATAATCATTTTGAAACCTTAGAACATACCTATTAATATTATCTGATAACTTCAAAGTCATTTATCATGTATTGAACTTTAAAGAATATATTTACATATTTTGATATTGATTTTGTGGTGCTTTCCATCTCTTTCATCAGATGTTGCTAGGGTGTAAATCTATTTTTTTCTAGACATGGGTTGCAATATTTTTCATGGTCTTTTTCTGAACAGCAGATGGCAGAGACCTACAGCAAGCATTTATATTTTATTGCGATTGTAAAAGATCACAACTACATATAACAGCATGTGTAATCAATGAGATTTTTCTGTCTGAGTCACTTTCTAAAGAACAATGAAACCTGACAGAATAAATATTCAAATTTGTACTTTAGTGTAATGCATCAAAGGTATCATTTTTTGTAAGGGGGGATGTCTGTTTGATGTGTCAGTTGTTAAAACTTGCAACTGCAGTATTTTAATAAAATAAAAATATGCATTAATTAATACTCTACTCATATAAACAAACTTTAAGAAATATAAACCTGAGTTATCAGTAGTTTATGTTTTGATGTTGAAATACTGCTTCTTGATGCCACTGAATATCGGTCCTACTTTCATGAACAGAGAAACGTCATTCCATTTTACAATGCTTGTGATGCGTCCACAGGATAAGAATTACCTTTTCTATATAGCGAGAAACAAATAGGAGAATGCTTTTATAAAATTGAGGAATAAATAATGCCCATCAGGCTAGCCACATTGCATGGAATGTGACTAAGTTGCACATAGTTGTGCAAACAGTACTGTAGCATTACCTGCCTTATTTATATTTTTCTTTTTTTAAAACATTTTACACCCACAATACAGTGCAATAAATGTAGCAAAGCACTATTTTCGCTGCTTGTCATCACACCATTTTCTATCAAGGTGTAGGTGACAGGATGGACCGCCTATGCCACCCTGTCTGTTGTTGCTGGGAAATTGCAGGGCTTACTTTGCCACCGTTCCCTTTCATTATCACAAATGCGTCCTCTAACCGTAGTAGGAGGGGCTTACAAATACTGCCACCACTGGACTCCTTGCCGGCATCCAGTACTGGTTTTTTTCTGGATAACTGACGCTGCTAGTGTACCCTGTTACTGGTGTACCTGGGCTGGTACCCCTGACTTCTTCCTATGGATCAGGGTTGCTGTGGATGGATATCCCCTGGCCTATCACACTGGCCATAGCTGCTGGGTAGCGGGCAGAGCGGTGGTACCGGAAAGCTGGGTCCAACCCTCAGAAACAGCCGGGAGCGTATT
This sequence comes from Mixophyes australis, assembly GCA_036250195.1. Lineage (NCBI taxonomy): Eukaryota > Metazoa > Chordata > Amphibia > Anura > Limnodynastidae > Mixophyes > Mixophyes australis. The sequence goes on from JAVHZZ010000002.1 coordinate 206,771,720, forward strand.
AGAGTTGGGTCTAATCTGTAGGTCACAGGGATAGACAAGTTTCTAAGCAGGTCTTTGAAACAAGTGATGTTTATTTGCAAACCCTGGTTGAAGGTACCAGTGAGCAGGTCAGATGAAACAAGAAAAATAATTTTCAATACAAAACAGTGCTTTTTTATACAGTTTTGGACACAGTCTCACAGGGTAAGCCAGCCCCTGAGGTCTGAGCTTTTTTTAGTATCAGGATGCAATATGTTTATCCAAACACTGATTTACATATTTACACTTATTGTGATATCCTAAATCTTGCTGTGAATTCCTGCATCTTGTTTTGGACATAGAGGAAATCGATCAGCAAGTCTAATTAAACCTTTACTTACACATCAAATGGTTTAATTAACATGATATTAACATGTGTCCTTTCTTCAGACAGTGACAGAATTAGAGATGGTCACTGACCCCCGTGTTTTGGTTTTGGATTCGGTTTTGGATCTGGATTACCGTCGTGTTTTGGTTTTGGTTTTGGTTTTGCAAAACCGCCATTGCGTGTTTTGGTTTTGGTTTTGGTTTTGTTTTGCTATTTTGTTGGAAAATACATGTTTTTGTGCCTAAAATAACCCAATTTAGTGCTCCAACTGTTTTAGAGATAAGTAATCTAATTGTTGAGGTAATAAATCATCCAAAAAAACTGTTTAATTCTTCGTTGGTAGGCCTTCATTTATTCTACACACAAAACAGATTGTCTTCCTCTCCATCTATGCATATTGGCAATGCAGCCATCGTCTTTGAATCTATATTACACCCTACACTTATAGTTAAATATGTAAAGAAATGGAAAAAGACAGTTTGCTTTCTGGCTCTCTAGGCCCCCCTCCACTTTTTTAAAAAAAACAAAAAATTCAGCCATTATAGACTGTACAATATTAATTGACATGGAGAAAGCCAGTTTGGTTTCTGTCTCTCTAGGCCCCCCTCCACTTGTATAAAATACCAAAAAATCCAGCCGTTATAGACTGTACAATATTAATTGACATGGAGAAAGCCAGTTTGGTTTCTGTCTCTCTAGGCCCCCCTCAACTTGTATAAAATACTAATAAATTCAGCCGTTATATACTGTACAATATAAATTGAAATGGACAAAGGCAGTTTGGTATCTGTCTGCATCAGATCCTCTCTCCACTAGGAGTAAAATAGAAAACGATTCAGCCGTTATATAATCTAGAATATAAATAGAAATTGAGAAAGGCAATTTGGTATCTGTCTGCATCATAATCATCAACATCATCATTAGCGCCCTCGTCGCCTACACAAATCTCCCCCTCATCCTCTTCTAATTCCAAAGTGGCATCCTCAATTTGGGTATCACCGGCTACACTCGGGCTATTAAGGCACACATCAGCAGAATGCTCACGATTAGACATCCCACTGTTGGATGGACTCTCCACAGGGATTGTTGTCATTTGTGAATCAGAGCAAATATTCTCCTGTAATGCCTCACTGTTATCTTGCAGCTCGGCTTTGACGCGTAACAGTAGTTGTGCACCAATTGTAGGCTGGGTAACTTTTTGGGATCTGCCACTAATAGCCAAAGGTGAAGGCCTCATTCTCTCTTTGCCACTGCGTGTGTAGAATGGCATGCTTGCAATTTTTTTTTTATCGTCACTTAACTTTTCCTCAGTTACACTTCTTTTTCGCTTCAATACAGTAAATTTTTTTTTGGTTTTTGTTTTTTGCACTAATTTGAAAACACTCTGTTGTTTGACATCGCCTTGGCCAGATGACGTACTGGGAACACTAACATCAGGACTGGTGACAGAACCTGGTTGCTCATTCAGATCATATGTGGACTGCTTTGAATCCATTCTGAGCGCAAACCACTGGGGAGTGCTAAAAATTATTTAGTAGATTCTGCTGACAGTTATGACTTTTGACAGCCAGAAATATTAATGCACAATTAGGGAGGACACCCCAAAAGCACTGAGGAGTGCTAAAAATTATTTAGTAGATACTGCTGACAGATATGACTTTTGACAGCCAGAAATATTTATGCACAATTATGGGGGACACCCCAAAAGCGCTGGGGAGTGCCAAATATGAAGAAAAAATAATAAACCTCTATCCTCCTCTCTGCACTAGCGATTTTGGTTAGAGCAATTGCAAGAACAATATTGTATTCTCTGTCCCTGCTCTAATTAGCCTATGACTACACCCTGCTCTCTCCCTCTGTCAAATGGCGATGGATTGCTGTGGAGGCGTGTATTTATAAAGTTGAAGTATCGCGAGAACCGAGCCCCGAGATCCGACGACGTCACAATGACGTTCGGCCTCAATTTGGATTCGGAATGGGCGGGAGAGTACCGAGCTGCTCAGCTCGGTACTCGGATACCCAAAGTTCGGGTGGGTTCGGTTCTCGGAGAACCGGACCCGCCCATCTCTAGACAGAATACACATTTCCCCCACTCTATTGCTAACTCGAGAATTCCCAAAGAAAGTTACAAAAACCCAAACAAGTAATTCCCCTACCACAACATACTCAAAAGACGTCCTAAACAAATGCTTATTGGATCAGCTATATACCTCATAAATAATGCATTTCCTCTAGCAAAGTTAAAACACAAAACTATTTTTTTTCCCCTAGTCTCAGAAGTAAAGATATTTCCTTTTGCCAACATACACACAATATCAAATTTAACTACATTTGCAATTATATAAATAAGCGCCCTGTGCTATTTCCTTTAAATAAATTTATACCATAAGTTATTTATAAGTGATTCAGTCACAGTGTAGAAATACATATGCAATTCATTATGATATCAACTGATGTATTTGTTAAAATACTGTAATTGGAAAGTGGGTATATTTTTTGCAGGAATTAAAATGGGATACATGTTTGTGCATTGCACAAACTTTTCAGTCATTCATACAAAAGGAAAAGGAAATATGCCACTGCACAATTGCATATGTGTATTCCATACCTCTCAATGTTGATCTCTCCAGAAGCGTGATAGGGCATGGCTATAGTATTCTGGGGACATGGCCATGAATGATGTGGGCATAGTCACACACCACCTGGGAGCACCCTAACATTTTAAAGTGCTAGGGTGCCCCGTTCTCTCATACAATCAAAACGTCTTCATTGCCGTGCGTTCGCCACCGCTGGCCTTGCAGAGTAGCAGTGGACAGAATCTCCCCCAACCTTCCCACTGATCGGGACTGTCCCGCCTAAATCGGGATGGTTGGGAAGTAAGGTATTCCCAACAACCTCATGTCTCTGGTAATGGATGTAATAATGAATTTCAGCAAACTGTCACTAACACTCCTTCCAAGGGAAAGGGAAAATCTATTTGCAATAATAAAGAAAAATTTATTACAAAAAATAAAAAACGTTTTTTCTGCAAATTGTGAACAGAAAATGATGGAAGCATAAGCAAATTTCCTGATAGTACTGACTACTGGAATATTGGCAGAAGTTTGAACAGTGGGCAGAAGTATTAACAGAATTTGCCACTGAAAACACTTCCTTGCACATATCCTATTGCAGTGTCTGGATGTGGGTTCAGTGGTGATGCTGGAATTATAACTGAAGCTTATCCTCCTAAATATGAAAATGGTCAATGGAATCAACACACAAGTTCACAAGAACAGTAAGCTATTATTGTTATTATTATTACCATTTATTTATATGTAATCCCTGGTTCTTCCATGTAAAAATAGGGACTGTACTGGACATTATTTGTGAAGGAACTAATTAACTGTGGTATGTGCCCTTAATTGTAATGGCACTGAAGTGAGTTGGAAGGAGTGGGCTAACAGTTAAACTCAAGGCAAGACATTTGAGAATGAGAGTTGAGGGAACTAACAGTCAATCCTTTTGACAAAACGGGAAGTTAATGTCCAGTGCCCAGAGATCTGAAGAAAAGTAAAAAGATATAAGATAAGAGTGACTGACATATGATCTGAGGTAGAGAGGAGAGCTGGTCAAAACAAGGGAAATCTGATTGGCATGAATAATACCCAGAGGAGAGTATACTGTAGAATCTGATAATTGGCATATCTGTAAACCACTGTCCTGCTTGTAACAACACAACGGCAGAAGGAACTGAAACGCTATGACGAAATCCATGTCAAAAAGTGTAGAAAGTGCTAAAAATTGTATGGGAAACAGATAAGTGGAATTACATCTGCAGCTGATACCTCTCTTCAGTTTATCATTAAATGAGTCTGTAAAGATAATACGATAAGGGAACTTATGCCAGTCTGATAATTTACTGCATTATCACACTATTATTATTATTATTATTATCATTATTAATCTTTATTTATAGAGTGCCACAAGGTTTCTGCAGCACCATACAAATTACAGACATTAGACAATACAGGGTAAAACATACAGAAAAATAAACAAAAAATACCAGGACTTAAAAATTCCAAAAATAGCTTACACACTGAAGAACAGGGGAAGAGAGAGGTGAGGAAATCAGGCATGGAGAGCTGGTTAGGTGGATGGCTGGTATGATTTGAGGAAGTGAGTTTTAAATGCCCGTTTAAAACTGCACAAATTAGAGGACAGTCGAATGGAGAGTGGCAGGTCGTTTCAGTGGAGGGGGGCAGTCCGGGAGAAATCTTGGACTCTGGAGTGATCAAAGTGGAGGAGAGGCGATAAGTATTGCCTACTCAGAAGCCTATAGCCCAGTGGTTCCCAAACTTTTGCAGTTCGCGGCACCCTTAAAGTCTCCAAATTTTTTCAAGGCACCCCTCCAAAATAATTACTGAGCAGTCCTGTTTTAGAAGTAGTTGGGTCAAAAAATTGTAATAAGTATTTAGGTCACGACAGAAATACTTATGTAGTTGTATGCAAAAATGCCCCTCTGCATCCAGACACTCTGCCCCCTCTGCATCCAGGCACACTGCCCCCTCTGCAACCAGGCACACTGCCCCCTCTGCATCCAGGCACACTGCCCCCTCTGCATCCAGGCACACTGCACCCTCTGCATCCAGGCACACTGCCCTCTCTCACGTTGCCCCCTCTGCCCTCTGTCCCCTCCTCTGCCCTCTGTCACGCTGTTCCCCTCCTCTGCCCTCTGTCACCCTCCTCTGCCCTCTCTCACGCTGTCACCCTCCTCTGCCATCTGCCCTCCTCCTCTGCCATCTGCCCTCCTCCTCTGCTCTCTGTCCCCCTCCTCTGCTCTCTGTCCCCCTCCTCTGCCCTCTGTCCCCCTCCTCTGCCATCTGTCCCCCTCCTCTGCCATCTGCCCTCCTCCTCTGCTCTCTGTCCCCCTCCTCTGCCATCTGCCCTCCTCCTCTGCTCTCTGTCCCCCTCCTCTGCTCTCTGTCCCCCTCCTCTGCCCTCTGTCCCCCTCCTCTGCCATCTGTCCCCCTCCTCTGCTCTCTGTCCCCCTCCTCTGCCATCTGCCCTCCTCCTCTGCTCTCTGTCTTCCTCCTCTGCACTCTGTCCTCATCCTCTGCCATCTGTCCCCCTCCTCTGCTCTCTGTCCTCATCCTCTGCTCTCTGTCCCCCTCCTCTGCCATCTGTCCCCCTCCTCTGCCATCTGTCCTTCTCCTCTGCTCTCTGTCCCCCTCCTCTCTGTCCTCCTCCTCTGCCCTCTGTACCCCTCCTCTGCCATCTGCCCTCCTCCTCTGCTCTCTGTCCTCCTCATCTGCCCTCTGTCCCCTTCCTCTGCCATCTGACCCCCTCTCTGCTCTCTGTCACCCTCCTCTGCCATCTGTCCCCCTCCTCTGCCATCTGCCCCCCCCTCTGCCCTCTGTCCCCCTCCTCTGCCATCTGTCCCCCTCCTCTGCCATCTGTCCCCCTCCTCTGCTCTCTGTGCCCCTCCTCTGCCATCTGTCCCCCTCCTCTGCCATCTGCCCTCCTCCTCTGCTCTCTGTCCCCCTCCTCTGCCATCTGCCCTCCTCCTCTGCTCTCTGTCCCCCTCCTCTGCCAACCTGCCCTCCTCCTCTGCTCTCTGTCCCCCTCCTCTGCCATCTGCCCTCCTCCTCTGCTCTCTATCCCCTCCTCTGCTCTCTGTCCCCCTCCTCTGCCCCGCGCAAGGCGCCAGCTATAGAAAAAAAGAAAGCAAACTGAAACTTACCAATCCGCGCGGCGCTAGGACCCTGCAGCCTCCTCTCTTGCGCAGCTGTCACTGACGTCGATATTCAGTGACAGCTGCGGGAGAGAGGAGGCTGCAGGGTCCTAGCGCCGCACGGATTGGTAAGTTTCTGTTTGCTTTCTTTTTTCTAGGGCTGGCCAGCGGCACCCCAGTGACAGCGCCGCGGCACCCCTGGGAGCCGCGGCGCACACTTTGGGAGCTGCCGCTATAGCCTATGATGACTCAATTGGCACACGGGATGGTCAACAATTCTAAAGAAGCTATGACCAATATTGTCTTAGGACATTGGATAGCACCAGGATTTAATGCAGCTGCTACGGCATATGCAGCAGCCTGTGTGATATGCAGAATATACAATCCAGGTAAGGTAGTGAAAACACCACAGAAGAACACACCAAAGCCATTTTACCCAGTTCAGAGATTGCAGATTGACTATATACAGCTACCTAGGGTAGAAACATATGAGTATGTCCTTGTGTGTACAGAACTATTCTCAAATTGACCAGAGGCCTGGGCAGTGGCAACAGCTAAAAACACTGTCAAGAATCTGATAAGTGAAGTAATTTGCAGGTATGAAATACCTGACACAATAGTATCAGACCAAGGATAGACCGTTACTGGGAAGTAATGCAAAATATAATGAAGGATATGGGGATACAGTAAGATTTCATACCCCCTATAGGCCTAAGGCAAGTGGAAAAGTGGAAAGATTGAATGGCACTTTAAAGTTAAAAATTCAGAAAATGATTGCAGAAACAGGAAAAACCTGGGTAGATTGTCTACCTTTAGCTCTATATTCAGTTAGAACAACACCTGGAAATAAGCATAAGTTGTCACCTTATGAAATATTGTTTAGGGGGGCCCCAAGACAGGGTGTTATTTTCCTCAACAATTGCAGCATAATCATGCAGATCTAATTGATTATATTATTTAATACAGCTTGCAAAGATAATGACTAATGTAGACTGTCAAGTTTTCTCCTCCATTCCAGATCCAAATAACAATACAGGAACCGATGCCTTACAACCAGGAGATTGGTTCTACCTAAAAGGCAAGTGAGAAAAACTTTGGAACCCAGATTTGATGGTCCATACCAAGTGATCTTGACTACTCCTTCTTTTGTTAAGTTAGGAGGAAGAGACATCTGGATCCACGTGTCTCAATGCAAAAAACTGACGGTGAAAATTGAAGCACCAATCCTTTTCTTGTGATAATGTGCATAGCACTAGTAACAGTACAAATAATGTATATACAGATGTTGTGAGAGTATAAAACAATAGTTATTATAAGGTACAAATATATGTGTAAAATACTTTAAAAACTATACTACAGATACAGGACTATGGGCTAGATTTACTATCAGGCGTGTTTGTAAACCCGCCGAACTTCGGCGGGTTTGGCGGCGGTTTAGCCATCGCCGGATTTACTAAGGCTAAACCCGCCGTCCAAACGGCCAAAAATGATGTTTCCAAACCCGCCTCTGTATAAATCGCCATGACGGTTTCAACAATGTTCAACATACAAACAGCCGGATTTACTATTAGGGGGTTTATAAAGCCGCCGGAAAACCGCCATTCAATAGACCAAAATGAAAGCGCTGCTTGTGAGCGGCGAGATTGCTCAAACAGTGTGCTGTTTCTGATATTTGGGCAATCAGAACAGAAGGAAAAGGGCCATTTCATGTACAAAGTTTTTTACTTTGGGATTGTATATGTTAAAAGGCCCGTGTCTTGTAATTGCAGTGTTGTTTTGGTTTCTTTTTCTCTTGTGTCTTCCCACCATGCAATTTATTTACCGATTTAGTAGAGGTGTGTTATAGCGTACCTTTGTACTTTGGTAAACTAGGTTCAGGTTACTAGAATAATCGGGTTGTGTGGCTATGTATGCACCTGAAAAGGGGTCTGATATTATCCTGGCTGGCTGTTTGATACATAATCTAGCAATACATCAATTTACCCCACCGATTATTGCAGTAGACAGTGAAGAAGAAGGGTCCGTGTCACATGGTGATGTGCAGAGCACAGAGGGCGGAAGGGAGATTAGAGACCGTCTAATTGCAAACTACTTTACGTGTAAGTACATAGTATGAAAAACATTTTTTGCTCAAAAATGTGTTTTATGTGAGTGCAATTTTAGTATTTTAAAATTTTTGTAAATTGGAACCTTTAAAAACAGGATAGTGTGTACTCCTCATGTGGTAAATATGAACATCCCTGGAATGTGACAGTCAGAGGTCAATGTTTAAGTGAAATTAGTGCATAGTTGTTAAAAAATCAGTATACTCTTGTTTAATGTGCAGAAAAGAAAGACTGACACAATAGAAATTTAACTGCATTTATTGCAGAACACAATAAATAATAACGTATAATGGTTATAGAAACTTGACAAAACATTAATCAATAACAAACATTGTGCTAGCGATGCCTTTTTGCAGGCATATCGCTATGCTTGGTGCCACTCTCTCCCCTCCCTCGTCCACCCCTGGTGCGAGCACCTCTCCTTGGAGGAGTACTCTGTAGAGATGTGGTAGGCGTACTAGCGGCACTGGTGGTGGCTGAAGACATAGGTGTCGGTAAACGGGCTACAATTTCAGAATGTAGTTGCCCTGCCAGCCGGGTCACATTGGCATTCCCCTCACGTACTGTGGAATGTAAGGCCTCCACAGCACCAGTCATTTGGGCCAGCTGCACATTGGTCTGTTCTAAAGCTGTTGCCAGACGGTTGATTCCAGCAGGGAGTAAACTATTGGAGCGGTGTATCCGCCTCAACTGGGCCGCAATTTGTGACATGTGGCGAGTTTGCCTGTCCATGAACAATGTCTGTTGCTGCTGGAATGCGCCAATAGACAGCGCCATTTCTCTGGCTGGGTCCATACTTTCAGGTGCAGGTTGGTGGTGTGATGGTTCAGCAGGGCCAGGTGAAACTTCCTGGAGGCCAGACACAGGGGCATCCACTGTTACCAGGGTGATGGTCGTTTGATCCTCTGGCTCAGGGGACATTTCCAGGGACTCCGCCTGAGGTGGCTGGTATGAAGAGGGCCCTGTGTATGAAAAATGACGGTAAGTGTATAGTATATAATATGTTTGTATATTGCATTCTGAACACTGGATAGGGAAGAATATTCTTTAGCAACTACAGATTCTTTCACAATGTTTGCATTCCTGATTTCTAGTCCTATGCTACCTGCTTACGGATGCACTTATTATCCTTTTAATACCCATTATCATTTGGACTGTGTAGTACATGCTGGGTTATTTTGACTAAACTGCATGCTATAAAAAGTGGAGATGTTGCCTATAGCAACCAATCAGGTTTTAGCTGTCATTTTGTTGAATGCAATAAATAAAGTAAAGGTATATTCTGATGGGTTACTATAGGCAACATATCAGTTTAGTAAAATGTAGGCCTAACTTCTCATTGCAAACAATTAAAAAAATAAAAAATAAATTGACAGCAACATTTGCACAGAAAATCAATTAACTCCATTATTTCTCTCCTAAACAGATATCACGCACCTGCTTGCTCGTCTGTGCCCGAATCTCTCGCTGAAGGTGGAGGTGTAGGTCTGGCACTGGGACTGAACTGCGGTCCTGGCGAATCTGGATGTATTAGAAAAAGCATACAATGTATTTCCAGAAAAAAACAATTTCCAAATATACTGTTTATTGCACAAATGTGTTTGGAATTTTTTTATTTTTTTTTTGCTATGAGAAAAAAAAAACCTTTACAAACTATTAGACTCAAAAATACAATTTGAAAAACAACAAAAAAAAAAAAAAAAAGAAAAAACGTTTGCAAAGAGAAAAGCAGTTTTACAAAGAGAAAAGCAGTTTTACAAAGAGAAAAGCAGTTTTACAAAGAGAAAAGCATTTAAAATACTGTTAGGGTAAAAAAACCAAATAACTCACCAACTACTTGGCCAAAAGAGGGCGAGTCGGTGTCCTGCACATTTATGCCCTCTACAATTTCAGCCGGCATTATCTGGCGCAGCTCCTCCTCGTACGTGGTGTACTCCATACGAAGTGGGGGGCCACCACCCGTGCGCCTTGTCGACCTCCTTTCCTGGGCCATCTTCTCTTTAAGCCTCCTCTTAATATCAGAGAAGCGCTTGCGGCAGTGTGCCACTATCCGCTTCAGTGGGCCCACCGCGTTCACGGCCTCACAGACTCTCCCCCACAGTTGGTGACGCCGCCTTAGAGGAGTCCGGGCTGCCAGGTTCCCTAGGATGACCTCGTAGCAGGGAATGATGTTGTGCACCAACACACAATTCTTATCATGTGAGAAGCGCACATTCCTCCCTGTCTTGGTCTTCCTGCCCTGTCCTGTCTCCTCAACCTCTCCCTCTCCCTCTCCCTCCTCTGACCCCTCAACCTCCATCTCCCTCTCCTCAGCATGTTCTCCCCTCCTATCTCTAGACATTTTTACCCAGAAGACAGAAAAACACAAAACACTGAAGGACTTACAAACACAAAGAACAAACTACACTACCTACAGACACACTCTCCACACAGTCACACACAAGTAACACAGACAAAGGACAAGTCAAATACAAAAAATACAAGACAGAAAATAAATGTGAAAATAAATGTACAAAACAGGAAAAAAACCACAGGACTACTCACACTTCAATCAGATATCACTCCACCAATCCACCAAACTCCAACTCTCACCAACTCTCAGCAAACCACTATTCTCCAAACTCCTCTCACAAAACTTCTCTAAACCCTATCAGAGAAAAAAATGTCAGGCCAGTGGTTTATATAGGGCTTGTGATGTCAAATCTCCTGAGTTTGAAAATAGCCAATAGAAACAGGCCAGGAGACAGGTGTAATTTTCAAAAAAAACGCCTTTACACAAAAGCCCCGTCATTTAAAGCAAAAGCGCCATGTTCTATTCAAAGCCGCCGGCGGCTTTGAGCATTACATCCCGCCGTTACATTGCCGGCGGCTTCAAATTGAAGCTGAAATGCGCCCATTAGTAAATCCGGCTGTTTGCAATGCAAACACGCCGGAAAACCGCCGCGATGCATGGCGGCTTGAACACGCCTGATAGTAAATCTAGCCCTATGCCTTGAAGAAAAACAAGTGTTTCCTATAGAACAGATAATAGCAGGATGCCAGACAGCTAAAAACGGCCTGGAGGAAACCACGTAGTAATGTATAAAGCATATTGCCTTATAGTTATTTATTGTTGCAAAGAAATATTTGCTGAGCTAAAAAGATTTCATTATATGTACTTACTGTTGCAAAGAAAGATATCCGTATATTTACTTGTTGTCAACCAGTCAATACTGCACCTTAGGTAGGTATAAATAAAGGGTCAGTCTGAAAAGACCCTCAGAGCTGATTTTGAAACTGCAACAACTTGTTTGTGTTTTACTTCCTCCTCTCCTGTCGACAGAATCCAGCTAATGGGAAATCAGGTTATCAGAGATCGATAATAGGGGCACCAAGCCCCGGTATTCTGACAATGTATACACCAGAAAATAAAGTCTAGAAGGCAGACTTAACCAAATGTGCAGGGATGATATGGAATAAAACAAGTAATCAAAAAGAATGTGCGAAAGTAAGCGTAGGGACAGGAAGAAGCAGAAGAAAGATTCCACATCCCTGTTGTAGGTTAAACTTTACATTTACTGGTGGCCTTGGGTTTGTAGAAATGGCAGGGAAAGATGAACCCCATTAATTTTGGGCACCAGGGGAAAATAATACTTTGATCATGACTAATAATATTCCCATCATATGCTGCACTGAACCATTTGTCAAATTAAAAGGGTATAACCAAACATGGATGGAAGCCCTCAAGTGTGTAAATGGCTCCAATAATAAAACAGTACCAATAGGAAGGGCATGGAAGGGAATAGGGGATTGATGATGATGTGTACCAACAGTACTGAGATACCGGGGAGTATGTACTATACATACATATTAGACCCCAAGCCAAGAGTCATTAATGATATTCTAATCAAAGTGCCCTCTCTACTTGCAGAAATATAGGTACTAGGAAATATGCAACCCAGCATACTTTCAATATCACATTCCCTCTTGATCCCAAATGCCAAAATAAGAAGAAAAGTGGTATGATACATTATTGGGGGCAACAGGTACTGGAATGGGGGTGTGACGGGCACTAGGAGTCTTTACCCAGGGATCACCAGGTGATGGACTTACCAGAGCAGTATAGATGGTAATATGGTACTCTGGTAGTGGGGTGATCAGGGAACAGGAGACAGCAGATGGTAGAGAATGCTCGTGGAAAGTCTATGACTAGCAGCACTGGTAATATATAGGTAATAGTACACGAGGAACTGAATGGACAAAGGAAACGTGAGGGTAGTCAGTGGTCTGCGGTAGCAAGTTGTACCACTGCTATAGTGAGGAGGAATGTCCAGAAGTAACGAGGAGGTGATGAGAGTCAGCGGTCTGCGTTTAGCAAGTTGTACCGCTGTCTAGGTGCGGGAACGGAATCCAGGTGGAGGTATCCAGGAAGTCAGTGGTCTGCGTTAGCAAGTTGTACCACTGCTATATGGAAGGATACTGAAACAGGAATCAGTGGTCTGCCTCTAGCAAGTTGTACCACTGAAATATATAAGTGAGGAGGAGCACGGGGAGATTAATGTAATGCAGAGTATACACGGGCACACTGAACTTGAATCCACAATGATATGCACAAAGTAGTAATAACTGAGCAGCACTGCACAAATATACAAAGTCACAGGAAGTATCCAGACTACAAGGTAACACAGTCAAATGATGTCAATAGACTCAGAGGATAGGCAACTTCAGAGAAGAACAACTCAGTCCAGCAAGGTATGCAATACACGAGCACAGTCAATGATAAGTATGCATACCGTGGTTCAGAAGAGCAGGCTGTCAGAAAGGAGTGCAGAGATACCTGAGCGGCAGGAGGCCAGCAGGATGCGAAGTCCCAGGGAAATGGAAGCGGTATCCAAGTAGGTGCAGCGCACAGGTAGGTAGACCAGCAACGATGGAACAATACTCAGGAAGCAGTAGTATATAGGACTGGTCAGCTGGAGATCACTGAAGAGTAGAAGCTGTATCCAAGTAGGTGCAGCGCACAGGTAGGTAGACCAGCAACGATGGAACAATACTCAGGAAGCAGTAGTATATAGGACTGGTCACCTGGAGATCACTGAAGAGTAGAAGCGGTATGGCAGAGAGGACAGCAGCGGAGCGTTGATCCAATGCAGACAGGCGAGTTGACACAGGCAGGAACACTTTAGAAGCACGGAGAGCGGATCAGCTGGCTGCAGACACGAGTAGAACTGAAGGGTAGCGACAAGCAGGACACTGCAGATACACGGAGGTAGCGGATAGGAATCAGCAGGTGCAGTCACGATGAAACACGGGAGAGTTGAGATGAGCTGGAACTGTTGAGCACGGAGGCAGCGGATAGGAATCAGCTGGTGCAGTCACGATGAAACACGGGAGAGTTGAAGTGAGCTGATAACTGTAGTGCACGGAGGCAGCGGATAGGAATCAGCTGGTGCAGTCACGATGAAACACGGGAGAGTTGAAGTGAGCTGATAACTGTAGTGCACGGAGGCAGCGGATAGGAATCAGCTGGAGCAGTCTCGATGAAACACGGGAGAGTTGAAGTGAGCTGATAACTGTAGCGCACGGAGGCAGCGGATAGGAATCAGCTGGAGCAGTCTCGATGAAACACAGGAGAGTTGAAGTGAGCTGATAACTGTAGTGCACAGAGGCAGCGGATAGGAATCAGCTAATGCAGTCACGAGGAAACACAGGAGAGTTGAAGTGGTCTGGAAACCACAGGAGAGTTGAAGTGGTCTGGAAACCACAGGAATCAGCTGGGCTGAATACACAAGGAAACACAGGAACACCTTCAGAGGCTCATGGGGAATGAGACTCCAAGATCAGGCAAGGAGGTATAGACAGCAGGTGCTTTAAATAGGGAGTGTTGCCTGATCAGCCAATTAACTAAAAGGAACATGTACTGAAGGTTTGAAAGGGCTGCACATGCGCAGACCCTCAGGATGGTGGACGGCCACGGTTCCTAAACACACGGGAAGAAGCACTCACAGTCTGGTGAGTGACAGGGGGTACTTACCATTGACATAGAAACATTGATTAATAAGATGAGTGCAGCAGGAGAAGATATAAACAAGGTAATCACCATGCAGGCATAGTGGATGCCTACGATTGTCACGCCTTTGCATAAACTAATATTATGGGACAAAGAATATATGCAGATATTTAATGCAACGTTTTTCAATTCTGGACTGAATGCTCAATTAAGACACTGTATCAGAAAATACAAAAGAGTAACACTCAAACTCAACTAATGGCTAACAATGAACTGGTATATAGAAATATGTTTAATGTAACTACGCAGTTATGGATGCAAACCAATGGAATGGGTGTGAAGTGTACAGAAAACTGATTCACAGGAGGTTATGCTTTATTATAATAGATCCTTTCTCTTCTTTTAGTCCTAGTTAACTACTTTCAGCGGCACTACCCGTGGTATATCCAGGACGTGAACCGCTTAGATCAGCGTTCTTTTCTTTAACTTTATTATAAGTAGTCTACTCTTAATAGAATTCATTCAGGAGTGCCAGTATCACAGAAAGAACATAATATATGGATTACCATGAATAAGAAAGAACACCAAGTATCAACATGGGTAAGGGCATGTAGACAAATAGAACAAGAACAAACAGTAAAGGATGGTGATTGATGCACCTATTGTACCCAACCCACATACCTTCCTCAATCAGATCCCTGCAGAAGCAGGGTATTTTACTGTTATAGATCTGGCAAATGCATTCTTCTCTGCCCCTCTTACAGAGGACAGACAGCTTTGCTTAGCATTTACACATCGGGGAAAACAATACTGTTGGACTAGATTTCCACAGGGGAGAGCCACTTCAGCCTCAGCATTTTCAGAAGCAATGAACCTCATATTACAAAGATAGAGACCACAATATCCAGCCACACAACTGCTCCAATATGTAGATGACTTACTACTGTGCTGCCAAACGATTGAGGGGTGTCTAGAAGAGACTATATCATTAATTAACTTCTTAGAGCAGCAGCATTGGAGAGTATCACCCACAAAAATACAAGCCGCCAGAGTAAGGTAATATTTTTAGAACATTGCATCTCACAAGGTATCAGACACCTCACACAGGACAGGATAATGCAATCCAGCAGGTAAAGCCACCACAGAATACCAAGAAATTAAAGGCAGTCCTAGGTTTTGTAGGGTACTGCAGGGAATGGATTGCCGGAGCATCACTCCTAATGCAACCACTCTATGATCCAGGATATATCTAACTGAATCACAACTAATAACGTTTAAAGCATTAAAACAAGCGATTGTGCAGTCACCAGTGTTAGGATTACCACAATATGATAAGCCATTTACCTTGTTCTGCAATGAATCTAAGCGACATGCACAAGGAGTCCTTTCACAGGAACACGCACATAAACAGAGACCGCTGGCTTACTACTCAGAGAGAGATGGGTGGGGACCTACCCACCCTTGATGAATCAGAAAAGGAGGAATGTATCAGCACCAGACAAAATACACACAAAATGTTTTCCCTTTTCTGGGTCACATGATTGTGCTGAACTAATGAAACTAGAAATGAAGGAGTTAGAAAATGTGACACATGTCCCTATACCTAATGTAGATTGGAACTTATTTGTTGACGGTTAAAAGTATTATTATGAAGGGTCACCATGAACAGGGTATGCTGTGACCACCCTGGAAGAGACCTGGATACAACAACCACTCCAACCCTCCTGCTCAGCACAAGAGGTCAGCACAAGAGGTGGAGTTGCAGGCACTAACTGAGGCATGTATAATGGCAGAAAGCCAAACAACTAACATATACACAGACTCCAGGCACGCATATGGGGTGACCCATGACTATAGGCCAATATGGAAGAGCAGGGACTTTGTGGGGTCAGCAGGAAAACCCATCAAGCATGCAGAACATATAAGGGCTTTGTTTAGAGCTTTGCAGCTACCAAGAAAGGTAGCCATATTGAAAGTAAGGGCACACACTAAAGAAAAGACTAGGGAGGCTAGGGGAAATGCAAAAGGCAGATGTTGCTGCTAAACAGGCAGCCCTTTTGCCCAGAGTGCTGGTCTTTCCCATGATACAGTGTGAAAACCCTGTAGATCATGTAACCCTTGAAATACTGTAGAAGTTCCAGGAACAAATCTCCTCAATAGGCAAAAATGCCTGGGAAAAGGATGATGCCGCATGTCAGACATGGCTCTGGAGAACAGATGATAAGTATTGCCTAGCCAGAAGCCTATAGCCTATAAAGACTCAATTGGCAGACGGGCTGGTCCACAATTCTAAAGAAGCTATGACCAATATTAGGACATTAGATAGCACCAGGATTCAATGGAGCTACTATGGCATATGCAGCAGCCTGTGTGATATGCAGAAAATACAATCCAGGTAAGGTAGTGAAAACACCACAGAAGAACACACCAAAGACATTTTACCCAGTTGAGAGATTGCAGATTGACTATATACAGCTACCTAGGGTAGGAACATATGAGTATGTCCTTGTGTGTACAGATCTATTCTCATATTGGCCAGAGGCCTGGGCAGTGGCTCAGGTAACAGCTAAAAAGACAGCCAGGACAAGTGAAGTAATTTGCAGGTATGGAATATCTAACGCAATACATTCAGACCAAGGATTGACCTTTACTGGGAAGTAATGCAAAATATAATGAAGGATATGGGGATACAGTAAGATTTCACATCCACTAGAGGCACTTTAAAGTTAAAAATTCAGAAAATGATTGCAGAAACAGGAAAAACCTGGGTAGATTTTCTACCTATAGCTCTATAATAAGTTAGAACAACACCTAGAAATAAGCATAAGTTGTCCCCTTATGAAATATTGTTTGGGGGGGCCTCCAAGACAGGGTGTTATTTTCCTCAGCAATTGCAACAAAATCATGCAGATCTAATTGATTATTTAATACAGCTTACAAAGATAATGACTAATGTAGACTGTCAAGTTTTCTCCTCCATTCCAGATGCCTTACAACTAGCATATTGTGTCTACCTGAAAAGTACGTGAGGAAAACTTTGGAACCCAGATTTGATGGTCCATACCAAGTGATCTTGACTACTTCTACTTCTGTTAAGTTAGGAGGAAGAGACACCTGGGTCCACGCGTCTCACTGCAAAAAACTGACGGTGAAAATTGAAGCACCAATCCTTTTCTTGTGATAATGTGCATAGCACTAGTAACAGTACAAATAATGTATATACAGATGTATACACCAGAAAATAAAGTCTAGAAGGCAGACTTAACCAAATGTGCAGGGATGATATGGAATAAAACAAGTAATCAAAAAGAATGTGCGAAGGTAAAGTGTAGGGACAGGAAGAAGCAGAAGAAAGATTCCATATCCCTGTTGTAGGTTAAACTTTACATTTACTGGTGGCCTTGGGTTTGTAGAAATGGCAGGGAAGTATGAACCCAGTTCTTTTCTCTAACTTTATTATAAGTAGGCTACTCTTAAGATAGCATTCATTCAGGAGTGACAATATCACAGCATTCCACTAGGAAGGGGATAAGCCTTTCATTCAGTTCAATCTCCATACAGAGGCTGTTACCTGTATAGAGCCGTTTGTACCTGGTGCAGCGTATTTCTTAATGGCTTTTTTCTCTTGCACCAAGCTAATTCTCAGATATAATATTTATTTATCTGTCAAATTTTAAACAGGTTTTGTTATATTATATCAATTAGGACACTAAAAAAGATTATATTATCTTTATTGAAAGATTAACAATTTAGGATCTCATAACAATTTCCTACTGTGATTATTGATTCTCCACTAATATATACACAACATAGCGAGGCGGGGCAGCAGCAGCTGCCAATTTTAATCACGCATTTTTCACTTTTGTCACTGAACATTTTTGTTTTTAATATTTTGCTATGTTGGCTCATTGGCCATTTATGGATCATTTTAATATATATCCAATAAATACCATGTATCCAATATCCAAATATTATTCTATCACTCCAAGAGTGCCCCTATTTACATTCTATGCTTTCTTTCTTTTCCTTTTGTTAATCTACTGAAGGTTTTCAGACATACAGTGGACTGATGACCAAGATAATGTGTAAATTCCTTATATTACCTATCCCACTTTATGCCCAGGTCGGTGGAACACAATTATGGACCCCACAGATAAAAGGGGAGTATATAAGTGATAAAAACAACACACATAACTTAGGATTGTGTACAAATACAGACAATGGAATAGTGTGCTCTCAAAACAGTCAAGTTAATGAACTTTGTAAATTAGAACATCCGACCAGTGTCTGTAATTGGGAGCTCCATAACAGGAGAAATTATATGTTTATAGAAGTAGCACCACAAATAGTGTGCTTAGTAACCCATGATAAACAAACTACAGAAATGTATAACTTGACTAACCCATTCTCAGGATGCATCCAAAATGTTGCTCATCTAATATGTAGAAATGAGACCTATATATTCTACAAGGATAGGAAAGACAATATATATCAGCAATTTATCCCAATTAAACTACCCTCCCATAACTTGTTTATAAATCTTCAGGGGATAATCAATACTATAAATAACACCCAGCACCTGACAGAGCATTTGGCGCAAGTAAACTATTCAGCTACTTATGCACAAATGCAGACGATAATAGAAGCACAGGAATTAAAATATGTAGCTCATCAATTAAAAGATAACCTACAACACCATTGATGGGATGTGTTCACACGTAACTCCCCCACTGCAACAGGTATTTTTAGGGTAATGCTCCATCCAATACTGGTAATAATAGTGGTTTTGATCCTGTTGATTGTGTGGAATTGTTAGTTATCCGGTGAGTTTACAAAAATGATTTATCAGGCCATGACTCCAGTACCAACATATTTTAATCAAACTCAAAAAGTATGTACCTCATGTAAACTGAATAACCCCTATCACGCAAAAATGACATGTGTATACTGCAGTGAAATACTGCTAGGGAAAGAATAAATGATGCAAGAGTACCTTCTCTGCTGAATGATTGATTCTTTACTCACATGGAGACGTTAGGTCAAAATCTGGATAAAAGTAGCTGGAGGTATAAAAAGGTAACCCTGTATCATGACATAAAAGGAAGGGTCAGGAAACACATGTATATTTGTTTAGTGGATTAAAAAAAGGGGACTGTGAGAGTATAAAACAATAAATAGTTATTAAAGGTACAAATATATGTTTGAAATACCTTAAACAGCTATAACTACAGATATGAGACCTATGCCCTTGACATAAGAGTTGAAGAAAAATCAAATGTTTCCCATGAAACAGAGACAAAAACAGGATGCAAGACTAAAAACAACGCCTGAAGGACATTACGTAGTACTGGACAAAGGATATTGCTTTGAATGTACTTATTGTTGTAAAGAAATATTTGCTGAGCTAGAGATTTCCTTATATGTACTTGTTTTTAACCAGTTAATTCTTAAGCTTAAGTATAAAAAAAGGAACAGTCTGTGAAGTCCCTCAGAGCTGATTCAGAAACTTCAACTACTTGTCTGTGTTTTATTTCATCCCTCTCCGGTCGACTGTGCTACTGCTAAAAAGAAATAAGGTTATCAAATATTGATAAAAGGGGCACCAAGCCTCGGTACCTCCACAGGGTATATGTGTGTGTGTGTGTGTGTGTGTGTGTGTCTGGGCATGTATGTGATTTTATGTGTTAATATTAATAGTGAGAGAGTGTGTGCAAGATGGAGGAGCATACACATGAGAGAGAGTGTGCACAAGAAAAAAAACATGCATGAGAGAGAGAGAGAGTGAAGAAGAGAGAGAGAGAGAGAGAGAATAGACCACATGGCATAAAAACATGGTGGACAAACAAAGACATTACAATTTGAGGCCAGACTGCATGGCACTGGCTCTGGATCGAAGCCTCATGTATTTTACAGTACTACAAGTCCAAAACACACATCTCTCACATGGCTCACACAGGAGCCATTTGTCCACTCAATTTATCCAACAATAAACTGCATTGCACAATCCACAATCTATTCATATGTAGCACTGTTTTAGTACCAAACTCTCTTATCTCATCTCTATTTCAGTTTCTAATATCACTTTCTAATCCAATCCCATCTAAGTATATTAAACTATCTTTCCCATTTCACCTCCCATAACATCTTATCACTTACTATTTTACTTTCTCACTACCCAATCCCTTAACACACAATGTGCAACAAATACACTAAACACTATATTTGCCTAGCAGCCAGTGCAACACCAAAACTGCAATGCTTCTTCCAGGTCAGTATAATTCCTATCTAAGTAACAATTGCCACAATGTTCACTTCAAGCTTTACAAGTACCATGTAGGCAAACTAACTTCGATTACAAGAACAATCTAATCACTTTTTAATTACACTAACGATATCACATACAAATCAACTATAGACTAACACAACACAATTACCTATGTTACATGTTACAACAATTACAGTTTTATCTACTCAGCCTTTATTTGAAACTTCATGTCTGTAGCTCCATGTGTTGGAGCAGGAATATAGAGATGTTCCTTAAAGAAAGATATTTTTACTGTGTGTGTCCTTTTTTACAGTTGACCCCCAAAGGTAGGTGGAGTCCCAGTACAGGATCTCTAAAGGGATATTAATTAAGCAATGACCTAAGCAGGTCCTATTTCTTACACCAAGTAAACAAGTTTAATAAGAGGAGGAGATTTGCACAGCTTGGCTGGCCCCCTGTAGATCTGTGATACCTTGCAACCAAGCGGCGCGCACTATTGCCGCGCCGTTAATACTGTGCAGGTGTTGTCCTTGTCTGAAAACGCAGCATGCATCATGTAATTAGCTACTGTGCACATGCCAATCGGCGCATGTGCAGTCTGCTTTTAAAGACGTGCCAGTTCACACTGCACTACAATGATTCAGGAACGATCACTCCTTCACACTAAGACTGTCTTAATTCCAACAAAATAGTGTGCATTGTCCGTGACATTCTAAGACGTATTATGCTACAGTACGTTTTTATTAATAAGCAAAGAGCACAGCCATAAACAGAAAAGTAATATTTAGTAACAATATTGCTCCTAATCAAAACTAGCTTGAAACCTTTCTGTCTACAAGTATGCACCACCGTAGCAGATAATTAGATCTGTTAAAATTAGAGCATTCATTTAATGTTACGAGTGAGGGACAATTGCTATTACCCATGCAATAACAATGTTTGCTAAATAACTGTTATATGCATGATAATGTAAGAAGAGAAATTGAGTAAAATCTAATGGCAGTGTTATTGCTGGTAAACATTGTTAGCTATAAAGTGTTCCAGTATAGATACAGTTGTGCTACAAGGTTTTAATGTTATGATTTTCAGGTTAATTTACGTACCAGTTTACCAATATTTAATAGTTGCAAAGTTTACCACAGAATCCTGTTTGGAAATTAAAATGGTTATGTTTTTGCCCTTAGAGGTTACTAATCTTCTCAATGCTATGAGTATTTCTGAAAATATGGAGAGCGTGGTTGGAAGAGCTATAATTTAATCCTTAAGACTGGATATGGTTGAATACATTTCATATAAATAGAAGATTAAATTTATTTAACGGTGTCTGATCATAGCGCAACTCGTTCTAATTGTAAAGATGTAAAGAAAATGTTTCTTGAATGTGAGGTATAATTGTTTAAATAAATTATCTGAGTGAATAAAAGGGGAGAGTGGATTATTACTTTATAGAACAACAGACACACATATAATGATATCATCAGGTAAAGTTCGGTGCAGTATTGAGATTGCCGATCTCAAAATATCAAACTACCCTAGTTTGTTTATGCGGCTCCCTAGGAAAATTGGGCATGCAAAAAATCACACCAGAATTATAAATACCTGTGCTCAGAACACTAGGGCTCCTCCCACCATCCCTGCCAATGGGAGAAGGGGTGTTGAGGTAATAATGAGTTCAATTAGATATTTCACAATTTATTTCCTGTGCCACTACTGGTTCCAGCAAACCTTGACAGCCATAAACTGACTGCCTGAACATGTAGGCACAGAAACTACAAGTATCAGCATGCGCTGGCATCCAGGTTCCATTGGGACCTGTAGTGCACCAGGAAAAAATACTGTAATGGCATACAGTAAAAAAACATTTATTGAAAAAAACAACTCTCTCACAACCCTTCACCCATTAATTAATGACCTAAATCCTATAGGGATCCTCTTCAGTCTTGCAGCTTGTAAACCAATGAGACTTAAAATAAAATAAAATAAAAACATTTGAAAAACACAGGCTTCACTTCAGGGTTACTCAATTAAAATGACAAGGTTATTGGCTTGTAAGTACTAAACCAACAGAGTAGCTTCTCTCTGATTGGTCAAACAATGAGAAAGCTGCTCTGATTGTTATGAGCAGCTAAACAGCAGGTGAATTTCAGCCACTATTGAACTAGATTGATAAAATGTACTTCATTCACGTTGCGACTTCTTGTCTAGCAAATTCTTGTGCTTCAAAATCGGATCTGAAAACGAGGCAAACCGTCATTTCCGTTAAAATTACAGATCTTGTGAGTATTCGATCGATATCTTCTATATATAGCCCTCCCCATTGTTCTCATCTGAAAATTTTAGAAGTGAAATCATGTGGATAGGAGTTTGACTGCAATTCTGTGTAAAGAAATTTCTTGGGGATGGAGTGGCTATTACAATATATGTGATTTAACTGCAGTCTATTTTGAGATCCATCTACTAGAATTGTGTGCTAACAGCAAGGAAATAAAGAGAGGCAGACAGAAGAGTCTGCCTCTGAAGTCTACAGAGCCAGACAGTAAGCATGGGAAGAGAGTAGGTGATAATCATTTAATAGTTAGTGATATACCGTATTTCCCCATGTATAGGATGCACCCATGTATAAGACGCACCTCAATTTTGGGGCCCAAAATTTAAATAAAGATGTATTGTAATAAGTTACTGAAGCAGAAGGCTTGTCTGGTTGTGATTTTAGTGAGAGATCTCACATCAGGTCTACAGGTCTAGAGGAGCAGAATTTACAATAAAGTCCCACATTCAGTTACAGGAAGGCAGTGCTGATGCACAGCGCTGTACATACCATACTACATGCTGGGCTAAATTATCGGCAGTCAGCGGAGACTGGGAGGCGCCTGAATGACCTGATGGTCTTTTTACCTGAAACTGGCAGATCTGTTCAGCGGGGACTCCTCTCTCATACCCTCACAACAGGGGTCATCTGGGCTCAATTATCGGTGGTCAGCGGAGCTGCCGGTCACGTGACTGACAGCTCAGAGACATCAGAGACTGTGGGAGGTGCCTGAAGGTCCTGAAGGTTCTGCAAGCGCAGATCTGTTCAGCGGGGACTCCTCTTTCATCCCCTCACACCAGGGATCATCTTCTTCATTCAGGTAAGTAGCGCTGGCAGTGTATAAGACGCACCCTTTTTTTAGACTCAAAATTTGGGGGGAAAAGGTGCGTCTTATACATGGGGAAATACGGTAATTTTAATTTATTTGTGTTTGGAAAGTTATTTGATGATGGGGCTGTTTCATTTAATATTGGGTCATAGTAATGCTTTATTATTAATTTAAGGTGGTGTGATGGCTGAGTTAAGGAAGAAGGATGGCTATTTATTAATTGTGAATACCAATCTAATATATATAAGCCTAGCGGCGTGTGTTAGTGTGTGTGGGGAAAAAACTATTTTCTCAGAAAGGGCTCATCCAATTGACCTGAAATTTGGTATACTGACATTATTTGACAAAAAAATTATAATAGTGAAGTCAGTTAACTTCCATCATCCCCCTTTCCCCCCGTGGGAGGGGTAGTAAAGGCTAAATTTACGAGTTGAGGGCTCAAACTCTTGACTCCTTCCGGAATGCCAAGGCACAGATTAAGATTGAAAGTTGGAAGCATTATTATGCTATTGAGAAATCTGAATGTTAAGAGAGGACTGTGCAATGGCACTCGATTAGTAGTGACAGCACTGAAAACTAATGTGATACAAGCAGAAGTTTTGACTGGCTCTGCTGAAGGAGAGAAGGTGATGATACCTCGGATTGACTTATGTCCATCCGAAACAGGACTGCCGTTTAAGCTAAGACGGCGGCAGTTCCCTTTGAAGGCGGCATTTGCTATGACCATTAACAAGTCACAGGGTCAAACACTTGACCGTGTGAGTATTTATTTACCAGAGCCTGTCTTTGGTCATGGACAATTGTATGTCGCATTTTCACGAGTACGGAGAAGCAGTGATGTGAAAGTGCAGGTTATGAATACTGCCTTTCAAGGAAGACTGATTGAGCACAGCGATAAGGTGTTTAGCAGAAACGTGTATCGAAAGGTTTTAGAACAGTAAGACGATGGAGATTAAGGATGTGGCGATGAAGATGAAGGATGAGGTGATGGAGAAGAATGATGAGGTGGTGACATGTGGACAAAACCACATTAAAAAAGGGCGCTTACGTCGGGAAGTAACGCTCTTCCCCTGAGAAGGCCTGGCCTAGCCCCAAATGCATGACAAGAATCTTTTTAACACCTTAAGTAGCTTGATTTGACTAGAATGCATGAGTATCATGCACGGGTTAACTTGTTATTTAATATTGGGGCAATTTGTGGGGATACAGGTTTAATTACTAAATGGGAATTCTAACTATTTAATATTGCGGCATGTGTGGGGGGGTAGGTCTTTTTATTAATTTTGAATGCTAATAATTCAGTGAACTTCTAATTGGGGGGAAATATGTCTATTTATTAAATGTATATGCTATAATGTCCGAGCTATTAGGGAGGCAATAGGTCTTTTTAACAAATATGAAAGGTATTCATTTAGGTCCTGATTCATAAAAGGATGCATACTGGGCCTAATTAAGTAAGGAAGGTAAAGGAAAAAAAATGAGTAACTTTTCAACTCGGAAAAAAACATGTTGCATTGGAGGTGGAGGAAAATTTAAAATGTGGGGACAGATTTATAATTGGGTTTGGGCATGTCCTAGATCAACATCAAATGTCAGTGTAAAAAAAAAACTATCAAGTATTTGTGACATACATGAAAAAACAGCCAGTGTTTTCCTTATGTGCAAAATAATAAACTAATTTGCACCCAACAAATTTCAACATGGTTTTGCCAAGGTGCCAAGTACTCATTTTTTTTGCTTTACTTTCCTTAATGAATCAGGCCTACTGAGTACAATGTGCGTATGTTGAATAACGCACATAATTTGGGTTTGCAATCACCCGAATTCAACATGGACCATATGTAAAGATACCTGTGGTGCTGAATTCGGGTCTAGGTCTGCTCTGCTCTACTAGTCAGGACACTGCAGGATACATCCAATACATATGAGGAATATAAATTATCAAATAAACATACAGAAAAATAAATAAATAAATAATGTCACCTGATACTAGTATAGTAATTAATGATAAAATATTTTGGGCGCTTTTCTTTTTTTGCTGCATTTTTTCCCATGAAATGCATTTATTAGGATGTAATTAATATCTAATCTACATAAAATACATAAAATTTTGACAGTTGCTCCTGATTGCAAATTCATATTATCACAAGCATACTCAGTCATCATCATTTTATCTATTTTTCATAATTTCTAATTAAAACCAGGTCGAAAACCTTTCAGGATTTTTGGGAAGAACCAGAACCATAACCAAAACATGAAGAAGTTTTAGAACCAGAATCAAAACACTGGGGTCCGCGCACATCTCTAATATACAGTACTAGTATGTAAGCCTGACTGTATATGTTTGTAGGGCACAAGTTCAAAGATCGGTGTTAATCTACACTGTCCATCTTGGTCGCTTGAAATTTTGGGTCCAGTCGGATTTCGGAAATGGAACATTGCATAACCTTAGAAGAGATGGGGTAGATTCAATCGGCCACAATGTTCCTAAGAGCATCGCTGCCGTGCTTTATTACCATTTTTACGGTAAAAAGTAACGCTTACTTTTATAAGTTTGTAGTGCCTCACTTTATAATTGAATATGCCCCATAGTGTTATATTTATAGCACCTATGCTTGCAAAGTTCTATCATTTCCAAAATAATGAGTGGGTAACATCCCCATCTGTCCTAACTGCCTAATAGTATAATCTACGTTATATATTCACTGACAAATATGTATTGTCTTAGATCAAAAATGCTATCCAGCATAGTGAAAGTTAAGCCTTTGAGTGTAGAATGATTCACTGTTCTCAGTGATTCACACTATTTCTTGTAGTCGCTGGTCCACAAGTGACCCGCTCAATCCTCGAGGCTCTAAGACTGAAAACAAGACACAGTTATCAAGTCTTCTCAGCATCATTTCAGCTTTCCCTTGCTGAATTCACCAACATTTGCCAGGAAATCACTTTCCGGGTGAGTGCAGGAGTGAACATATGAAGAGAAGAAAGAAAAAAAGAAAACAGAATTATTCTTTTTAAGCTTGGTTTACAGTTTTGAAGTTCTGTTAAAGGGCAATGCCCAGGAAGCATAATGTGGTGTAATACTTACAAAAATAATAACTCTTCATGAGACAAGTGTTTATTTTAAATACCCTTTAGTGCTTTGGTTTTACTTTCTTATAAAATCATGTTATACAATTTGTAAAGAATTGTTACAGTCAGGGCCTCTTTTCATGCTTGTTTCAATAGAACTTTATGTTCAATAGATTCTATTTGTTTCATTATTTATTAACCTTAATTTATATAGAGCCAGCATATTCCATAGCACTTTACAAATCGGAACAGACATAGGGGTATATTTACTAAAATGTGGGTTTGAAAAAGTAGAGATGTTGCCTAATGCAACCAATCAGATTCTCTTTATCATTTATTTAGTACATTCTACGAAATGACAGCTATCTGAATGGTTGCTATAGGCAACATCTCCACTTTTCAAACCTGCAGTTTAGCAAATATACCCCATAGTGTTTATTGGACAATAGGAGTTTGATACATGAGGTTAGTGTCATCTATTGCATATTGGTCCAGCAAGATAGCTAGGGGAAAACTTGCTTTATGGGCTTATGTGATCTCGTCACACAACAATGTTGGTAGAGGGGTCAGAACGTTGTTTGAGTGTTTAAAGAGAACACATGTAAATTTTAGACTGAGGAAATAAGAGGGTGGTTTGGGAATTTGATAAGCTTGCCTTAAGAGGTGAGTTTTCCGGGAACGTTTGAGGGTTTGGGAGCTAGAGAAAAGCCTTGTGCAAGGGAGGGAATTCCACAGTAGGGAGATATTTTGAGACAAGGGAACATATGTATGTTGGTGCAGTTTTTATTACAGTTGTCTATGTTAGTAGAAGTATTTTATATATCGGCTTTGGTAAAATACAGGAAACAGATGTAGGGACTGACAGAGTGGAGCAGTAGTAGAGCTGAACATTTTCCAAGGAAAATTAGTGTAGTAGCTGCATTAAAATTAGATTGATGGGGTGAAAGTCTGGTTAATGGAAGACCAATAAGGAGGGAATTGCAATAGCCAATGAGGGAGTTAAAGAGTGGACAAATTGAAG
Organism: Mixophyes australis; assembly: GCA_036250195.1. Classification (NCBI taxonomy): domain Eukaryota; kingdom Metazoa; phylum Chordata; class Amphibia; order Anura; family Limnodynastidae; genus Mixophyes; species Mixophyes australis. Next base: position 206,799,368 of record JAVHZZ010000002.1, read on the forward strand.
ATGTTGCAGTGTCTTGTGTGAGAAATGTGCATATTGTGGAAATGTTTCTTAGATGTATTTAACAGGAGTTCGATACAGATTGGATTTGGTGAACAATGGACAGTTTTAAATAACTGATGATGCTCTGTTTATTTCAGTATAGGATGGATGCACAGAGGACCTAAATATATAATAGGCTGACTATGGTGCAAGGGTTTTTGCAGAGTGCAAGATTTTTGGGGGTGCACAATTTTGACTGGTAAAGGTATAAACTGAAATTAATTTTAAAATATTGGACAATAGTTGTTCTCCAAATTAAAATTTAAATCATGAAAGAAAAATGTTGTAAGGTTTTAATCTTGCATATTCCCATTGTAAAGGCTGAAGTCATCCTTGGGTAGGCACTTGAGGATAGGCAATAATGGGACAGGCACAGAGGAGATAACCATCTCCACCTTCATGTCTTCACCCTCAGTAGCACTCGTCCATGCCTCCATTCCGTGAAAGCAGTGACGAAGATTACTGCAAACATTTTAAAAAGTGAGGCTGAGCTTTGAAAAATGGGAAAATAATCATTGGTGGGGGGAGGGTGAAGGATGCCAGATTCTAAAGGAGAAGTTTGCTTTTACCTACCCCATAAACATATTACCCTAGAATGACCTGAACCCTTAACCCTGGAGGCACAGGTCTTGGTTATGTATCAGGGGATGCTTCGGGCATAAACCAGGAGTCTGTTCGAAAGCATTAAACTGTTGGTCTAGGCATTGCATACTACTCTGTTGTAAATGTGCTTCTATTTATCATATGAAAAGAGCATTAAAAATAATTTACATTAGTTTCAATGGCGTTTATTACGTCAATGAGCTTTATAATCTTAATGTTGCTTTAGGAATTTTAATATGCTTTCCAAATTCTTTTTTATGTGCTGACATGGATTCTTTTTATAACTGGTGGCACAAAAACTGCATTTAAATAGCATGTAAAGAAAAATTCTGGTGCTTTTAATGCATTAATAATTTTGCACATATTCAAAATAGGTTTATTCTGTGTTTACAGAGAAACAATGTAAAAACTAACATACAACTGATATAGCATCACACAGAAATGTATGCCAACAAAAATTGCATTCCATATGGAGGTGTTCAAACTGATCCCTTAGCAACCTATGGGAAAGCAGATAATTAGCAATATATTGCTTCAAAATAAATACTGATGTAAATTGTGGTGCCACTAACTCCTTAATATAACAATTGTAATCAAAGTATGAAAAAGACGTATAGAAAATCACACACTTACCTATAAGGACTAATTCACAGATTTTTTTTTTCAACAGAAAGAAATATGAGACAAAAATTAAAATTGTGACAGTATTACACCTCCATGTTGTGAAGTGAGTCCAATCAAAGTCAGTGAAATATCAATATTTCCTTTAATCAACAAAAATTGTGCCACATGCTCCCTGTAGCCTTCTTCTGTGGTATCCCAAACATACCCCTGTGAATGTGCTCGGAAAAGAAATTGTGGACCCAGGAAGAGAAGTCAATTATTCTATTATCCAAAGTTGCAGTCCATTGTTGCTGTCTTGCTAGTAGGTTCATTGGTTGCTATCAAACTGACCCTAGTCTCTCTCTCTGTGTCTGTGTGTGTGTGTTAGGGAATTTAGACTGTAAGCTTCAATGGGGCAGGGACTGATATGAATGAGTTCTCTGTACAGTGCTGCGGAATTGGTGGCGCTTTATAAATGGCTGCTGATGTCTTCAAAAATAGAATAACCTTATATGGTGAATTGGTTAATTCTTGTGATATTCTATCATACCTGTTTATCTAATGTGAGTGTAATTGAAAAAAAGGAAAGAAATATCAATATAATTAGGAAAACTTCTCTATGCCATTTTCTGTTTTCTCTTTTTATGAATACATGAGCAAAGAACATAATTGTTAAGTTTCTTTATGTAAGTTGAACAGTGAATGCTATACGGTGGTTGGAATATTACAGAAGAAGGCTATAGATGCATGTGCTAATTGAAATGTCGATGTATCATGGACTTAGATTGGACTCAACTGACACCTGTTCACATTTCTTTTTGCAAAGTGAAATCTTATTTTTGCACTGGTCTGCAAAACTAGTATGAGTGCACATGTTGCATACTACTACTGCTCTGTACTTTGTAAAGAATGCTTTCACTCTGTCCAACTCTTTATCTCATCCTCTGTAAACATTAATCCCTCTGCTGCCATCTTGCTCCACAAATCCATGCACCTTGGCTGAAATTTAGGTGCAGAAAGGGCCCAAAGATAATTTTTCACTGTGTATATGCTGTTTGTAAATGACCTTCATATAAGGTAGCCCTGAGGAATTTATGTGTCTGATTCATTCAGGCCCAGAAATTCAGGAAAGTATAACAAAACATATTAGTAACTTTTTACCTTGGCAAAACCATTTAGCATTGTAAGGGGAGCTAAATTTAAAATGTGGGGACAGATTTAAAATTGGGTTAGGGCATGTCCTAGATCAACTTTAAGGGGCGTATTCAATTGTCGGCGGAAACACCGAAATTCTCGCGGTCTACGCACGATTACCGTTATTATGGTGATCGTGCGTGGAAAAACAGTAAATACGGTAATTTACTCGCTGGATTTAAGCTCGCAGCTCCCTGAGCCGCGAGCTGAAATCCAGCTTGATTTTACTGTATTAACTGTAATATTTTTAACGCCGCTGGACATTTTAACAATTGAATACGCCCCTAAATGTCAGTGTAAAAATAAAGCTATCGAGTATTTGTGTGCTACATTAAAAACAGACAGTATTTAATTAATGTGCAAAATAAAAAACTAATTTGCACCCCTTGCATTGTAACATGGTTTAGTCCAGGAGAACACTTACTCATTTTTTTTGCCTTACTTTCCTTAATGAATTAGTTCCTCTGAATCAATTGTGCACCAGCTTCCACCATAGGTGCTGAGACAACATGTGTTATAGAGGAAAAGATATGCTAAATGTGAACAGTGTAGCAAAAGCCATTTCTGCCAATAAGAACAAGCTGCTCAGTAATCCGCTACTTGTTAAATACTGGCACTTCAAAAATCTCTGTGCATCTCCCAATATTGTCAGACTATAAGCCAAAAAGGTTTGAGAACCTACTAGTCCTGTATGGCCAGCATTCAAAAAACTATATATATATTTTAGTTAATATTCAAATTTTATATAGTTTTTACATTTCTGCTACTGGACCTGACACAGCTGGGAGCAGTGTTACTTCAGCATGGGTGTAATAGGTTTGATCCTAGTTTCTGGTTTGCTGGATGTGACAGAGAGATGACACTGAGCTGTTATACTTCGCCTAGGGCTGTTGTCACCTTTCAAAGCTGCCTTCACAGCTGATTGTACAATTCACAGGCTGAGCTGTTCTCTTTTCATCTGCAGTGTGCGCTTGACAATTTGTACCTATGACATGTATTGGAATGATCCCGGATTTATTTAAAAGTAAGGTGAGCCACAGACAACGATAGCGAATATTTTTTGAAGATATAAGAGCAAATGCAATGTATTTAAAAGAAGAAAATAGATGAGACAAAGCCAAAAGGTCTTTTCTTATCTGCATACAATATGGAGCATGCTGTATGAGTTGAAAATGTTATGAAAAATAAATTTAATGTGCGTAGCTTCTTGCAGAATTAAATTGTGTTCTGTTGCTGAGAGTGAAGGTTTTACATATTCTGCGCCAGTGAAATGAAAAATGGAAATATATTTTAAAACCCGAAATGTACCAAATATTGTACAATTTACAATCTGACAGCACATCACAAATGAACCTATCACGTTAAACACCATTAGTAACTAGACCCTGCAGTGTGTAGGGAGTGTGGCTAACTAAAATGCAAGGCTGGGATTTATAGAGACTTTTTCCAGTCTATTATATGTAATTCTGTGAAATAATTCAGGGAAAATTGTCAACAAATGTGTGTCCTTTAACAGCAACATTTTACAACAATATTATCTCGGCAATTTAAAGGACATCCACTGTCCCACTGTTGCTATAAATGTAGCCAGTTATGTGAGTAATCAACACTATGTTCAAAATAACAGAACTCATGAATCAGCACAAACAAATTAGTGCAACCCTCTATTTTCTGGCACCTGATCCCACTTAGAGACAAAAAACACAATGAAAAACAAATTGAAAACAGAGACGGCGCTCCTAACACAAGGGTTCAGTATGACAATTTCTATAAGAATACCATGTGCTATCGTGGTTTCTCCAACAAATTATGCATACACTTGATCCTCCCAAAATATAATAATCCCTTGTAGTTGATGAAAAGATATAAACCAATCTTGTGTAGTACAATGACATCTTGTGTATTATACAGTCCAATTGTGTTCTTGTGCTGTGATGTGTTCCTATGTTGAATGGATTCAGGTTTTCTCACAAATTCATCCCAAATATCTGCATAAAAAGTAAACATAAAACCATATCATAGTGCAATATGTTGTAATTCCTAAAACATTTACATAAATTGCTTCAATGCTTCCCATAAAAAATAAGTGGATACTCTTCAAATACACTTTATATACTCCTCGTGAATCTCTCCTCACCCCTTTGTGAGTACACTTACGAGATTTAATATCAAAGGTCGTGTTGCATGATTACTTTGTTGTATCCTCATTAATCGGGCTTGTATAGCTTCTAAAGTCAGCTCATCTATTCATTTATGTAAAATAGGAAGGAAAACTTCCAATAGTGTTAATGTTAATAGTTTCAATGTGAGTAATCAATGTGTATGACATGTACAAATGTTAAATATTCATTAAAACTCAAGTAGCTGTTGTTATAACTAACGGCTACTATCATGAGCTTGTAGAACAGGATGTAGACGTCTTCACCTATAGCAGCCGCCTGTCCCGTAGAGCTCACTGGTAGTTGGATGCCCCCAGGTCTTACGCTCAGCGGAGTACAAGCTCATGAATGTAGCACAGCACGGGATAGCGGGAGATGACAAGGGAAGTGTGGTCAGGAACAGGTCGTGGTGTAGGGTCTGAAGCAGGTAACATGGTAAGGTACAGACAAGTGGTCAGGGCTGGCAGTAAACAACAAGGGTCCAGATAACTAAGCAGAGGTCAGGGCAACAAGCAAACAATCAAAAATCCAGGAAACAAGCAAAGGGTCAAGCACAGAGAATCAATCCAAAGTATTCAGCAAACAACAGGAGCAGGCAAGCAAACAGGAACTGGATGCTATAACCAGCAGGGAGGCTACGCCCTCCCTGCCTAATAAAGATAAAGGAGCCAATGAAGAGAGGGGAGCCACAGGGGTGGCATAAAGGCTCATGTAATGATTAATTAATATATACAGAGCGCACGCGCACCCAGCTGTCATACTAGCTGGGCCATGGCGGTAATATCAGAATCGTCCTGGCTGTTTCCGTGGTGACAGCCAGGGAGCATGGCGGAAGTGACATCCTGGTTGTCATGACGACGACTGGGACGCGAAGTATGAGCAGAGAGCGAGCCAGGGCGGCTGCTGGAGAAGCCACGGCTCATGACAGCTGTTAGTATAATTTCGGCGCCAATATTTTGGGGTAATTTCCAGATAAGGAGTCTGTGTTTTAAATAAGTTTAACCTTCTTCATGCTTTGTTTGTAAAACACTCATTACCATGTTTACAAGTAGACGTGGTGGTCAGTGACATAAATATCTGCCTACAACTTATAGCTAAAGAAAGAAATGTTCAAAGCAATAGAGCAAGCTCAACTGAACAAGAGGGTAGCCATCTGTGCATGAGTTTGGCAGAATACTATACAATATGTACACATTGTATGCAGCCATGTGTAGATCAGCAGTAGGTACAATTGCCTAAAAACAGGAATAACTGCTGCTCGGTTTTCATTACAAATGTAAATACATGCATAGTGATGTAGAAGTAAGATCACAAAATGTATACATTAATAATATTTTGCAGCTAATTGATTTTAATTCAGTTCTGTTAGAAATAGGTAATTTACTGTGCACAGATCATGTTCATGAGGAATGTCTGTATCGATGCCTCTAAATGCAATTGAAATGACTGGTGATAATGCCAGTCTTCACTTTGTCATGCAGCCACTTAGACCATCAACAAGCATGAATAAAGTAATATTTACAATTCTTCTACAGTTATACAGCTCTTAGTTATTGTGTGGCACACTGGTTATATAAAACAGCTTTTATATTCAGCATATATTTTACGGTGCTTTTATTACATATCAGACATATTTCTAAGTATTTTAGCAATGTGCATAATGGTCTTCTTATAAATAAAATCCTTTCATTACCAGCATTTGAAACTGGAATGTTTCACAAAGGAAAGGAATGCCAAAGAGTATCCCGTGTAATACTCCTTTAGCTTATTTGTGTGATATACCCATTCAAGGATTATATTCCAGAATATATTTGTTCAGTAAAGAGGAGCATCAGTAGCCCTGTCACATAGGTAATAAAGATTTAGGCTGGACAGTCCTGATCTGAGGGGGGCGCCCTGCTATCCCACATATCAGAACTTCAGTCCCGATTCAGGCACAGTTGAGAGGTGTGTCCCACTGAGTGATACCCCTTCAATACCTACACTCACCCTCATAATAGGTTATAAGGGTGAGTGTAGGTATTAATGGAGGAGGCAGAAGTGGCATGAGAGAAAGATCAGTCTTGCCACAGTGTTAAGTAGGGATTAAAGAGGAGAGAGGCGTGTGAGGAAGAGGCCATTTAGGAGAAGGTTGGAACAGTAGAGGTGAAAAATGATGAGTGGATTAATGTTTTGGTAGCATCCAGGGAGAGGAAGGCAGAGGAAGATTCAATTCCAGTCAAAGTTCCAGAGATGGGAGTGACAGGAGTGGGAGAGGGATTGGATGTGAAGAGTAAATGAGAGAAAGGACTTAAGGGTATTGCCCAGGTAGCAGAACTGAGGAGATTGGGATGTTGTCAACATTAAGGGATAGGTGTTGTGGGGAGATGATTCACGAGGATGGAAGACAATGAGCTCAGGTTTGGCTATATTTAGCTTGGCAAAGCACTGTGAATTCCAGAAGGAGCTGGCGGAGAGACCATTGGAAATCCGCAACAGGAGGATATTTTTGCTTTACAAATAGGGACTCAAACTTAGCCAAAATTAAATTTCCAGATTAATTCATGTGGTTCAATTGACGTTTTGCAGATGTTATTTATTTGTTAGGAGTGAGTTAATTAGAGGAAATAAAGGCATATTCAAGAACACTAAACAAATGCCAAATGGTAATTATGGTAACATGGTAGGGATTGAAAAGAATTTACAGGTTAAGCTTAAAATTTTCACTTTCATAAGTTTGCAGCTGTTGAATGGATTTACCTATAATTTAGAAGACACAATCAAGACTTATACATAAAATTTTAATTCTGTGGAGTCATCAAGCATGTTCATTGCACACGTTTACACTTGTTTTGCATCTTTTCCATCATATCTACAGGTCGCACACTTTGTATGACTGGTGTGAAATCTTCAGGAAAATAACAACCAATGTGCCTTTTGAAGATTCTGTAATAAAAATAATAATTATTTTTAAAGTTATTAAAAATAAAACATTACAATTTTAATGAGTAGCAAATAGTTTTTCCTTACAAAAATAGCCATTTTACTGTCACAAGATTGCCATTTTGTTGTCAGTCATTCTTCAGAAATAGTTTGCAATTAAATATAATTGTTGTTAAATTAACAACAATTATATTGTGTTGGATTTGAGGCTAAGTATGGACTGTGTTGTAATAAAACAGTCATATGTTTTTGCAATTGCATGAAAAGAACTTTCTCATTTGAAAAAGTAATTTAAAAAAAAACTTTATTTTGGGATAGAACCATTTAAGTATATGTGAAAATCACAGCAATTATTTGGCTCTCGGCTACAAAAACACATAGCCAGTTCATCACATATGTGGTTGTTTTAGAAAAAAAAATATTACATGGCGATAAAGTGGTCACATTCCAAATTTGATGTTTTTCTGTAGGATAACACTACAGCATTTTCCACACAATTCTTAGACCTTTATATCGAACACCATTTAAGATACAGGCTTTTCTTCAAAAATAGCTTAGTCTCAAAGCAGACTAAACATATAAAAGTACACAAGTACAAAGAAATAATTAATATGATTTTATATTTTTTGCTCTGTTGTATGGTTTCTGAGATTTAAGCTATTTGTCACTCTGGCTTTCTAAATATGTGGGCTGACTCTTCACTTTTGTTTGTGAGAAAAACAGGTTTTACACACTTGGTCAATGCCCACTGTAAAATGTTAAAGACATAGGACCTCATTTAGAGTAGGACGCAAAGTCCGTTTAAGAAGTTGCATCCCACTCTTAACACCCTAGTTCCTGCAGCTAGCTAACACTTGCACCACCTAATTCCTGCCGCACAGCTTTAGTCCTGTTTTGCTTCTGTGCCTCACTGCGACTAGGATTTATTTACATGGTCACGCCTTAACAATTCCGCGTTCCTTCCATTCTCTCGTAGTGAGTAGCAAGCTGTCGCAAGTGTTAATTGTGTCCAAGATGCAGGCGGATTTGGTGCTTTCTGCACATGCGTGATAGTGTTTTTTTGTTGGATGCACCTAAAACGGACTTTGCTTCCGACTCTAAATGAGGTCCATAATCTATATGTATATCTAAATGTATGTGGACTACACTGGATCAACTATAGCGGATCAACAGAAAATAAACATTTTATTTACAATTTAGACATCAGTGGATCAGAGAGATGAAACAAAATGTAATTTTAAACTTAATAAAATAAGAGTTTGTGGAGTACCTTATTCAAGTTTATTTTACATTTTTGTGTGTTAATTTGTACTTTTTTGGTATCACGGGAATTAATTTTAGGAATATATCCATTGCCACTTCAGGGGTTCAAATGTGGTAATTACCCCAGCCCACTCAGCTCAGGGGAGCTAAGAAGAGCCCCAGTGCTACTCAGTGCAAGGCTGGTAGTCACTGTCTGAGGCAATGCAGAATATGAACTAGTACACTGAAGACATTTTCTCGTGCAGGGCAAAACAGTTTCAGGTAATGCAAGGTAGTAACTAATGTCTCTTGTAGTAAGGTTGGTGCAAATGTTCTCAGAGTTCAATAACAACTGTGAAGGCCCACTGGAGGGCAACAGTTAGTTACTACAGTCCATGTCTGGGGCTCCTGAGTAGATACTGTTATGTGCGTATTGTCGCTAACCAATAACGATTGTCGAACCTCGAGTTGTATTTCCAAAGCACAAAGATTTATTCGCAAATAATAGAATAAATATGCTCAAGCGAAGTAATAGTAAATACAGCCGTTACTTATCGCAGGCGCTCTGGATCCAGTGCAGTCATTCAATCCTGAAGTCTGGGGACAAGATGTCTGCACTTTGGATCACAAGCTGCTGCTTATATACACAATCAAATACAGTAATACAATGAAGATGGTATAGCTTGCATCTATTGGTCCGGGTCTCAGGAATGTCCAAGGGGTCGTCAATCATTGGCTGGTTCATCCTAAGGAATCCAAAGGAGGGGGTCATCTCTGCAGGGGGTATGCTCTGCTCTTCCCGCCAGGATTCCTTAGTCTTAAGTAGTTCATAATTCCCTATCATTCATAACTTGCGTATGCACTCTGCGATTCCCTCGCAGAGTGAACCAAACAGTAGGATATGTAACAAGGTTCATTATGATACCACTCATGATGTTATTCCTTTAACCCGTTCCGTGTATTTCACTAATATGCATGTAACTCTGATATAACATATAAATACTACTATATTTCGACATAACTGACTATGTGTTGCAACTACCATTAATGTGTACTATTTTATAAGTATGCGTGTTTGTGCGAATGTATGGTAAAAGACCAATTACTGTTGCTGCCACGTGTAGTGGATGCGTACGCCCTTCCACGCCGTAGCGTGCCCTTGTACGTCGATGCATACCGTACGCATCTTTTCAGACAAAGACAACCAAGTTTGCTAGACTTTAATTGAAATTAGGGATGAGCGCTCTCGGATTTATGAAATCCGAGCCCACCCGAACGTTGCCGATCCGAGTCGGATCCGAGACAGATCCGGGTATTGGCGCCAAATTCAAATCTGAAACTGAGGCTCTGACTCCTAATCCCGTTGTCGGATCTCGCGATACTCGGATCCTATAAATTCCCCGCTAGTCGCCGCCATCTTCACTCGGGCATTGATCAGGGTAGAGGGAGGGTGTGTTAGGTGGTCCTCTGTCCTGGTAGATCTCGTGCTGTGCTGTTTAGTTCTGTGCTGTGCTGTACTGTGCTGTGCTGTGCTGTGCTGTGCTGTGCTGTGCTGTGTTCTGCAGTATCAGTCCAGTGGTGCTGTGTGCTGTGCTCTGTCCTTCTGAGGTCAGTGGTGCTGCTGGGTCCAGTGCTGTGTCCTGTTCAGTCCAGTGGTGCTGTGTCCTGTGCTCTGTGCTTCTAAGGGCATAGTTATTTCCCCAATATTCCCCTGTGTTTAAAAAAATAAAAAAAAGTTATTTAAAAAAATACCAAAAACTAATTTAATTTTTTTTAATTACCACAAAATTTGCACAACCAATCCTGCAGTATAAGCCCATTGGTACTGCAATATTACCAAGTTCACACATTCAGCAGTAAAAGTCCAGTGGTACTGCAATATTACAAAGTTTACACATTCTGCAGTATCAGTCCAGTGGTGCTGTGTCCTGTGCTCTGTCCTGCTGAGTTCCGTAGTGCTGCTGGGTCCTGTGCCGTGTCCTGTTCAGTCCAGTGGTGCTGTGTCCTGTGCTCTGTGCTTCTAAGGGCATAGTTATTTCCCCATTATTCCCAAGTTTTTAAAAAATAAAAAAAAAGTAAAAAAAAAATTACAATTAAAAAAAAAATATATATAATTATAACCAAATTTGCAAAACCAATCCAGCAGTATAAGTCCATTGGTACTGCAATATTACAAAGTTCACACATTCTGCAGTATCAGTCCAGTGGTGCTGTGTCCTGTGCTCTGTCCTGCTGAGTTCCGTAGTGCTGCTGGGTCCTGTGCCGTGTCCTGTTCAGTCCAGTGGTGCTGTGTCCTGTGCTCTGTGCTTCTAAGGGCATAGTTATTTCTCCATTATTCCCAAGTTTTTAAAAAATAAAAAAAAAGTAAAAAAAAATAAAAAATTAAAAAAAAAAAAAAAATATAATAATTATAACCAAATTTGCAAAAGCAATCCAGCAGTATAAGTCCATTGGTACTGCAATATTACAAAGTTCACACATTCTGCAGTATCAGTCCAGTGGTGCTGTGTCCTGTGCTCTGTCCTGCTGAGTTCCGTAGTGCTGCTGGGTCCTGTGCCGTGTCCTGTTCAGTCCAGTGGTGCTGTGTCCTGTGCTCTGTGCTTCTAAGGGCATAGTTATTTCCCCATTATTCCCAAGTTTTTAAAAAATAAAAAAAAAGTAAAAAAAAATAAAAAATTTAAAAAAAAAAAATATATAATAATTATAACCAAATTTGCAAAACCAATACAGCAGTATAAGTCCATTGGTACTGCAATATTACAAGTTCACACATTCTGCAGTATCTTGTGCTACATATAATGGAGACCAAAAATTTGGAGGATAAAGTAGGGAAAGATCAAGACCCACTTCCTCCTAATGCTGAAGCTGCTGCCACTAGTCATGACATAGACGATGAAATGCCATCAACGTCGTCTTCCAAGCCCGATGCCCAATCTCGTAGTACCGAGCATGTAAAATCCAAAAAGCCCAAGTTAAGAAAAAGTAGCAAAAAGAGAAACTTAAAATCATCTGAGGAGAAACGTAAAGTTGCCAATATGCCATTTACGACACGGAGTGGCAAGGAACGGCTTAGGCCCTGGCCCGTGTTCATGACTAGTGGTTCAGCTTCACCCACGGATCTTAGCCCTCCTCCTCCTCCCCCCCCCTACAAAAAATTGAAGAGAGTTATGCTGTCAGCAACAAAACAGCAAACAACTCTGCCTTCTAAAGAGAAATTATCACAAATCCACAAGGCGAGTCCAAGGATGTTGGTGGTTGTCAAGCCTGACCTTCCCATCACTGTACGGGAAGAGGTGGCTCGGGAGGAGGCTATTGATGATGTAGCTGGCGCTGTGGAGGAACTTGATGATGAGGATGGTGATGTGGTTATTGTAAATGAGGCACCAGGGGGGGAAACAGCTGATGTCCATGGGATGAAAAAGCCCATCGTCATGCCTGGTCAGAAGACCAAAAAATGCACCTCTTCGGTCTGGAGTTATTTTTATCCAAATCCAGACAACCAATGTATGGCCATATGTAGCTTATGTAAAGCTCAAATAAGCAGGGGTAAGGATCTTGCCCACCTAGGAACATCCTCCCTTATACGTCACCTGAATAACCTTCATAGTTCAGTGGTTAGTTCAGGAACTGGGGCTAGGACCCTCATCGGTACAGGGACACCTAAATCCCGTGGTCCAGTTGGATACACACCAGCAACACCCTCCTCGTCAACTTCCTCCACAATCTCCATCAGATTCAGTCCTGCAGCCCAAGTCAGCAGCCAGACTGAGTCCTCCTCAATACGGGATTCATCCGAGGAATCCTGCAGCGGTACGCCTACTACTGCCACTGCTGCTGTTGCTGCTGTTAGTCGGTCATCTTCCCAGAGGGGAAGTCCTAAGACCGCTAAGTCTTTCACAAAACAATTGACCGTCCAACAGTCGTTTGCCATGACCACAAAATACGATAGTAGTCACCCTATTGCAAAGCGTATAACTGCGGCTGTAACTGCAATGTTGGTGTTAGACGTGCGCCCGGTGTCCGCCATCAGTGGAGTGGGATTTAGAGGGTTGATGGAGGTACCAAATCCCATCGAGATTCCACTTCACTAGGCAGGCGATACCAAAAATGTACAGAGAAGTACGATCAAGTGTCCTCAGTGCTCTAAAAAATGCGGTTGTACCCACTGTCCACTTAACCACGGACATGTGGACAAGTGGTTCTGGGCAAACGAAGGACTATATGACTTTTACAGCCCACTGGGTAGATGCATCCCCTTCCGCAGCAACAGCTGCATCAGTAGCAGCAACTACAAAATGGCGGCTCGTGCAAAGGCAGGCAACATTGTGTATTACAGGCTTTAATAAGAGGCACAACGCTGACAACATATTAGAGAAAATGAGGGAAATTATCTCCCAGTGGCTTACCCCACTTAGACTCTCATGGGGATTTGTGGTGTCAGACAATGCCAGTAACATTGTGCGGGCATTAAATATGGGCAATTTCCAACACGTCCCATGTTTTGCCCACACCATTAATTTGGTGGTGCAGCATTACCTCAAGAGTGACAGGGGTGTGCAGGAGATGCTTGCGGTGGCGCGCAAAATTGCTGGACACTTTCGGCATTCAGCCAGTGCCTACCGCAGACTAGAGGCACATCAAAAAAGCATGAACCTGCCCTGCCATCACCTCAAACAAGAGGTTGTGACGCGCTGGAACTCCACCCTCTATATGCTGCAGAGGATGAAGGAGCAGCAAAAGGCCATTCAGGCCTACACAGCCACCTACGACATAGGCAAAGGAGTGGGGATGCGCCTCAGTCAAGCGCAGTGGAGACTGATTTCCGTGTTGTGCAAGGTTCTGCAGCCATTTGAACTTGCCACACGAGAAGTCAGTTCCGACACTGCCAGCTTGAGTCAGGTCATTCCCCTAATCAGGCTGTTGCAGAAGCAGCTGGAGAAAGTGAGGGAGGAGCTGGTAAGCCATTGCGATTACACCAAGCATGTAGCTCTTGTGGATGTAGCCCTTCGTACGCTTTGCCAGGATCCGAGGGTGGTCACTCTTTTAAAGTCAGAGGAATACATTCTGGCCACCGTGCTCGATCCTCGGTTTAAAGCGTATGTTGTGTCTCTGTTTCCGGCGGACACAAGTCTACAGCGGTGCAAAGACCTGCTGGTCAGGAGATTGTCCTCTGAAGAGGACCGTGACATGCCAACAGCTCCACCCTCATTTTCTTCCACATCTATGGCTGCGAGGAAAAAGCTCAGTTTTCCCAAAAGAGGCACTGGCGGGGATGCTGATAACATCTGGTCCGGACTGAAGGACCTGCCAACCATTGCAGACATGTCTACTGTCGCTGCATTGGATGCTGTCACAATAGAAAAAATTGTGGATGATTACTTTGCTGACACCATCCAAGTAGACATGTCAGACAGTCCATATTGTTACTGGCAGGAAAAAAAGGCAGTTTGGAAGCCCCTGTACAAACTGGCTCTATTTTACCTGAGTTGTCCCCCCTCCAGTGTGTACTCGGAAAGAGTTTTTAGTGCAGCGGGGAACCTGGTCAGTGAGCGGCGAAGGAGGTTGCTTCCTCAGAACGTTGAAAAAATGATGTTTATAAAAATGAATAATCAATTCCTCAATGAAGTACAGCACTGCCCTCCAGATACTACAGAGGGACCTGTGGTTGTGGAGTCCAGCGGGGACGAATTGATAATGTGTGATGAGGAGGAAGTACACACTGTAGGGGGAGAGGAATCAGAGGTTGAGGATGAGGACGACATCTTGCCTCAGTAGAGCCTGTTTAGTCTGTACAGGGAGAGATGAATAGCTTTTTTGGTGTGGGGGCCCAAACAAACCAATCATTTCAGCCAAAGTTGTTTGGTAGGCCCTGTCGCTGAAATGATTGGTTTGTTAAAGTGTGCATGTCCTATTTCAACAACATAAGGGTGGGTGTGAGGGCCCAAGGACAATTCCATCTTGGACCTTTTTTTTTTGCATTATATGACCAATCAACAGTCGTTTGCCATGTTCAAAAAGTAAAACCAAATTTAAAAAAATACAAGAAATTAAACCAAAAGTAAAATGCCGTGTCATAATTTAAAACAAGATGTATTGACGTGCTCTAAAACTACTGTATTGTTGTTTATATTTTATAAACACTACACTTGAAAGCTTGAGTCTTTCAATAAAAAAGTAACTGTCCATTGCACGAATATTTGCAACAGGGACAATTTTAGGGTTAAGAAAGTCAACTAATAACACTTCGACGCTGTCTGTCTTTATAAACACTACACTTGGAAGTTGGAGGAGGTATTGTGGCCCCGGCACCAAATTTACTACCGGGGCCACTCCACTGTGCAGTCCATATTTAGGTGTATCAGATATTAAACAACGGTGACAGTTGATGCCCAATTTTTTAATTATATTGTGGCCTCGGTACCAAATTGTGTACCGGGGCCACCACACTACGCAGTCCAGATACTTGTTTGGTGGAATTCAGACCAGTTGAGGGTTTTATTATTATATTGTGTGGACCACTCTATCTATACCACACTACAACTCTATACCACTCTATTTCATACTTTAATTCTATTTAATACTTTAATTCTATTTCATACTTTAATTCTATTTAATACTTTAATTCTATTTCATACTTTAATTCTATTTAATACTTTAATTCTATTACTAATTACCATAAAGAGGAACTGCCGCTTCTATTTAATACTTTAATTCTATTAGTAGTTACCATAAAGAGGAACAAAATAAACCAATTTTACCAAAAGTATAATATGACTTAGACTTACAAACACTACACTTGAAAGATCGTGCCTTTAAATGAAAAAGTCAGTCTTCATTGCACGACTATGTGCAACAGGGACAGTTTTGGGGTTTACAAAGTCAACGAATAACACTTCGACCCTGTCTGTCTTTAACATACTTGATGGGATCTCAATGACGAATTGTCTGTACCATGTTTGGAGGAGGTATTGTGGCCCCGGTACCAAATTGGGTACCGGGGCCACTCCACTATGCAGTCCAGATAGAGGTGTATCAGATATTAAACAACGTTGACTGTTGATGCCCAATTTTTTAATTATATTGTGGCCTCGGTACCAAATTGTGTACCGGGGCCACCACACTACGCAGTCCATACCCTTTTTTGGTGGAATTCTGACACGTGGAGGGTTTTTTAATTATATTGTGGCCTCGGTACCAAATTGTGTACCGGGGCCACCACACTACGCAGTCAAGATAGATAGATGCGTATCATAGATAAAGTACATTCAGTGGTGTGGGGCAAATTGAAAAATATTCAAAATGCACTGACATTATCAAAAACAAGAGGTTTTCACACGCTAAAACTCCAACATGTATATGATGGAGAGGATGGAGGAGCAGCCGTATGTGTAGTGTAATGCAGACCTGTTGAAGGTTTTTTATATATTTTATTGTGGTGCCCAGTGCCCACTCCTCTAGGCAGTCCAGGTACATTTATTGGTGCGAATCATAAAAGTTCAGGGTTTTTAATATATATTGTGGTGACCCACTCCTCTACGCAGTCCAGGTACATTTATTGGTGCGATTCATAAAAGTTCAGGGTTTTTAATATATATTGTGGTGACCCACTCCTCTACGCAGTCCAGAAAGATACCTTGTTGCAACGTTTTGGACTAATAACTATATTGTGAGGTGTTCAGAATACACTGTAAATTAGTGGAAATGCTTGTTATTGAATGTTATTGAGGTTAATAATAGCCTAGGAGTGAAAATAAGCCCAAAAACTTGATTTTTAAACTTTTTATTTTTTTTTCCAAAAAAATCCGAATCCAAAACCTTAAATCCGAACCGAGACCTTTCGTCAAGTGTTTTGCGAGACAAATCCGAACCCCAAAAATAACGAAAATCCGGATCCAAAACACAAAACACGAGACCTCAAAAGTCGCCGGTGCACATCCCTAATTGAAATGACTTTATCCAATTTGCTGACTTCGACAATACAGAAAAGAAGAAAGGAGACAACAGAAGCAATGACAGGAATAGAGAAACTAAATGAAGCAACCAGATTTCAGATGTCCAAAATGAGCAAAGCCAGAAACCTCAAAACTGCATGGTGCAGTCCAGAAATCAGGATACAAAACACTACAGAAACAGGTGCAGGGACAGGAACAAACAGGTCAGGATACAGGAATTGGTGCAGGGAGAGAAACAAATAGCTCAGGATATAGGAGCTAAGACCAAGCTTGTCAAATGCAATCACTGGCCATCAGTACATGGAAAGTAAGGGGTTTTATAGTGAAGTGTTCCAATCAGCTCACAAGGGAAAACACACCTGCATTGAAAGCAGCAATTGAATGCAGCAAATAGTTCTCCAGAAGGAGATACACCTATGTAGCTGAAGTGCATAGCGGAACTGGGTACAGAATGCAAGACAGATTTAAATCCTAACACTGGTTAGTTATAAATATCTGTGACTCGTTTATTTTTATGTGATTAATAATTTCTATGTACAATTCTAAACCTTATATTTTATAGACATGGGTTATTGAAAGAGAGAATAATATACAAGTTATATTACCTGATGATTTAGTATAACTAGTATATAACCTTTGCATTCATCTACTATTAACTACTGGTATACCTTGATACATCTGAGTGCACCCGGGCTCTTTTTCTATATATGTTATAAAATGTGGAGTTCAGGATAGATTAACCATTCGGCAGCCTGGCTGCACTTTAACACATAAGAGGATGTGCAGTCCTCATCTTGCTCATAGAAAATATCTGTTTTTTGCTCCTACATGGCTATAACAGAGATGTAACTAAAATAGTAGAGACCCATAGCAAGATATTGAAGGAGTCCTATTTTACTAAACTTAGTTCCATTGCTTAAGGCATACTTAACCAAGCAACATACAAGCCCTCTCTTATTCCCCATTTCCCACTTTCTAATTAATAAAACATTGTCCTGTACTTTCAATTGCAAATGTACCCCATTATACAGCAACCCATATTATAAAATTTTCAACAGACAATCGTAAAGTCATTAAATTACAAATACAAAAAAAACACTCTTAAAATTAAACACAAAACAAACCGAAATGCAGTACACTTACTTCCTTACTTATTCCTTACACCAAAACGCACTATATTACACATTAATTTAACCAATCAAAATAGTTTTGAATCACACAATAAGCTTTTATTTGTAATAATGTATATTCTATTGTATTTTTTTGAAATGGACAATTATATTTCTATTTCAGACTATTACACAAATACACAAACTGGACATAAGTTTCAGAGCTACATCAAATATTTTCTTATGCTCTATCTTAAGCTCTCTCTCCCTCCTCTGTGTTGTCTTGATGAGGAGAGGAAGGTAAATTGCTCTAGCAGGTGCTGCATACCATACTATTTCATTGAGAGTTTGCTATTTCTCTCTGTTAGTACTTACGGTTCAATAGTGTGGTAAATATGTTAGTAACTAATTGTATTAACTATGAAATATACAATTTTAATAACCCTTTTAGTCAATATCTAACAAATACAGTTACCCATGACCTAGTTATTGATCAATATCTAACAATGTGTTACCTGTGACATCTCTGATATTATTAAATTGCATCTCTATGTAACCTTCCTAAAACTATTGTCTTGTATCATGACCAACCATCGAAAGAGTATTCCTGATTGTTATACATTAATGTATCAAACCCACCAAGGTGACCCGCTTACACATGTAACATCGCTTATTCCAACACCAGCCTTATCCATAACCATTTGTATAAACCTACAGACAAAATATATATAGAATCAAATTATTTTACTTCACAGATAAATGAGTTATAAACACTACATATAAATCCTTGTATGGCCATGATTTCAGCTTGCCCGATGGCAAATGGGCCCTGTGGGAAGTGGGCCCCCTTAAACATTAGACAATATGTTAAAAATGTTAAATAACTTTTAGTAGCTTGAAAATATAATAGAAGTTCCAATATTATTACGTTGTATTACTATTTTAATAAAATAATTTTTTGAGTATACTTTATATTTAAGAATATAATCATCATTAGGTACTTATATAGCACCACTAATTCCGCAGCGCTGTACAGAGAACTCACTCACAACAGTCCCTGCCCCATTCGAGGTTACAGTCTACTTTGTATCGAGCTATTGCATACATTGCAAAGACAGCAAATATTTTTCATTGCGTCAGCCTCAGTTTGAGTGTGCTTCGTCTATTCAAGTTGATTCAACACAAATAATTTATCCATCAGTCATCATCTATCAATCAGTTTAGCATTATTATTTGCTATGTGCTTAAAGGTGTTATCTGTGAGCGACTTCTTTCAGTTGTGACAAGTAATGATGGTACGAGACAGGGACTTTTGGATCTATTGACTGATACATTACAGCATCTTAAAATTGATCCCAAAAATGTTTATCTGATAGTACAGATGGAGCTGTAAGCTACCATGGCCAGTACAATGGTTTACAAAGTAAAATTACTGATGTGGCTGATGAACATGTTCATATATGGTGCTATGCCCATGTCTTCAATTTGGTGTTAACTGAATCAACAAAATGTTGCGTGTCTGCAGTTTCTTTTTTCAAGTTGCTTAAAAATTTAGCAACTTTTGTGAAAACATTATAAAAGAGAATGGCTGTATGGATGGAAGTTGTTGGACATCTAGGACAAGAAACAAATGAAACAATTAAAGCTAATTGGTGAAACAAGAAGGTCAGGAATATCCAATGCAGCAACAACTAAATTTGGACATTTTAATGATGCTGCTGACAGTACTTTTGTAAATCTATTGACATGCTTATCAATGATAAAAGATTCAGAAAAGTTTGATGCAAAAACAAAACAAGAAAGAAATTTTTTAATTCAAAGACTTTTAAAGTTTGAAACAGTATTGACAGCATTAAGTTACTTGTAAATATTTGAAACTACAGCCCCGTCATCAAGTTATTTACAGATCCAAAACCAAATTCAAAACACGGGGGTCAGTGAATAATTGAAAATTGATTCTTTGGAAACAACATTGCATTGAGCTTATAGATAATTAAGAAAATTCCTCAGATTCTCTAGTTGATTTTTGAGTAAATGTGTCTAACCTAATAATGAACCACAATGTCCAGTCACTAGATTTACGCTTTGTACAACACAAAAAGTTGTATAAAGATTTATCCTGCTTGGACCAGCAAAGCTTAAAACTATTGCAGAGGAGGGCCTTGAAGATGAAGCATTGAAATATATTATTAAGCTGTCTCCACAAATCAGCAAAGATCAAGTAATAGTGTAATTGTTTTATTTTGCTTTGAACTTTGATGTATTAAAGCTATTGCTTAATGATGGTGAGAATATGGATTCCAGTTGCAACAAGTGTACAATTTGTAGCACTTGCCCATCGTGTGTACTAAAAATTTTGGCATCCAACAGACTTCGTGCCAAGGCATATGATAACCATTATGAACGCTATAAACTCATCTGCACACTATCAGTTACTCAAGTCTAATGTGAGAGGACATTTTCAAGGATAAAGACAAGGCTAAGAAATTCGTTGTCTGAGGAGAACTTGGAATCATACTTGTTGCTGTCCATTGAAAATTAATTGTGAAATGAATTGTATGCAGAAGCAATTATTGACAGATTCGCACATCTAGGGGTAAATGTATCAGGCTGAGAGTTTCCAGTGGGTTTGAAAAAACCAATCAGATTCTAGTTATCATTTATTTAGTACATTCTACAAAATGATAACTACAATCTGATTGGTTGCTATAGGCAACATCTACACCTTTCGAACAAGCCGTCAAACTCTCAGCTTGATACATTTACCCCCTAGTGATATCAATTGATTGCTCTTAATATAGTGGATTCCATGAAATATGCTTTGAACTACCTGTTAATGTGTAAAATATTTAGTACAAGCAAATTATTTAAAAATATCCACATTTATTTTAAATAAATATAAAAAAAATCAATTATAACACTCTGTATTTACATTTAGTATCTACTGTACAGTCATGGCCAAAAGTTTTGAGAATGACACAAATATTGGTTGTCACAAAGTTGCTTCATTGTTTTTAGACCTTTTTGTCAGATGTTGCTATGGTATACTGAAGTAAAATTACAAGCATTTCATAAGTGTCAAAGGCTTTTTAAGTGTATGCAAAGAGTCAATATTTGCAGTGTTGACCCTTCTTTTGAAGACCTTAGCAATTCGCCCTGGCATGTTGTCAATCACTTCCTAGAGTGAAGTGTCTTCTTTGCTGGCCTTCTTGACACCAGGCCATCCTCCAAAGTCTCCGCTTCACTGTGCGTTCAGATGCACTCACACCTGCCTGCTGCCATTCCTGAACAAGCTCTTTACTGATGGAAGTGGGCTCACTCACAATTTTGCCTAAGAACACAGCCATGAATAAAGAATGGTACCAAAATATCCTCCAAGAGCAACTTCTCCATACCATCCAAGAACAGTTTGGTGACGAACAATGCCTTTTCCTGCATGATGGAGCACCTTGTCATAAGGGAAAAGTGATAACTAAGTGGCTTGGGGATCAAAACATCAACATTTTGGGTCCATGGCCAGGGAACTCCACAAACCGTAATCCCATGAAGAACTTGTGGTCAATCAGGGTGGACAAACAAAAACCCACAAATTCTGACAAACTCCAAGCATTGATTAGGCAAGAATGGGCGGCCATCAGTCAGTATGTGGCCCAGAAGTTAATTGACAGCATGCCAGGGCAAATTGCAGAGGTCTTCAAAAAGAAGGGTCAACACCTGCAAATATTGACTCAGCACCTTTTGTGAAAACATCATACAAGAGAATGGCTGTATGGATAGAAGTTATTGGAAAACATCTAGGACAAGAAACAAATGAAACAATTAAAGCTAATTGGTGAAACAAGAAGGTCAGGAATATCCAATGCAGCAACAACTATATTTGGACAATTTAATGATGCCGCTGTCAGTACTTATTATATATAATATATATATATATATATATATATATATATATATATATATATATATATATATATTAACCCCATAATATGATGTAATTAAATAGATAAAAGTATCATACAATAATGTTAAGTCATTGTCATTAGTGAGTTTACAGTTTATGTCCAATAATGTGTTATCCTTTTCTGTTAGAAAGTTAACAAGTTATATTGCTATTTCTTATGTACATAAGTTCCAGGGTTTCTTTACTATATGTGTGCATGTGTGTATGATTATGTGAGTGTAAAAAAGGAGTTAAAGTAGAAATAATATATGCAAGTGAAATATCAATACTTTCTCTGGGTGTGTCTATGTATATGTTAATTAAGTGTGTGAGAGAGAGAGAATTTTGCAGGATATTATAGTTACAAAATAAAAAATAGACTGCAGGACAGTATAAATACAGTATATAGATTGCAGGAATACAGTTACTGTATATACAGTATAAATACAGCATATAGATAGTAGTATAGATATCGTGTATACTGCATCAACAGAGTATATAGTTTGCAGAATATGTAGATTGTAGGCTAGAGTATAAATAGATTGCAGGGATAGTGTAGAAAATATGTAGATAGTATAGTTCTAGTATATATTGCAGGGTTAGATGTAGGGTAGTATAAATTGTTTTGGTACGCGTAAACGTTGGCCACAATTCCAATAGCGAGGACATCTACAAATAAAAAACAAATTTAGTAAAAACCGATTGAAACATAAGCAGACTTACCTGAAAACCGACTGTGCAGATCACAGATGGGAGCCGCATGCAGACCGAAATTTATTCCGATTCGACAGCTCTTCGGCAGTACAGTGCGATGTCATCGCGACTTCTATGAATGTTAATTTAAAGCGGCAATGTCGGGCTCCCGCAGGTTATGTGTTTAAAGGCTTAACCCGACATTGCTGCTTTAAATTAACATTCATAGAATTCACAATGACATCAGAGTGTACTGCCGAAGAGCTGTCAAATCGGAATAAGTTGCGGTCAGCATGCTGCTCCCATCTGTGATCTCACAGTCGGTTTTCAGGTAAGCCTGGTTATATTGAAATCGTTTTTTCCTAAATTTGTTTTTTTATTGTAGGTGTCCTCGCTGTTGGAATTGTCGTAATCGTTTTAATGATTACCTCCTGTATAAATATAGTATATATTGCAGGGTTAGATGTAGATTGCAGGCTACAGTATATACTATGAATTGCAGGCTAATATAGATTGTAGGACAGAGTATAGTATAGTATAAATATATAGTGTACAGCAGGATGTTATGTAATGGATGACATATATAGTATGTAATATAGCAAGATGTAATATACAGTGTATACACTATATGGACAAAAGTATTCGGACACTTGACCATTACACCAAAAGGGACTATAATGACATTGTATTCAAATACATATACTTTAATATGGAGTTGGTCCCCCTTTTGCAGCGATAACAGCTTCCACTTTTCTTGTAAGGCTTTCCACAAGATGTTGGAGTGTTTATGTGGGAATATGTGTCCATTCATTTTGTAGTGCATTTGAAGTTAGGCACTGATGTTGGATGAGAAGACCTGGCTCGCAATCTCCGTTCCAGTTCATCCCAAAGCTGTCTGATGGGGTTGAGGTCAGGGTTCTATGCGAACCAGTCAAGTTCTTCCACACCACACTCATCAAACCATGTCTTTATAGTCCTTGCTTTGTGCACTGGGGCACAGTCATATTAGAATAGAAAAGGGCCTTCCCCAAACTGTTGCCACAAATGTGGAAGCATAGCATTGTCCAAAATGACTTAGTATGCTGAAGCATTACATTTGCCCTTCACTGAAGATAAGGGGCCTAGCCCAAACACTGAAAAACAGCCACATACCATTATCCCTCTTCCATCAAAGTTCACAGTTGGCATAATGCAGTTAGGCAGGTAACGTTCTCCCGGCATTCACGAGACCCAAACTCACCCATCTGACTGCCAAACTGAGATACGTGATTCGTCACTCCACAGAACACGTTTCCACTGCTCCACAGTCCAGTGTCAGTGTGCCTTACACCACTTCATCCGGGGAGGGGCATGTTAAGGAGTTATCACTGCTTCACATACTCACTATGGCAGAGGGAGGCATCATGTGGGTTTCCAGCTGTTGTGGAGCTAGAAGTGACATCAGGTAGCATAAACTACTTGGGCTAGTAGTCCCTAAATAACTGGAGAGATATCAGATTTCAAAGCCTGCTCTATGGTCTCCATGATCAGGGAACCCTAGTGCTTGTACTAATGTGATGTGAAGAGATCACCATTTGGTCAGTAAGAGTGAAAAGCAAATCAGCCTTGTGCTGTGCATCTCTACGTGAAAGAGCCTGCACTGCCTGGGCTGTAATATTGGTCCCTACTGTTCCTCTGTTTCACATACTAGAAGCTGCTTGCACAACTCCGCCTAGATTGGCTTAGTGGTTAGCACTTCTGTCTCACAGCACTGGTATCATGAGTTAAATTCCCGACCATGGCCTTATCTGTGTGAGTGTAAGTTTGTATGTTCTCCCCATGTTTGCGTGGGTTTCCTCCAGGTGCTCCGGTTTCCTCCCACACTCCAAAAACATACTAGTAGGTTAATTGGCTGCTATCAAATCAACCCTCGTGTGTCTCTCTCTCTCTCTGTCTGAGTGTGTGTGTTAGTAAATTTAGACTGGAAGCTCTAATGGGGCAGGGACTGATGTGAATGAGCTCTCTGGACAGCGCTGTGGAATTAGTAGCGCTATATAAATAAATGGTGGTGATGATGATGATAGACTGCATAAACACTCTGTTCCCATTAAGATATGTGAGGAACAGATTGAAAAAAGACCCATAAAAGTAAAAGGCAATATCATTTTTATGGAAACTTGCTCTGAGACTCATGGGACATTGTCCCAGGTTTGAGTATAGCTCATGGGCCCCTTTACTTAGCTTGATTGGATAGACCCAAAACAGGTGTTTATAAGTAGAGATGTGTGCAGACCCCCATGTTTTGGTTTTAGAAACTTCTTCATGTTTTGGTTTTGGATCTGTATTTAATTAAAAATAATGAAAAATAGGTAAAATCATGTGTTTTTGAGCTGTTTTTGTTCTTACATTACTAATTATAGCCTTAACATTCATTTACAGTCAGTTTTAGTCTATTTTCTAATGATCTCGTCACAACTGACACTCACACTTAAAATGGTTTGAGAAAATTGAGGAAGTGTGGTATTCCACCTTGTTACTTCCTCTTGCTAAGTGTAATACATATGTGGGACAGTTGCATGATTGACCTTTATATAGTAGACAAATTGGAAAATCAATAATAATGACATTTACAGCATTATTAGTTTGAAGGTTAAAATGTTATCAATTTTGAAATGTAGACAGTATTATTAAGTCAACAATAATATCACTAATCCTAACCCTATCCCTAGCCCTATCCCTAACTCTAACCATAAAATACTGTCGACCTTATAATATCATCATCATCAGTTATTTATATAGCGCCACTAATTCCGCAGCGCTGTACAGAGAACTCACTCACATCAATCCCAGCCCCATTGGAGCTTACAGTCTAAATTCCCTAACACACACATACAGACAGACACACAGACTAGGGTCAATTTAATCGCAGCCAATTAACCTACCAGTATGTTTTTGGAGTGTGGGAGGAAACCGGAGCAACCGGAGGAAACCCACGCAAACACAGGGAGAACATACAAATTCCACCATAAGGCCATGGTTGGGAATCAAACTCATGACCCCAGTGCTGTAAGGCAGAAGTGCTAACCACTAAGCCACTGTGCTGCCCCACAGTCCCCCATGTGCATTGTCAACCTAATAATACTATTGACACCTGAATAATCTTTCTTATTTTGTCGACTTTCTGAATTTCATTTGGATTTTACACAAGATAATAGACCAAGACCATAAAGTAAAATAGTGCAAGATGAAATTGTTATTGTGCCCCACCCATCCATATGTTAAAAAGGACATGCGCATAGTTTAGCAAATCAAGCACTTCAGCGACAGGAACTGTCACTTTGTGGCAGCAGTGCTTGATTTGTTTGAGCCTCCACAAAAGAGAACATTTTGGTTGTTGGTTGATGAACTAGAGAATAGATAGGGATCTTAATAAACTACTAATGGGCATTTGGCTAACAGTGGTCATCTTCATCTATGTTGACAATGTCATCAACCTCATCGTCATCCTTATCAAAGATGTCAAGATCATCATCACACAATATTTGTTCATCCCCACTGGAATCTAACATCACAAATTTTATTTGTAATTTGTGGCAAGAACAATATTCCTCATACAATTTGTAGTTAATTTTGATGAACACCAGTTTTTCTACATTTTTGAGGAATAGTCTCCTCCAACGATCACTTGCAATATTCCCGACTATGCTAAACACTCTTTCCAAGTACACACTGGAGGGTGAGCAGCTTAAGTACACCATAGATAGTTTGTACAAGGGGCTACAAATAGATTTTATTTCCTCCCAGAATTAAGAAGGGACTGTCTGAGATTCTAATTTGTACATTCTCATTAAATGCAAGGTGTATCAGATTGAGACATGGTAGAGGTGTCAATATATTTTCAGCAATTCTTTTAAACTTGACCAGATGCCATAATAACTTTACAAATTGGTGTGCTGTGTTAACTCATCATCAGTGCGACACTTAGAAAAGGTAAGTTTTTTTATGGCTGTAGCATTTGCAGGCGAAGCTGAAGCAGAAGACCTGTCATGTGCGACTTGAGCTTGCTTACATGGAGCTGTTTGCATCTGTGAAGATTTGTGTCAGTTGGAAAGAAAGACATTACATATGACTTAAACCTAGGGTCAAGCATGGTTGCCATAATGTACTGAACCAATTTCACGATGCTGCTAACTCTTGGATCCTTGCAAATTAACTAAAGAACTGGTCAAACTGCTATTTTACAAGTTATTTGTATACATTGTCGGTTAATCATCATATGTATTTCAACAATATAATCTACAATTTATATATTGTGATTTTAACAAGAGTCTATAATAAAATAAAATATTCTACACTTTTTTTTATTAAAAAAACAAAAACATACCAATAGCTTGAAGCAGATTTTTAATGACCTTAAACCTTGTGAGTGCCCCAATATACAGATTCTGCTTTCTTCCTTGTTCCAATAAAATTCATCTGTATGTGTGGTTGCACCATCCCTCTGATGTTTATTGTAATTACTGTATTAAATTCCTCGAATTAATGGAAATTATTTCAACAATTGGTCATTAAAGGAATAATAGGTTCACCCTGTGCAATGTACTTTTTTTTCTTGGAAAGCTGACACTAATCTGGCCCTATGTACATCATGTAAATTACATTTACAAATTACTCTTAATATATCTTTTTAATTTAAATGCTGCCAAATGTAGACAAACTCTAGGAAAACTGATAAATAAGTGCAGTATACAAAATAATGGATAAATGTAGGCAAAGTAAAGTAAGGGCATGCCGAGGGTGTGGGGACACAGATGTGGTCGAGTCAAGTCCTGGATTTCTCTTAAGTACATGATTTTTAGATTTATAATTTGCATGAGTTACAGGGCAGTTGTAAATGCTGACTGATAGTGATGACTGTCGCAGCATATGTTAAAAGCTGCATGTATGCATGCCACATCACCTATCACAGCTATCACAGAACATATGTATGCAAGGAGGATGAACTATGAAAACGCATTGTATGTACAGTACACACAAAACATATTTTTTTTTAAATTCAAATATTTGCATTAATGATTATTGAATTAAGAGTTGTTAATATATTTTATAAAATATTTTTGTGCATACGTTCTGATGTGCCTTTATGTTGCATATGTGCGAATCCTGCACTCTGTTCTTCTATCTACATCATACTTGCCAACTCTCCCGGAATGTCCGGGATACTCACGAAATTCGGGTAGGTCTCCCGGGCTCCCGGGAGAGTAGGCTAATATCCAGCATATGGCAACATGCTCCTCAAAATGATGCTATTCGCGGTGAATCGCGTCATTTTGGCCCGCCCCCCACAAACAGAAAACGGCATTTTGTCACAGGGGCGGATCCAAAATGACGCAAATTACCGCTATTTCTGCCTCTGGGTAGAGGCAGAAATAGCATTCTGGGTATTGGCTACTAACAAAATTATTGTGTGTGTGTGTGTGTGTGTGTGTGTGTGTTAGGGAATCTACTCTGTAAGCTCCAATGGGGCAGACGCTGATGTAAATGACAGATTTTCTCTGTATAGCGCTGCGGAATTGGTGGTGCTATATAAATAAATGGTGATGATGAATGTTTACAATTTGAAACTGTAATATTGTGTTGATTTATGTCAATTTGTATGCATACAAAAGTATTGCTCATCCCTACTTATAGTGATGAGTAAAGTAAAAAAGTAACGGCCCATGGAGAAGGAAAGTTTTTACCTTTCAACAATGTATGTGCTTGCATGGAAATAAACTGTAACACCAGAACATTTTGCAGAGTATAAATGAGGGTTGGCGGATGCTAGAAGATAGACAAATGACCCTGAATTCTTTCATTACTGCTGATACTGTATTTAGCTGTCATAGCTTGCTTTGCATCTTATAATAAGCTCTAACACATGGAGTGCTGCATGTAATTGAGCCTTTTGTGTCCTGCTTTCATGCCCAAATATTTTACCCACCAATTACTGTCAAACTGACTGTAGATAGTGAGAGCTTGGTGTTAAAAATTAATGCTTCAAAATAATAAGAGTTGAATACATTTCTGGAGGTACTCGCTTCATGCTGTATAAAGTGCAAACAGGTTTCAGTCTGATACTGCTTTCCATTAACCCCCTTAGTCCATAATTTGTCTTTCATTCTTAATATCAGCAAACGTGTGTATTGAGCTCTTTCACCACCCACCTCATCAGTATTATTCAAAATTACTTAGCGTTTATTACATTCTGTTGATTGTTCTCTGATAACTTGCAGTTATATAGTACATAATTTCAGGTTTGAATTTCCTTTGCCTTGTTTTCAAAACCAACAAAAATGATCCACAATTAGAAGCAGTTTAATTATCCATAGGATACATTTTTAGAGTGGACCCAAAGGGGCATATTCAATTAGCTTTCCCGTTCGCAGTAACGCGTGTTACCATGAAATGTGCACAGTATTGACGGTAATACGGTACCGAATAATGCGGATTTTCCTTGCTATTGCGGTACCGTGGATTGTCTTTGCGGCCCGTTCTGGCGCGTTACCGTGGACCGGAAACCTAATTGAATACCGTCCTAAGAGTCAGAATTGCAGGGATGTTAGGATGGTCCTTGTTAAATCCTCAACCAAATGCATTTTATTATGCTTTCTTAAGTCTCCACAGGGCTATGCCTTCTTTCATTTATTTTATGTGCAACTAGACTTTTGTAATGAGTGAGGGAGTAGTTGTTATGGGGGCATACATGAGTTTAAGTGTATGAAATATCCATGATCCATTATAATATACATTTTGTTTGCACCGTAGACACTGGAATAAAGGAGGAGAAGGTGGGTGAGCGAAAGGTGGTGACAGTGGTGAATGGGTGAGTGGAGATAGTGCCCCCAGAGTAGGGTGGGAGTAGACAAAGTTGAGAGTGAGATGAAAAGGGACTAAGGGAAGGAAATGTTATGGTGTATATATACAAATTAATCGTAAAACCATTCCCATTACTGAGTGGAGTAATAGTAATATATAATTATTATACCAGTAACAGTAACCTAGATAATATACCAGCATCAGTGAATCCACATCATTATTTTGTTTTAATCAATATCTTATTATTATTGCACAATCTTTTTATTTTACCCTATACCTTTTTCCCCACTTGTAAAAGTTATATAAAAAAAAAAGCTTGTCATTATATACACCTATATCTGTAATGGAAATCAAACAGAGTTCTGTTTCTGGATAAAGGGCAAATGAAATGGGACAATATAGTCACAAAGGGCCTGATTCATGTTTGGCTGTACGTCCATTTGAGCATTGAATCTTGCATGAAATAGCTCTGCACATGTTCATAACAGACCTTACACCAATGAACGAAATTGCATGCAATTCAAGTTCAAATGCAAATGACACTTATGACTGCCTACAACTTGAGAGGCAGAATAACATAGCACATGACTTTGTTTTAAAAACTGCACATATGCATGTCATTAGCTTGCACAGAACATATGTCTGCAAGTAAGACGGACTACTAAAAGGCTTTGTGTGTATGTATATATATATATATATATATATATATAAAAATAAATTATGTTTTTTTAAAAACATATGCTTATTAACAATTATACTGTCAAGAGATGTTTATTTGTCTTATAATATAAGTGTTTATATGACCTTATATTGCTCTTACGCTTATGCATATACTGCAGTCTGCAGTGGTCATATTTCCAGCAGTAGAAATGCCGACTCTTATCCTGAAATGTCGACAGGATAAATGCTGACACCTCCATAATGCCTACATTTTAAAAATGTAGATATTGAGATTGCTGGGACCTGTAGTTCCACAAACTAAAATAGTGTTACATTAAATTTATTAACTCTATTACCCCCATACCAATCACCCAGGGGTGTGGAAAGAGCTCCAGTGCTTTCAGCATATGGCTGGATACCCCTAAGGAGGGGGCCCACAATTTCTTTTGCGACCCCAATTACCTAGGGAATCCATCCCCATGCTAAACAACCTGGAGCTGGTTTGTCATTATGGCAGGGGAACCCAGTTTGTGGATTCCTGCGCTATAGTGCCAACAGCCCCAGCTGGCTTACCTAGTGCTGGTTGGAGGAAAATCGGTGAGAACCCATGCTATTTTCCCTCAGATTTCGCTCGTACCAGCACCAGGCCGGCAGAACAAGGGTTAATATCTTTGGGAGGGGGGATCCCATGCTTTTATAGTGTTTTAACCATTTGTGTGCTGTGGCTTGCAGGTGTGGGGGCTGTATTGCTACCACGTCCGCCGGCTGCGAGCACAAGCTTTAAGGTTTTTTTTTGTGTTGGGGGGAGTAGTTTTAACATTTATAACGGTTTTCTATTGTTTCTTTATAAGCGTCTGTGATAGCGGGTCCCATGGCTTTGTTACCACCTGACCCGCTGGCATTGCTTGTTTAATAGAAATATTGTGATTGATGATATTTCTTATGCCGACAATCACAATATCTACATTTTCAACATGTAGACTTTATGGAGGTGTCGCCATTTATTCTGTCAACATTTTCATATCAACAGAATAAGTTTTGCCATTTCCACCGCCTGCATTTTGTACCCAACCATCAGTCTGTAGGCAGAGCTCACTTCAAGGGAGGGCTGGCAGACTTTAGCCTGGGGGGGGCAAGCACACAGCACTGGCCCACAAGTAGTGTGGTTATTGGTACAATATATATTTATCTATAAAAAATAGGCTATTTTAGTGTTGCTTTATATATATATATATATATATATATATATATATATATATATGGATCAAGGCTCCGGGGGCCCTGGGTACTTTAGACAGGGTAACCCCCTATGATGTATCATGGTTATCATCTAGACAAATGCACCAGCAATACTGTGCGCACTACTGTTAGGTGCACACAGTTCTGCCTTCACAAGCAGTACACGGTGAAGCGGGACATACCTCCCAACTGTCCTAAGTGAAGCAGTCACCCAAATTCGGGACTGTCCCACCAGATTCAGGACAGTTGGCAGACTGTCCTGCTGTCTCCTACCTGTTCTCGTCACTTTCACCACTTGTGGCTGCTGGTTACTTTAGCTCATTTGCTGGTTGATCCTGCAATATTAAAGGCCCTATTGGCCCTATTTGGAAAAAAAATGGGTACATAAAATTTAGAAAACTCCAACCAG
The DNA here is from genome assembly GCA_036250195.1 of Mixophyes australis. Lineage (NCBI taxonomy): Eukaryota > Metazoa > Chordata > Amphibia > Anura > Limnodynastidae > Mixophyes > Mixophyes australis. The sequence goes on from JAVHZZ010000002.1 coordinate 206,830,969, forward strand.
TCCCAGTGTCAAATCAATAGCACTCACGTTTTAAAATTAGGCTTCCCCCCAGCCACAACATTAAAATAATAATATTCCCATTTGCTAAATAGATATATTTCCCTCCAACCAACCCTGACATTAGATAGCAAACACATTTAATATATAAACCTATTTACCTTCCTCCAAACAGTCCCAGCAATTATTTAAATACCATGTACATTTAACAAATATTACCATTTCCCACAACAATCACATGCATTAAATCATACATAACCACATTTAATAAATAAACCTCATTTTGCACAAACAGTCCACAATCAATAAATAGCTTCCAAACCACCCCAGCATTAAATTAAAGGTCCCATTACCCCATTATAAATTCATAGGCCCCACTATTAAATTAAATTGCCCCACCATCACCCCACAAATAAAATAGCACTCAATAATTAGCCCCCACTTGCACTCTACAATTAAATGAATAGCCTACCTCCCACATTATATTAAGCACCCCCCCTCCCTCCCACACTACATTCATCTACTGGCCCCCTCACACACTACAATCATTTACTGCCCCCCCCCCACAAACACACACACACACACTACATACATTTAATGCCCCCCCCCACACACACTACATGCATTTACTGCCCCCCCATACACACACACACACACACTACATTCATTTACTGGTCCCCCCACACACACACTACATTCATTTACTGCCCCCCCCCACACACACACACACACACACTACATTTATTTACTGCCCCCCCGCACACACAAACACACAATACAGTCATATACTCGCCCCCTCTCACACAGGCATTAATTTAGCATACTGACACACACATATTACTTTAGAATACTGACACACACATATTAATATACTACTGCCCCCTCCCCGGCACTTACCTGGTTCAATCCACGCGCTGTCAGTTTTTTCACACATGGGACAGCACCTGTCACGTAGTGCGCGTCCCATGGGACACAAATAGAGGTGCTCCGTGCGCACACATAGTGGAAGGGAGGGAGGGGGGACAGATTGTTAGGATCCGCAGCCAATTAAAGAAGGTGGCTGGTCCCGGGGGAGGGGCCAGTAACCAAGTACAGACTACAGAGACCTGGAAGCCCAAAATAATCTTTTTTTGTCTGGCCCTGGGGTGGGGGGGGGCATGTTCCCCTCCTGACCTCCGGCCTAGCCAGCCCCTGGCACACTTACACCCATATACATATGGAAACATATCTTGAGATTTGAATATAATTGTAACTACGCTAAAGTTCTGTGCTCATTTTTAAAAGGTAAGTTGCATTCGGACTAGAATCGGGCCCAAAATGTTTTACACATATATATTCTTGAATAGAAAACTGTTTGTTTGCTTGTTTAAATGTACACGTATTGTGATTGAAATGCAGTAAGAGTGGTAGAAGGGTGTTCCTCCCAGATTCATTATGTATTTTAGAGCTTCCTTTGAATGAGCGTTTTTTGCTAACTTTGGTTGCTACACTAGCTGGAAAAGGAATCCTGAAATTAGTGACTGTGTATTAGAGGTGGCAACCATGCTGTAGGAAATTCCAGATTTTTAACCTAATAACCAATTATTTCCTATATCTGCCATACCCTTATAAAGGTAATGGCAGCCTGCAAACACTTTTTAACTGCCAGGAAAAAAGAGGTTATGCATTCATGAAAAAATAAAGCAGTGCATTCATGGAAAAAATTAGTGCAAGTAAATAAAGTTAGATGTAAACTAGCTGCCTTACAATGCATTTATTTTGTGCCTGCTGTCATGCGGCATGTCTAACCCAGAAATCTCCTTGGGCTAATTCTATCACAGATGGTGGAGAAACTGGCATACATGTAAAACACAAAGTGAACTACAATGAAAAACTGTACGGGCCAGACATCTAATTTGCTGTGTATGCATTTGAATGTTTCCTTTGCTAATGGAGTGCTTATAAATCAGCTTTGACATGTGAATGCTAACCTGCAACAGGTCTAATCCAGTAAGCAGCAGATTAATGCCAGCTTGCAGCAAGCAAACACCATCCAAATAGAAACCATTCACTTGTTGACAGAGACAAGTAATGCAGCCCTAAAGGAGCAGCAGAAGATAAACAGATGGCTACAGAAACTAGAGATGAACGGTTCGCATTCTGTCTAATGCGACAGATACGAGATTTGGGGGTTTATCTACTAAACTGTGGGTTTGAAAATGAAATGTGGAGGTGTTGCCCATAGCAGTGGCGCATGCAGGGGGGATATCTGGGTCTCCAGAAGTCCCTCCCCTCCATTAAAGAAGTGCCCAACATAGCGGCACTGTACTATATAGCAGCCGCGGCGCTGTCAAAGAAGAAACCCTCCCTTAAAAATCCTCCGTGCGCCCCTGCATAGCAACCAATCAGTTTTTAGTTATCATTTATTTAATACATTCTACAAAATGACAGCTAGAATCTGATTGGTTGCTATAGGCAACATCTCCACTTTTTCAATCCCGCATTTTAGTAAATATACTCCTCGGTGTTCTGAGTGAAACCAAGTCATGACTGGATTTTACATGCTAATTTCGGATCCCAAAATGATGCAAAACTTAATTTTCGAGGAATACCTATCTTAGTTAAAACTAGAGATGGTCACTGACCCCCGTGTTTTGTTTTTGTATTCGGTTTTGGATCTGAATTACCGTTGTGTTTTGGTTTTGCAAAACCGCCCTTGCGTGTTTTGGTTTTGGTTTTGTTTGGTTTTGTTTTGCAATTTGTTAAAAAAATTACATTTATTGGTGCTAAAATAACATAATTTAGGTATTATTTTGTACCTACATTATTATTAACCTCAGTAACACTAATTTCCAGTCATTTTTTATTCAATTTTGACCACCTCCTATGTCACAATATGATTTTCATACAGTTGAAAAGAAAAATTGCTGCAGTTCTTGCCAGTGATAACAAAAAGGCCATTGTCATGCCTGGGCATAAGACCAAAAATCCACCTCTTAAGTGTGGAATTATTTTTACACAAATCCTGGCAAGAGTTGTCTATCCATTTGTAGCGTTTTTAAAGCCACACTCAGTAGAGGTAGGGAGCTTAACCATCTGGGATCCTCATCCATGTTTCGTCATTTTTCAGCGAGTTCTTGGAAAACTGTTGGGAAAATCAGAAACTTAGGTTAAAAAAAATAACAACAAGCATTCCAGCATAATCTACCTCCCTTCTCTCATCTACATCCCAGCACCACCTACAATCTCCCCCCCCAACACCTTCATAATCAATATCCCCTGAACCAACAATTGGCAGTTAAACAATCCTTTGCAAGAGGAAGCAAGAATGAAAGCCGTCACCCAGTCGCAAAGCGGATCACAGACGCCCTGGGTACTATGCTAGTGTTAGATCTGTGTCCAATGTCCACTATTAATACAGTTGGTTTAAGACATTTAATTGAGGTGTTCTGTCCCTGTTAGCAAATGTCATGATTATACCATTTTACTACAAAAGCTAATTCTCTCCTGTACCGGAAAGTTCCTAAAAATTTTATTATTGGGCGACAAAATGGCATTCTACCCACTGTACATTTAACCACAGATATGTGGACAAGCGGAACTGTGCAAAGTAAAGATTATATGACTGTGAAAGCCCACTGGGTTGGTCATTCGCCTTCCCCAGCATGGACAGCAGCAGCATGTACCCAGGTCCGTCACATTTTTGAGAAGTAGGCTACTCTGTGTATCAGCGGCTTCAGTAAGAGGCATACAGCTGACAAACTGTTCCAAAAACTAAGGGATGTCATTGAAAGATGGCTAATCCTGGTTGGACTCTCCTGAGGATATGTCATTTCTGATTACGACATATTGGTCAAGCATTACAGCGGGGTTGAATTCCATCACATTTCCTGTTTTGCACACACTATCAACTTGGTGTTACAAAACTTTTTAAAAATGACATGCAGGAGATGCTGTTTGTGTCCAGAAACATTCAGGGTCAATATGTGGTTACTGCAACAGTATGTAGGAGAATGCAGCAGCTGCAAGAAGACTAGCATTTGTGGGGAATATACTTTAATCCAGCGAAGTAGTTATCTGTGAAGAAAGTGCAGAGACGGTTAGCTTGAGTCAAGTCATTGCCTTAATAATACATTTTGAAAAGGTGCTACAGAAAATTATAGTGTGCAATAAAGCAAAGTAAATGTGCTAACTATATTTTAATTGTAGATTAAATACTTAATTTTCTTTGCAAGGATCCCAGACTTATCAACATCTCGTTTGGACGTCTTCTCCTTCAGTTTCTCTGGCAACTGCTTGTTGTAAAAAAAAAGTGATTTCCCAAGACACCCAGTGGTGATGCAGATGAGTACGCACAACATTTTGATATTTGCTGTGCTGTAAAAGAATTGGCCAAAAATCATGACAGCTCTGCCCTAAAATCAACTAGTCATTCCACATTTGGAAGGCCATTATCGGCAATTACATCATACTACACAGACTTCTATGATGGTGGGATGAATTAGTATTGTTTGTGGAAGATTATCACTAAAACCTGCCACCTCTCCTGTTTTGGAGTGAGCTATGGTACAATAAAATGTAACTGCAGATTTAGACCAAGACTGTCAGCCCTATTATTTCTATTTCAGCAATTACACTTAGCAATGGAACAATTGAGCTCTTCTCTTTAGGTGTTACCTATATAATGCAGCACAATTTGCCTGCAAATTCTACAGACAAGCCTGCTTGTCTTCCTCTTCATCAAAGACTCTTAGCAATTGAGCACTTGTCTTTGGGTGTATATTTCACCCAAACATTATTAGTGAAAATGAGGAAAAATACAGTTTAATTCCTGATAGGCCCTCCATCATCCTTTGCATGTTAATGCATTTTTTTGACAAATCCTTCAAACCAGCCCAGATGTCATCCCTGTTTGTGTTTATAAAGTGCAAATTGGTGCCAGAACCTCACGTGCCAGAACTGCTGCCACTGGTGCCACACTGCTGCCACTGGTGCAGGACTTACACAATCAACTGCATCATCATCAGCGCCCTCGTCGGATACCCAAATCTCCCCCACATCCTCTTCTAAAGACAAAGTGTCATCATCACTTGGTGTATCACCGGCTACACTGTGGCTTTTCAGGCACACATCAGCAGAACTGCTGAAAGGGCCCCTCTTTATGGGTACACTAACAGAATGCTCACGATTAGACATCCCACTGTTGGATGGACTCTCCACAGGGATTGGTGTCATTTCTGATTCAGAGCAAATATTATCCTCTAATGCCTCACTGTTATCTTGCAGCTCGGCTTTGACGCGTAACAGTAGTTGTGCACCACTTGTAGGCTCGGTAACATTTTTGGATCTGCCACTAATAGAGAAAGGCAAAGGCCTCATTCTCTCTTTGCCACTGCGTGTGTAGAAAGGCATGTTGGCAATTTTTTTTTTATCAGCATTTAACTTTTCCTCAGTTACACTTCTTTTTCGCTTCAATACAGTAATTTTTTTTTGTTTTTTGTTTTTTGGATTGATTTCGAAACACTGTGTAATTTGACATTGCCTTGCCCAGATGACGTATTGGGAACACTAACATCAGGACTGGTGACAGAAGCTGGTTGCTCATTCTGATCATATGTGGACTGCTTTGAATCCATTCTGAGCCCAAAGCACTTGTAGTGCTAAAAATTATTTGGTAAAATACTGCTGACAGATGGTAATTTTGACAGCCAGAAATATTTATGCACAATTATGGGGGACACCCCAAAAGCACTGGGGAGTGCTAAAAATTATTTGGTAGGTACTGCTGACAGATAGTAATTTTGACAGCCAGAAATATTTATGCACAATTATGGGGGACACCCCAAAAGCACTGGGGAGTGCTAAAAATTATTTGGTAGATACTGCTGACAGATAGTAATTTTGACAGCCAGAAATATTTAGGCACAATTATGGAGGACACCCCAAAAGCACTGGGGAGTGCTAAAAATTATTTGCTAGATACTGCTGACAGGTAGTAATTTTGACAGCCAGAAATATTTATGCACAATTATGGGGGGCACCCCAAAAGCACTGGGGAGTGCTAAAAATTATTTGGTAGATACTGCTGACAGATAGTAATTTTGACAGCCAGAAATATTTATGCACAATTATGGGGGGCACCCCAAAAGCACTGGGGAGTGCTAAAAATTATTTGGTAGATACTGCTGACAGATAGTTATTTTGACAGCCAGAAATATTTATGCACAATTATGGGGGACACCCCAAAAGCACTGGGGAGTGCTAAAAATTATTTGGTAGATACTGCTGACAGATAGTAATTTTGACAGCCAGAAATATTTATGCACAATTATGGGGTACACCCCAAAAGCACTGGGGAGTGCTAAAAATTATTTGGTAGATACTGCTGGCAGATAGTAATTTTGACAGCCAGAAATATTTATGCACAATTATGGGGGACACCCCAAAAGCACTGGGGAGTGCTAAAAATTATTTGGTAGATACTGCTGACAGATAGTAATTTTGACAGCCAGAAATATTTAGGCACAATTATGGAGGACACCCCAAAAGCACTGGGGAGTGCTAAAAATTATTTGGTAGATACTGCTGACAGGTAGTAATTTTGACAGCCAGAAATATTTATGCACAATTATGGGGGGCACCCCAAAAGCACTGGGGAGTGCTAAAAATTATTTGGTAGATACTGCTGACAGATAGTTATTTTGACAGCCAGAAATATTTATGCACAATTATGGGGGACACCCCAAAAGCACTGGGGAGTGCTAAAAATTATTTGGTAGATACTGCTGACAGATAGTAATTTTGACAGCCAGAAATATATATGCACAATTATGTGGTACACCCCAAAAGCACTGGGGAGTGCTAAAAATTATTTGGTAAGATACGGCTGACAGATATTAATTTCGACAGCTAGAAATATTTATGCACACTTATGGGGGACACCCCAAAAGCACTGGGGAGTGCTAAAAATTATTTGGTAGATACTGCTGACAGATAGTAATTTTGACAGCCAGAAATATTTAGGCAAAATAATGGGGGACACCCAAAAAGCACTTTGAGTGCTAAATATTGGGAAAAAAAAACTCCTATATCCTCCTCTCTTCTCTAGCGATTTTTGTTAGTACAATTGGAATCAGAATATTATATTCTCTGTCCATGCCCTAATCAGCCTGTGACTATACCCTGCTCTCACCCTCTGTCAAATGGCGATGGATTGCTGTGGAGGCGTGTATTTATAATCTTCAAGTATCGCGAGAACCGAGCCCCGAGATCCGATGACATCACGATGACGTTCAGCCTCGATTTGGATTCCGAACGGGCGGGGAGAGTACCGAGCCTACTTTGCTCGGTACTCAGATAGCCAAAGTTCGGGTGGGTTCGGTTCTCGGGAAACCGAGCCCACCCATCTCTAGTTAAAACCCTCCCTCTATATATTGCCATCCCTTGTTTTCGCTCGTGCCATTTTAGAACAGACAGTGTGTAGGGAGCTACAGTGCTCTGCTTTGAAAATAGCATTTAAAGTTGAATTACAGAAAACAGCACTAGACAGGGTGAAAGAGGGACAGAGAAAACAATAGAATAGTTGTGATTATTGTAAAGCAGATCTTTTGGGATTAGTCAACTTGAATTGTTTGCTGATCAATTGGTTTTAATATTAACCTGTATGAGAGCTTAAATGGAGTAGTGGCCACTGGTTCTTATTAATGTGTGTGTGTGTGTGTGTGTGTGTGCGTGTGTGTGCGTGTGTGTGTGTAATATATACTCATGCTCTTAATCTTCATTCAGCAAGGAAAACTTTTTGCAACCCTGTAGACGCTGCCAATATGTCTGGTAAATCCATGCATTTTCCCATGAATCCTAATGCACATGCACAAAAGTAGTTACAAGACATCACATCATTGCATTACAAGAGCGGAGCTTTCAAATACTTTGATTTAATTATAAGTGTTTGTTTATGCTACAAGTAAGCTAGATCTGTGTTGTAATGCTGCCCTTGTGAATCAAACAAGGGGACTCTGATATATTTTCCAGTTACCATATATATCTACATCCAGTTACCATGTCCAGTTTGAGATAAAAATGTTAATCTCAATTAGTCCTTTTGGCGAAGCTCTAGTGAAATATTTGACCTACTACAAGTTGGTTCTGGATGCCCTGAATGATAGGTCTCCTCGGTCTGATGCTGGAAGGACGATGGTGTTTGGGGTCAGAGGTGCCTTGCCTCCAGGGGCCTGACAAGGCCCTGAGGTGACCTGAAAATGCAGTAGTGGTAAGACTGTAACCCTCACCTTACACAAATCCAGGGTAAAGGGGACTATCCGAGACTTGTGGCGGAGATGGTCCCAAAGACCTATGTATATAAATATGTTATGTATACAGCGGGTGAAATAAGCATTGAACACAACATTTTCTCAGTTAATATATATTTAATGTGGCTATTGTCATGAAATTTACACCAAATGTCAGCAACAACTCTTATAATCCACACATGCAAAGAAATCAAACCATATATGTCCATAAATTAAGTTTTTTGTAATAATGTGAAATGACACAGGGAAAAAGTATTGAACACATGAAGAAAGGGAGGTGCAAAAATGCATGGAAAGCCAAGACACCAGCTGAAATTTATTAGTAATTAGAAAGCAATCCTGCCAGTTGGTTCAGCCACAGCTGATGGCCTATAAAAACGTGTCTCATTACGAAGGTGTCAGACAAGAAACATCTCATGATGGGTAAAAGCAAAGTGCTCTCTAAAGACCTTTGCTACCTTATTGCTGCAAAACATACTGTTGCATTGGTTACAGAAGGATCTTTAAACTGCTGAATGTTCCAGTGAGCAATGTTGGCAGGCCCGGTGCTCCCATTAGGCAACGTTAGGCAGTTGCCTAGGGCGCCGGGCTTTGGTGGGCGCCACAGAAGTAAAATGCATTTACTATTGTACTTTAATACTGTGCGGTGACCGCTGAGCATACCTTCCACGCCTGCCGCACAGCTTCAGGTAGATCCACGGGGAGGGGGTAGGGGCTATGGATCACCACCACCACCATCCCCACCAACAGCGGATGGGGCGCACCGTCCCTCCGTCTCCTTCCTTCACTCACTGACTGTCGGGCGTGACATCATCATCATGGCCCGACAGTGTCAGTGAGGGACGGGACCTGGCAGAGAGGAGCAGCTTTATGGAGCCAAGTTTAAGATAAGGAAAGATGGGGGTGTTTGGTGGATTTTGAAATTGTGTCGGGGGAGGGAGGGGGGGCGGATTTTGAAATTGTGCCTAGGGCGCCGAGGACCCTAGCACTGGCCCTGACTGTTGGGGCCATGATCCGGAAGTGGAAAGAACATCATTTCACCATAAACCGGCCACGACCAGGTGCACCTCGCAAGATTTCTGACAGAGGAGTGAAAAAAATTATCAGAAGAGTTGTCCAAGAACCAATGACCACTTGTGGAGAGCTTCAGAAAGACCTGAAATTAACAGGTACAATTGTTTCAAAGAAAACAATAAGTAATGTATGCAACTGCCATGGCCTCAATGCACGCTTACCATGCAAGACTCCTTTGCTGAAGAAAAAAACATGTTGAAACTTGTTTAAAGTTTGTTGCATAACATGTGGACAAGCCGGTGAAATACTGGTAGAATATAGTGTGGTCCAATAAGAGCTAAATTGAACTCTTTGGATGCCATAATACACATTATGTTTGGAGGAGAAATGGCTCTGCACATAACCCCAAAAACACCATACCAACAGTGATGTTTGGAGGTGGGAACATCATGGTGTGGTGCTGTTTTTCTGCACACGGTATTGGAATACTGCATATCATTGAAGGAACAATGAATGGAAAAAGACATTCTTGATAAAAATTTGCTGCCATCTACCACGATGCTGAAGATGAAATAAAGGTGGATATTTCAGCAAGACAATGATCCCAAGCACACAGCCAAGAACACTCTTAATTGATTTTCAGATAAAGAAAATAAAGCTGCTAGAATGGCCCAGTCAATCCCCTGACTTGAATCCAATTGAAAATCTATGTAAAAAACTAAAGATCAGAGTTCATAGAAGAAGCCCACAGAACCTTCAGGATTAGAACACTGCATGTGCACATACATGTGAAATCTGGGCTCTTCTATTTGGGAGAAATTAGCGCTCTTTCAGGTACATTTTTTGTCTTTTTTTTTGATGCTGTGAGGAGACCAGTGGCTCATTTAAGTGTATCTAGGGCTGCTTCTTTTATACATTAGCGGCATTTTTGTTTACTTTCTTTTATTACTGTATTATTTCACTTCTGTGTAACAAGGAGGCTGCAGAAATGTTTTCCCATAGAACTCAAAGATTGACAGTAATAGATGAAGTTTTCAATAAAAGTCCTGTCATCATTGATACCAGTGATGAGGATTTGGAAAATGTTATAAAAAGACTATAAAGACTCATAAAGGAGAACTACCTCTGGTGGGAAATTGTCACTTTAGAGAAATTTGTAGCTGATCAAATCAAGGGTTTGAAAAAGGAGAAAAAAAATTACATTTATTAATTGTTCCCCTGGTTTTAAAGTAGAGTGGGATTCTTTTCTTACTACCTGCTCTTTTTCTTTGATTAATTTCATTTTGAAAGAAAGGAGAAAGGGACTTATCTCCCTAGAGGAGGAAATAGAATACATACAAATGTGTATATCTCCTTTTAGTGATTTGGAGGATTATAAATATATGGAAAGGAATATAGAAAGAAAGATAGAACAAGATCTTAAAGAAACTATTGCTAGTAAGAAAAAGATATTCAGTAGGGACATAAATATGATAAGTCCACGAATGAGGGAGGGAAGTCCTCTCAAAGATGCTTTCTCTAAACCTGGTGATCGTGGCAAAAAAAAGATTTTAATTGTAAGGAACTAAAAGTGATGTCAGCCTCCTGGAAAAGGCATCCAGGTAAAGAGGTATGTTTTAATGGAAAAAAAGATACATCTTTTCACTATTGTAATAAACCTAAAGTTGTAGGTAGATCCACATGTGGATATTGGAAGAAAAACTCTAACTATGCGGATGGAAAAAGAAGAGAGTATAATATTCCAGTCTCTAATAGATTTGAACCTTTGAGATGGAGAAACTCTAGTGTTCTTTTTCCTGTCCCCACATCTTCTAATGCTTCTTTTTTGGAAAACAAGCGGAAATACAGGGAAATAGGATAAAAATTTCCAAAGATAAGAAACTGAGAGGGTAAGAAAGGGGAGGGGGGGGCGGGTTCCAAGAAAGAGCAATAGGCAAGGATATAAAAATATCCATAATAGAAGTCCCAAAGAACAATGTGTTCTATCATCAGTACAAAAGGAAGGATCTATGGTCTCAGCTCCGTTCAACTGTCAAAGGATGCTTTGTCAGTTTTGGAGAAGGGTTTAAAATATTCCCCTATCCACACAAACTGAATTCTTTTGATCTTTTTATATATATATCCAAAAATATGTTAGGAAACTGACTGTAAAAAAAATGTTCTTATCAAATCAAAAAGAGGATACAAATGTGTCTATGGCTGTTGGCAATAGTTTATTTAATAAGTTTAAGAAAAAAATATTTCTTTTATCCACACCCTATGAGGGGAAATTTTATTGAAACATTCACAAAAATGGTGTTGGATGATGGGGATAAAATATATGATAAACAGAATTCCCATAAGAACTGTCATTTGAGCTATGGTGAAAGGATGGCCCTAAAGGATCTTAAAGATAATAGAAACATCATTGTGAAACCAGCCGACAAGGGTGGTGGGATTGTGATTATGAATATTGACCAATATAATAATGAGATCAAAAAACAATTGGAACAAGGGGATACATATAGACAAGTAAAGAATGATCCCACTAGTAGTATCAATAAAAAGTTCCTGATAATGTTGAAGAAATTTGTGGATATAGGTGCACCTACCGAAGAAATGTATAACTATGATGTTTTTTTAGAACCTATGATTCCTGTTATATACAAACTTCCCAAGATCCATAAAGATCCAGTACATCCACCACAATTTCACATTATTGCACAAAACTTACTTTATGGACATCCATGGTTTGATTTCTTTGCATGTGTGGATTGCAAGGGTTATTGTTGACATTTGTTGTAAATTTCATGACAATAACCTCATTAAATTTATATTCACTGAGAAAAAGAGAAGAGGTAAAGGTTGCAGACAGGATTATAAACATGTAAAGCATTGCACCTAGGATTCAGAGGCATACAGATATAAGAAATTCGTAACAAAGATTCCTATTTTGCCACACCTCCTGCATAGGGACAGGAGAGATCCCAAGAGTCCGCAGATGCAGGCTGCAGACAGGGTTAATTTCCACAGTCTTTCCCATAACACACAAACACACAGGGGTGTGGGGTACTCACCTGGCTTCTTGGCTTCTGGTGGGTCCCTCAGGGGTTCGTCGAATCACTCCCGATTCGCCGCTGTGAGAGGTCTGGACGATATGGGTAGCCAATCAGGGCTCTCCACCCGTCAATTTAAAATGTTGCTACAGCGACGAGCCAATCCAGGCTTGCCGTGTCGTTACATTTCATCACGACATTGGTGTGTGACGTCAGCGTGTCAGCGGCTTAATAATCCGCTGCCAGCCACAATTTTAGGCAGTGCATCGGCGGAGACAGAAGAGGACAGGCGTTGAAGATCGCCGGATGGAAGAAGACGGCATGCTGAAAAGAAGAAGAGTCAATACAGCGTAGAGCGGCGGGGAGACAGCCCTTGTAATGCTACCCTGCCGGGGAGACGACTGAATCCAGTCCAGAAGAACCGAAGACATCGGCGCCTGCTCCTAGAAGTGGCGACGGAAGACGCCACGCTGAGCAGGCCGGTATGTACTCAAAGCCAGGTAGGGCTCAACTGTGCACCCCCTCTTCCGGGTCCCCACCTGCACCTCTTCATTCTTAACGAGCATTAGGCCCAAGGGCATATACTGGGCATTAGCATCAGATTTGGCTTGGCCATTTTAGGACAGTTGGGCACAAGGCCCTTATAGGTCAAGTTAGGAGGGCATAAGGTCCTTATAGTTAGACAAGTTGGGCACAAGGACCTTATAATTTAGGACAGGAGGGCATTAGGCCCTGCGTAGCTATATTAGTTGGGAACAAGGCCCTTGTAGTTAGGTAAGTTGGGCACAAGGCCCTTGTAGTTTTATTAGTGGACACAAGGCCCTTGTATTTAGGAAAGTTGGGCACAAGGCCATTGTAGTTATATTGGTTGGAGTACAAGGTTAATTTGTAATTGTATTAGTTGGGGCTCAGGCCCTTAAGAGTAATATAAGGTAGGCCTTTTGTTAGGGGTGTACATGACCCCTAGTATGTAAAGGGACATTAGGTTCCTGTTGATAGTAGGGTGCTAGACCCTTGTATAGCAAAGTAGAGCGCTAGGCTCTGGATAGTATAGAAGAGTGTTAGACCCTATATAGTTAATTAGTAGTTAAGAGTGGCATATAAGGCCCCCCTAACGGGTCTGGAAGGGAATCTAAAGTCCTGAGCCCCAAGAAGGTGGGCTGAAAGGCCGTGGGTTCAGGCCGTGGGCGGACGCCTGTGGAGTGGCTGTTTGCCAGCAGACCTGAGAGACCTAGGGCTGGTGAGTAACAGCAAATAAGGTGTGTTCATTGTCATCCCTCAGGATCTGGTAGTACCTGGGGCATTCTAAGAGGGGATTGTAGTCTGTGCGACATTGTTCTTATAAGTACCCTTACATTTGCCGTAGTCAGCAGGATCCTGACTGGAAACTTTGAACCCCGTTGGATAACTTGTATTGCTCCTGTAAACCAGGCCTTGCCCCCAGTGGATCAAGTTCTACTTCCCATGGATCCGTAGATGATACCTTCTTATCCTGTGAACTCGTTCTTTAATACAACTCATGCGTAATAAAAAATAAACATATAACAAAAACATAGTGTAGTTTGTTAAAGTCACAATAGGAGTTGTCCACCACCACTAGTTCACAATTCTAAAACAAGGATGGTGATTATATATTTCAATGGAAGGAATCCACCAGTGTAAATCTTCTTTTGTATGAACCCCTTAGGGTATCTGCTTACGAGAAAACACTTTGCAATGCGCCTCTCAAAAGTAGCTCTTACCCGAATACCCTCCTTCCGCGAATCTCAGACGTCATAAGTATACATCTCCTATTAAAGTAATTCTATCATTTTCAAATAAGCATTGCATAGGCGATTGTATTGTGTTTCCAACTCACAAAGTGATTTATTTTAGCAGATGTAAATAGTTAACAGTTCAATACATTATTATATTATGATACAGTACAGTACAGTACAGTACAGCCAACACCAAAAGATATATACATACCGCTGCGCTTCCACGGGCACCAGTGTAAAGTAATTCAGCCTTGAATACTGTGGTCAGAGAATGACTGAAGCTACTGGGAGCGCAGCTATGAATATATATACATTCAGTGCTACAGAGAGAACAATGCAGATGATGTGGCTTGCTTCTCTAGGTCCAGACTTCGGGTGGATCCAGGGTAAACAGGTCATAGGCTAGTTCAAACAACCCCCTCAAAGGCTGAGGTCAACATTCCAGATGATTCTCCCGCCCAGAAACCAGTTACAACTAGTCTATTAGCATTTTATAGTCTGCATCATATTAAAGGTTTATTCTCTAACATCAATAACTAGAATATGCAATGTGCGATCTCTTCGCCGAATGCACCGGACAGCTGCTGATGTAAAGGGGGTTAATATGATATCAGACATGACACATTTCCTATAACCTGAACCTTAAAGAACACTGAAGTGTACATATAATCATAATATATAAACTAATAATAAACTAAATACTATCTGCTCATAAATTACTGTGTAACGGAACCAATATGAATATGAATTATATAAATAACTAAATGTTGTAATGCGAGTGTGTACGTGCGCATTTTACCGTGAGATCGCCGTATGCCACATGTAGCGTGGCATACTGAGTGCAATCGACCAATAAAACAATATTAACCAATATACTTTCGTTCATCAAATTATACGACTTCGACACTCCGCACTTGTAATGAAGAGTGATACCAGAAAAAAACCTTGTGCATTAAAGTTTAAAAGGTTTATTATAACAAGATAAAAAAAACACTTAATTTCCATTATGGAAAAGTGCTTCTGAATAAAATTCGTACCTGAATTACATCTTTGGCAATCACATAACAGGATCTTTGTAAGTTGTTAAAATAGGAGATCCACACTTTATGTCACCTGAGGACTGTGAGGATTCCCATCGGTCATTCACTCGCGTTCTCCCCTCCTCCAGTTTCCTCCTTCAACTTCATATCGAGGCTTGGATTGTAACAAATTTATTGTTCCTCACACACAGCATCCGTTTATTCATTAGCGTTCATACTTGTAGCTCATAATCGTGAAAACGTTGATTCACCATACAAGAATGAGATACATAGAATCAAATCATTAGGTATATAGTAATGTGAATGACTAATAAAATTCTTCATATTGCGTGATTCATAAATATCGTACAGAAAATACTATCTGGACGTTATTGTATCATTTCAATATATACAGGTCAGTTGTAGTCATACATATTTATAAACACAATGACACAGATGAAATATTAATTGCTTCATAGAGATAATCCAAACTTGAGGGATATACTGCCCTAATCCTATGTATGTAGTTTAAAGATTTCTATCATATCCCTAGCGGCAAAAGAACTTTGAAATATAAAGCACCGCTAGACCAATGTATTAAACTATGGAGTCATAAAATCACCATGTAACTTCCTTTTGAATATATTTTAAAATGTGATCACACATGGCATATTCATTGAGAATAACATGTGTCATATATATTTGCTGTCATTATATTCCAAATCATCCATACAGGTCAATTAGACACAATACTCATTAGGTAATTTGTATATTAGATGACTACACCATATAAACATAATTACAAATGTATGGATTATGTTCCTTGTACTTATATCAAAACATTGTGGGATATAGTCTAAGAAAAAATGGAGAGCATCATAGAAACCACTTCATCTCAAATTCTAAATTCAAACTCGTTGGGAGTAACGCTTGTAAATTATATATCCATTGCATCTCTGCTTTTGCTAAACTCCCTGTCAGATCTCTATTTCTCCACGATGTTTCAATCATTTGTATACCCCAAATTTCTTTAATCTGTTGGGGTTTGCATGAATGAACATTTTTGAAATGTTGCGATAGGGAATGTGTATCTTTATGTTATAGATGTGCTCCCTCAATCTGATCTTCAGTGGAAGGTGTCATTTTCCCCACATATATCTTTCCACATACACATCTTATGACATAAATCACATTTCTTGTATTGCAGGTGATGAACTGATTAATTGCAAATTTATGACCATTAATCTCTAGCTCTGTGGTTTTCATTTTGTTTTAACTGCATGTTTTGCATGCCATGCATATTCCACATCTGTGGAACCCCACAGTCCTAATGGACTTCTGGTAGACTACTTCTCACTATTTTATCTTTGAGGTTTGGTGCCTTTTTGTATATAAAATTAGGTTTCTCTGGAATAATATTGCCTATAACTTCATCTCTCTTCAAAAGATTCCAGTTTTTCTTAAATATATTCTCTACATAAGTGTGTTCCTTTGTAAACTCAGAAATGAATGCCCACTCAAAATTGTTTGATCGATTATTTCTTTGTCTTTATTAATGGTGAGGAGGGTTTTCCTATCACAATTCAAAGCTTTCTCCTCTGCTTTTCTAACACTCTCCTCACTATAAACCTTTGTCAAAAAGGCTTCTTTCATTTCTTTAATCTGTGTCTGACAAACTGTATCTTCAGAGCAATTCCTCCTTACTCTTTTCATTTGTCCCAAAGGGATGTTATTTAACCATGTAGCATGATGATAACGGTCTCTTTGAATATAACTATTCGTATCGGTGGGTTTCTTGTATGTCATGGTTTGTATCTTTCTCTCATTGATGTACACCGCTATATCCAATAAAGTTTACTCTTATCCTACTGATATCAAAAGTTAATTTAATATTCATATTATTATTATTGAGATGTTCACAAAATAAATTCAAATCTTCTTCAGTCCCTCTCCAAATAAAAAACACATTGTCTATGTAGCGAAGCCAAGACACCAGGCTTGCCCCAAAATCATGACTTATCCATACATGGGAATTTTCCCATTGGGTCATGAAAATGTTGGAATAACTTGGGGCAAACCTGGTGTCCATAGCCGTGCCGACGCACTGTGCATAATAATGCCCCTTAATGTCCTTAGTGGTCATCTAGAATGGAAAGGTATCTATCCGGTTCTGTAATGTGGACGATCAAGATGATCAAGAACAAACTATTTACCCTGGTAACTTGTTGGTCAAAGTGTGGTCCATGGATAATAACAGTGTGGAAAGTCGACAGCAACTGTCTCTGCACGCTGACCCGGAAAGCCTCTGGTCAATGAGAGTAGCGGTGGAATGAGAGGAGCAGCCCACAGAGAAGTGAAATGGGAAGGTGATCTGTGAAAGTATGGATGTGGCGGTTGGGGATGTGGACCCAGCAGTGGAGGGAAAATTTGAGCGGATTCTGTGGAGGGAAAATTTGAGCGGATTCTGTGGAGGAGACAGAAAGTGCTTTCCTTTCACAAGGAGGATTTTGGGTTTACCTGACAGTTGGAGCATGAGATCTATACCCTAGATGCAGTTCCTATGCAAGAGCTGTATTGGCAAATTCCTCCTAAACTCTGCCAGGAGGTGAAGACTATGCTAAAGCATAGGTTGGATAATCAGGTAGTGAAGGAGAGGAAGAGTCCGTGGGTGGCTCCTATCATGTTGGTGATAAAGAAGGATGGAACTATCTGTTTTTACTGGTGACTGAACAACTGTACAGTAAGAGATGCGTATCCCCTGCCTCGTATAATAGAGTCTTTTGGCCGCACTAGGGCAGTCCAGATACTTTTCCACCTTGGTTCTGGCCAGCGGCTACTGCCAAATACCTGTCGCTGAGGGGGATCATGAAAAAACTGCCTTCATCACACCTATAGAGTTGTTTAAATTTTGTCAAATGCCCTTTGGCCTCACCAATGCCCCAGCCACCTTTCAACGATTGACGGAAAGATGTCAAGGAAATATTAACTTTGAAGCGTTATTGATCTACCTGGATGATATCATCGTTTTCGCCTCCACCATTGAGGAGCACTTTCCATGTTTGAAGCTTGTCTTTTAGAGACTGGAGGGTTTTGGCCTGAAGTTGAAGCACAGGAAATGTCATCTGTTGAAGTCTAGCTTGCAATATCTTGGACATGTGGTGTCACAGGACAGAGTATGACCTACAACAAATAAGGTGGCTGCAGTCGTGCACTGGGAGACGCCAGCTACAAACACCGAGTTGCGTGCATTTCTGGGGCTAGTAGGATATAATGCTCCAGGGACTTGCAGTTGGTACCAAGACTAACATCAAGGACTAGGGCCCGACTCAGGAGCAGTCTTTTTTTCGTCTGAAGAAGGAATTGACTCGGGCACCTGTGCTAGCTTATGCGGCCTTTGGAAAACCATTCATCCTATATACAGATGGAAGTAACAGAGGTCTGTGAGCAGTACTCGCTCAAGTGCAGGATGGCAAAGAACGGGTGATTGCTTACGTGAGTGGGACTCTTCATGAATCTTAGCGGAATCCAGGCAACTATAGTTAATTTAAGCTAGAATTGCTGGCCATGGTCTGGGATATGCATGAGAAATTTGCGGAATATCTGATGGCAGCAGAGGTGAAAGTGGTCGCTTACAACAGTGCCTTGGTGCATCTTGACTCTGCCAAACTGGGATCGCTGGAACAAAGATGGAGCGCTCATTTGGCCACATTTGCCTATAAATTTTGTTATCGTCCAGATGAAATAACGAACATGCAGACATCCTTTCTAGGTTTCCTAAAGGGATTGCGATTAATTTCTGGGAGGAGGACTGAGAGTGGGAGGAGATACCCAATTTAACTCGGATATCAAGTTCAGTGAATACTAGCTTACCTAGGAAAATGATGTGTGCTACAATCCTACAAAAGCAAGTAAAAGATTGAGCCGAGGAACAAGAAAGGGATCAAGGACTATGACAGTTTGATCTATGGAAACAAAAAGGATACTGGCCTTCCAAAAGGGGAGAGAGATCATCTTCCCCGTGATGCCTACAAGCTTCTGCATTGTTGGGACCAGCTAGATGTACGAGAGGGTGTCCTACGATGTAGGAACTATCTGCAACATGAAGTCCAGCCAGTGTGGCAAGTGGTATTACCCAGAAGACTTGCCCATGAGCTGGTAGTTGCCGCTCACGTGCAGGGCACTCATCTGGGCCCGCTCAAGACAGGCCAGTGACTTAAGCAACAGTATATTTGGCCAGGTTTACAGGAGTTGGTGGATGAGGTATGCCGCGGTTGCCGGAGGTGTGGTATCACTTACACAATGTGCTTCCATCCAGACAATCAAGATGGGTAATCCCTGTGAGTTGCTTTTGATGGACTATGTGTTGATCGGGGATTCTACAAGTGGACATCAGTATGCTCTGGTGATGACTGATCATTTCACTAAGTTTACTGTGGTAGTACCAACCAGAGATCAGACGATAGAGACTGCCACCCGCGCAATTGTGGAAGACTTCATTGGGCCTTATGGGTGTCCTGAACACATACATTCAGACCAAGGGGCATGCTTCCAAGGGACACTCATGGAAGGGCTATGTCGAATATATGTTATCCAGAAATCAAGGACCACTCCTCATCATCCTCAAGGTAACGGGGCTTGTGAACGGTTCAATTGCACGGTGCTTCAGATGTTGAGAATGTTGGAGAAAGATGGATTGGGCCAAGGTGGTACATGACTTAGTGTGGGTCTACAACAATCAAGTACATCATACCACAGAATACACTCCTTATTTTCTGATGTTCGGTTGAGTTGGACGAGAAATGTGGGAGTTGTTATTAGAATATTTTGACGAACAGTGGACATGGTTCGACTGGGTGCTAGAGCAACAACGGTGGTTGACAATTGCTAGTAATATAGCAAAGAGACGCATTGAGGAGAAACAACATACTAAAACCGGAGTAGAAGGTGCAGCCCCGTTATCTGTAGGACAACAGGTGCACATGCATATGTTTAGGCCTGGGAAGAAGTTAGATGAGCAGTGGGAGTTAATCCCCAATGTAGTTCAATGTTGACTGGATCCAGCTGGGCCAGTGTATGAAGTCCCTTCCATGACAGAAATGGCCAGACAAGAATGTCCTGATCTTGTTCCGGTGAGAGGACCTTAGTTGGATTCCCCTCCGGTGGGACCCAAAGTCTTGCTGCTACCACGAAGATCACAGCGGAGTAATCGGGGGGTACCCTGTCTAAGTTTTGCTGACCCTGCTATTGTTTGGTCCCAACCCTACTTTGCAGAGACTGCGAAGAGAAAAGTGGGGGGAATTGTGGGGGTCTCACCTGGTTCCTTGGCTTCTGGTAAGTCCCTCCAGTGTTCGTCGAGCTTGACGGCGGCGAATTACTTCCAATTTTCAATACCCAATTTGATTCCTGTTCCGGTACGTGCAAGTGTATCCAACATGCATTCTTACCATAGGTGAAAAAAAACATATTATCATTAAAGCATCATTTATTTTCTGATGTGACATGTGCCCATCTATTTGATTTCATATTATTATATTTAATTGCTTATAAAATACAATGCCATAATATTCTTATATTTATGTGCTTTTACTAATTGTTTAGAAAATACAATGGCATAATTTTCATATATGTATGTTTATTGATCGTGCATATTATGGCCAATGAAACTTCTATGTGTATAGAACTTTCTTACAGTAATGGGTGAGTAGTTAGTAATTGATATTGATGTGTATTGCATATATCTCCTTGTGTAATTAGACACATGTGTCCATCCTGTCTGGACCAAATGAACAAAGTAGTGTATTGCATAGATGTGTATTACAAATGTCATCTTGGATAATTTTTTACCTGTATCCACCCTTTGTGTGTTTCCCAAAGACCATAGATGTGTATTGAACATGTTAAATGTTTTTCCTGTATTTGAAGTCTATCTTTCTTGTAATTTCATCAAATAAAACCACAAGGGTGTTATCAATAGCACTTATCTTTATTTTTAAACAATATACAGTGCAATGGATGTAAGCAGAACTTCTTAATCCACTAACATAATTAACGTTTAACCTGGCTATTGCATTCTAACATTACTTTCTCATATATTTGAAACAATTCCAGGTAATTTTTCTCCAGTTTCTGGAACTTTTTTTTTAACATCACTGATGTTTACTTTCAATTCTTTAAAACATTCGTTCAGCTTTTCCATCTTCTCGACCACAACTTTACCATCATCAGTAGTACTATTAATATTAGAGTGTGTTGCATCCTTCTCTCCTTTTGTGCTTTCAACAGATATGATGATGGTATCTATATGTGGAAAGGAAAGTAATTTAATCATGTTTAAAGAAGAATTTGAACACACCATTGTTTCTACCAGAGGAACTTCTACCATTTGCTCACCTTGGACACTGCTCAAAATCACTTTATGCTGATGTCCCTCTTGGGTCTGGCCAGGCATGCTGCTGTGCTGGTCCATACCAACTGAAATATAGACACCATTTTTTTAATATAACGGAACAGGGTGTCCTTTTATGTTTTCTTCAATTTTTTAACATTTGTTAATAACCTTATTTAGGTGCCTCAATTATATTTTGTTATTTCCTATCTCTGAGACTTCTTCTTTTATAGTCACTACAGCATCTTCCATTTTAACTTTTTCACTAGCTACTCAGCACAATTCATCATACTAAGCATGATTGTTCTTAATTACTAACACCGTTTATTACCTAGTCAAACGTTTTTAACACCCACTTTTAATACTCACTTTTTTAATGCTCTTTCGGGTTCTCAAAACCCTTTTTTGCCCTTTATTTTTTAAGTCCGACCATCATTTCTAGATTTGGAATTTTGTTCTATTTTTCGCGAGTTTATCTCTGATCTGATTTATGAGTTTCTGAATAATCACTTCTTTCTTGTGATTAACTTTTTGGTATTTTCACTTTTGACAGCCGTAGTCGTGCGGATCCACCACTCTCACCATCATCTGATATTTTTGTTTTGTTTTGTCTTGCAGAGGAAAGTTTGTATGTTTTGTTTTGTGGTGTGTATGTAAAGCTGCTAATATATGTGTGTTTATTATTAAAATTTATTATTTATACAACTAGATGTTTATACTTTTGGTTTATTTTTTGTGTGTATGGAAATATGACAATATAAATAATTATTATTTTTTTTAGAAAATAATTTGTCATGACATCTGACTGAAATTTGGAGGCCTACAGATCTCATACCTGCTTGTGGAAAGCAAGATCCAAGAATTACTCAAACACAGAAGATGTTGTGAAAGTGTGTCTTCCACATTACCCCCAGAGCAACTGTACTGTGGGCAAAGGAGAACCTCAGGACTATATTTAAATAAGAACTGAACTAGATTGAGGCTTCCAAAAAAATCAGGGGCAGGGGCTGATGATGTGTATGTGCCCAAATTGTGGTACTTTGACCTCCTGCACTTCACCTGTGATGAGGTAATAGTTAGACAGTCCACCTGCAACATGGAAACGGAGTGTAGTGCCTCATCTGAATTTATACAAACAGGTGACATACCGCCAAGTAGAACAGTAAGTAAAATATAAATGTAAATGAGTAAAATATTTATTTATTTACATGTACCTCACAATACAGTTTAAAAGCATACAATGCTACTGCCTATAATGTAGATTATTGAATGTGATTCTGCCACGGCACAACACCCTCACCATTAAAGTATTGTAAATAGGCCTCCATGTTTAATTTTGCCATTTGATTGGCATTTCTCACCTGGGATGACTCTAGTGGTGTCAACGCTATAACTTCTGATAGTTCTACAGTGTTCTCCATATTGCTAAGCATACTGTGCACACTGGGGCTTTTATACCTAATGAAGTTGTGTAGGACACAATAAGCCATCACCACTTTGCCAACTTTGTCTAGGCGTAGATTTATAGCAGAATGAAAAATTCTAAACCTATTCCTAAAAATACCAAACGCATTTTCCACAACGTGCCTAGCCCTTAAAAAAAATCTTTAACTAAAGATCCTCCTTTCTGTTGACAGATTTCATTGTGGATAAGGATTTAATACATTAGTGTTTGGCGCAAACGCTTCATCAGCTACAAATACAAAATTGAGTCCATATTTCTTATCTCTTCATGTTGGCAAATTAAATTAATTGTTTTTAAGTTTGGCATGAAAAGGAGTCTGCACTAATGCCCCGCCATCTGACACCTTCCCATTTTTCAATGTCCACAAAGAGGAATTCATAGTTGGAATCCACTATGGACATCTTAATAATGCTGAAGAAACCTTTATAGTTGTAGTAATAGGATCCATTTTTTGAGAGTGACATAATACGAATATATTTGGACTTTCAAAATCATTAGCAATAATTTGACATTGCTCAACAGTTGCAGGAAACTGAAATAGAAAGTTTGTTTAAATGTTATATTGGTGCATGTATGTCATGTTATACTAACTAGTTTACATTTTGTTTTTATTACACAGCCTGCTCTCGTACATGAAGCCACAATCTCTGATGTGGCAGAGCACCAAGGCACACCAACACAGTAGCCAGCCAGGACATAACAGATCTACCCACACAGCCACAAGAGGATCAAAGTGACAGGAGGGGGAAAAAGGGTCCATGATCTCGAGCAAAGTGATTCACTCACACGCAAGATGATAGAGTCTGCAACCCAATTGATATCACAACACAGACAAGATGAATTTGATCTGCTAGGAGCAACTCTGACAAGCAAAATGAGAAATGCAAGTAGAGATATGGTTCCAAATCCTGACAGCATATAGGTAAAAACAGTTCTTATGAATCTCTACACTTTTGTGTATATTTTGTTTGTGTGGTTTATAATATATGAATATGTTTAGTTTCTATTTTAATAAAAAATACTCTTTTAAAAAAACAGACTATTTCTTTTACCAACCTTCATATATTGTCCACGCAGAACTTGTACAATAGCATCAGAAGTCTCAAGTATGATCAACCCCAAAGCTCGCACCAAAATCGCTGTGCTGTAGTTGAGATCAGCCAGTGTCATAAAATCTCAGGGTAGCAACCAGTCTCTGCTCTGCAGATATGGGTCTCCTTAAATGGGGGTCCTCCAGGATGAGTTGGGTGACAAGTTGGAGCAGTTTCTGGAATGTTGTTCCGTATCTGCTGGTAGCAGGGGCATATGAGAAAATGAGTCTCTCCTATGGTCCAGCAGGTCAGATTCTTTCTCCTTTTTTCTCTCCGTGTCTGTGCTTGCAGTGTTCTTGCCATCATGAGTAGCAAAAGACCACAAGCTTGTTGTTGTTCATATGTGTACATAATATTAGAATAATTGGCAATGACATATTTCCTTTTCTTGAATCTGAGTTTAAGGGAATTTTTTCAGCCCTTTATTTAAATTTCTTAGGCATATCGCTGCAGGGAGGCCATATGTCGTTCAGTGTTTATGAAATCACAATATTTTGAGAAGACGTTATGCCAGACAAAAATCAGTAACCGGACGGTTAGTCAGGTAAAATCTTTTAAAATGTGTACAGTGTGTACACATGAATTCTTGTCACTGCTGTACACTAAAATGATATTGGCTTTGGAAAAAGAATAAGTTATTGAAATCGGATCCCATGTGATTAGACCCTACAATGTTTAACTTTTTTTTTTACATACCAAGTTTCTCCAAAACTTTGTTGTTTTGGATCAGCATCTACAAACTGATTCAGCAGCTACCAATAACATCACTGAAATGATGACTAGATTATTCTTTCTAGATTTTAATTTTACAGTGTTTATATTCAAATTATTTAGTGCAAATCTGCAACAAGCAGTGAAAAAATGTTACAAAATCAATTCTGAAAACACACTTGAAAACCATTGGCTAAGTATATTAATCCTGGAGGATTTCAGCATCAATATGAATCATTTGTCTCTACTCTATGTTAAATGTATTTTTATAACCCCATATTGTTCTGTTGTCGCTTTTTTTCCCTCTCACTGTACCTGCCATACTCTATAGTTATTTGTCTGTTGTTCCTTCATCTAAAATCTTTACTCACAGACTGTTCTATCATTTCTTTTTACATCACTCTTCTATTTATTTATGTGTGGGTCATTTCTGTTGTTGTTTTTCCTAACTTTTACTTTATCACCTCTTTTTTGGGGTATAGTTTAGTCTCAAAATTAATTCTAGAACCCTTCCATAGTAACCTTCAGTGAATTGGTGCATACTCTAATATTCCTTTATTCAGAGCTCTATATGCATTTTGTTTATAAAGCTAACAATGCATTAGAATATGTTTTGTTAATTTACCTAATTCTGTGAAGATACTCATAAGCTATACAATGTTATTCTGGTTATAGTGAAGTTTCAGGCTAAACAGAAAGGACCCCATGTATAAAAAAAAAACTACTGCTGAGCATCTAATCAAGTCATACTGGCTGGGCCAAGATGCAAAATGTATACTTAACCTCATGTGTCAATCTCCCATTGTCCCATAGATTGTAAGCTTGCGAGCAGGGCCTTCTCACCTCTTTGTCTGTTTTACCCAGTTTGTTTATTAGTTTATTACGTTTGTCCCCAATTGTAAAGCGCTACGGAATATGTTGGCGCTATATAAATAAATGATGATGATGATGATGTCTAGATAAACCTTGATGCACTACAATCACCATTACAATATGGTTACCGAACTTGGAAAACTAGGAACGTCTCCTATTGCACAAATTTGCATAGGCAGATCTTGAAAACCTGAATATTAGTAATAGTAATTGTGCAATACTATTTTGTTTGGATCATGCTAGAAATGAAGTAGCAACCAGAGACAATATTCTTCCATAATAAGCTCTCAGGTGACGTCCATCCTTAGACATGGACATAGCACACTCATCTCTGTCTCTACCACTTCAAAGATTATGAGGCTGCTGCTGAACAACGAAACAAACCTTTGTATGGCTGGTCACTTAGCATACTCTGCATTCATTCTCTGGTCAGAAATATATATCCAACATTATTATACAATGGTTGCATAGTCACACCTATTGTTATGTATGGCAAAGATTTAATGTACTATGTTACTACGCTTTCTAGTGAGCTTCTTCTGGATTTCTATGTTATAACTACTGTGCTTCTGTATTGTTTTTGACCTAGTACACCAACTGCCCTGATGTCCAAGCCATCCAATCCGCTCTTTCTGCTGACAGTCCCATCCTGCACCCTCAGTAGTTGTGGCTAAGACTTTTGGTTAAGAAGTAAAACAAAGCTTATACAATGGGAAGAGTGGCTAATATAGGAGAAAACCTCCTAAATATTTTGAAAGCACCCAATGAAACACAATTTTTTGGACAGTTTTGACAATGGGTCTCAGAATTAAATTATGCAAAAATGTCAGGATCTTCATAAGAAACCTTAACATAAATTGTATTCTTTGTAATAGCTATACTTTGCTTTCCTCTTGGCTGAGTCACTGTATCTTTGAGAGAAAATTGTAAATAAAATTAATATGAGCTGGATACTGAAATTCAGTATGGAAAATGTTTTTCTCAGGCTTTTCCACAGGATTGCCACTTTCCAGCCTGCAAGAGTTGATCCTCTTTGGCACAATCCTGTACAGAGAATTAAGACTAAGTTTAAGATTACATGATGAGAAGGATAAATGTTGGTTCCCAAAATAATCAAAGCTTTGATTTCCCTGATCACAGAACTAAAAAGGAAACACAAACTACAAAATAGAGCTAAATTCTTTAAGCCATACAGCACAATACAAGCTATATCTAATTAAAAGAGATGATACTGTATTAGCTCCAATGAGTCATATTACTTTCTATGAGAGAGTGACAGACAGGTGTTGTTTAAATGAAACAAATCAAGCAGGCAGTTTAACACCATTTTGTCAAACAGCAAATACTGTTTTTTCTATTTCACTTCAAATCAATTCCATTTTTTCCTGGGCTGTGGTGTGTGCCCAAATATTCTAAAGTGGAAATTCATGATAGGTTTATTCAAATGACCAATGACTGACCAACTGTTTAATTGTAAAATTATATACATTCACTTGCTGCCAGACTATAATAACCTCATGAAAACATTGTGGATAGAGACATTGCAGTCCCGCTGTGCATAAAGTTGGGTACACACTACAGAAAATTTCTCCAGATGAGATATCTGTAACAGTTTTACCAACTCTTGAAAGTACCTATGAGCATGCCGGTTCATGTGTACACACCTACATGATTTACCTACAGATCTGTGCTCCTCATCTGTCATAACCATCTGCTGAAAAGATTGTGAACTCTGTAAACTCCATAGAGATCTGCCTACACTGCTGGTCGGGAGTACATACACACTTCAGAATTTGCCCGACATCGTTCCATCATTGATAAAGATTTTTAGTCAGTTTATAAAATCAAATCAAACAATACTATGTGTTTTGGTACAATAACACATGATCGTGGAAGCGGCGTACATGCTAATGCGATATCGGACCTAACAGTCGTCTATCGTGTGATTGCCATGATAATTGGGTAAGAAACCTGTAGTGTACCCAGCTTTAGAATGTAGTCAAGTAAAAACCATATCTCCCAACATTGTCCTAGAGGTAATCAGGACAAATTACACATTCTGCGGTGGCATGAACACAAACATTGGCATTTTCAGGCCACATTGGGGGCATAGTCATGCCATTTTAGTGGTGTGCTGACATCCACTCGGAGGGGTGGCCATCGCTTAAGAAAGCCATAAGTCACCCTCTTCCCTTTCTCCCCTAAAATAACTTTGAATTATTATGCGTATCAATGGCAAGTGAGCATAGCACCCGTTAATCATGGCAAGCTGAGACATACTTCCTGTAAGTCGGGACAAACGCCAAGATTGGAAGAGTTGGGAGGTATGGTTGAACAACGTCTATTTCCTAATTTTTTACTTCTTAAATTGAACATGTCATACCAGTAAATAGCTTTTTATTTAATATAAACTCTGAGTCGGGATTAAAACATGATTTGCATTGTTGTGCATTGCAATGCAGATTTAGGAGTGCCTTCAACTTTCCCACCACTGCTTTTAGCTCATTTAAATTTATTGTGCAAAGAAACTAAATCTTGTTATTGCAATATTTGCACCATGTCTGGAACACAATTGCAACTAGATCATCCTACAGAATACACTGATTTTTCCATCATACTGAGAAATCATACACAATTTTGCAAAAGAGGCCACTTTGGCAGGCAAAGCATTGTTCAACTACTTGGTTATCAGTATAATAGATTAAGCCAGTAGCTTAACAGAAAAAAGTACTGAACTGTCAAAACTGACCCTTAATCATCATTGTATCATTGACACAAACAAACATCGCAAAATGGAAAATAATGATTAAAAATAATATCAAAAGCTACAGATATTTTATTTATTTCCCCTCCTGAAAATTATATTTTTCTTATCCTTTTTTGTAGCTGTTAGCTATTAGTCTCACTATCAAAATGAGCTAGCATCAGCAACAGTTTAAAGTTATGACTCATATCATTATGATATTATTATCTTTGGTGCATGAGTGAGATTTTTATAATGTTTAAATTTACCTGTAACCTGTAAATTATACCTGCAACTGTAAACTGTTAATGGTGAACTGCAGATTTTTTAGATGCTGAGAGATGAAATGAGAAGATGCCCATCTGACTCACCATGTCTATGACTTCCTGCAGGGCAGTGTGGCTTATGCAATCAGCCTCCTCATGGGGCAGGTTTCCTGTAATGAGCTCTCAAGCACAAAACCTCCCCCAGACTTACTAATGAGTGTCTCTAATTACAGACAAGGAAAAATATACATTATTCATATTTAGCTGTTTAACTTCATTCCATGATTTTCGAAGAGTTAAGTATAATAAAAGCAAATTCTAGGGGAACATTATATTGCTACCAATAGCTCAGCTAAGAGAAAGGAATTAAAAAGATAGAATTATATGGTTCTGAAATTGTGTGCAATATAGAAATAGTGGATAAAATTTGATATAATATAATCAGAGACATGAACAACAAACTGATGTGGATTAAGCAATAATCCAGAAATCATGTCTCAGAGCATTTAGGATACTGTATTAAATGGTAGTCAGTTCTAGATAGTTCATTATTTACTTAGTTATGACAAACATGGCTGTGAAAAGAGTGGTTTTCAAATAAATTGAGTGAAGTGATAGATAGTTCATCATGCTGAGGTATCACAAACAACAATATGGGCCTGATTCATTAAGGATCTTAAATGAAGAGGTATCTTATTTCAGTCTCCTGGACAAAACCATGTTACAATGCAAGGGGTGCAAACTAGTTTTCTGCTTTGCACATAAGTTAAATACCGACTGTTTTTTCATGTAGCACACAAATATCAACTTTAAATTTCAGTGTACAAATAAGCTATCAAGTATTTGTGTGCTACATTAAAAAAACAGTCGGTATTTAACTTATGTGCAAAACAGAAAACTAGTTTGCACCCCTTGCATTGTAACATGGTTTTGTCCAGGAGACTGAAATAAGATGCCTCTTCATTTAAGATCCTTAATGAATCAGGCCCCATGTCAGTAAAAACTCTTAAGGAAAGACACTATTGATAAAGGAAAATAGTGTTTGAAACAGCTTGCACAAAAATTATGATATATACACAGTGGCCACTTTGTTAGGTACTTCTTTTTAGTATATTTACCCCCAGATCAGTCTGAACTCTTCATTGCACAGAATAAGAGCTGAAAACATTCCTTAGAGATTGTGGTCAATGTTGACATGACAGCTTCACGCAGTTGCTGGAGATTTGTCGGCTTTACATTATGCTGTGAATCTCATATTCCACCACATTCCAAATGTGCTCTGTGTTATTAAGATCTAATTCATTAGGGCACGTATCTGCTGATTTTGAGCATATTGTACTCATAATTACTCTGCGCATACTCAGAACCGACAGATATGACCAGCAAAAACAGCCCTTTTCCATACATGTAAAGGGCACTTTCTACAGCCTATGATAAATGAGGGTGTCCTGGAAGGGGCTAGGGGTGTGTGGCTATAGGCAATGCAGAGTGTGGGTGTACCAAACTAGCAGTAAAGCTAGCACTAAAGTAAAGTCCCTTTAACTTTTGCTCCAGCTATGGGGCTAGTTTAACTTAGACAGCGGGTCGGCCAAAATTAATGCCGGTCGACCCGCTGGCTCTTAACTGTGTAAAAAAATATAGATCTAAAAAAACAAAAAGCCGCATGAGGTCCCCCCTCCTCTTGCTAATAACCCTAGTGCTGCCAGGCTACTGCTGGTTCTGGTGAAACCGGGGGAAAAAATGCTGTCCTGGGAAACCCCGTTCAGTATAAATAGATTGTGCATCTGTTTATATTTTTTTCAGTATTCATGTTCTTCCATAGAGGAGCAACAGTCAGGCTAATTTATTATGGTTTGTTTTTTTGCCAATTCTGTTCCTGTGGAATTATTATGGGGTCCTTAGGACTGAAGAAAGAAGACGGATTACAAGCAATTATGGAATATTATAGGGTCTTTTGACCAAAGAAAGAAGATGTTTCTCTTCAACTTTTGGAATATACTTTTTTTGGGCTTTCATTTTTTTGGTTTTGGTTATTGCAAGGATTTTGTGTTTCATTTATTTTTATTAAACTATTGTGGTTTGAAAGAGGGTGTTGTGAATATTTTACATTTTACTTTCTATTGCTACAGGTCACAGTGGGCCCTGAGTGTCGGGCCATGGTGGCACTTTTGGTTCTCCAAGTGCCAGCATGCACTGGCTGCCATGGGTATACTGGTGCTTGTGGTTTTACAAGCACCATCATGCAGAGACTGTTAATGGCCAAACAGTCTAGCTGGGACTTGTAGTTCCACAAACTAAACCTGTGTTTTTTACTTTATCTTATATTACACACACTTTATTACCCTAAAACTACCACCCCAATGATGTAGGATCAACCCTAGTGCTTTCAGCACAGGGCTGGCTCTTCCTTGAGGGGAAGCCCCGCATAATTTTTTTTTGGACCCCACTTTCTAGGGCAGTGGTCAGGGAACAGGGGTAAATTACCCCAAATGGGGTAAAAATAAAATTCCTGGGGGTAATGCTGCCGATTCACATGCTGTCAGTTGGATTGTAGACCCCTTTAAATGTGAAATTGCTGTTGTACCAGAAGAGCCTCAAGGGTTGGCAGAGGCACTTCTTGAGTTTCGATGCAATAATGAAGCTCGTATTGCATTTGAAAACAAAGCAGATCTGTCAAATTTTTGAATGTGAACTACAAAGGCATTCAAAATTGCACATGAGGCGGCAGTCAAAAAGTTGCTGCCTTTTGCAACAACCTACCTTTGCGAACAAGGATTTTCCACTCTAACGAACATAAAAACAAAGCAGAGAAATCGATTGGACGCTGAAGACTGTATCCAAATTGCTCAAAACATCCCAATATTGATGCTCTCGTATCAAAAATGAAGCAACATCATTTCTCCAAAACCTGAAGTTTTGAATTTGAAGCTTTCAAAGAAACTTTGAATAGATTCAATAAATATTTTGAATTCCAATAATTAATAATATATGATTTCCTTCCTTTCAAATCAAGGGGGTAACATCGGCGTATCTAAATATATTTTGGGGTAAAAGGTAAAAAAGTTCCCTGACCCCTGCTCTAGGGAATCCAGCCCTGTGCTGAACAACATGGGGTTGGTTTGTCATTATGTCATTTACACCCTGCTGCATCATCACCTGCTATAGCACCCACCTCAGTTGGTGGGCCTAGTGCTGGTTTAGGTGAAATCAGAGGGGACCCCACAATTTTTTTCCTCCTGATTTTTCCGCAACCAGCAGTAGCCTGGCAGCACTAGAGTTAATATCAATAGGTGGGGGGAACCCAAGCATTTTTGTTTTCTTTTTAACTATTTTTTTTAATACAGTAAAGAGCCAGCGGTTCAGACTGCTTTTATGCCGCACGAACCGCCAGCTCACCAGGTGCTGACAGGTACGTGATCCATAGCTTTATGAATTCGGGCGCAAGTAAAGCCAAAATACAGGCATCATATTCTGAGCACAGGTTGAGCTCAGAATACATGCCCTAATGAATTAGGCACCTGATTTCTGTGAAGCCCATTGGAGTAAACTGAACTCATTATCATGTTCGTGGGATCAGCATGAGTGGACATGTGCTTATGACATGATGCACTATCCTGCTGGAAGTAGACTTTGGAAGATGGGTAGACTGTACACTTAAAGGATTGCACATGGTAGGCAACAATATTCAGGTAAGCTGTGACACTTTTAAATAATGCCCAGTTGGTATTAAGGAGCCTAATAATTGACACGAAAACATTCCCCACAACATTACACCACCACCAGCAGCATGCACACAAGGCAATATGTATCCATGGATTCACCTTTTTTTACACTAAATTTTACTTTACATATTGCAGACCATTTTCTGATCTTCAACTGTTCACTTTTGGTGAGCATGTGCCCACTGTAGCCTCAGTTTCCTGTTCTTAGTTGACAAGAGTTGTCTTGTACTGCTGAAGCACACCCACTTTAAGGTTTAATGTGCTGTGTATTCAGAGATGATCTTCTGCATACCACTATTGTAACACGTTGTTATTTAAATTACTGTTGTCTTCCTTCAGCTTGAATCAGTCTGGCCATTCAAGTCTGACCTCTCTCATTAACATGGCGTTTTCACCAACACAGAACTGGCACTCATTGGATTTCTTTTGTTTTGCGCAATATTCTCTGTAAAGTCTAGAGACTGTAGTGCATGAAAATTACAGGAAATCAGGAGCTTCTGAGAAAGGCAAAACACCACATCTGGCACCAACAATTATTCCACGGTCAAAGACACTTAGATCGCATTCCTTCCCCTTTCTGGTGTTAATGGTGTATCTAATGATGTGTATCAAAAGGATTGGATGAATTGCACAGTTTTGCTTAACCCTTTTTCAAGTGAGCACATTTACTTTTATTTTTGAATCACAGTATACTAGGAGTTTTCATTTTCTTTTCCCTTTTATATGGTATATGTGCTGAAAAATCTGTCTGATTAAGAAGAGTACTCACTAGCTTCAAGGTTTAATTATCACCGACATTTAGGAGAGTGTGAATTTTATACTTTCCATAAGAATTGTATATTGTGAACAAGGCGGACGCAGCACAGTAAGCCTGATCAGTTCAGCAGGAGAACTTTCCTGGGCACCCCCACCAGCATGCCCACAATTTTTTTTATATTTCCGGAGCAGGCGCCTCCCCACTTAGCTTCTGAATCCCCACTATGAACAGATCGGTGATTGCAATAGGGGATTCACTGTGCATGAGCAAATTGCCTGGCCTGATTGTGAAGTTTATTATGGGCCTGATGTAGATTTAGTAGCCTATCCAGTTAAAGGGTGTACATGTGCACACAGACGAACCATGTTATGAAGTACCTGGTGGCAGTACAATCTTTTTCATGTGTGACAAATACTACCATCTTTTTCTTGTAGCTCAGTAATACTGGGCAGCATTTTGTTAACACTCTAATGTAAAGTTGAGCTAGTAAACTCCCCCTCCAAAAATCTGTTCACACATTTACAAATTTGTTCCCCCACCAGCACAACATGATTTGCTAAGATGCAAAATTTTTGCTTCTTGCTGGTTTTACCACTAACTCTAAATGAGGCCCAATATCTTTTTCTTCTCTCTCTTGGATTCCATCTATACTGTAGAATTTCATTCTGTTGGGCATTTGTGGGAAGGATCTTGGAACATTAGTTTTTCCAGGCAATGGACTGTGAACCATTCAGCCTGTTAATTAGTATCTTGAAGGTTTTATATCTGGTACATATATGGATTTTGAAAATAGAAATATATTTAAAAATAAACAGATGTTATTTACTATTTCAATGATTAAAGAATCACTTCGATAGAATGGTTCTCCGCTCAAAATAAAACACTACATCAAACTTTCCTACAGGGAACCACACACTTGCCAGTTTAACTATGAGCTGATGAAGCAAAACATCTAATTGACTGCAATGATGTAGTTGTAGCTGTCTTATTGCTATTTCTCTTGAAAGTGGATGGCTATTTTTAATAACTCTCAGTGTGAAAACAATGTGATATAATTTGTCATATAAACTATCCTCAACATGTAACAATAATTGCAAAAAAATGCTGTTTACATTCGCAACATAGTGGTAATAAATTTACCAAATACACATCAAGGGCCTGATTCATTAAGGGACGCAAAGCAAACGTATTGTGCATTTTTTTAAACACACATAAATCAGGCATACACAAGTTGGAATTCAACAAGGAGTGGATGTAAAGATATGTTTGGTGAAGAATATGAGTCTAGGTACGTTCTGCAGCATACGTCCCTTACATATGTGGAATTTAAAGTCCCAAAGGAAACACAAAGAAAAAATATATTCAATTAATTAATGTCACTTATTATTAACATAGTCATTAATAACAACAACATTAAAAAATAAAAAAAAGGTTTTTTCCCCATAAAATACATTTATTAGGATGTTATCAATTTCTACTATACATGAAATGCATTTTTACAGTTGCTCCTGATTGCAAACACATATTCTCTTGCACACACGATCGTCATCATTAGTTATCGGCACTTACACCAGACCGTAGTTGGTGCAAGTTATAAGACTGAAAAACACTAACCTTTGAGATGCCCAAAGCTTGAATGAACGCTGCTGGGTGTGCTCAAACTTGGCCCTTACTGTTTATTGACTACATGCAACCCCTCCTTTTCCACTCATGTAGGCTGTAGTAAGGGTCCTTTGCACCCAGGGGCGCACGGAGGATTGTCGGGGGGGGGGGGGTTTCTCCCCGCCGACCGAAAAAAAACAAACCATGAGAGAGCGAGCTGCAGCTCCGTTTGGCCAGCGCTGTCCTATACAGCAGCCACGGCACTGTCTAAGAAGCGTCTGCGGCGGTGCTGTATTCAATACAGCACCGCCGCGGACGCTTCTTTGACAGCGCCGCGGCTGCTGTATAGGACAGTGGCCACTTAGTTAATGCAGGGGGGGGGGGTTTCTAGAGACTCAGAAACCCCTCCTGCGTGCGCCACTGGCACCCGACGATGAATTTAACATTTCAGCGTTCTCTGGTGTATGGTTTCTTTCTGGGCATGCGTAAAGCGATTTTACACAAAATTCAGCACGTGTCGACATTTACGGGCTTTAATGAATCAGGTTCTATGTGCACAAGTCTAAAAAGTTGCCTAATGAAATAAAAGCAGACATTTAAACAAAATATTGTTCACTTATAATTGTAAAAATCATTCTGCTAAACCATTGTTACAATATTTCTAAGTTGCAAGATATTATCATTTAACAGCAATAAGCACATGGTAATAATATTTATTTTAAGGTCAAATTGTGCAGTACCACGAGCACTTCGGCATAAGCCAGGGCTGGAATTCTGCAAGAGCCATTTAGAAACCAGAAAAAAATGTGCATTTCCCCAGATAGATACTTTAAGTGACCGGTTATGGAATTATGGCTTATGATGGGACTGTACAGCCAGGCAAAATTAAAAACGTCAAAGTAATTCCTTTTATTTATGAACCCTTGATGGATCTTTATTTATATTTTCAATAAATCATGAGGTTAAACATTGGGATTGTTTTGAATGTCACATTTGTACATTTCAGCTTTTTAGATACATAGTATTTTGTCTTTATAAATGTGCTATTCCATATAAAGCATTCTTGTATGGTGCAAAAAGGTATCACATTGAAAGCTATGAATGTCATGCAATCTCCCACAACTCAGAGGACTTGTAAAGAAAAGTCAAATTGTTTTTCAGGGGTATAACTGTTTTGTGGAAACTTGCTAAATCAGGAATGTCCCCTAAAATACAAAATTTCAACAATTTTTAGCACCTATCTCAATTTTGCATTTGAGAGAAGCATTTGGGGCATTACTACATTTACCATGGATTCAGTTAGAAATGTTATCAGGGCCTGATTATCTAATAGGCCAGTGTTGGCTAACCTATGACACTCCAGGTGTTGTGAAACTACAAGTCCCAGCATGCTTTGCCAATATATAGCAGCTTATTGCTGGAAGAGTATGCTGGGACTTGTAGTTTCACAACACCTGGAGTGTCACAGGTTAGCCAACACTGCAATAGGCTGATGGCCTAGGGCGCCAAGCTTTTAAAGAGGCACAACATTTTGGAGGTTGAAAAATTATGACAGGGAGAAGTATAAACTGAAATTCATTTTAAAATATTATAAAATAGTTGTTCTCACAAGTCAAAATAAATCATGAAAGCACTTATTAAGGTTTTAACCTTGATGTATTCCCATGATAAAGGCTGAAGACAATAAGTCATAATTGGGTGCACGCTTAATGATAAGCAAGTAGGAGAAACAAGAATAGCGACAGGCAGTACACGCCCCCCCTTCACATCTTCACCCTCAATACCACTTGTTCATGCATTTGTACTGCCATACTGGTCTGATTTTAATGAAAACTAAATCAGTGATAAAGATTTCTGTGACTCTTTTAATGACAAGTGAGGCTTTTAGGATGAACACACTTAAAGGGTGACAGGGTTTGTAGTAAGCTGAACATTTACCTGAAGGGGTTAACATAGGGTGGGGCCCGACCAATGGTAGCTCCCGTGGGAGGGACCTTGATTGATATAGTAGGCTGTACTTCCTGGGCTGCCTCATTCCTCAGCACGAGATCAGTGAGAGAACCTGCAGCAAGAGAAGCGGATAAGTATCCTTATTTTGCTGTAAAAGTTGCTGGTTTTATTCCTGCCTGATTTTTGTTTGTTTTTCATTACCCCTGTATTTACCTGTGTTTATTATCCCTATTCCAGTTTTCCCATTCTCTACCTTTTCATACCTCCTTCATCCTTTCCTCCTTCATCCCCTTCTCCTTTCATTTTCCTGTCCCCTTCATTCCCCTTTGTACCTTGCCATTTTTGGTTCATCCTTCCTCGCAGTATGCCATGTCCCAAGCGCATTACCTCTCGGCCGGCGCGCCTCAGGTCCCCCTCCCCCGCCAGGTCCGCCCGCCTTATTGCCTCCCTGCATGTCCCTCCCGTCATAACTAACCCCCGGAGACCTCCCGCGGTTCTCCCGGCATCCAGGCTTCCCATCCCCATCCGCTCCTTGGCGGGGCTGAATTTAGTGATCCTCGGCGGTCAAAGGGGTCGGTCAGCGGCAGCTTGTCCATCGGCCGGGTCGCGCATGCGCAGAACAAGGGCGCCATTGTGCCCGGCCATTTTTGATACATCCAGTGCATTGGGAGAGGGGAGGGGGGAAGGGGGTGTCAGCGGGGCTACAGATGAGACTGTGAGTCTCAGTCAGGGCCAGTGGGATAGTAAGCTCCAGCAGGTGGGCAACGCAGGGGTGAGTGGGAGAGGGATTGCCACTAGCCCAGCAGATCATGTACAGAGGGACTTGAACACAGTGCCCCATTACCCCCCCATTTCATCACGCGGGGGGGTGTTCACGTAGTTATAATCCTCCAGCCCTGCATCAGCTACATTTCTCACCAAGCCTCTTTCTGCCCCACAGTGGTAGGGGCACTGCATGGGGGCTCAACATGGCTTAGATTCTCAGGTGGCGAGGGGCGGGTATAGCCAGCCCACGACAGAATGGGATCCTTCACCGCGGGCCACGCGGGAACAGCGTTACACTGGGGCAGACGCCTATGACAGCGGTGCCACTAGCAATTTTAGAGTAAGGGAGGGGTCTGTGTGGCCCCCTATTTACCGTCACAGCCTGTCACCTCCGGCAAGGGGGTCATGACTATGCACCAGTTAGTACAGCTAGAGCGGCGAACTGGACAGTATAGTTTTTGCTTATCATCACGCTAGCGCAGGTCAATTGCCCCTCCGGTCACCGCCACCCCACGACACGGTTCCGCAGAGTGGTTACGGTGGTGGCCCATTCCGACCATGGTACGAGAGTCCTGTTCAGTCAAGGCGGAGGAGGTTACATGGTATTCCAGTCCAGTTCATTATTCGGCACCAGCTCAGGAATACGGCAGCGATAGCCTTGGCGCAGTGCGGCGGCGTTTGGATTACTTACCCAGGTCACAGCTTACTGTCCCTGTTTCTGTTCCAGAGCCGGTGGTTGCGAATCAAGAGTCGAGGGCCGACAGTTGAGGACGTTCTGGGTCTAAATCATGGGACCAGAGGCCGTCCAGGGTCTTCGAGGATTCGAGGATTCGATACCGGGCACGTCAGGGGGCCAGGTCGCGTCAGCAAAGGAGGTGGAGTCGTCTGCCGGCGCCGGGAATCCTGCTTCCGGGGGTGAGTCCAGTTCTGCTATTAAACACAAAGCACAGCTGTTGGGGTCCCAGTCCTCTCCACTAGCAGTGGGTCTTCTGACTCCGATGATAGAACTAGGAAATTGATTAGATTGCTGGAAACGCAATTGCTAGGCAAACGCAGTAAGCAGACACCCCAGGCAGGAGACACAGAACAGCCATTAGTCCGCAGGTCGAAACGTTAGAAATAACGCATGGGATCAGGCCTAGCGTGCGGGATAGAATAAAACGGGGGAAGTATGTGGACATGTATGCATTGACAGGCGAAGACAAGAAGGCCTTGGCGGCGTCGGGCGATAAGGCGGGCATGGGGGAGGAGAAGTACCAATCCTTCCCTAGCTGAGTGAATGCCTTCTGCATTTTCGCGACAATATACCTCGAGACTAGGCGCAGCGAGCAGGCAGAAGTGTGGCGATACATGCACCTGATTAGCGGGATATATGTGAAGGACGGCCCGGTGATTTGGAGGGCATACGACGAGCTCTTCAGGAAGCGTATGAGTGGGTGGGAGAAATTGCCCCTCGGGTCGAAGGATATAAACACCTGGTTAGGGCTGATGAGGCCGAGCAACCTGGCGGCAGAAGGCAACACTGGCAGGAGGTTTCAAAGGCCGGGGAGGGTGCAAACTGAGGAAGATGCTTTGATTTTAACGCAGGGTCTTGTCAGCGAGGGTCATCCTGTAGATTCAGGCACAACTGCACGTCATGCGGCGGACAGCCGCCGAATGTGCTAAGTCCCGAGGAGGTGGAGGCTCAAATCCAGCTATGCAGAGTTAAGGGTCCATCGCCAATTAATTTGGCAGAGCTGGACAAATGGCTCGCTTGGTTTGATGATAGAGACACTGCGGCTCTCCTTCACGACGGATTTCACCTCGGCTTTAAACTCCCAGTTCAGGGCAGCATTTTTACGGCAGCGCCAGTTAATTTGATATCAGCGATCGCTCTCCCGGAGGTGTAAGATGAGAAAAAAGGGAAGGAGGTTGGTTTGAGTCGCATGATTGGCCCGTTCCGACTTCCGCCCATTCCCAACCTGATTTTGTCCCCAGTAGCGGTAGTCCCCAAGAAGGCCGTGGGGAAATTCAGACTGATACAACATTTGTCATACCCTGCTGGCCAATCCGTGAATGATGCGATAGACGCCACCCTAAGTTCGGTTAGTTATCAGTCTTTTGAGTCTGCGCTAGCATTAGTGCAAGAATGCGGTAGGGGTTCCCTGTTAGCTAAGATTGATATCGAGTCGGCTTTCAGGTTATTGCCCCTTCATCCGGAGTCGTATCAATACATGGGTTTTCGGCATCGTGGCGGATACTATATCGATCGCTGACTTCCCATGGGTTGCTCGATATCCTGTGCGCTATTTGAGAAGTTTAGCGGCTTCTTGGATTGGTGCATTCAGATGGGAACGGCGTGTCGGTGGATCGGGCTCTATCTTGACGACTTCTTGGTTATTGGACCACCTGATTCCACATGTTGTCGGGATACGTTGTTTTCCACCCAGGCTTTGTTTAGGGTGCTAGGCGTTCCTATTGCCGCGGACAAAACAGAAGGCCCAGCCACGTGTCTCTCATTCCTTGGAATTGAGATCGACACAGCAGCAGGGATCTGCAGGCTCCCAGCTGATAAGGTGTCGAAGATGTACGAGGCCATTGCGGAGGTGTTAGGTTCCAGCTCTAGTGCACTGAGGCAGGTTCAGTCCTTGTTAGGGAGGTTCAATTTCGCCTGTCATGTGATTCCCATGGGGAGAGTTTTCTGAAGAAAGTTACAGAGAGCCACCGTGGGTAGGAGTAGGCCGTATGCGGCTGTGTGACTATCCAAAGTGATCAGGGAGGATTTGCAAATCTGTCTCATCTTCCTCAGGGAGTTCAACAGCATGCAAATTTGGCTGTCACCACCCGTAACAAACTTTAAGATCAACCTTTTTACGGATGCTTCCGGAGCATGCGACTTCGGGGCTTACCTGAACGGGCATTGGTGGGCGGAAAGCTGGCCTGATGAGTGGCATAGTGTAGGGATTACCAAGAACTTGTTGGTCCTGGAGCTATTCCTGATTGTGGTGGCAATCGAACTGTGGGCGCCCGTCTTTTGGTGCGACAATTTGGGGGTGGTCCAGTCGATCAATAAACAGAGTGCCTCGGCTCATCATGCAATATCTCTGCTGCGCCACCTAGTTTTGCGCCGTCTGCAGAATGATATTTCGTTTAGGGCTAAACACGTTCCGGAGGTGCAAAATAGCTTGGCCGATGTGTTGTCTCGCTTCCAATGGAGCAGGTTTCGTAGTTTGGCTCCCCAGGTGGACAGTGTTGGTATTCCGTGTTCCTCTTGTGTTTGGCAGATCATCAAGCCGGCATAAGAGGGCTCGTGGAACAAGCGGTAGCTCCCTGCACCCTGAGAACATATCAGTCAACATGGAGACGGTGGTCACTGTTCAGCAGGCAGAAAGATCAATCTGACGCAGGTCAGCGTGACGCTATGCTAGCCTTTATGTGGGAGAGATACTCCAACGGGGAATCTAGAACATCTATGGCATCTACCCTGGCGGGGATATCATTCATGGCTAGGCTGCAAGGTTACCCAGATGTCACCAAAGGGTTTATGATCAGCAAGGCTCTAAAGGGGTGGGCGAAGGATCGTCCCTCTCATGCAGACGCACGTTTATCAATCACCACCAACATTCTGGTCGATTTGATAAGGAAGCTGGATACGAAAGGCTTTTATTTAGTACTGCTTTCTCCATGGCATTCTTTGGAGCCTTTCGGGTTTCGGAACTGGTAGCTAGATCCAGGGGGCATCAAGAGTCTGGTTTGAGGGCAGAGCATGTCAGTTTGTGCGAAGGGATGGTAGCCTGTAAAATAATTAGATCAAAGACTGACCAGAGTGGCAAGGGATCATGGGTTCAGTTATCCAAGCAGCTAAATAGTGAAATCTGCCTGGTTAAATTAGTGTCACAATTTATAAGTATGAGACCTCAGGCCTGCTTGTTCTTATGTCACGGTAACGGTGTGCCTCTGACGAAATATCAATTTTCGGCCATTTTGAAGCGGACCCTGCAGTCCCTTAATTTAGATAGCGCAATGTACGGGACACATTCTTTCAGGATTGGGGCAGCTACATCCGCTGCCTTGGCTGGGTCCTCTACTGAGACCATCAAAGCCCTGGGCCGATGGAAATCCATGGCTTATATATCGTATGTCAGGATTGACGGTGTTGATGGTTGATTTGTTACGCCTAATCATATTTTTGCCTTCACAGTTTTTTCTTTTTCTTATTTCATCCTTTACTGGTTCTATAACCCACCCCACTGTAACAGATACTGGATTCTACTACTACTAATCTTGATTAGCGCTGGCTTACCTGAGGCGCGGAGTCTAACGAGCTCCCCGGTGTTCACCAAGAACCGCCGCAAGGCGGGGTGGGCTTCACTCCCAGGAGTCGCAGGTCGCGGTCCTCAGGTTTGCCCCAAGATGTAGTGCAGCGGAGTGGAGCGGAAGATGCGGAGTCAGACAAGCCAGTTCGGTGCACAGGAATGGAGTCAGGCAGAATCAGGAGGCATTGTTGTCCTTGCCGTGGCGCAACCTGGGGCGGAGAGATAAAGGATTGGGAGGGGAATGAGATTGGGAGGGGTGAGAGAACACAGATGTGGTGCCGACAATATACGTAGATGTGTATGGTTGAAGCAGCTGATTATAGCTCTTTTTGCTTTTGTAAGTCTATAGCTCTTTTGCCCTGCTTATATCTCTATTTGCAGTGTATATTGTGGTGGTGCTGGTACCGTCTGTTTAGGGATATGTTTATAGCTCTGGTTTACAGCACTGTTGAATTACGGGTGTCTAAACCTCTTGATTGCTTTTGTGTTTATAGCTCAGATTTAGGGGTAGTCGTGGTGAGGACTGCCCTTAGTAGTGTTTTTGTGGTGTGTGGGTGGATTTGGTGATGGGTGATGTGTGCTGTTACTAGCTCTTTGAATGGTTTATAGCTCTCTGTGTGGTGAAATGTAGGTGCTTGTGGCTATGTGTCTTAAGCCAGGTGTGCTTGATTGTTGTGTTATTGGCTTATAAAAGTAACTTTTGCTTGTTGTTCTTAGAAGAACAGTTTGTATAGTTTGGAGTCTCTTTTGCTTTCCTCCGTTCTTTCAGATGCGCGTGGAGAGGCTGTGTGTCGGGTACTCGTAGCATGTACCGAGCGGGCTGGTTAGCTATGGCCGAGCGGTTGCTTCCGATGCCTTCTTGTGCGCATGCGTGCTTTTGCCGCCGAACTTCCGGTATTTGGAACGCACAGCATCTGTGCATTCCACTGCGGAGTTTATCCAGTGTGTGCCTCTACTACCGCCAGGGCCGGACTGGCCATCTGGCACTTCTGGCAAATGCCAGAAGGGCCGATGGCTATATGGGCCGGCCCGACTTCCCCTGTCTTCTTGGTGGCTGGTTCCAGGAACCAGCCACCTCTGCTGCGCGCTTCCCAGCTCCCTCCCCCGTTATGCTGTGCAGCCAGTTTACACTGGTGAGTGGTGAGTTTCCTTTTTTTTTTTAATTTGCTTTTTTTTTTACTGAAGAGGGAGGGGGTGCCGCGATTTTCGGGGGGGGTCGCGGGGGGTGGCGCGATTTTTCGGGGGGGGGTCGCGATTTTCG
Source organism: Mixophyes australis (assembly GCA_036250195.1). NCBI lineage: Eukaryota > Metazoa > Chordata > Amphibia > Anura > Limnodynastidae > Mixophyes > Mixophyes australis. The sequence goes on from JAVHZZ010000002.1 coordinate 206,873,965, forward strand.
GGGGGGGTCGCGGGGGGGTCGTGGGGGTGCCGCGATTTTCGGGGGGGGGTCGCGGGGGTGAGAGCCAGGGGGTGCTGGGAAAGGGGGTGAGAGCCAGGGGGTGCTGGGAGAGGGGGTGAGAGAGCCGAAGGGGGTGCTGGAAAAGGGGGTGAGAGAGCCGAAGGGGGTGCTGGGAAAGGTTGGTGAGAGCCAGGGGGTGCTGGGAGAGGGGGTGAGAGAGCCGAAGATGGTGCTGGGAGAGGGGGTGAGAGAGCCGAAAGGGGTGCTGGGAAAGGGGATAAGAGCCAGGGGGTGCTGGGAGAGGGGGTGAGAGAGCCGAAGGGGGTGCTGGGAAAGGGGGTGAGAGAGCGGAAGGGGGTGCTGGGAAAGGGGGTGAGAGCCAGGGGGTGCTGGGAGAGGGGATGAGAGAGCCGAAGATGGTGCTGGGAGAGGGGGTGAGAGAGCCGAAGGGGGTGCTGGGAAAGGGGATGAGAGCCAGGGGGTGCTGGGAGAGGGGGTGAGAGAGCCGAAGGGGGTGCTGGGAAAGGAGGTGAGAGAGCCGAAGGGGGTGCTGGGAAAGGGGGTGAGAGCCAGGTGGTGCTGGGAGAGGGGGTGAGAGAGCCGAAGGGGGTGCTGGGAGAGGGGGTGAGAGAGCCAAAGGGGAAGGGGGTTCTGGGAGAGGGGTGAGAGAGCCAGGGGGTGCTAGGAGAGGGGGTGAGAGAGCCAGGGGGAAGGGGGCGCTGGGAGAGGGGGTGAGAGAGCCAGGGTGGTAGGGGGTGCAGGAAGAGGAGTGAGAGAGCCGGGGGGGTAGAGGGTGCAGGAAGACGTGTGAGAGAGCCAGGGGAGTAGGTGGTACAGGAAGATGTGTGAGAGCCAGCGGAGAAGGTGGTGCAGGGAGTTAAGTGAGAGGGACAAAGGAGAAGATGGTGCAGTAGCATAGGTAAAAGAAAGTGTAAAGGCAGAGACATCTTAAGAATGGGAATGTCAGGGATGCAGCCATCATAAAACACAAGTAGTAATGAAGAATGAAAATGCACAGAGGGGACAAGTGTTAAAAAAAAAAAAAAATCAAGCCTTCATACTCCATTCACCTATATTTTCTATACCCCCACTCCTAAATTTCTGCTTCGACCACTGCCCTCTATTCCTGCTCCCGACTGCCTGTTTGAGCTGACAGCTGCTGATCCCTCCTCGCCCAGCGCGCCCACTAGGAGAACAGAACACAGGATGCCATAATCAGGTAAGTTCATATATTTTCTCGTGTGTAATATGTTTTTAACCATCCTTTCTTGAACTGGGGACACTACAGCGTATCCAATAATGTTTAACACTATGTATTGCTCATTATTGCGTTGTAATGTTTTTTGCATATTTATCTGTACAGAGATTTTTAATTAAGAGCAAAAAACATTGCTTGTCATAAATTTTATCTGTAATTGTGTCAATATATCTATTTTTGTTTGTATTGTAAATGATGTATTAAGCTGCTCTTGGGACTCACACTCAGTATCTGATATGCTGTACCAATTTTTATTTGTGAATGAGTTTTTATCTGAGCTTTACTAATGATTTGGGGGCACTACTATGCCATAATATGATTTGTGGGCACTTCTGCATGACCAAATATGAATTGAGGGTAACACTATGTGGCATAATATGACCGTGGGGCACTACGATGTGGCATAATATGAACTGGGCACACTACGGTGTAGCATCATATGAACTTCTGCCAAAGGCAAGTCTTTCATTGTTGAATATGACGGGAGCCCAAAGAAGTTGCTGTATCGGGGCCCAAAATTCCTCTTGTCAGCCCTGCCTGTGAGTCAAGGGGGTAGACGCCTCCAGGTAAATAATCTAAATGTTTCCTATCTAATCAAACTGATGGATCACATCCAATTATTTCTCACCCACCTCCTCTATCCCCCTTAATTTATATACTGTGTTATTTAAAATGAATAGAAAAGACGCATATCCAATTACTGTAGTAAAACAAAAATATTTTTCTCTGACATTTTGCTGTAGATGGAAATACTTTTAATGCGGCCGTGTGGGTTCAACTGATCATTCAATAGTTATGGTTTTTTTTAGATATATTTTAGTTTTATTTCATGTGGAATGATTCATGAAAATTCTGCCGTTACTATTTAATCGAGGGAAAAGGGTACCTGTTACCTATATGTATGTGTAAGTACTCTGTTCGATGTTGCTATTTTGTGGGAGATATGAAAAAAGCAAAACATTGTTTCCTACAGTGGCGTCTGTATAATTGGTGGTATTGCTGTAGTATAGGGTGGCGTGCTGGTGGCAATGTTGTAGTGTGTTTGGTGCTTAGTATTGCTAATAAGTAGGAGAGGGTATTGCTATAATGTGGGGGGTGATGCTGGACGCTGTAATGTGGGGGGGGTGATGCCGGTTGCTGTAATGTGAGGGGTCATGCTGGACGCTGTAATGTGGGGGGTGATGCTGGACGCTGTAATGTGGGGGGTGATGTATTGTCATGGTGTTTATTGATGTAATTGGGGTGCTAATAATGTAATGTTGAGGGTCATTAGGAGAAATAAATACCCCCCCCACACACACACACTCATACTACATCATGTTGTACTGCGCCAGCATCAGTGTGCAACAATATAGTGCATGGAGCCCACAACACGTGGGCCTGTGTGCTTTAAATGCCAGGGCTGATTTTTAGTCCCAGTCCGGCCCTGACTACCGCCTTCGGTAGTAGAGGCATTTGCAGTGTATATTGTGGTGGTGCTGGTACTGTCTGTTTAGGGATATGTTTATAGCTCTGCAAATAGAGATATAAGCAGGGCAAAAGAGCTATAGACTTACAAAAGCAAAAAGAGCTATAATCAGCTGCTTCAACCATAAGCATCTACGTATATTGTCGGTACCACATCTGTGTTCTCTCACCCCTCCCAATCTCATTCCCCTCCCAATTCTCTCTCTCTCCACCCCAGGTTGCGCCACGGCAAGGACAACAAGACAAGCAACGGGCTCGGGAATTGGAACACCCGCAAATTCCGTAACGGCAGCACCAACCCCAAAGACACTCCTAACAAGCGCAGACGTCCAAGGTAAGCTCCCTCAAAAGAGCCCCCGCTACCTATTCCAGAATCAGGAGGCAACTCGGAGTCAAACAAGCCAGGGTCGGTACACGGGTCACAAGAACAGAGGGATGGTCAGCAAGCCGGGTCGGCACACAGGGGTTGGAGAGCCAGGATAGTCTAACAGGCAGAGATCAGCACACAGGAAGACACAGGAGACTGGAAGACACAGTAATCCACGAAGCACAGGAGCCAGGAACAGGAAGTGAACTTGTTGCTCTGACAAGGCTGCAGTGTCCAGGTGAGCTTAATATAGTCTGTGGATAGTAAAAGCCGCCTCCGAGCCACGATCATGTGACCACCCAAACCAGGAAGTGCTGCTGTACACAGAGACAGGAAATCAGCAGCAGAATGCAAGTAAGTTTGTGACAATCAAGCTTAATTCCGGACTTACTGCAGAAGGACCTCCAAAATTTTGATATGAACTGTGATCCACGATCGGAAACAATATGTTGAGGACAGCCATGGAGGCGAAGTATTTCTTTAATAAAAATATCGGCTAAGGAGGAGGAAGATGGAAGGCCTTTAAGAGCAATAAAGTGGGCTGTCTTAGAGAAGCGATCTGTGACCACTAGCACCACAGTACAGGATTTGGAAGGTGGAAGGTCTGTGATAAAGTCCATTGAAATCTGTGACCATGGGTATTCAGGAATGGGTAATGGGAGCAAACATCCATAAGGTCTTTTCCTAGAGGTCTTGTGTTGAGCACATTTGGAACAAGCAGAAACAAATTTCTTCACATCCTCCCATAAAGAAGGCCACCAGTAACTTCGGGACAACAAGTCCCAGGACTTGCGGATGCCGGCATGCCCAGAGAAGAGAGAGTGATGAGCCCAGCTAAGGAGTTGAGTTCGCAGACATGGCAGGATGAATGTTTTGCCTGGAGGGCAACCCTTTTTCAGGCGTGTAGTTGCCAATACTCGACAGGGGTCTACAATGAATTTATTGTCCTCCAAAGGTTCCATATCAGCTGGATCAAAAGAGCGAGATAAGGCGTCTGTCTTCGTATTCTTGGATCCCGAGTGAAAGGTGATGTTGAAATCAAAGCGTTAGAAGAATAAGGACCACCTTGCTTGCCAAGGGTTTAGACATTGGGCAGTATGTAAGTAAAGCAAATTCTTGTGATCGGTATACATGGTGATTGGAAATTGTGCCCCTTTTAGTAGATGTCTCCATTCGGAGAGAGCCAACTTGATGGCCAGGAGCTCTCTGTCACCAATCTCATAATTCCTCTCAGCAGGTAACAAGCGACGGGAAAAGAATCTGCAAGGATGAAGTTTGCCAGAAGGCCTCCATTGTGACAGTACGGCTCCAGTACCAACGGAAGACGCATCTACCTCCAGTATAAAAGGACGTGAACAGTCAGGCTGTTGAAGAATGGGTGCAGACGAGAAGAGAGACTTTAATGATATAAAGGCTTGGATAGCCTCAGTGGACTATATGCTAGCATCAGCAGATTTAAGGGTCAATGCAGTGATGGGAGCCACAAGAGAAGAATAACCTTTAATGAATTGATGATAGTAGTTGGAGAATCCTAGGAAGCGTTGGGTAGCCTTAAGACCAGAAGGTTGAGGCCAGTCAAGTATGGCTTTCAATTTGGTGGGGTCCATCTGCAGACTGGTGCCAGAAATAATATATCCCAGGAAAGGAATTTGTTTCTGCTTGAAGGTACATTTTTGTAATTTGCAAAACAGATGATTTCTCCGGATACGAGAGAGGACTTCCAGTACATGACTGCGATGAGATACTAGATCTTGAGAAAAGATGAGGATGTCATCCAAGTAGATGACTACGGATTGATATAAGAGATCTTGAAAGAGCTCATTCATAAAGCCCTGAAAAATAGCCGGGGCATTGCATAACCCAAAGGGCATGACCAGGTACTCAAAGTGGCCGTCTTGGGTGTTGAACGCAGTTTTCCATTCATCCCCCTCCTTAATGCGTATGAGGTTATACGCTCCTCTGAGATCAAGTTTAGAGAAGATGGTGGCACCCTTAATACGGTCAAACAATTTGAAAATCAGTGGCAGAGGATACCAATTTTTAATGGTAATAGCATTCACACCTCTGTAATCTATGCATGGGCGGAGACCCCCATCTTTCTTTTTTACGAAGAAGAAGCCAGCCCCAGCTGGGGAGGCAGACTTGCGGATGAAGCCCCTCTTTAGATTTTCTTGGACATACTCCTCCATAGCCTTAGACTCCGGAAGGGAAAGGGGGTAAACACGGCCCCTAGGAATAGGTTTACCAGGTATAAGGTCAAGGCCACAATCCCAGATTCTGTGAGGAGGAAGCTAGTGGCCTCCTGTTGACAAAAAAAACATCAGAGAAGGCTTGGTATGGTTCAGGCAAAAGAGTCACAGGAAATTTTTGGGAACCTCTGGGAATATCTGGAGGGACCACTTTCTGAAGGCAGTGAGAGAAGCAGGACTGTCCCCAGGACAATATGTGACCTGATTTCCAGTCTAAGGTGGGAGAATGGAGACGAAGCCATGGAAGTCCTGGGATGACTGGGTTGGTAGATTTCTGAATTACTAGAAAAGAGATATTTTCCCGATGAAATGCTCCGATCTGGAGAGGGAGGGGAATAGTGCATACCAGAATGGACCCCTCAGGAATTCTTCCCCCATCAATGGCCAGCAATGAGATGGGTTGTTCCAAGGCTTGTGTGGGAATAGCGAATTGTTTAACTACTGCGGCAGAGATGAAATTTCCTGCGGCTCCGGAGTCAAGAAGTGCAGACTGCGGCAAAGTCTTCTGTCCTAACTGAAGGGAAATGGGGATAGACAGGCAATCATTAGTACAAGGAACTGACTGAGACTGAGAGAAGAGGCCCAACGATACAGCTCCCAAACTCGTTAGGCCCTGTCGTTTCCCGGGCGTTTAGGACAAGAACTCAGAAGATGGCCACTCTCTCTACAATATAGACACAGCTTGTTCCGAAATCTCCTCTCCCTTTTTTCGGCCAACAGGCGGGAGGAAGAACAGGGGTATGGAAGTTGGGGGCCAAGCGAATCACACTGCGCCGAGATTGTTCCTTCTCGGAATTACGCTCCTTAAAACGCAAATCAACCTTGACACAGAGAGAGATGATATCATCCAGAGAAGTAGGGAGTTCCTGAGATACCAGCTCGTCTTTGATCCGGTCTGAAAGGCCCTGCCAGAACGTAGCTACTAGAGCCTCGTCGTTCCAGCGAAGTTCAGAGGTCATTGTTCTGAAGTGGACTGCATACTGTCCAACAGACTGGTTTCCCTGGCAAAGACGTAATAAGCCGGTAGCGGCATTAGATACCCTTCCTGGCTCATCGAATATCTTCTTGAAAGTGGGCAAAAAGGTGTTGAAGTTATATAGAATGGAATCATCCCTCTCCCATGAAGGGGAAGCCCATGTTAAGGCTTGACCGGACAGGAGAGAAATCACATAGGCCACTTTTGCTTTTTCGGAAGAGAAGTTCCCGGGTAATAGCTCGAATTGTATGGAGCATTGATTTAAAAATCCTCTGCAATATTTGGGGTCCCCATCGAACTTAGGTGGGTTAGGTATCCGTAACTGCGAGGAAGAAGCTGCCGCTACGGGCTGGGGTTCTGGGGCAGCCACTGCTGGTGCAGGTGGTCCGCTAGCCACTAGGGTATTCTGGACAACATCCAACCGGGTGGATAAACTATTGAGGAATTTTAAAAGTTGCTCTTGGTTAGCCTCTTGCTTATCCATCCTTCCCACTAAGTGCTCTAACAGGTCTTTTGCTGCAGAATCCATGGTCAAAGCAAACTGTAACAGATACTGGATTCTACTACTACTAATCTTGATTAGCGCTGGCTTACCTGAGGCGCGGAGTCTAAAGATCTCCCCAATGTTCACCAAGAACCGCCGCAAGGCGGGGTGGGCTTTGCTGCCAGGAGTCGCAGGTCACGGTCCTCAGGTTTACCGCAAGATGTAGTGCAGCGGAGTGGAGCGGAAGATGCGGAGTCAGACAAGCCGGTTCGGTGCACAGGAATGGAGTCAGGCAGAATCAGGAGGCAACTCGCAGTCAAACAAGCCGGGGTCGGTACACCGGTCACAAGAACAGAGGGATGGTCAGCAAGCCGGGTCGGCACACAGGGGTTGGAGAGCCAGGATAGTCTAACAGGCAGAGATCAGCACACAGGAAGACACAGGAGACTGGAAGACACAGCAATCCACGAAGCACAGGAGCCAGGAACAGGAAGTGAACTTGTTGCTCTGACAAGGCTGCAGTGTCCAGGTGAGCTTAATATAGTCTGTGGATAGTAAAAGCTGCGTCCCAGCCACGATCATGTGACCACCCAAACCAGGAAGTGCTGCCTTACACAGAGACAGGAAATCAGCAGCAGAAAGCAAGTAAGTTTGTGACACCCACTTCCCTTCCCCACACCATCTTCTCCATCCATTTGGTGGGCTACCCTAGGCTTTTCCGCTTGTCGCTTTAACGCGGGGGCGCAAAGGGATTTTCACCCGGGTTTCCCTGGGCGTAAGTCCTGATTAGTGGTGTGCAGCTGGGGTTTTTCCGGGTGTTGTTTACCTTCGCCTGGGTGGCCTGCTCCCCATTTGTGTCTCTTTTCCCTGATCCCTCCCTGTGGACCGGTTATTTCCAACATGCTATCCTTCTCGTGCTTTATGCTAAGCCTGGCCTGTCTTCCAAATTATGGTGGTATGGTTTTTAACACTGGTTTTCTGCTTTCAGGTGATGATGTTCCAACTAAGATGGTGTGGATCATTGGTCATTCCTTTGTTTTCTGGGCCGCTGGCCACCCCAGGTCTAATATTATCCCGAATCACTGCGGCACCGTAATAAGATGGTTGGGCTTAGGCTGGCCTGAGCTTATTCTATGGTTGGTGAGGCTCATTAAACAACAAGTTGCACCCTCACAACTGTCCCAGTCTCCACTCTGAGCTACATTTGCTCCTCTTGTTTCAGCTGAAAATGTAAGCTCTCTCTCTCCTTCATACCCTTTGTTTTTATGACTGTATTTTTTTTTGTCTATCTTATATGTCCCTGTTTTATGTATGTTTTCTTTTCCCTACTGTACCGGGCTGTGGAGCACTGTCTCACCTTACAAATCATCATCACCATCATCACCATTTATTTATATAGTGCCACTAATTCCACAGCACTGTACAGAGAACTCACTCACATCAGTCCCTGCCCCATTGGAGCTTACAGTCTAAATTCCCTAACACACACACACAGACTAGGGTCAATTTTTTTGTTAGCAGCCAATTGACCTGCCAGTATGTTTTTTTTGGAGTGTGGGAGGAAACCGGAGCACCTGGAGGAAACCCACAGAAACACGGGGAGAACATACAAACTCCTCACAGATAAGGCCATGGTTGGGAATTGAACTCATGACCACAGTGCTGTAAGGCAGAAGTGCTAACCACTAAGCCACCGTGCTGCCCAATCTACAGTAATAATAATAATGATAACAATAACAAACGTGGGGGAAAATTGTAAGCTATTAATTTGTTTTTGGGGATTTTGGGGAAATAGGTCGCTCTATTAAATGGGAATTTTATTAATGTAATGTCGGGGTTTACGAGGTGGGTTATGTCAGTTTATTAAATAGGAACATTATTAATTTACTGTTGAGGCTGCCGGAGCGGGGAATATGTTGGTTTAGTAAATAGCAATACTATTAATTCAATGTTAGGGGTGGTGGGGAGCAACAGATCTACATAATAAATGGGAATGTTATTCATTTAATGTTAAGGCATATTTACTAAATGTGAATGCAATCAATAAAATTGTGGCATTGATTAGGTATAAGCTACTAATTGAATTTCTGGCTGGTTGATGTGGTGTGGGCTTAGATTGTTCACTCACTGCTCAGCTTTCTTGGAGGTGAATAATAACAATATCTTTTCCAAACAGAGCCCCAACATTCCAGGATCCAGCCAAACAGCAACTAAGCTTAAGACACCAGTAATAGCACCAGGTAGTTAAAGCATTAACACAGGTTTTTAAAATGGTCTTCAACTTGTAGAGGGCTAGACATGTCCCCAGAATAGGATGACTATGCGTCCTAAGCGGCGCACAACCACTGAGAGGCAGCATCTACATCCACCCTGATGCAAGCGGGGGAGTGAGGGGGGGGGGGGGGGTTCACCAGTGTATTCCCTTTCTCAGGGCACTAAAAAAATTAGCTACAGCTCTGCTTACACATTATTTTTTTAAAAAAGTACCTTTAAGTTTACTGTGTGCTGAAAACTCATGGTAAGCTTGAAAAAGATTTAATGAAAACCTTAATAAAAATAAAATACTACCCAATAAGAAATTGGTATTACTGACAGTGTTGACTAGTCTTTAAACTATTTCATAAAAATATAGGTGTGTATGTAAAATGATAATAAAAAAACACCTAACTGCCAACATTTACATAATTATTCCTTTACAGTATAAATGCCATGTTGTAAGTGGCACATTATGCACACTAGTACATTTTTGATTACATGCATTGTGGGTGTCTTTCCATTCTAGACCTTTACAGGAATTGATATTTCTCCTGCTTTACTATACACTTTAAGAAAAGATCATTTTAACGGTGTGTGTGTGTGTGTGTGTGTGTGTGCAATGTCTCAAATGTAATAAATAATACATTTCATGTCCTATTGCTCATACACAAAATCAGGCTCAAGCAACTTGTGGCCCTCCAGCTGTCTGACAGCAGGGTATGCAAGAAGTTGTAGTTTTATAGAGCGGCAAGGGTTGCTTAATCTTAAGCTGGCATTTGCTGAGTTAACTGCAACATAAAGCTTTGCTTTCTTTTTTGATATTGAAATGAAAGTGGAAAAGCCACTTGTGATGGAGAGAATGGTTAGTGCTGGAGGAAGAGTCCTCACAGAAAGGGCATTTTGCTCCACTGGGGCATACTCCCACTTTTATCATGGCACATGAATGCAATCAGCCTTCTGTAACAACCCTATGGAATGTGTTATAAATAAATGATAGCAGAAGAGTGAGAATGGACAGACTGAAAGGAGACAGGAATGTTCTGCTTTGTAGCCGAGATTTTTTGATGAGTCGTCTGTTACACTTTTTTTTTTAAATTCCCTTCCTGCCATATACATGAGGTTAGCACACGCTCCCAGCGATTTTTCTTAGCCTTTCTAGTTTCCCTTGTACCCTCTATACTTACACCTATTTGTTCATCCATCTTCTTTTTCCCTGCTGTCTTCTCTATTTAAATGTTGTACAACTGTCTCATTTTCTGGACGCTTTCCTTGCACATATATTCCCTGCTGCCTGGCAGCAGCTGCTTGCTTGCCATCACTACTCTTTGATATTTCTTACTAGTTCTTTGCCTGTGATCCAGAGATACTTCAAATCTACCTTGAACTGTACATGTCATTATGCTTTTCACTTCTATTTTTCATTGCAAGTGGTGTACCCAAAAACACAATAGTTCAAAAATGTTTTCGCTGAATGTTAGTTTTTTCTTATCAGTCTAGATCTGAAGCAAACATATCATGCAAGAAAATAGTCCATGTAAATTCATATTACATTGTACTAATAAGTGTGCAAACAAACAAAAGGATAGATATTGAGGTTGACAAAATGCATAAGGCAATCAAGTACCCCCTTTTCTTATATTAATTGTATGGGTCTGGAGAAAGGCAAAACAAAACACTTAATGAGACAACAACTAATTATCTCTCAGTGATTCAATAATGGGCAAATATGACAAACAATGGATCAATCACCCTACGGGCCTGATTCATCAAGAAATGTAAATACAGATTTTGTGCGTATGATCCGCAAATATGATCTACGCATGAACTGGACCAATGCGCAACTAAACGCAACAACGTTCAATTCATCTGCGTACGCAAAGAACACTTATTATAGCTTACAATTTCTGGAATTGAATGGGGCGAGGAAGGGGCGCTTGCCTGTAGTCAATGTACAGTAAGGGCTTGCCAAATTGAAGATCATGCAGTCATGTCCGATTCAAGTTTTAGGCATCTGAAAGCTTTTTGATTTTCTGCCGTATCTCTTGTTATAACTACAGGGCTAGTGTAAGTCCTGAATACTAGTAATGACAGTCAGGTATTCATTCTATAACATGTGTTTGCAATCAGGAATAACTGTTAAAATGTGTCTTCTGTTCAGTAGACATTAGGAACATCCTAATAAATGTATTTCATGGGGAAAAAAAAATGTAAAAAACTTTTTTAAACGGTTTTATCATTATTGTCTATATTTTTAACAGGTAATAATAATTTACATTTTTGTATGCGCTTTCTTTTGCAAATTTATATTTCACTTAGGTATTGGACGTATTCTGCGGTGTTTTGTGTAGTAGAGCCAAGTATCCAAATTCATCAGCGCGCATATCTTCAGATCTAATCTTTGTTGAATTTGGGCACGCGTACGCCTGAGTTCCATGCATTTTAAAACAAACATTGTGCTCAGTATGCATGCCTTGATGAATCAGGCCCTATATGTGTAACTTTAACGTCCGTTTAGTGAATCTAGCATCACAACCCCCTTGGAAGAGAGTGCTGGCCCCTCTTCTTGCCACTTTAGTTAATAGTGAATGTCCAAGCCAATCCTAGTGAGCAGTTAAAGGTTTCAGCCAGGATTGTCTATGATAGGCTGTTCTAACCACCCCCATAAGCTGTGTGTCAAATAGAAAAATAGGATGGTTAAAAGAAGATTCAATTCGGTAAGGAATCTCTGCTCATTTTCCCTTGCACCACTATGGGTTTTGAGGTAAAATTACTAATCACACTAAATTGGATCTCCCAACTAGTGTCACGTGTAAATTATGAAAACTATGTAGTTTACGTGCATGTTCTGTAAGGAACAGCTCAGAACTGAGGTAATAAATGCAATTTCTAGCAGAACCTGTTTGCTCTTGTGGTGGCGCCTTTCCCTGCTCTGCTGTTTATTTGTGGCCACAAATTAATACACTCCCTAGCTGTCTAGCATTGAACCAAACATTTCTGAAGCAGCACTCTGTCAACTTCCCAGCTTTCCTTGATGCCGGGAAAGATTTAGCCAGAGCAATTTGCAAAGAGGCGCTGAAGAGGATATACAGACAATAAAAAATGTGACCATTCCCGGGTCCAGGGTAGGAGACTTCTGCTGCCAGCAATTCCCCTCCTACAACTATGGATTCCACGTTGATTTATAGTTGACCCAGTAAGAGTGGTTGACTGGCAGCACCAGTAGGAGTAGACAAATTGCTGAAAACCCGCTGAACACTCACATGTACTAATCCCCTCTCATCACAAGCAGGTCAGACAGCTAGAACACCAATGCCTTTTGCAGAAGCAGCACTAAGGCAGCATTTGTTTTTGTTCTGCCTAGGACTTCTGTGAGTGTTTAGTCACACAACAGTGAACAGAATCTGGTTCTAGTGAGCACTATTGGCCCTCCAGGCCCTTTCCTAGTATTGAGAACAATGGTTTTGGCAGGGAGTACAAAGACATCATTTAGAATCTATGACAGTGTGGAGACTTTCCAACTGCTCCTACTAGTGGCAATGAGCCAATCCACATCATGTTGCACGTATTTTATTGTCACAGGAGTGGATGCATTAATGAAAGCAGTTCCTGACAATATTGTGGTAACTGATAAAGACAGTAGAAGTCTGATTGTAGGTGTTTCTACAGTTTTCACCGCTTAAGGACCAACACCCTTCTGCTATTTCCACTGCTATTGCATCACTGGATGTTAGAGGTAACCACTTGACAGAGACAGGTGCCATTGCAAAGGTTTATCTAGACATTTTGTCTCCCTTTTCTGGATCCATTCAATCTTGTTATGCCATGTTCCGACCTGCTACCGAAGTTGTGACAAGGTTGGGGTTACAGTTAACATCCCCATCTATCACTAAGGCCACTTTACGTTGCTTGAGGGATTACACTGTAGAGACTGCAGGTGGAGCTGTCCCTAAAATATGTTACTGTATTGTAACTCTGTATAAAAATTCTTAGACCAGAGATTGAATTTAAAACACAAAGACACTCCAGTCCAATAATACATATTCTAATCCATACATAATTTTTTAATATTGAGTATTATAAATTTCTTTGAGAGACAACAGGTATTCACTCATTAAGTGGCAAAAAGCCTTTATTTCAAAATATTGGTTAAAAAATTCCTTTATTGTATTAACAGCGAAATATTAAAAACATATAGAGAGAAAAGTGATAATAATGTAAAAAATTGTGAAATAAAAACAAAAACACTTTAATGCCAGCCTTAAGTGAATCAAATCATCTATCTTGCAGAATAGTTGAGTAAGTGATTATCTCACTGATAAATAGCGTAGAGACCAGTGAAACATAAATATGTAACTCATACCACGTCTTTGAATAGATGAACCTTACATTGAAGGTGCACTAACAGCTCCCTATTGTGTCTCTGGATACATAATAAGCTAGTCTCATATTCTGGTCATATGTATTGAATGGAACACTCCACTAAATTGCTGCTAGCAATATCTTAAATATTATGTATCTCTCATATAGACTATCAGTGTGATGGAATATTATAATTAGATTGATATTCCTAAAAAGGATCTAACAGATCTACATTTCTATCACAGATCTACATTTCTATCACATATCACACATGCAGTGAGATAATAATTTGCTATGCTCACCTATTATTGTGTGCTCTGAAATATCTATGAGCATCAATGTCCCCTACATTGATCACAATACACAATTCCAAATAGGTCACATTCAAACCATCCCATGCATTTATTAATTAGAGCTGGGTGTCTTGTATCAACATATTGGTAATAGCCCCTAAGTAAATCGATTTGCCATCAAACATTTACATAATTTATTACATAATTTATAGTACAGTGTCATTTGTAAGACTTTCCGGCATATTACAAACTAGATAGTAATGTATAGATCTTTCAATATTGGCGATCAAAGTGGTTACATCCCCGCTGTCGACTGCTATTTCCGGGTTTGAGACGCCAGTAATGACATCATTATGCCCAATGTATGTTTCATCCAGGCTTTGTCAAGGGGTAACCAATCGTATGTAATCGCCTTAGATGGACATTAAATATGACCTATGAACACTGAGAAATTACTGGGAAGATAGCTCCACATAATGTGTGTTTCTTCTATATGTTACTCAAACAAAAACATTTGGTGGCATTACATAAACAAAGATAAGAAATATATAAAATAATAAATAAATGTAATTGCAATTTGTCAAATGCAATCCAAGGATTACTATATATGCCATATCCACAGCTTAACCAGTGCAACAGTATAACTAAATCGGAAGAACATAATAATTGCAAAATATACATTATATGAAAAGAATTCCATAATATTAGTAGAATACAAAAGTAAAACAATAACACGATCATGTAAACTAATAAATAAAATAATCATACAATTAAAAATGAAAAAAGAAATAAATTAAATAAAAATAATATATATGTACCTATTCTACACAGAAAATAAATAAAAAAAATACCCATTAAAGCAAGTGAGTAAAACAAATGGATATATATGTGCCAAAATAAAGGTAAAAATATAAACATGAGTGAAAATATGATTAAAACAAAAATGAATTGAATGTGAGCAAAAATAAGTGCCAGTGTAAGTGATGATATGAGATAATGACAATTAAATTTGAATTGTTACTCAAAAGATTAAAAAATTCAAATTCTGAAAAAATTATGTAAGTGTAAAATATTAATGGTGACATGTAGATATGAAATATTGAGTTGCGTGAAAAAATTGTAAAACTTTTCCATGTGATATTAAGATATGGTAAAAAAAAATGTAGTAATAAGTCCAATTTGGAGAAGTATAATGATGAAAGTGAAAGAAGAGGGGAATACAATAAAAGCCTGTAGAAATATGCAAGTAATCAATACCAAACTTGTATACATAACTGTGTTATAATATTATTCAAATTAAATAACCTTAACATCTATAAAACATGTATGTGAAAAATATCATAAAATAAAAATATCAAAAAAATGTAAAAAATAATATTATAATGGGTTACGATTGCAATAGTAATATACTATATGATAATCAAATACACTTTGCAAAGCTTTATATACAGAAGATCTTTGGTTTACAGTGACATCCCCAAAACTTATGTCTATACAAATTATTGTTATTCTTGTACATCACTAGTCCTATATAAGTGGCAAAATAAATTTGATATCCACAGGCCATAACATGAAATTAAGTTGTCATATGGCAATTTAATGATCTAAAGTTAAGTAATTGAAGAGGACAAATACAGATGAGAGTAATATTACACAAAGATAAATCATCTAGGTAATTCCCTCATAAGAAACTGGCATAACTATTACTTTCATTAAGGCCAGATGGTGAGAGAGAATCCAGGAGAAAGATCCACTTGCTTTCTCTTTGTAATAGTTGTTTATCAATATCTCCTCCTCTGATCCTCAAGGTAATCCTGTCTATTTCAAAGCATCTCAAGTCAACCGGATTGCAATTGTGTTTCAAAAGGGAATGTCGAGCTATAGAGGTTAAATGTTTGTGACAATCTTTATCTCGGTTTGCATTCTGAATTTAAGCAATATGTTCAAGTACACGCTGCTTGAGCATTCTGCTAGTTTTGTCCACATATATCTTGTTGCATGGGTATTTAAGAACATATATTACTGCTTTGGTTTTACAATTATTGTAGTTTTTGATGTGCAGTGTCTCACCATGCCAATCCGAAAAATTCAACTGTTTTGATCATGTGCTTGCAGATTTTACAGCAACTACATCTAAAATATCCTGAAATCTTATCCATACTGATTTTGGGAGTAAACTGACTACTACTTTCTGATATGCTTGCCTTAAGGCTATTTTTTAACCGATCTGTGGCTATAGCCTCTTTCTATAAGCCTTATACTTCGTTCTTCAGCTCTAATTTTAAAATCCTGCAAAAAAGAGCAGTTCCGCCTGATTCTAATTAGTTCACCCTTGGGAATATTAATCACCACTGTTTGGAAGTGAAAACTTTAACTATGTAAAACACTATCCATAGCAGTTGGTTTTCAACATAAGTCAGTCTCCACCTTCCCATTAATTCATTTGTTATTGGTGATATCCAAGAAATCTATATGAGTCTGATGCATGTATATGTCAACTTCAGATTGTTTGTGTTGTCATTTAAAATATCAATGAAACATTTGAAATGATTCTCATCACCTCTCCAAAGAATGAAGATATCATCAATATATCTGACCCAGGTAATAATCTGGTCAGTATATATCTGTGTATTCTCGTTAAATACCGACTCCTGTTCCCACTGTCCCATGTACAAATTAGCAAATGTTGGGGCACAGGCTGCCCCCATAGCCGTGCCCCGAACTTGCAAGTACAACTTGTGAGAAAATACATATTAGTTTCTCTTGAGAATGAAATCCAAGAGTTCTATCAAAAAATAATTGAACTGGTTGTTGGCTTCTGATTTAAAAAATATTGCACTGCATCAAATCCCACCTTAAGTACTATACTAGTGTATAAGGATTCCACATCCACCGTTATCATCTAACACTGATCCTCTAACGTAATGCCATCTAACTATCTCAAGACATCCATGGTATCTTTAACATACGAGGATAATGATGTAACGTGTTTCCACAAATGTGTATCTACAAATATACTGGCCTGCTTCGTAAGGCTCTCATTGCCAGTCAGAATCGGTCTCCTCGGGGGTTTGGTTTTGTTTTTGTGTATCTTTGTTAATAGATACAGGGTGGGGATCCTGGGATTATCTACTTGAAGGAAATCAAATCCAGTCTTACATATTATCCCCTCTATGTATAATTTCATGATAAGATGTCTTGAATTCTTCAGTCGGATTGGAAAATAAAAATGTGTAATATTTTATGTCACTAAGTTGTCTATGAATTCACTGAATGTACATATAAGTGGGTCAGATAGCAACGTTGCCCCCCTTGTCGGAGGGCTAAATAATTACATCATCCCACTGTTCCTATTCCTTGAGGGCCTTTCTTTCTGGCATCGTAAGGTTATCCCCTCTGAAGTTCTGGAATTTGTTTCTAAGTTTATTAAGGTCACCTGATACAATGTCCTCAAAAACTTAAATCAGGGGACATATGTTGTCTTTGGGGAAAAAATTGATTTGTTACGACATATGGTCCTAGGTTTCACAGTTAAATCATCCATGGTTACAGATGTTATGTATTTTGACTTGCTAAAAGATGTTCTAAATTATTCAGGGCTTCAAGATCATCTGAGGTGTCAAGCTGAGAAGGAAGTTAAGAAAAGTCTTTGTTGGACTGAAGATTATCACTTTATTTCTTTGTATTCTCCAAAAATTTGGCCAATTTAAGTTCTCTAATGAATAGGAACAAATCATTCTCCCAAACAAATCTATCAAAACCTTTCATGGGAGAGAATGATAAACCATGTGATAAAAGACTAATATGGGGATCTGGCAGGACCTTATCAGATTCTTTATTTTTGTCTGGTGTGACAGCTGGGTTTCCATCCCCACAAATTTCTGTCCTTTAGATTTCTTCTTTTCCCTCTTGATCGATTTGATACGGGACTTGTTTCTCTCTGAGATCTTATAGGATTTCCTAAAAAATTGTGCCTATAATTGGATTTGGATTTACTTTTCATATACCCCTTATTATCTGAGTTGCTATCAGATAGCTCTATTTCAGAAGACTGCTATCCCGCATTTTATTCCACTTGAAAGTATAACCAGTGGCATAGTGTCATTTGTCCCTATTAAATTTAGAATTTTTCTTTTGTATGATAATGTTTTTAATTTTTTAATTGTTTTTATTTTTAGCATAGACCCTTAAAAAGAAATCATGTGTCTCAAAATGCTTCAATTTAGTACTTAGTTGTTCTCTCTCTTTCGAATAGCCATCTCAGATAAGCATGTCATGTTTCACTATGATGATGCATGATGATGCAGGATAGTAGAAGGAGAGAAAAAAAGAAATCTTTCTACGAGCTATGTGCAGTAACCAGACTGACTAATGATAATTATCAAGTGTGTAAATACAAAGTTAAAATGTTGCTGTTTAAAGATTACAGTTAGGATTCCCAGTATGAATACTACAGAGAGTAGTTGTGCTCAAAAACAGTGTGTCATTATAATATACAAGAATCATACCGTATCAAATAAGTCCAATCAATAGTGAAAGTGCAGATACAGGAGTCATGGTAACAATGTTAGCTTTGAAGCTGAAGCAGGAACGACTGATGTCCAGGAATAACAGATGAAGCAGGAGAAATTGGATTACCAGGCACAAATGGTGCAGTTCAGATTCAGATGTTTAGTCAGGAGGCATGAAGCACAGGTTAGCCAGGAAGCATGAGGCACTGGATGATCCATGGGAGAATCAGGCAAAAGGACGGTCAGATAAGTCAGGTGTCAGAAGATCCTCAATATACCGGGGAGTAAGCAGAAGCAAGGTCAAATAGAGTCTGGGTCATTAGAAATGGTGTAGGAAACTGAAACAAAGCAGGAGTCAAAAGCCAGGGAGAAGTCAGGATCCAAACAGGAGTTTCACAGAGAGACTAGCAGCAGCAAAAACAAACAAACTGGCACCAGTCTGTAGGAAAAGGCAGTCTAATAAAAGCCAGATATGGGTGACCATTATCCAGCTCTGATGATGAGGGCTTAACCCCTGTTATCCAGGTACAGCAACAGCACCTCTGGTGGCACATAGGTACTGCAGGCCTAATTCATAACAATGACTTTTTGGAAGTTATAATCACAGTCAGACCAGAGATTAATAATCAAGAATGTGACAAGAAAAAAAGACATGCATGCGCAACCATAAACCTATTAGTTAAAGATGAACAGCAAATTCACGAGACTACAACTAATAGTATATGGGGTGCAGTACAGAAACTAAATGAAAGATCCAGTTTAAACAGCAAATTATTCCTGCTAAGAAAACTGTACCAAATGAGACTTAGCCATAGAAAGAATATTGCAAGAACATATAAGTGGAGTGCTAAAAATTATATCACAGCTCAGATCTATAGAAGAATATATAAAATGAAACCACGTAGGGAATTCAATGGGCCATGTTACTCTTGAAAGTAATTATTACTGGTACTACAGCAATAGTGTGCATTATTACTATTAGTATGATAATTTGTAACGCTGAGCAGGGAGCCACGAGCAGAAATCCGGGTTAAAATTGCCATATGAATGACGATAGTGCGCAGGCCACGTTACTTTCGAGAGTAACATGGCCAATTGAAATCCACATGGGGAGGGGATGAGATTCATTTGGCCGCGTTACTCTTGAAAGTAATGCGGCGTGTGCACTATTACAGTTCTTACCGTAATGTTAACCGGTTTCTGCTCGCAACTCCCTACTCATCGTTAAAAATGACTGTACTAAGAGTAATAATGCGCACTATTACCAGACTCATATGTAAATATCAGCTCAGAAATATAATGACACAGGATAACATGGAAAGTGGCACAGAAAAAGCCCTTAATGTTGCAAATGTCCAATTGCATAATAAGGAAACAAGAGCATGGTTTAGATGTAAGAAAATTGCATATTTAAAGAAAAACTGCTCAATATGGAAAGCAGAACAGCAGAAACTATTTTTGAAAGGTTACAAACAGATATTTAAATCTACACTCACTCACTTGCACAAACAAGTGGAGTGGAACTTTTAAAGCGACAGTAACTCATCTGACCTATAGTTGATAAATAGATTGAGGAACAACAAGTCACATGACAAGCGACAGAAATTTCTTTACTGAACTTGATATCACTGCAGAAGGTATAGGGCATGGTCTGCTCATATTCTTAAATACAAATGGCAGTAATTTACCAATACCAATAAAATAAGTGTTATATGTTCCCAGATTGGCAGGCAGACTATTGTTTGCTAGGTGCATGACACTGCAACACAACAGGTGAGATTAAGCTCACACAGACACATAGGGCCTGAGTCATTAAGGAAACTAAGACAAAAAAAGGAGTAAATGTTCTCTGGGACAAACCATGTTGCAATGCAAGGGGTACAAATTAGTTTCTTATTTTGCGCATAAGTTAAATACTAGCTGGTTTTACATCTAGCACACAAATGCTTGATAGCTTTATTTTTACACTGAAATTTAAGGTTAATCTAGGACATACCCTATCCCAACTATAAATCTGTCCCTGCGTTTTAAATTTATCTCCCCATCTAATGCAACATGGTTTTGCCCAGGAACGAAGTTACTACTCTTTTATGATTTGCTCTCCTTAATGACTCAGGCCCATTGACTTTATTCATGTGTGGCACAGATGACTAGGACACAGACACATAGACTGCATTAAAGAAATGAAAAATAGTGACCTAACAAAGGATCTCACAGTACCAGAATGTTCAACAACTATGAGGTGTGAAAGCTGTATATAGACAAACGCTCAGCATTGAATCCACTTGATCTCACAATGACGTACGTGGTCCAATGAAAGTGCGCACACCAGGAGGTAACAGATATATAGTGACTTTCACTGATGGCTACTCCAGATACACAGTCACTTACCTGATATACAGCAAAGATGAAGTACTGGATAAGTAACAGGCTTATGTAACAATGACTACAAATATATTTCAAAGAAATCCACTTGATTTCATAGCAAAAATGGAGGTGAAATCATGGGATCCAAAATAGAACACTTCCTAAGACAACTTATCCTACAGCACCACAAAATGGGGTAGCTGAAAGGAGAAACAGAACCCTGACTGAAATGATCAGATGCATGTTAACAGGTTCGGGACTATCTGAAAAATATTGGGGTGAAGCTGCAATGGCAGCTACTTATTTATAAAACAGACTATTCTCCAGAACACTGGAGAACACCCTGTATGAATTATGGCACAGCAAGAAACCCAGTATAAAACATACATTTCAGATGTAAAGCATTTGTCTACATTACCACAGAACGATGCAATAAACTGGAGAACCGGGCAGTGGAAGGGAATTTTTTTGGGTACAGCGAATGTTCCAAAGGATTCAGAAACCTAAATCCAAAAAAAGAAAAATAACTATAACTAACAGGGTTACATTTATTGAGGAACTAAGAAATTAAGTGACTCCCTCTCGGATTATTAGTTACTCGCTCACCCCAGTTCTTTACCCTACCCGCATTCAAACTCTTTCAAACCTCCTCATACCCACAGGAATATTAACTATATTGATTTTCAACAGTTTTCCACCTCTCTTCAACACCTTCTCTCCCCAATTTCTACATTCTCCTCCCCTGATAGGGCAGTACCTCATTTTCAAACGCTAGTTAATGCCCTTGATCAAGTGGCTCCAGCAACTCTTCATACTCAGCGTTTAGTATCTTTAGTGTGCTATAGTTGACATCATTGTCAACTATGGCACACTAAAATAACACAAACTCTACAAAAACTCTCATAAAGCAGAACGCTATTTGCGTAAATCTTGAACCTCTATTGATTTCATCACGTATACTGTTATCTACCACTCTTATTAACATGCCCTACACGCTGCAAAACTAACATACTTCCAATCTCTCATCTATGCTCAGGCTTCTAACCCAAAACGCCTTTTTAGCACATTGAAATATCTTCTAAACACTCTCACCCCAAACATTCTAATTTTCATCAGTGCCCAGGATCTTGCTTCCTATTTCAAGAACAAAATAGATCAGACTTGAAATGGTATCATCTCCCTCGACAAGCAAAGCAATCAGCTCAATTCCTTTGTAGCACCCTCTGACACCCTTTTGTCTTTTGATCTCACAAATGAAGAGTAAGTATCTACTCTCTTCTTATCTTACTACTCTACCTCCTGTTCTCTTGATCCCATACCCTCACAAATTGGTAGGTCCCTGGCTCCTGTGTTCATTCCATCTCTAACTAAAATCTGTAATGTCCATATCTCTACTGGTAGCTTTCCATCACTATTCAAGCACGCACATAACTACTCCTACTCTGGAAAAACAAAATTCTGACCCAAACTTTCTCTGAAATTACCGCCCCATCTCTCAGCTCCCATGCCCCTCCAAGCTTCTCGAGAGAATTGCCTACACTCACCTCACACACTTTTACAGCAAACAACCTACTGGATTCTCTTAAGTCAGACTTTCACTCTCAATACGCCACAGAGACTGTGCTGACCAAGGTTGTCAATGATTTGATTTCAGCAAAAACTAAAGTCCATTACTCTCTTCTAATTCTCCTGGATCTCTCTGCTGCATTTGACACTGTTGACAACTCACTCCTTATACAAACACAACAAGCCCTAGTTCTTGAAGACACTGTCCTATCCTGGTTCTCATCCTACCCATCTAATCGTACTTTCAGCTTTAATGTCGGGTTAAGTGTTTAAACGATTACCACCGATTTAATCTTGGATGTCTTTTTACCAACTCAAACTCAATCTTTTAAAAACAGAATTAATAATATTCCCACCCAAAAACAGAAGCTTCCAGCCTGACATTTCTATTGCTGTTGATAGCATGACCATAAATCCCACCCTGCAAGCTCACTGCCTAGGTGTAATCCTTGACTCACAACTATCCTTTGTCGCCCACCTCGACACTATATCTAAATCATGGTACATACATCTAAAAACCACTTCCAGAATATGCACAATTCTCACACAAGATACTGCAAAAACCTTAAATCATGCACTTATCTCCCACATCGACTATTGCAATTCCCTCCCTACTGGTCTTTACAAAATCAGACTCGTATATCTACAATATATTTTGCATGCAGCGGCTAGATTACTTTTCCTTGCAAACCATTCTTCCTCTGTTGACCCACTCTGTCAGTCTCTACCTTGGCTGCCTGTTTTTCATTGAATCTAATATAAAATTATTCTACTAACATACAAGACCATCAACAAAATTGCACAAACATACATCTCCTCATTTGTCTCAAAGTATCTCCCACCTCAACACCTCCATTCTGCACAAAATCTGCCTCTCTTTTCCACTCTTATCACATCCTTCCATTCCTAGTTACAGGACTTTATTCTGGCTTCACCAAATTTATGGTATTCCCTCCCTCACACAAAAAGACTTTCCTCTAGTCTTCAAACTTTCAAGTGTTCTCTGAAAACCTACCTCTTCAGACAAGCTTATAATATTCCTCAACCACCATCTTAATCTCCCTAGGTTACCCTATTACCACCCTCTACATAGAAGTTAAAGACACATGTGGTAGAAGGAAACATGCTTAACAAGGGCACTCTGTAATAGTCATTTAATTAAAATATACCTTTTATTGATGTGTTTTAAAATATAAAGTTCCTGAAATAAGCCTAAATATAGTAGGCAGCGAAATAAAAAAGAGAAAAAGTAATGAAGATATTAAAATAAAGATGTTAATAAACTGGCAGAATATGCCAAGTCTGGCTGTGTTGTCTTTTATAAGGGGATATATTCCATTAATTAACAATTCTCACGTTGTATAAATGCCACAATTGACCGAATATATCAGTGCATGAGGTTATATTACTTATTGGCAAGGTTCATATTCATCACTCTTGCCATTATTTGTAATATGTTGTTACATATATCAAGATTTATTCTTTAGTAATTACCATACACATTGACAATGATAACATATTTATATGTCTATTGCAGGAAATTAATCCATAAAATAAAAATAAATATAAATTATTTGGTGCAATGACTAGTAGATTATCATTAATTAATTTATTATTCACACTAGTCTAATGTCACTTGCTTATAAAGACTGCTACAGACTGTTATCATGGGTTTGTACTGCTTTCTCAAAAAACACTATAGCCTGTGTAAATCTGGATTCCTATTATAATATGTACCAATTATTACTGGATATATAGTCAGCGTAATAAAAGTAATATGATCTATATTCCTGTAGTAATAATCCCCTGGCTAATAGGATTCTCAGCCCTATACATCCCTGTCATAACGGGATTAACACCCCTTAGATAATTGGAGCTGTGATATTTCTAAACATAAAACTCAGTACATCCCTATTACAACGGGATTAATATCCCTTGGTATTTAATTATTTAGTATTCCATAGCATATTATAGTAGCGTGAGGTCTTTAGACAGCACAGCGAGGCGAACGCCGACGCGCGTTTCGCTACTCGCTTTAACTTAGGCCTAAGTTAAAGCGAGTAGCGAAACGCTAGTCGGCGTTCGCCTCGCTGTGCTGTCTAAATACCTCACGCTACTATAATATGCTATGGAATACTAAATAATTAAATACCAAGGGATATTAATCCCGTTGTAATTAGAGATGAGCGCACTCGGATTTATGAAATCCGAGCCCACCCGAACGTTGCTGATCCGAGTCGGATCCGAGACAGATCCGGGTATTGGCGCCAAATTCAAATCTGAAACTGAGGCTCTAACTCATAATCCCGTTGTCGGATCTCACGATACTCGGATCCTATAAATTCCCCGCTAGTCGCCGCCATCTTCACTCGGGCATTGATCAGGGTAGAGGGAGGGTGTGTTAGGTGGTCCTCTGTCCTGCTATATCTCGTACTGTGCTGTGCTGTGCTGTGCTGTGCTCAGTCCAGTGGTGCTGTGTCCTGTGCTCTGTCCTGCTGAGTTCAGTAGTGCTGCTGGGTCCTGTTCAGTCCAGTGGTGCTGTGTCCTGTGCTTTGTGCTTCTAAGGGCATAGTTATTTCCCCAATATTCCCCTGTGTTTAAAAAAATAAAAAAAAGTTATTTAAAAAAATACCAAAAACTAATTAAATTTTTTTTTAATTACCACAAAATTTGCACAACCAATCCTGCAGTATAAGCCCATTGGTACTGCAATATTACCAAGTTCACACATTCAGCAGTAAAAGTCCAGTGGTACTGCAATATTACAAAGTTCACACATTCTGCAGTATCAGTCCAGTGGTGCTGTGTCCTGTACTCTGTCCTGCTGAGTTCCGTAGTGCTGCTGGGTCCTGTGCTGTGTCCTGTTCAGTCCAGTGGTGCTGTGTCCTGTGCTCTGTGCTTCTAAGGGCATAGTTATTTCCCCATTATTCCCAAGTTTTTAAAAAATCAAAAAAAAGTTATAAAAAATATTAAAATTAAAAATTTTAAAAAAAAAGTAATTATAACCACATTTGCAAAACCAATCCAGCAGTATAAGTCCATTGGTACTGCAATATTACCAAGTTCACACATTCTGCAGTATCTTGTGCTACATATAATGGAGACCAAAAATTTGGAGGATAAAGTAGGGAAAGATCAAGACCCACTTCCTCCTAATGCTGAAGCTGCTGCCACTAGTCATGACATAGACGATGAAATGCCATCAACGTCGTCTTCCAAGCCCGATGCCCAATCTCGTAGTACCGGGCATGTAAAATCCAAAAAGCCCAAGTTAAAAAAAAGTAGCAAAAAGAGAAACTGAAAATCATCTGAGGAGAAACGTAAAGTTGCCAATATGCCATTTACGACACAGAGTGGCAAGGAACGGCTTAGGCCCTGGCCCGTGTTCATGACTAGTGGTTCAGCTGCAACCACGGATCTTATTCCTCCTCCTCCTCCCCCCCCCCCCCTACAAAAAATTGAAGAGAGTTATGCTGTCAGCAACAAAACAGCAAACAACTCTGCCTTCTAAAGAGAAATTATCACAAATCCTCAAGGCGAGTCCAAGGGTGTTGGTGGTTGTCAAGCCTGACCTTCCCATCACTGTACGGGAAGAGGTGGCTCGGGAGGAGCCTATTGATGATGTAGCTGGCGCTGTGGAGGAACTTGATGATGAGGATGGTGATGTGGTTATTGCAGTGCCGTAACTAGACATTTTGGTGCCCTGGGCGAGACAGGGCACCGGCGCCCCCCATCTAAGTGGGAGTGGCATTTGACAAGTGGGTGTGGCCAACCTAATGTGGGTGTGTTTAGCACTTTACTGAAAGAATTTGTTTGTGTATATATATATATATATATATATATACACATATCTGCACCACCCTAGTAACGGATCTGTGTTGTCGGTAGTAATGATTTTTAATGCAAATTTTTTTTCTTTCGTTACACATGGACAACATGTATAGGTGCTCTGCAATTCATGCACACAAAACATCTTTGTAAATCATTTCATCCTTATTAAAATCATGTTAAATCTTTCAAACAAATATAATATTAATATGCTTCTTTACTTTGCTGAGGATTCTAGTATGAGACAAATTAATATGATTTTAGTTAAAATAGCAGAAATGTAAATATATTCACCATCCATCACATAGTCCTCATGAGGAAAATCCTGAATATACAGTACTTAATTAGCTAAGTAGCAGCTGGTGTTAAATTGGATGAAACCAGCATCTTCTAAGGGGCATTGTTATTCCTCCAGTGTTGACCTTTTGTCTTAATCAATAATATTTGGAACCATCTATCCAGAAATTATTTTGTGGAGTTTAAAAATGAAAAAATACATTGACTATTCAACAGCTTCACTTTCTGGTGTGTTCAACTGCATATTAGAATTGCGGTCACAATATATTAGCGTTTCACATTAGTCATAGGTAAAACAGTTCCAGTGATACTTCTGTTTAATCCCCTCTATATTATTAAGAGCCTGGATTTACTCCTCCAGAATCCAGAAACAGATTAGTAGAGAAGGCAGACATAATTAGAAGCCAAAGGGAATCATGCAACATTTTAAGATGTATTTTACAGAAGCAGCTAATGGATACATGGAATATATTTCTAATAGACGATGTGGAGACACGGGAGGGGACAAACAGCAAACCTGGCGGAGAGTGCAGACAGGACGCAGCGGAGCCTTTCACTCAAGATGTGCCTTTGACTTCCGCAGTGGAACGCATGTGCGTTCCACAGACAGGAAGTTCGGTATTTGGAACTTCCTGTCCGTGGAACGCACATGCGTTCCACTGCGGAAGTCAAAGGCTGTTCTTATTACTGGCAACAGAGCTAGGTAGCGGGCGGCTGCTGCGCCCTCTTTGGGCTTGCGCCCGGGGCGACGGCACCGCCCGCACCACCCTAGTTACGGCTCTGGGTTATTGTAAATGAGGCACCAGGGGGGGAAACAGCTGATGTCCATGGGATGAAAAAGCCCATCATCATGCCTGGTCAGAAGACCAAAAAATGCACCTCTTCGGTCTGGAGTTATTTTTATCCAAATCCAGACAACCAATGTATGGCCATATGTAGCTTATGTAAAGCTCAAATAAGCAGGTGTAAGGATCTTGCCCACCTAGGAACATCCTCCCTTATACGTCACCTGAATAACCTTCATAGTTCAGTGGTTAGTTCAGGAACTGGGGCTAGGACCCTCATCGGTACAGGGACACCTAAATCCCGTGGTCCAGTTGGATACACACCAGCAACACCCTCCTCATCAACTTCCTCCACAATCTTCATCAGATTCAGTCCTGCAGCCCAAGTCAGCAGCCAGACTGAGTCCTCCTTAATACGAGATTCATCCGAGGAATCCTGCAGCGGTACGCCTACTACTGCCACTGCTGCTGTTGCTGCTGCTAGTCGGTCATATTCCCAGAGGGGAAGTCGTAAGACCGCTAAGTCTTTCACAAAATAATTGACCGTCCAACAGTCGTTTGCCATGACCACAAAATACGATAGTAGTCACCCTATTGCAAAGCGTATAACTGCGGCTGTACTTGCAATGTTGGTGTTAGACGTGCGCCCGGTGTCCGCCATCAGTGGAGTGGGATTTAGAGGGTTGATGGAGGTATTGTGTCCCCGGTACCAAATCCCGTCGAGATTCCACTTCACTAGGCAGGCGATACCAAAAATGTACAGAGAAGTACAATCAAGTGTCCTCAGTGCTCTAAAAAATGCGGTTGTACCCACTGTCCACTTAACCACGGACATGTGGACAAGTGGTTCTGGGCAAACGAAGGACTGTGACAGCCCACTGGGTAGATGCATCCCCTTCCGCAGCAACAGCAACAGCTGCATCAGTAGCAGCATCTACAAAATGGCTGCTCGTGCAAAGGCAGGCAACATTGTGTATTACAGGCTTTAATAAGAGGCACAACGCTGACAACATATTAGAGAAACTGAGGGAAATTATCTCCCAGTGGCTTACCCCACTTAGACTCTCATGGGGATTTGTGGTGTCAGACAATGCCAGTAACATTGTGCGGGCATTAAATATGGGCAATTTCCAGCACGTCCCATGTTTTGCCCACACCATTAATTTGGTGGTGCAGCATTACCTCAAGAGTGACAGGGGTGTGCAGGAGATGCTTGCGGTGGCGCGCAAAATTGCTGGACACTTTCGGCATTCAGCCAGTGCCTACCGCAGACTAGAGGCACATCAAAAAAGCATGAACCTGCCCTGCCATCACCTCAAACAAGAGGTTGTGACGCGCTGGAACTCCACCCTATATATGCTGCAGAGGATGGAGGAGCAGCAAAAGGCCATTCAGGCCTACACAGCCACCTACGACATAGGCAAAGGAGTGGGGATGCGCCTCAGTCAAGCGCAGTGGAGACTGATTTCCATGTTGTGCAAGGTTCTGCAGCCATTTGAACTTGCCACACGAGAAGTCAGTTCCGACACTGCCAGCTTGAGTCAGGTCATTCCCCTGATCAGGCTGTTGCAGAAGCAGCTGGAGAAAGTGAGGGAGGAGCTGGTAAGCCATTGCGATTACACCAAGCATGTAGCTCTTGTGGATGTAGCCCTTCGTACGCTTTGCCAGGATCCGAGGGTGGTCACTCTTTTAAAGTCAGAGGAATACATTTTGGCCACCGTGCTCGATCCTCGGTTTAAAGCGTATGTTGTGTCTCTGTTTCCG
This sequence comes from Mixophyes australis, assembly GCA_036250195.1. Lineage (NCBI taxonomy): Eukaryota > Metazoa > Chordata > Amphibia > Anura > Limnodynastidae > Mixophyes > Mixophyes australis. The sequence goes on from JAVHZZ010000002.1 coordinate 206,902,792, forward strand.
GCGGACACAAGTCTACAGCGGTGCAAAGACCTGCTGGTCAGGAGATTGTCCTCTGAAGAGGACCGTGACATGCCAACAGCTCCACCCTCATTTTCTTCCACATCTATGGCTGCGAGGAAAAAGCTCAGTTTTCCCAAAAGAGGCGCTGGCGGGGATGCTGATAACATCTGGTCCGGACTGAAGGACCTGCCAACCATTGCAGACATGTCTACTGTCGCTGCATTGGATGCTGTCACAATAGAAAAAATTGTGGATGATTACTTTGCTGACACCATCCAAGTAGACATGTCAGACAGTCCATATTGTTACTGGCAGGAAAAAAAGGCAGTTTGGAAGCCCCTGTACAAACTGGCTCTATTTTACCTGAGTTGTCCCCCCTCCAGTGTGTACTCGGAAAGAGTTTTTAGTGCAGCGGGGAACCTGGTCAGTGAGCGGCGAAGGAGGTTGCTTCCTCACAACGTTGAAAAAATGATGTTTATAAAAATGAATAATCAATTCGTCAATGAAGTACAGCACTGCCCTCCAGATACTACAGAGGGACCTGTGGTTGTGGAGTCCAGCGGGGACGAATTGATAATGTGTGATGAGGAGGAAGTACACACTGTAGGGGGAGAGGAATCAGAGGTTGAGGATGAGGACGACATCTTGCCTCAGTAGAGCCTGTTTAGTCTGTACAGGGAGAGATGAATAGCTTTTTTGGTGTGGGGGCCCAAACAAACCAATCATTTCAGCCAAAGTTGTTTGGTAGGCCCTGTCGCTGAAATGATTGGTTTGTTAAAGTGTGCATGTCCTATTTCAACAACATAAGGGTGGGTATGAGGGCCCAAGGACAATTCCATCTTGGAACTTTTTTTTTTGCATTATGTGACCAATCAACAGTCGTTTGCCATGTTCAAAAAGTAAAACCAAATTTAAACAAATTCAAGAAATTAAACCAAAAGTAAAATGCCCTGTCATAATTTAAAACAAGAGGTATTGACGTGCTCTGACTAAAACTACTGTATTGTTGTTTATATTTTATAAACACTACACTTGAAAGCTTGAGTCTTTTCTTATTATATATATTGTGGTGACCCACTCCTCTACGCAGTCCAGATACATTTATTGCTGCGAATCATACAAGTTCAGGGTTTTTAATATATATTGTGGTGACCCACTCCTCTACGCAGTCCAGATACATTTATTGCTGCGAATCATACAAGTTCAGGGTTTTTAATATATATTGTGGTGACCCACTCCTCTACGCAGTCCAGGTACATTTATTGGTGCGAATCATACAAGTTGATGGTTTTCTTATTATATATATTGTGGTGACCCACTCCTCTACGCAGTCCAGGTACATTTGTTGCTGCGAATCATACAAGTTGATGGTTTTCTTATTATATATATGGTGGTGACCCACTCCTCTACGCAGTCCAGGTACATTTATTAGTGCGAATCATACAAGTTGATGGTTTTCTTATTATATATATATTGTGGTAACCCACTCTTCTACGCAGTCCAGATACATTTATTGCTGCGAATCATACAAGTTCAGGGTTTTTAATATATATTGTGGTGACCCACTCCTCTACGCAGTCCAGGTACATTTATTGGTGCGAATCATAAAAGTTCAGGGTTTTTAATATATATTGTGGTGACCCACTCCTCTACGCAGTCCAGATACATTTATTGGTGCGAATCATACAAGTTGATGGTTTTCTTATTATATATATTGTGGTGACCCACTCCTCTACGCAGTCCAGCTACATTTAATGGTGCGAATCATACAAGTTCAGGGTTTTTAATATATATTGTGGTGACCCACTCCTCTAAGCAGTCCAGGTATTTTATTCGGTGCGATTTATACCAGTTGATGGTTTTCTTATTATATTATGGGGACCACTCCACTACGCAGTCCAGAAAGATACCTCGTTGCAACGTTTTGGACTAATAACTATATTTTGAGGTGTTCAGAATACACTGTAAATTAGTGGAAATGCTTGTTATTGAATGTTATTGAGGTTAATAATAGCGTAGGAGTGAAAATAAGCCCAAAAACTTGATTTTTAAACTTTTTATGTTTTTTTCAAAAAAAATCCGAATCCAAAACCTTAAATCCGAACCGAGACCTTTCATCAAGTGTTTTGCGAGACAAATCCGAACCCCAAAAATAATGAAAATCCGGATCCAAAACACAAAACACGAGACCTCAAAAGTCGCCGGTGCACATCCCTAGTTGTAATAGGGATGTACTGAGCTTTATGTTTAGAGATATCACAGCTCCAATTATCTAAGGGATGTTAATCCCGTTATGACAGGGATGTATAGGGCTGAGAATCCTATTAGCCAGGGGATTATTACCACAGGAATATAGATCATATTTGTCACGGCACTAGGAGTCTTTGCCCAGGATATCACCAGATGATGGACTTACCAGAGAAATGTAGCTGGTACTATGGTTCTCTGGTAGCAGGGTGACAACGGAACAGGAGAAACAGCAGATGGTGAGAGAATGCTCAAGGAAAGTCTATGACTAGCAGCAACTGGTACTGAGTAGATGAATGTACATGAAGAACCAGATGGACAAGGAACGTGAGGAAAGTCAGTGGTCTGCGTATAGCAAGTTGTTCCACTGCTATAGTGAAGGAATGGAATCCAGGTGAAAGTAGGTAACGGGAAGTCAGTGGTCTGCGTATAGCAAGTTGTACCACTGCTTATGTGAGAGGATACTTGAAACTGGTGTCACAGGGAACAGGAGTCAGTGGTCTGCGTCAGCAAGTTGTACCACTGCTATATATATATGTGAGGAGGGGCACGGGGAGATGAATGTAAAGCAGAATATACACGGGGCACACAGAACTTGATCCCACGATGATATCCACAATACAACGATAACTGACAAGCACTACTTAAGTATACAAAGTCTCAATAGCTATCCAGGCAATAGGAAACAAAGTCAATGGTAACAATAGCTTCAGTGGATAGGAGGCTCCGGGGGAGAAGACAACACAGTCCAGATGGATATGCAATACACAAGCAAAGTCATTGGAAAGTATGCATACCGCGGTTCAGGAGAGCAGGCTGTCAGAGAGACGTGCAGGGATACCTGAACGGCTGAAGGCCGGCAGGAGGAGAGACTACTGGAGGGTGGAAGCGGTAATCAGGTTGGTGCAGCGCACGGCAGGTAATCCAGAATCAACGAAGCAATACTCAGGAAGCAGTAGTAAGTGGAACTGGAAACATGAAGAACACGGGAGAGTTGAGGCTGTCTGGTATCCAGTAGTAGTGGTGAAGGCAGCGGAGAGAAGGCACGCTGAACACGGGAGAGTAGAGGCGGTCTGGAACCCTGTAGTAGTAACGGAGGCAGCGGAGAGCTGACACGATAAACACAGGAGCGTTGAGACGGTCAGGAACTCAGTAGTAGTAACGGAGACAGCGGAGAGAAGGCACGCTGAACACGGGAGAGTAGAGGCGGTCTGGAACCCTGTAGTAGTAACAGACAGGGCTGCCGAGAGGGGGGGGGAGCGGGTACAGTTTACCCGGGCCCGGCCATGCCAGGGGGCCCGGGCCGGGCCCTCGCTGCTAATTTATTTTATTTTTTTTAATTTTTCTGTCTTGCGCTTTTTTTTTTACTTTTTTTTTTTTTTTTTTGTTCGCGGGGGGGGGGGGGGGGGGGGGGTATGGGGAGGGGGGGGGTCTTGGGTTTCTTGGGAGCTGGGAGGAAGAATAAATTTAAAAAAAAAAAAATACTCACGTGATCGCGCGGCGCCGTGTCCCTCCTCTCCTCCATTCACACTGACTGCCGGGCGTGACATCATCAAGTCACGCCTGTCAGTCAGTGAGGAGCGCCGCAGCCAGCAGGAAGAAAGAAGACAGAAGAGGAGACAGAAGAGCAGAAAAGAAAAGAAAGAAGTTGACAAAAGGTAAGTAAAGAAACGGAGAGGCAAGGGGAGGAAAACAGAGAGGGACAGTACTATAAAGAAAGGGGACAGAGAAACAGAGGAGGAAAAAAAAAGAGAGAGCCACAGAGCAATAAAAAAAAAAGTGGGAGAGAGGAACAGAGGAGGGGAAAAAAAGTGGGAGAGAGGAACAGAGGAGGGAAAAAAAGGAGAGAGCCACAGGGGAATAAAAAAAAAAGTGGGAGAGAGGAACAGAGGAGGAAAAAAAGGAGAGAGCCACAGAGGAATAAAAAAAAGTGGGAGAGGGGAACAGAGGAGGAAAAAAAGTGGGAGAGAGGCACAAAGTAAAAAAGAAGGGGGAAAAGCAGCATGGAGGTCGCAGTGTGAGCATAAGGGGGTACAGTGTAGTTGTGATGAAGGGGCACAGTATTGTGTGTGTAATGGCACAGGGGGCTTGTTGCAATGTAGTGTGTGTGAGGTAGGTGGCAGCTAATTAATGGGCGCTATTTTGTTTGTAGGGTGATGGTGAGGCAATTTAATAGTAGGGACTATTAATTTAAGATGGGGTGGTTTGGGGGCTATTGAATCTTGGGGTGAGTTTAGGGAGCATGAGGTCTATTTATTAAATGTGACTATGAATTATTTAATGGCAGTGATGGTTGCGGGAAATAGGTATTGCTGGGGCTGTTTGCAGGAAGGGAAATAGGTTTATTTATTAAATGTGAATAGTATTATTTTAATGTTGGGGCTGGAGGAAGGCCTAATTATTAATCGTGGGTGCTATTGATTTAACGCTGGGGCTGGCTGTAATTTTCTAAATGTAGCCATTTTTTTTTCAAAATAGGTCCTTCAACATTTCTGGATCCGGACAAGCCACAACTAAAGAAAGCAGCAGCCACAGGTGGAGAAAGTGAGAAGAACAGGTAGGAGAGAGCAGCACAGTGTGTGAAATGTTGTGATTCTAGTAGGGACAATACCAATTTTTGGTGAATGTTGTGTCCAATGTAAGGTGTAGGCCAAGACTGAACTGTTTGTGTACACACTGCATTGTTTGTATACTACCCTGTGGTGGTAGATGTCCTGAAAGTCAGGAGTGCTTGAACATATGTGACGCTCCGGCGAATTGAGAGCCTAGTGGTTTTTATGTTAGCCACGCCCCAATGGCATGTTTGCCACGCCCCCAAATGCATGACCACACCTCCCAAAATTTTTGCACTGCTGTTTGGCTAGCCACGCCCCTGAATATATGACCATACACCTAATATTTTTTGCGCCGCCTTACGGCGGCGCAAAAAGATTTTGGGGCTTACTTCACTATGAGGGGGGCCCCATGAATTTGTTGTACCCGGGCCCTGAATTCTTCTTGGCAGCCCTGGTAACGGAGGCAGCGGATAGGAATCAGCTGAGTGCAGGCACGATGAACACAGGAGAGTTGAAGTGGTCTGGAAACCACAATAGCAGTACACAGGAATCAGCAGGAGCTGAATACACGAGGAACACGGGAACACCTTCAGAGGCTCATGGGGAATGAGACTCCAAGGTCAGGCAACCAGGTAATGATCACAAGTGGTTTAAATAGGGAGGGTTGCCTGATCATCCAATCAATTAAAAGCAACAGGTACTAAAGGTTTGATAAGGGCTGCACATGCGCAGACCCTCAGGATGGCCGACGGCCACGGTTCCTGAACACAGGAGAAATGGCACTCACAGTCCGGTGAGTGACAATATTACTTTATTACGCTGACTATATATCCAGTAATAATTGGTACAGATTATAATAGGAATCCAGATTTACACAGGCTATAGTGTTTTTTGAGAAAGCAGTACAAACCCATGATAACAGTCTGTAGCAGTCGTTATAAGCAAGTAACATTAGACTAGTGTGAATAATAAATTAATTAATGATAATCTACTAGTCATTGCACCAAATAATTTATATTTATTTTTATTTTATGGATTAATTTCCTGCAATAGACATATAAATATTTTATCATTGTCAATGTGTATGGTAATTACTAAAGAATAAATCTTGATATATGTAACAACATATTACAAATAATGGCAAGAGTGATGAATATGAACCTTGCCAATAAGTAATATAACCTCATACACTAATATATTCGGTCAATTGTGGCATTTATACAACGTGAGAATTGTTAATTAATGGAATATATCCCCTTATAAAAGACAACACAGCCAGGCATATTCTGCCAGTTTATTAACATCTTTATTTTAATATCTTCATTACTTTTTCTCTTTTTTATTTCGCTGCCTACTATATTTAGGCTTATTTCAGGAACATTATATTTTAAAACACATCAATAAAAGGTATATTTTAATTAAATGACTATTACAGAGTGCCCTTGTTAAGCATGTTTCCTTCTACCACATGTGTCTTTAACTTCAATGTTCTACATGTAGAGGTGCACCAATCCAGCCACACAGTATAATCAATAAAGTAACTCAATATAAGTCTGGATATGTTAATTATAACTTAGTGCGGTGGCATATATTTTTCTCTCACCCTCTACATAGCTAACACAAGACAGCAACCCTCTGACCAACATTGCTGTGTGACTGATCATACAGCCCACTCAATACTTTTTACTTTTGCATTCTAGTTGGACCAATGTGCAATATGATGTAGCATGTGCCCTTGTGTATCACATGCTCATTGTCCCATAGATTGTAAGCTTCTGAGCAGGGCCCTCTTACCTCTGTTTGCATGTATTAACCAGTAATATTTTATTAATATTTGTTCCCAATTGTAAAGTGCTACGGAATTTGCTGGCGGTATATAAATAAATGTTGATGATGATGATGATGATTATGATGATGAACCTTCCATATCTAGATAAGGAAGAGAACATTAGCTCCAAATATACAAACAGTCACTCAACACGACATTGAAATCAGTGAGGAACCAGATACCAGAGATGAAGAAACACAGGAGTATCCGGCAGATGATGTAAGACACACAGCCAGAGAAAACAAAGGTAAAGCACATGTGCACCTCTCATATAAAGCTAGCGCAATCAATATACATGTACCCTTGCCCTAGGTAGAAATAGCTGGCCTACCAGGAAGGGAAGCTGACAAATGGCTGCGGAAACGGCTGCTGGGAGAAAGGGTACAGGCTGCACCCAGAGTCAGAGGAAGCACCTAGAGAAGAGTGGTGGAGCATGGAGAACAAAAGGGCAAATACATTGGTGCATTGATCTGGAGGGGAGACACAATAATGTAGTGTGAAGGGTAGAGGTGAAAGCCGGAGGTGTCTGAACCAGTGAACTAATCTGTCGAAGAGGGGTGTTGAGCTACTGCAACAGACTCAGACTTAGGGGTATATGTACTAAACTCAGGGTTTGAAAAAGTGGAGATGTTGCCTATAGCAATCAATCAGATTCTAGCTATCATTTATTTAGTAAATTCTACAAAATGACAGCTACAATCTGATTGGTTGCTATAGGCAACATCACCACTTTTTAAACCCGCAGTTTAGTAAATATACCCCTTAATGTTGCTTGAGTGAATACACTGGAGGTACTGCAGGTGGAGCTTTTCCTAAAATGCGCTAATGTGCTGTCGTTCTGTGTTATAGTAATGTACTCTTGTACATGGAATACTCTAGTTTTGTTCTCATGTTGGTTTTACATGCAAGATGTGTTATGTCTGTGTGCTGAGATAACTACACGGTGTAATATAAACGTTATTCCACGTTGTGCCTATTGACAGAATGAAAGAAGCATAATTTGCAAGAAAAACTGCATCTGGTTGCTCCGGACTTTGATGGACCGTATCTGCATTATAACTTTGATAAATAAATATGTTATTAAGTTCTGTCTGGAAGTATATATGAACTAGAATCTCACGTACTTAATGTAGTCAGATGGACTACTCGTGTTTCAGTTGGAATATAAGATAGCTTCTACACTGTTTCCTGGCATTCACCCCTCCTACAATGAGGACAGGATGTTTGAAGCAACTAAAACCCTTTCCATGTCATAAAAGTGTAACGCCCCCTGCGGGGAAAGACAGGGACAGACGCAACACAAAAGAACTCACCTTGAAAACGATGGTCACCTCCAGTCCGCTTCCGATTTCCCAGCTGCGATCCAATCCCAGCAGATCCGCAGCCGCAGTCACCTCTAATCACGTCCCTCTAAGATAGAAACAGAGATTACGGCCGTGCCTACCAGGTAAGGGCTGTCCGAGACTACGGCAAAGAACAAGGGCACAGTCAGTCCAAGCTCCTTGCCGCCTCCTCACTTTGTTCTTGCCAAGACGCGGGGGACTACAGGCACTGAAGGCCAAGTCTAATCCGAGGACTAATCCCGCCTCAAGTACCTCACACACCTGCCGGTGAGGGCCTAACCGAAAGGGGGAATCGAGCGTGATACTCACCGGGACACTCCCACTTCCGATCCGGTTCTCCTGCACCTTCCCGACTCCTGCGGATGACAAGAACACACAGCCTCCCTCTACGCTCTCCGTGAGACTAAGATGGCACCCACAAAACTGGACTGACTACAACAGCGACCCGACCCTAACAACGTTCTAATGGTCGGCAACGCAACTAAGTCAAACCACTATGACTAACTAGGTGTGGTGCACTAACGGAACTGCTCACTTACACGCTACGGGGAACACCAGCCGGTGTTCACAGCCTAAACCGGAGAGCGGTTCCTAACCCCCTCACCCAGGTCGTACCAAGAAGCTGCCTTCTTGCTATGGAGTCACACACAGGCCCTAAGTACGGGTTCTTTAAGCCCGGCTGAGGCTCAGTAGAACAGCACACTAACCCGCGGGCCGACTGCCGCACGGAGCAGCCAATCGAACTGAACCGCCCGACTGCCTGTACTCGGGTATCTCACACGTGTCCCTACGTCCGGAACCACAGGTCCACCTGCACGGAACCGGCCTTGAGGACCCTTGATCAGAACCACGGCCGCCCCTGGAACTGCCTCAAGGTGTGCTGCACTGCCACCAACTCACTCAGCCACCCCCTCTGGGTACCAGTGTGACCCCGGGGACCTAAGGGACAGGAAAACTACGTGTGTTCTCCCCTGACTATGTGTATGCTGGTAACTACACTTGTCCCCACAGCACGGGTTAACACAGGAAAACCACAGGAACAAGAGCCTACCTTTAATGGGGGCCTGACGTCTTGCCCCTGGACACAGTTATATAGCACACCAAAATACTGTAATGTAAACTACACTCGCCACACAGACAGAATAAATACAGTGTACAGTACTTTGCACGCTACTTACCCGAACACACCGCTGTTAGCCAACCAGCAGGTTGCTACAGCACCACAGGAGCCTCCGCTCTACTGTACCTCCTAACCACGTGTGCTCACCTCACACAGGACCGCGCCTACACTCACAAGGCTCTCACGCCTCTACCACACACCACCAGGGCCTTATGCCCTACACACCATGGGTCTCTGCCCAGCTACACACAGAGCCTTCTGCTCTGTTTCCTGGGCCTCAGCCCCCTCTCTACCTCAGGGCTCTGAGCCCACTAACTAGGGCCTTGTGCCCTACTACCTAGGGGTCCTAGCCCCTGCCTGAGGCCTGTGGCCTCCCTAACTAACTGAGGGCCTTGTGCCCTTAATAGCATACGGGCTACTAGCCCCTAACCAGGCCCTCTGGCCTTCCTATGGCCTCTAGGCCACTAACTACCTAAGGGCCTTGTGCCCGACTGTGCCCACGGGCCTAGTGCCCGAATTAAAGCTGAGTATACTTACCTGCTCTGCGCAGGAATCTCAGCTTGCCACGCCGTCTTCTTCCTTTCTTCTCCGGGTCTTCCAGACCCTCCAGCCGGCGGCGCCTCTTCTCCTCTTCGGCGCTGTTGAGGGCTGCTTGGCGGGGGCGCTCTCAGCCCTTACAAGGGCTCCCCGCCGACGATCTCCGCTTGATTGGAGTCTTCGGGCGGCAGGGTAGCTCACGGCCCTTACAAGGGCCCCCTGCCGCCGCTGGTCTTGTTGCTGGACGTCTTGAAGAGACGTCCTCTCTCTTCTCCGCCGACGGACTTCTGGCAAAATGGCGCCACCCGGCGACTTATATAGTCGCCGGCGTGACGTCATTAGCCGGCGCGAGCGCTGATTGGCTCGCGTCGGCGCCAATCTTTTGAATGGCCGGGCGCGAGCCGCGATTGGCTCGCGCATCCGGCCGCTGATTGGCCAGCGGGGAAAGATGAGCCCTGATTGGCTCATCCTTCCCCCGCGCACAAGACCTGCAAGGAAGAAGCCATACTCACCGCCGCTGGATCGCTGGACGGGTGAGTAACCTTCTTTCTTCACCCGCTTGCAGGGCTCAGCTACCAGGAGGCTCTTCACCCCCTTCACGGGCACCAGGAACGTCTTCTGTCCCTCCAGGGACACAGCAATGGCGGGTACCTTCGCCCGCTTCTCGGGCACCATCTCCACATTTCCGCCGCCTTTTTCCATTGTGGTCCCCACAATCGACGTCTTCTCCTCAAAGTCCACCTCCAAGGGTCGCTTACCGGCATCCCTGACTTGCATCCACCAGATCCTCCGCGGTGAGGCCTTCTCGCGCAGGATCCACACCATCCTGGCAACTTCCTCGCCCGAAGTCGGTATCCAGGGAGTCTCTTCCTCGGCGCATGCCGGAACCTCCCATCCGTCCGATACCTCCTTGGTTGTGCGGGAAGCTTCTTCAGAAGGTGGCAACATCCACCACTCTCCAGCTGCGCTCTCTAAAGTACAGTCTTCGTCAAGCAGTACTTCTTCAGCAGCTCTCTCTTCCGGGGTACTGATGGCTTCCATCCTCTCAGGTACCACCGGGCAGACATCTTCACATGTCTCCGGACACAACGTTGCCCCGTGGAGGGTCTGCTCAGTTCTCCCTTCGTCTTCAGGGACCAACTCTTCCACAGCCACGGACAAGTCGTCTGACGTATCCGACGTCTCCAATACCCCAGCTCCAGCATCTGGCTGACGCGGGTATTCCTGTCGCGAATCTTGCTTGGACGAGACGATCTCCTGCGATCCCACAGTCAGCAGGCTCTGCCGATCCTTCCCTCCAGACTCCGACTTCTCTGGAGACCATTGATGGAAGGCTTCCTCGTCCTTCCACTCGAAGACTTCTACGTCTTCCCATTCATCGGAGACTTCTTCGTCCTCCCATTCACCAAAGAGCTCCTCGGCAACTGGGCAGTGGTATGCAAAGTGTCCAGGCAACCCGCACTTCCAGCACAGCATTTCTTCCACCGGTTGCCGTTTAGTACCTCTGTTCTTCTTCTTCCTTGTCTCACAACGTTCCAGGATTTGCTTCGTGAACGCTGCCACTTCGTCACGAGAGATGACACAGCTGTATCCCTCGTACAGCGGAATGATCCCCCGATGAGCCATCGTTGATCCTGCCGACTACGCCAAAATGTAACGCCCCCTGCGGGGAAAGACAGGGACAGACGCAACACAAAAGAACTCACCTTGAAAACGATGGTCACCTCCAGTCCGCTTCCGATTTCCCAGCTGCGATCCAATCCCAGCAGATCCGCAGCCGCAGTCACCTCTAATCACGTCCCTCTAAGATAGAGACAGAGATTACGGCCGTGCCTACCAGGTAAGGGCTGTCCGAGACTACGGCAAAGAACAAGGGCACAGTCAGTCCAAGCTCCTTGCCGCCTCCTCACTTTGTTCTTGCCAAGACGCGGGGGACTACAGGCACTGAAGGCCAAGACTAATCCGAGGACTAATCCCGCCTCAAGTACCTCACACACCTGCCGGTGAGGGCCTAACCGAAAGGGGGAATCGAGCGTGATACTCACCGGGACACTCCCACTTCCGATCCGGTTCTCCTGCACCTTCCCGACTCCTGCGGATGACAAGAACACACAGCCTCCCTCTACGCTCTCCGTGAGACTAAGATGGCACCCACAAAACTGGACTGACTACAACAGCGACCCGACCCTAACAACGTTCTAATGGTCGGCAACGCAACTAAGTCAAACCACTATGACTAACTAGGTGTGGTGCACTAACGGAACTGCTCACTTACACGCTACGGGGAACACCAGCCGGTGTTCACAGCCTAAACCGGAGAGCGGTTCCTAACCCCCTCACCCAGGTCGTACCAAGAAGCTGCCTTCTTGCTATGGAGTCACACACAGGCCCTAAGTACGGGTTCTTTAAGCCCGGCTGAGGCTCAGTAGAACAGCACACTAACCCGCGGGCCGACTGCCGCACGGAGCAGCCGATCGAACTGAACCGCCCGACTGCCTGTACTCGGGTATCTCACACGTGTCCCTACGTCCGGAACCACAGGTCCACCTGCACGGAACCGGCCTTGAGGACCCTTGATCAGAACCACGGCCGCCCCTGGAACTGCCTCAAGGTGTGCTGCACTGCCACCAACTCACTCAGCCACCCCCTCTGGGTACCAGTGTGACCCCGGGGACCTAAGGGACAGGAAAACTACGTGTGTTCTCCCCTGACTATGTGTATGCTGGTAACTACACTTGTCCCCACAGCACGGGTTAACACAAGAAAACCACAGGAACAAGAGCCTACCTTTAATGGGGGCCTGACGTCTTGCCCCTGGACACAGTTATATAGCACACCAAAATACTGTAATGTAAACTACACTCGCCACACAGACAGAATAAATACAGTGTACAGTACTTTGCACGCTACTTACCCGAACACACCGCTGTTAGCCAACCAGCAGGTTGCTACAGCACCACAGGAGCCTCCGCTCTACTGTACCTCCTAACCACGTGTGCTCACCTCACACAGGACCGCGCCTACACTCACAAGGCTCTCACGCCTCTACCACACACCACCAGGGCCTTATGCCCTACACACCATGGGTCTCTGCCCAGCTACACACAGAGCCTTCTGCTCTGTTTCCTGGGCCTCAGCCCCCTCTCTACCTCAGGGCTCTGAGCCCACTAACTAGGGCCTTGTGCCCTACTACCTAGGGGTCCTAGCCCCTGCCTGAGGCCTGTGGCCTCCCTAACTGAGGGCCTTGTGCCCTTAATAGCATACGGGCTACTAGCCCCTAACCAGGCCCTCTGGCCTTCCTATGGCCTCTAGGCCACTAACTACCTAAGGGCCTTGTGCCCGACTGTGCCCACAGGCCTAGTGCCCGAATTAAAGCTGAGTATACTTACCTGCTCTGCGCAGGAATCTCAGCTTGCCACGCCGTCTTCTTCCTTTCTTCTCCGGGTCTTCCAGACCCTCCAGCCGGCGGCGCCTCTTCTCCTCTTCGGCGCTGTTGAGGGCTGCTTGGCGGGGGCGCTCTCAGCCCTTACAAGGGCTCCCCGCCGACAATCTCCGCTTGATTGGAGTCTTCGGGCGGCAGGGTAGCTCACGGCCCTTACAAGGGCCCCCTGCCGCCGCTGCCGCTGGTCTTGTTGCTGGACGTCTTGAAGAGACGTCCTCTCTCTTCTCCGCCGACGGACTTCTGGCAAAATGGCGCCACCCGGCGACTTATATAGTCGCCGGCGTGACGTCATTAGCCGGCGCGAGCGCTGATTGGCTCGCGCATCCGGCCGCTGATTGGCCAGCGGGGAAAGATGAGCCCTGATTGGCTCATCCTTCCCCCGCGCACAAGACCTGCAAGGAAGAAGCCATACTCACCGCCGCTGGATCGCTGGACGGGTGAGTAACCTTCTTTCTTCACCCGCTTGCAGGGCTCAGCTACCAGGAGGCTCTTCACCCCCTTCACGGGCACCAGGAACGTCTTCTGTCCCTCCAGGGACACAGCAATGGCGGGTACCTTCGCCCGCTTCTCGGGCACCATCTCCACAAAAGCATAGAAGGGATTAAAAGAGGGAATTGTACTTCATCAACTAGGTTTAATTCTTGTGTTATTTAGCATAACCAACTATTCTGTCAGGCTTCGGGCCTGCATATCAGCGGGGAGATTACAATGTGGGTCTGAACATTCATCCTACTCATTTCCAACTTCTGGCCAGCTCTGAGACAATCACAGGACCAGTAATCTTAAAATAACCTTGCAATGTGGAACTTTTCCTCGTGGGAATTTTGGCCTTGTTAAAATGAGTCTGCAAAGGACTTTCTATGTGTTTTGGAGTTCATCTGAGCTCCATTGTGATTCTATCTGTGAATTTGTGTGAACCTGTACTGCGATCCTGCTGTTGTTCACAACTTATAGCAGACATTCTGCCTTGGAGAAACAGCTTGGTTAGGAAAGCATCTTTATATATTGGCCAGATGAAACGCATTCACAGCATGGCCAGGAAAAATTCTGCTGTAGCTCTCCAGGACTCTGCAGCCCCATTCAAAGTATAGATATGACTGCTTGGCCTGGGAACAATTTAATTTGATCCGCCTAGGTAATTTCCATTGAACTCCATAGCAGATGCTATATTATTAACTCTGGGATACTGTGGGGACTCTTGTGATAACATTCTGGGTGTTGTTTTATTGATATTTTGAACCAACGACCAAGGTAGATCAATAATGAAGTCCATCAAGAGATATGTCCAAGGTCTAGCTGGAGTGGACAAGGGTAATAACTGACCTGAAGGACGACTTCTGGAGGACTTGCCTTTGGCACATTCTTCACAGGAAAGAACATACTCCTTAACATCGGAGGACAGAGTGAGCCACCAGACCCAGCGTGAGAGTAACTCGGTGGTCGAAGAGATCCCTGGATGTCCGGCGAGTTTGTTTTCTTGGCATTCAGCAATGACCGTTTTCCTAAGGTGAACAGGAATAAACAATCTATTCGTAGGGGTCTCAGAAGGAGCAATTCTCTGAAATTGACAGAGTGCGACTCCAAGGTCTTGAGTGATACCGGCATAAATTGAGGAAGGAGGAATAATGGGCAGAAGGTCAGCAGGTGGAGTATGGCAGGAAACAAAGCTTCGAGAGAGTGCATTGTCTTTAATGGGTTTTTGAACCAGGTCTATAGGAAATAATGAATCTGAAACAAATGAAAAATAATGCCCAACGTGCCTGTCTTTCAGTCAGACGTTCGGCAGATTCAATAATACATTTTTGTGATCTGCAATGACAGAAATAGTATGCACTGCCCCCTCCAACCAGTGTCGCTACTTTTCAAATGCCCATTTTATGGCCAAGAGTTCATGGTTACCTATGTCATAATTAACTTCGGCAGAAGAGAATTTCTGCAAGAAATAGGCATATGGATGCATCTTGCGATCCCGAAGATCCTTCTGAGACAGAACAGCGCCTGCACCCACAACGGAGGCATCCACTTCAACCACAAAAGGCAACTTAGATATAGGATGTCTCAGGACGGGAGCGGTGGCAAACTCTGATTTCAGGCCCTCGAAAGAAGTTATCGTGTCAGGAGTCCAGTTGGCCGTATTCGCTCCTTTGCAGGTTAGAGCAGTAATTGGAGCCACTAAGTCTGAGAAGGTATGTATAAATCTCCGGTAGTAGTTCGCAAAGCCCAGAAATCTTTGGATGGCCTTCACATTGGTTGGCCGCACCCAATATAAGATTGCTTGGACTTTGCTAAAGTCCATTGAGAACCCATCAGAGGAGATGATTTACCCTAAAAACGAGACCTTCTAGACTCAAATTCACACTTCTCCAATTTAGCGAAAAGTTGATGCTCTCAAAGCTTCAAAAGGACTTGTTGAACATAAAGGCGATGCAGATCTAAAGATGATGAATAGATCAACATGTCATTCAGATATACCACGACAAAACAGCCTAAGAACTCACAAAGAACATCATTGATCAGGTCCTGGAAGAATGTGGGAGCATTGCATAAATGAAAGGGCATGACTAAGTACTCATAATGGCCTGAGTGAGTATTAAATGAGGTTTTCCGTTCATCACCAGCTCTAATACGAATGAGGTTATAAGCTCCGCGTAAGTCAATCTTGGTAAATACAGAGGCACCCCTGAGTTGATCAAAAATAACTGATATGAGTGGAAGTGGGTAGGTATTTTTGATGGTAATTTGATTTAAGCCACGAAAATCTATGCAGGGCCGAAGAGTCCCGTCCTTCTTGGAAACAAAGAAGAATCCTACAGGGGACTTATAGGATCTAATGAAACCCTTTTTGAGATCCTCCATGGCTTAAGTCTCTGGTACAGAGATAGAGTATAGTCTTCCCTTGGGCAATTTGAACCAGGAACTAAGTCTACTGCGCAATGATAATCGCGATGAGGAGGTAACGTATCAGCAGCTGTCTTAGAAAATACATCCCGGAAGTCTTGATATGGCAGAGGTAGTTGATCCGGTGAAGACTGAATCAAACAGATCGGAAGAGACAAGCAAGATGAATGGCAAGAGGAGCTCCAACGAACAATCTCACCCTTATTCCAATCAATTTCGGCATTATGGAGCTGTAGCCAGGGATGTCCCAAGATTACTGGAACAGAGGGACAGCTGATTAGATAGAAAGACAAAGTCTCAGTATGCAGAGCCCCCACAGAGAGCTGCAAAAGGGGTGTCTGAAAGCATATCTTTCCACCAGGCAATGGACCACCATCCAGGCCACAGACTGTTATGGGTGACATGAGTTTAATTGCAGGAACTCCCAAGGAACCGGCGAAGTCCAGAACCAGAAAATGTCCGGCTGCACCACTGTAGGCAGAGACAGAGGTAGATTTTGCACCCAAAGAAATTACCGCAGGAACCAGGAGGGCATTCTTGGAAGATATTATCTGCAGACCTAGACAAACCTCTTCCACATTTTCTAGGCCTGCTCTCTTCCCAACTTGTCTGACTTGTTAGGAGAGCTTTGGAGAAGATGGTCCCTGTTGTCACAATATAGACAAAGGCCTAATGTACGTCTCCTAGTCTTTTCTTCCAACGTGAGACAATAAGCACCTAGCTGCATGGGCTCAGCAGTTTCAAATGGTGCAGCAGTCAGAAAAGAGCATGAGGAAACAGAGGTATCCCTCTCGGCTTTTCTTTCTTTAAATCTGCGGTCAATTTTGATTACCAATTGCATCAGATTCTCCAGTGTAGCTGGTACAGGTTATTGCACCAGAGAGTCTTTTATCTGTTCGGAAAGACCTAAACCGATCTGACTCTGGAGTGCCGGGTCATTCCACTCGCTGTCCGTGGACCAGCGCCTGAATTCCGCACAATATTCCTCAGCAGTGCGACGACCATGTTTGAGAGCCCTGAGGTGAGATTCAGCAGAGGCCACTCTGTCCGGATCATCATAGAGTAGCCCCAGGGCATTAAAGAATGCATCAACGGACTGTAATGGAGGGCTGGTGGTAGCAAGACTAAATGCCCAGGATTGAGGATCACCCTGTAGAAGGGACATGATTATGCCAACCCTTTGAAGCTCCGATCCAGATGAACAAGGTCTAAGGGGAAAATAGAGTTTACAACTTTCTTTAAAGTTGCGAAATAAGGTTCTATCTCCGGAGAACCGATCTGGCAGGTTCAATTTGGGTTCCACGGAAGAGGCCAGAGGAGCATGCTGGGCTTGTGAGGCAATAGCAACTTCCTCTTGCGCAGACAACCGATGTGCTGATTTGGCCCGCCAAAACTTGAGCTGGAGAAGGATTCATCCCGATTTCATCCATGGAGACGGCTTTCACTCTTCACTGGCCGGTTATAATGTTACGGTTAACGGTCTTGTCATAAACCAGTAGAACCAGATGAAGAGGTCTTCACCTATAGCAGCCGCCTTTCCCGTAGAGCTCGTTATGCTCACAGGTACTCGGATGCCCCCAGGTCTTATATTCAAAGTAGAACGGGTTTATGAATGTACCATAGCGCAGAGTAACGGGGTGTAGAATAAGCGTAGGCAGGAAACAGGCCATGGTCGTAGGTTCGCAGCACAGCAGGTAGCGTTGTCAGAAACAGGGGCAAATTGGTAGAGCTGGCAGCGATAAAGGGAGGTCCGGGTCACAAGCAAAGGTTAGTGCAACGAGCAATCACTCAAGGTCCAGGTTCCAGGCAGAAGGTTAAAAACACAGAAGTAAATCCAAAAATCAGCAAACAGCAGAGGAGCAGGCAAGCAGACAGGATACTGAGCGCTATAACCGGCAGAGAGGCTAAGCCATCCCTGCCTTAAATAAATGGACAAATCAGAAAGGAGGAGGACAGGGCTGACAATCAGGAGGCTGCTAATTAACTACTAGCTTAGAACTAGCATAGGTAATATCATAAACCAGGAACATGTATAAATATATAAATGAACAAATTAAAATCATACGAGAGCTCCCCCTGGAGTTGGAGGATGTCTCTATATCCTCCTACTCTATGCCACAAAGATAACCACAAAAGAATAATAACAGTGCATTGTAAATAATGCATATGCCCGGCTGCTAGATCACACCAGGATGTGGCATACCGCCGCAGCTCGTGACAGCAACATAAAGCTCCACGTCAGTCTCCAGTTGGTCCACATGTGCCAATTCCTTCCGAACCTTGGACACACGTCTCCATGGATTTTGTGATAGACCTTCCACCATGCAAGAAATTTAATACTTTATGGGTGGTTGTTGACCGCTTTTCGAAAATGCCACATTTTATTCCGCTGACTGGTCTGCCTTCAGCCCCTCTGCTTGCTCAATTATTTATCAAAGAGATATTCCGCCAGCATGGATGCCCTCTCGAAATTGTCTCTGATCGGGGAGTTCAATTCACTGTGAAATTCTGGAGATCATTGTGTAAACTGTTGGATATTCAGGTAAATTTTTCCTCATCCTATCATCCTCAGTCCAACGGTCAAACCGAGAGGGTAAATCAGAATCTAGAGACTTATTCGGTTTTACTCATCTGCTTCACAAGACAATTGGGTGGACCTTCTACCATGGGTCGAGTTTGCCCATAACAATCTTTATCATGAATCCACGTTATCCACCCCATTATCTATTGTGCATGGGTTACATCCTAATCTACCCAGCTTCAAGACCGTTTCTCCAACTCAAGTTCCAACTGCCAATGAACTCCACCAAGATTTCTTGTCCATATGGGATCGGACTCTCAAATATCTTAGGAAGGCATCTCTCCGATATAAACGGTTTGCAGATAGAAGACGCCGTGCCATACCTCTAGTCAAAGTGGGAGACAAAGTTTGGTTATCAGCCAAGAACATTCGTCTTCGAGTCCCATCCATGAAATTTGCACCCTGTTATATCAGTCCTTATAAAATCCTCTGAGTGATTAATCCTGTGTCAATCAAGCTGAAATTGCCAGATTCCCTGCGGATTGCTAATTCGTTCCATGTTTCTCTCATTAAACCTCTTATTATTAATCAGTTTTCTTCTACTCCGGCAACTTCTGCTCCTCCGGTTGTGCAGCATTCAGATGAATTTGAGATTTCACAGATATTGCATTCTAAGATCTCACGAGGCAAAATAAGATATGTAGAAGACTGGAAGGGATACGGTCCTGAGGAGCGTTCTTGGATCGACGCATCCGTTGTTCATGCTCCAGCTCTGATGAAAAGATTTCACAAGAAAAATCCCAGGAAATCAAAACCTTAGGTGTTCGGTGCCCACCTTTTTTAGGGGGGGATACTATCACGTATCTTACTAGTTTCGCTCTCTGTGGTTCACGGTGTGCTTCGGTTTCCCTTGGTTACCACTATCGGCTGTTCAGCCTTGCGTTCTTCTATCATTGGATGCCATCTTGCCTAGTGGTCTGCGCATGCGTTTCCCTGGGAACCTTCAAAACTTCTGCTCCGCAGTGATTGGATCATCTGCAGCCAGTTCCCTTTATAAGGGCCCTCCTCCCTTTAATGGGTGTCAGATCATCAGGTCTCTACCTGATAGGAAGCATTCCCTCTGACTCGTCCTGTTCCTGACATCATGGATGGTGCGGCTTGTTGCTACTCAGAATTTATGTGCTGCTCACTGCTTCTCAGCATTACCTGTACAGTTCACCACTTCTCAGCAATACCTGTGCAGCTCAGAAATCCTGTGCTACTCACTGCTTCTCAGCATTACCTGTACAGCTCACCACTTCTCAGCAATTCCTGTGCTGCTTACTAATTCCCAGTGTAACACCTGTGTGGATCTCAGTTCTATTGCTCTCTGCAGCTCATTGCTTCACCACCATATTGGCTCAGTTTATCTCACAGTCAAGACCTGTGACCTCACTGCAGAGCATCGCTCATCATTGGTCCTGTTCCAGCATTAAACACCTATGTGGACATCAGTGCTCCAGCTGTCTGCCGTGCATTTCTTCACCACTACTACTGTTCTGCCCAACTACTACTTGGTGGTTCTGTGCATTCACTGCTCTGCGCCACCTAGAGGACCGCGATCTGCTGTGGAGAGCAGCCAAGGCCATATTCCCTTACGGGAATCTCAGGTGAACACCTCTTCACCGTTAGACTCCGCACCTCTCTGGGGGTAAGCTGCCCCCCTAGCAACAATCAGGACCATTCCCATTACCTGGCTTTCATGACACTATTACCCCCCCCCCCCCCACACACACACACACCATCCATTTCATTATTCGTCACCCCCCCCACACACACACACCAGTCATTTCATCATTAATCACCCCCCTTGCAAATAATTAACCCTCTCAGCTTTTGATCAATGGCAAATTTATTACTCCTCCCCCACACACACGAGCCATTTCATCATTCATCACCCCCCCCATCACCAGTAATTTCATCATTAATCACCCCCCCAGGCAATTATCTAACCATCTCAGCTTTTGATCAATGACCAATTTATTACGCTTACAAATAGGTGGAATGGGTGCAATAATAGGGATAAGGATAGGGGAAATACACTGGGAAAGTGGATAATGATATTGGATAAGTAATATATAATGTTATAGCATCCGATGTTTCAATTTAGATTTAATGAATTTAACATTGGCATACATAGATAACATAAATCCTTCATCAAAAACCAATTGCTAAATATTGGATTAGCTACATATATAAATGATATGATATTAAATTTCCCAAATGAATGAGTATACATCCGGCAAGTCAATAATCCTTATATTTCAAGTTCATGAGGTAATTGACACTTTCTAAGGCCTTCAGTACACACACTTTCGCACTAGTATATCTTCCATCTCCACCAGAGCATTGATCGATGGATGCATATATGAAATGAAATGTAAAGGGTAAAGGGGGGGGGGGGGGGGGAGAAAGATGGGCGAATAATAGTGTGGAATGTTGCTTGAAACATAGACCCGTGCCCTCATGCTTAGTGTGAAAAAAACAAACCAATTGTGATCAACCGACATATTTGATAAAATGCTACAATCAATACTATGCCTCTGATGAAACGGCTATATCTTGGCCGAGAAACGCTTTAGACTATTCACGAGGTGGTCATTGGTGCCTGATAACCCCAGGGTTACATACTCAAACATTGAATTAAATTCCAAGTGGTCACTTCCAGGTTTTATCAGAGGACGGATGTTTGCTATTTCATTCTCCACAGGCTGGAGCACAGGCTAAGTAAACAGAGTTATTTGGATCTTCTATATTTGCATCTGCATTTATTGCTCTACATTTCAAACGTCTTCACACAAAGCTGTGGGAAGTTCTTTTTATGAGCCCAGGATTACATTAAGATCTGTTACCCTGCATTTGTGGCAAAAATTGGAACTTTATTTCAAGTCTTTTCATTTTATCAGTCTGAAAGTTCACCTATAAAAGAACTAAGCCACATATTCCGATTGTGATTATTCATGGCCTGAGGGGTTTAGACACCATTTTATAAGATACATTGTTGTCTTTGTATGTATTTTGCTTTTTAAAAAATGAATAATTAGGTGTGAAGCATAGATCGGACCAGATGTCAGATTTTTTGGTCCCTTGCAAAAATTATTTGCACAATATCTAATTATTGAAATGAGATAAATTGCAAATTTTTAGAGGCATTCCTTGTTTTGCAGAATGGTATATAGCCTTGTTATGCTGTAAAAACAGTTAGATTTTCCATCTGCAACTGGTGTAGATTACATTTTCTCTTTATATTTAGAATGGGATGTACTTTGCGCCATCAATTTCACTTCTGTGAAGAAGCACATTACTAGGTGGACTTTGCAGAATGTAATAAAAAGCTTCATACACTTAAAAAGTCCACGGGCCTGATTCATTAGTGATCTTATCTGCCGTTTTTTGCTTATCTTAAGCAAATCCACTCTGTGCATGCTCAGAAAAGGGAGATAAGAAGCAAAATCCACTGCGTAAGTGAAGAATTTATTAAGTTAAGATGAAAATCCATCTTAACTTCACTCTTATCTCCCCGTTTCTTCTTAAAAATAAGCATCTTAACTTTTGCACAAGATAAGGGGGTAAATGTATTATACCCCGGTTTCTTCAACTCGCGGGAGTTTGGCGTCTTCGCAGCTTAAATTTAAAGTGGCGCTGCCTTGTAGAGGGAAGTTTCCCTTTACAAGGCAGCGCCGCTTTACATTTAAGCTGTCATCTCGCCGAACTCCCGCGAGTTGACAAAACCGGAGATCGATACAATTACCCCAAGATCACTAATGAATCAGGCCCATAGTCAATATACAGAATGTCTGATTCAAGCTTTGGGCATATCAAAGGTACGTGTTTTTCTGTCGTATCAGTTGCACCACCACAACGCCTGGTGTAAGTGCCGATTACTATTGACGATGGTCCCGTATGCAAGCTAGAACATGTCCACAGAAGACATACCCACATTCGATATTTCCCATATTATGTATAGTACCAGCTGCATGACAATATAAATGCCCATATATGTATACAAAACAAAAAGACAGTTGTTACCAGCACTTATCCTTAACACTGAATATATGTGTGTATCTAGCAAAATGAAAACATGAGGTATTAGTTTATATTTTGATCATTTGATCAAAACTTTCCTAACATCAAGGGCACCACATTGTATGAAGGTCCTACACTGACCTATATGCTTTAAACACCATTAAAATGAAATTAAAATCAGATGCACTCATCCCAGGTATAGGGGGCTTACATCTAGCAAGGGCTGGCTTAACAGCCACACCCGAATGATGGGTGTGGCTGATGGACAGCTGCTAAAACAACATAAGGCAATGGTTTGAGACAAAACCAGGGAAAAAAATAAGCCCTCGGTATGTCCCATATTATATATGGTTGTTGGCACTATGGCTAATTAGATAAACTTTAAGAACCGAGCTAATAGAGGTCTTCACCTTTAGCAGCCGCCTGTCCAGTAGAACTAGAATTGTTTGGAGGTACTCGGATTTCCCCTGGACTTAAACTCTAAGGTCATAGAAGCATATCAATATAGCCACAGCTCAGGGTGGAGGCAGGAACCAGGGACAGGCCAAAGGTTGTGGGCCAGTAGGGAGCAGGAAAGTGTAGTAACAGGCCAAAGGTCAGGGCAGGTTGCAGACACGAATATCCAGAAACAGGCAGAGGTCAAGTGGCACAGGCATTTGAGCAGGGTCCAAGAAACAAGTCAAAAGGTCATAACAGGTTAACAGGTCTAGGACAGCAATGTACCTGCAGGACAGAGCAGAGTTAAGCCCTCCCTGCCTTAAATACATACCGGGGCCAATCAGAGAGTGCCACACAAAGAGAACAATAAGCCTACTCGGGCTGATTCATTATTTAACAGGTGCACACGTGCCTGGTTATCAGATTAGCCAGGTCGTGATTGTGGAACTCGGAAGTGACATCCCAGCGGTTGCCCCCTACATTCAGCAAATATGTTGCCACAGCGGTGACATGTAACTATGGCACCAGCTGCATGGCAATAAGACAGTTGCTTTCTTCACTGACCTATACGCTTTAAACACTATTAAAATGCAGTTAAGATCAGCTGTACTCACCTCCCAGGTACAGGGGCTTGCATCTATAGGTCAATGTAGGATATGCATACAATGAGGTGCCCTTGATGTTGGGATGCAGGCTTAAATAATTTGATCAAAATATTAACTAATACCTCATGCTTTCACTTTGCTAGATACAAACATGTATGCAGTGTTAACTATAAGTGCTGACTCTATATGGACAAAAATATTTGGTAATAACACTTTATGCGGGTACTGATAGCTGGTAACTTGTAGTACAGCACAGCAACAATTAGTAGTAGCAGGCAATACAGCCTTATGCAGTCTATACATATGCAGATTCTTTATGAACTTGTATACCTACACTATATAGAAAAAAGTATTCGGATGCTTGACCATTACACCAACAGGGATTGTAATGTATATCAGTATATAAAATACATATACTTTAATATGGAGTTGATCTCCCTTTTGCAGCAATAACAGCTTCAACTTTTCTTGCAAGGCTTTCCATAGGATAATGGAGGGATTCTGTGGGAATATGTGCCCATTCATTATGTAGAGCATTTATAAGGTCAGGCACTGATGTTGGACGAGAAGGCCTGGATTGCAATCTCCATTCCAGTTCATCTCAAAGGTGTTCAATGGGGTTGAGGTCAGGGCTCTGTGTGGGCCAGTCAAGTTTTTCCACACCAAACTCATCAAACCATGTGTTCGTAGTCCTTGCTTTGTGCACTGGGGCACAGTCATGTTGGAATAGAAAAGGGGCTTCCCCAAACTGTTGCAACAAAGTTGAAAGCATAGCATTATCCAAAATTACTTGGTATGCTGAATCATTAAGATTGCCCTTTCCTGGAGATAAGGGGCCTAGCCAAAACCCTGAAATGCAGCCCTATACCAATATCCTTCTTCCACCAAACTACACAGCTGGCATAATGAAGTCAGACAGGTAGCGTTCTCCTGGCATCCGCCAAACCCAGACTCGCCCCTCTGACTGCCAAACAGAGAAGTGTGATTCATCACTCCACAGAACATGTTTCCACTGCTCCACAGTCCAGTGTTGGTGTGCTTTACACCACTCCATCCGACGTTTGGCATTGGTCTTGGTGATGTGAGGCTTGCATGTAGCAGCTCGGCAATGGAAACCCATTCCATTAAGCTCCCTCCACACAGTTTTTGTGCTTACATTAATGCCAGTGGATGTTCGGAACTCTTCAGCTATGGAATCTGCAGAGCGGTGGCAACTTTTACGCATCATGCGTAAAAGTTGACCCTGCTCTGTGATTTTACGTGGTCTTCTGCTTTGTTGCTGAGTTGCTGTTGTTCCTAAACGCTGTCACTTTCTAATAATATCACATACAGTTGACTGTGGAACATCCATCAGAGATGAAATTTCACAAACCGTCTTGTTGCTGGGATGCAGGCTTAAATGTTTTGATGAAAATATGACCTAACATATGTCCCCCCTACCTCTATATCCAACTATACTGACTTCACTCTGCTACCCAAATTATTTTTGCAATTTGCATAATGGTACTTTATTTATGTTGCCCTCGTTGTATCTTTGTCATCTGTGTTATGTCATGCTACTTGTGTTTACACTTGTTTTACCACCACTCTATATGACACTGCAAAATTTTGTGGAGCCCTATGAATAAACTAATGCAAAAATAATTTAATATTTTGCCATTTATCTTACTTGTTCCTTCTAAATCTTTTATTATCTATTCTGTTTATTACATTATTCTTTTCTCCTGCTTTCTCCGGTTCAAATCTCTCTTCACTTTTCTTTATTAATCTTCCCTTTGTCTGACTGTATTATCCCTATTGTTTTCTTTCTTCAAGTGCACCAATATATTCTTCTTGATACACTCACTGTTCATTGCTGCTTGAGGTCAGATTAACCCTCATGGAATGGCCCCCTCTCTACAGGTTGCTTATCCCTTATTTGTGTTAAACAAGAAGAGAGGTTTGTATTGTGATAAAAAAAATAATGAAGGATTTCAGCTCAGGGGCAAGGGACATGGCTTTTTCACATCAGACGTCCCAATCTTCTGACGTTCTTATCCCCTTTGAGACTTGGGGCCACTTTTCTCATATCTCGTCTTTGCTCCATCTGCCATGTCACTGCTTTAGTTTTAGAAGTGGGTCCGACTGACGTCAGAAAAAAAGACAGGGGAGCAGGGAACATGAGAAACCAACAATCACATTGTATTTGGCAGAAGAAGGGAGACAAGGTTTGTTTCATCTCACTGCCGACAGTTAAAACACGACTGAAGTCAGGAACAACAAAACATCATTAAGATCTGAGAGATTTCTGGTTACATTGCTTCAAGAGGCATCTCAGCATCCATGCCGTGAACATCAGTGAACAAGGCAGTATAACAAAGGTAAAAATGCCCACCACCTTAGACCCAGCATACTGAAGATATTGTAATATTAAATAATACCGAAATACTTTTTGATGGTATATGCAAACCTTTGAATGTTGTCATACAGTGTATTTAGTAGCATTAGATTTACATGGATCCAGGCTTTAATATCTATCCAATTATTATTAACAAACACATTATTCTACCAGGTTCCATTATGTTGGATGTATTTTGCCCACATCATTCCTATTTTAAGAGGACTTATTTTAAATTTACCATTTTTATAGGTATCTATTTACTATGCAGAGCACTGCTTTGCAAAAGTAAAACATGTTTTGCAGTGAATCACATCAGTAGCAGTTTTTTAAGCTCTGGTAACAGGTTTTTTGTTTTGCTGCGGATGTCAGCTCTCTCTTGCCCATTGCATAGCATTCACATGACAGTAATAAATACCTGCAATCCTGTGGATTACCAGCAATTACTATACTGAAATATCAGTAAAACCCCTAAGCAATATGGATATTCAGAACTTGTCTGTGTTTGGAGATTTTCCCCATCTTTTCGGCTTGGTTAAATATGTAAATGTATCATTTTCCATCTAACAAGTCAACTGAGATTTTAATGTCCACCAACAACATTTTATCATGATCTAGCTTCCCAACCCGTCAGCACTAAAAAGGCAGGCAAGAGACTACTGCCATTCAAAAGATAACCCTATACTTTTCTAATAGCTATTTCTCTTTTCTCCTTCCACTGATGGAGAATTTTGAAAAACATAATGGTTTATCATGAGTCAAGTGCTTGTATTGATTGTCACTGGGCCATGCTTTTAACACAATATTAGCCACTGTGTTAGAAGCACCGTATTTACCAATTCTTCTGCTATCAGCTGCAGAAGAATTAGACATTAGAGAGGCATCAGTTTACATGGGAGGGTCTATGTTTTGTGGACCAATACTGAGGGGACATAGGGCTGGACCCTTTATATTTGCAGCAATAGCTCCCATAGGAAAGAAATTATTGCTGCTAATTGCTGCTATATAAATATGGACAGGATTGCCCAATTTCCCAATTTATTATATTGAGGCAAACCATTTGCAAACTACTTTGCCAATGGTGATTGACTTTAAATTCAAAATTGGTTGAAACAATTTGCTCATTTTAACTACTGAAAAATCTGGTCTCTCCAAAGTAGAGAAGATGGGGGTTATTAAAAAATACACCTTTTAACTGTAGAAAAGCACTTTTTAACTTTGCTCAATCTAGCACAAGTCAGTTAATGTATGACAATATTTGATTGGTTGGTATAGGATTTTGTCCATTTCCACATTGTCAGTCAACAAGCCCCACCCCACTCCACCCCACCCTAAAGTTCACCTTTGAATAAATAATAGCCACCTCTGAAAGAGGCCCCTAATCTTAAAAGTTGCCATATATAGTGTTCATTTTTTACTTTTCTTCTGGTGTTTCTTTGCATAGTCTGTACATAATATAGCCCTTGTGCTACCAGTAAAAAGGATCAGTGACAACATGATGAAGTGGCAGGTTCAGTAATGAAAGTACTCTCAGTAGTAATACAAATCAATGAGAATAGCCAAAAGTATTTTAACTTTCTGAAATGAGGCTATTATCAATAACATGTTAACACTTCACACCACGTTAAAATCACTTGACTTGGCATTGGATTAAAAGTGGGCAACTCTCATATTTCAGCCTATAGGAATACATCCTGATCTAACAAATTCCAATAATATTATTTATGAGGTTGAAAACAATGATGTGGGTAGTAGTCCCGGCATATATAATATTTGGTGAACAGACAATTATGAAGGTAATAACCATTTGAACAAGAATAAAACACAGATGTGTGCAAAAGATGAGGTAAGGAATAGTTCCAGGGCCAGACCTCTAGCTCAGGGGGTGGGGGGGCTGCAGAAACGTAGGGGGGGCAGAAACAATGCAAGAGAATTCCTGTGAGTACTGCTCTACTCACAAAAGGTGCGAAGAAGCAAAAGTACAAATGCTTCTATATGTCATAAGACGGGGCACAAAGCATCTGAATTTAGGCTGAAATTTTCAAATGGCGCACAACAGAAGAAACGTGAAAAACCTAATGAGTCAGCATTGAATGTAGCTGGTAGTTGTAAGAAAGATTGCTGGTATATGGATTCGGGGGCCACAAGACATTTTAGCTGTAATCAGGAATGGTTCAGTTCATTGAAACCATGCGATCCTATTTCAGTAAAAGTAAAAGGAATCAGAAATAAAGTTCTTATTGCATTGAAGGTCAGGACAGTCACAGTTTGCCTAAGAATAAAAGGTGAGACTGTCACTACAGACATCCAAGACATACTGTATGTACCAGAGTTGGGAACCAACCTTATCGCTAAAAGCATCCTCAAGAGAAAAGGGTACAAGGTTCAATTCACAGAGGGCAAATGTGTGGTTCAAAACCAGAGAGATACTGTAATTGCAACAGCAACCGGGTGTAATCAACTTTATGTTCTAGACACAGAAGAATTTCATGCGATGGCGGCTTTCAATCTATCTATAAGATTAACCAGTATCTTATTGTTGTTAGTCTGAATTTGGACTTTCTGCACCATGCAATTATGAACTAGCTGTGTTCTCTGTATGTATCGAATATAAATATTAAGAGATGATTGTATTTTTAATATTTTAAACCATTTTAAATGTGCAGTGCTGAGTAGGGTGAAAATATCACCCACTGTTACCCTCATCGGAAGCTGCTCCATGAGCCATTTTTCCCACCACCCAATCTTTAAATCTCTGTAGATTTCTATTAGTCCTCCTGATGCTACCTATATAGGTGACCATTTCAAACTGGTCAAAAAAAAAAAAAATGATTCATGGGTGCAGAAAGAGAGGAAAAAATAGTTTTTTGCCATTTAATTTCCCGAACCCCACTAAGGGACAGATGCAGGTAAATTAAATTGTAGCTGGTAATGGGACTACTGCTTTAATCATGATTCTGCAACAGGTTTCCTAACTCTTACTAACTTAATTTTCAAGTAAGTTTAATATGTTAACTATGTTTTCTATGGTTTTTTCGATGATCAGCTATCGTTAGGGTTAGTGTATTTTATGTGCGGCCCAAACCAACTCATCGTCTTCCAATGTGGCCCAGGGAAGCTAAAAGGTTGGACATCCCTGCTTTAGTGCATCCTGATGAGTGTGGTCCAATGAAGATGAAATCAGTCAGTGGCTACAGACACTCATTGATGACGCAACTAGGATGACACATGTCTACCTTATAAGAGCTAAGAGTGAAGACGTAGAGAAAATTGCAGAATACAAGAGCCTTGCAAACAGGTCTGAAACTAAAAGCCCCGAGATCCGACAATGGCGGAGAGTACGACAACGGGACTTCAGCTGAATTCTTAAGAAAATATGGCATATAGCATCAACTGACAATTGCCTACACACCAGAACAGAATCGTGCGAGTGACAGAACAATTGTTGAATGAAAACGAACTATGTTGAATCATGCAGGTCTGAAGAAAAGTTTTTGGTTGGTAGCAGTGTCCACTGTATTTGTTACAGTGCTGGTAGTTACAGGTCTGATAGTCAGAGCAGGCCTGTACACGACCAATTGCTGAGTCTACTAGGTTCAGAATAAGGAGGCAAGACACAATGTAGTTCTTCAAAACTTCTATGAAAAACATATATATATATATATATATAAATATGCAGATGATGATATGCAGATGTCAATTAGCCACGGCGGAGCGTGACAAGGATAAACACAATAACAGTCTTGTTATATGCACATGAACAGACTTGCAGCAGGCTGTGAATCAGTAGAGGCACAATAGAGAGAAAACAAAGTCTTGGTAATATGCATAAGATGATACTTGCAGCAGGGAAATCCCAGTAGAAGTGCTCCAGCACTAGGTAGAGAACTGAAACTCATACACAGGAAGACACAGGATACACAGGATTCCAAGGAATCAGGCTAGCAACAAGTTGCACTGACAGTGAGCAGATGTCAGTGCTGAGTTTAAATAGAGCAGGTAAAGTGACCACGCCCTGAGGGTGAGTCATGTGATGCACAGAAAAACAGAGCAGACAGGGAAAGTAACAAAACCTGGTCAGGATTGTTACAGTACCCCCCTCCCTAGGTGTGGACTCCGGACACCTACGATATTTTTTTCAAGGAATCTCATATTAAGTTTGATCTTGAGAAGTAGCCGGAGGCGGAGAAGCTGTGACTCTTGAAAATTGATTTTGTACCACAGGTTTTAACAGAGAGACATGAAACACATTGGGAATCCGTAGTGAGGATGGAAGTTCCAATCTGAAAGCTGCTGGATTAATTATCTCGGAGATTCGGCAGGGACCGATAAACTTGGGTGCTAGTTTCATACTAGGAACTTTTAAACGGATATTTTTTGTGGATAACCAGACTTTATCCCCTGGTAGAAGTGGAGGTGCAGGACACCTTTTTCTATCGAAAAATTTTTTGGCTCTGCAGCAGAATTCTCCAGATTGCTTTTGGTTTGAGTCCAAATGAGAGAAAACTTGCGTAGCAGAAAATTTACTGCAGGAACTGAGGAGAAAGGAGTTTGAGAAAAGGTAGGTGGTCTGGGATGACATCCATACATGAAAAAAAAAGGGTGAATTACCAACAGCTTCATGGAAATGATTGTTATGGGCGAATTCAGTCCATGGGAGGAGTTCCAGCCAATCCACTTGGTGAGCAGACACATACATTCGTAGGAATTTTTCGAGCTCTTGGTTAGTCAGTTCGGTCAGGCCATTAGACTGAGGATGGTATGCCGATGAAAAGTCCAATTTAATGCCTAACTGTGAACAAAAGGATCTCCAGAACCTTGAAACAAACTGTGAACCACGGTCTGACACGATATGGAGTGGACAGCCGTGGAGGCGAAATATTTCTTTGATGAAAAGTTCTGCCAACAATGCGGAAGAAGGGAGTCCTTTGAGAGGAATGAAATGAGCTGCTCTCGAAAAATGGTTTGTCACCACCCAGATAACTGTATGAGCTTTGGAAGGAGGCAGATCAGTAATAAAGTCCATAGATACTTGAGACCAGGGTACTTCAGGAACAGGTAGAGGAATAAGAGGACCGAAGGGTCTATGCTGAGGAATCTTATGTTGTGCACATTTAGAGCAGGCAGAAACAAATGATTTTACATCTTTCAGAAGGGATGGCCACCAATAGTACCGGGTCAGGAGTTCTCCAGTCTTCTTGGCTCCAGCATGACCCGAGAAGCGAGATAAATGGGCCCAGCGTAACAACTTGAGACGTAGATGTGGTAATATGAAGGTCCGGTGTCACGATCCGCCTGGCAGCTCCTACCTTTTGTACTTTATTATTTGTATTTGTTCTTTTTATGTGTTTGCAGCAGTACCTCTGATGTCCAGAGGTGCTGCTATTGTGCATTTCTTGTGCTTTAAGGGTTAACCTTTCTGCTCTCCAATTATTCCATGCACCTGGGTGTGGTCTTTTTTTCCCTTTATATACCTGTTACTCCCAGCACACAGGGCTGGTTATTGTTGTCATCCTGATGTCATATCCTGTGGTTCCACCTTGTGATTCTTTCTCCTGCCTTGCTCCTGTGATTGTATCTCAGCATACTATCTGCTGACCTGTTCCTTATTTGTACTTGTTCTACTTATCCGTGCATTTCCCTGTGCATGCTGTCTGGAATATTTCCTCACCTCCTTTTTACCTGCATCAGCTGTATATCTGGTAAACTCTGTAAGATATTATGTCATCAACTGTTCCCCAGCAATAAACATTGTTTGTTTTTCACCTATCCATGACTCCTCAGCTGTATTTCTACTCTGATCCGTGACAGTATAACCAGCCCACAAACAGCTTAGGAGTCAGATGAGAGTTTTTATTCTAGGACCTTTTTTCAATCAATTTTTCATTTATTTTTTGGAACATGTCTGCTTTACCAGCTTTTGAATTGCCACAGCTACAGGCATTACAAATGGACATAATCCTACTACGCTCCCAGCTGGCTAAATTTTCTACCCTGCTTATGGACCCTCTCAGGAGGCTGTCAGGCTCTGTCTCTTCTAATGCAGAAACAGGTGATTTCTCTCCATCAACCCTCTCTGCTGTGGAATCTGGGCAAGCAGCACCTGGTAATTGTGCTCCTACCAATTTTCCATTTACAAAGAACTATGGCTTAACCAATTCCCGGTTCACAGGTGGTCCACGCCCCCATTTGTCCGAAGAGGAGCGGCGGCGCAGAATAATAAACAAATTGTGTCTCTACTGTGCCAGCAATGCACATTTCTTGCAGGACTGTCCTATCCGTAGACCACGTCGGCCTACTGAACCATCCCCTGTTGCTTTCCCTCTGTATTCCAAAATTGGTTATGCTCCACCATTTCTATTCTCTGGGAAGAGACCCAATCTGCCAGCTCCAGCCGCCTGTCCTGAGGCGCCAGCACCAGCCGCCTGTGCCAAGGTCCCAGCCTCTGTCTCCTGTGTTGAGGTCCCAGCCTCTGTCTCCTGTGTCGAGGTCCCAGCCTCTGTCTCCTGTGTCGAGGTGCCAGCCTCTGTCTCCTGTGTCGAGGTGCCAGCCTCTGTCTCCTGTGTCGAGGTGCCAGCCTCTGTCTCCTGTGTCGAGGTGCCAGCCTCTGTCTCCTGTACCGAGGTGCCAGCCTCTGTCTCCTGTGCTGAGGTGCCAGCCTCTGTCTCCTGTGCCGAGGTGCCAGCCTCTGTCTCCTGTGCCGAGGTGTCAGCCTCTGCCTCCAGCTCTGAGGTCACATCATCTGCCTCCAGCTTGGAGCCTGCTGCCACTGTGTCCGGTCCTGAGCTTGCTGCCACTGTGTCCGGTCCTGAGTCTCCTGCCCCTGTGTCCAGTTCCGAGTCTCCTGCCACTGTGTCCAGTTCCGAGTCTCCTGCCACCGTGTCCAGTTCCGAGTCTCCTGCCACTGTGTCCAGTTCCGAGTCCCCTGCCACTGTGTCCAGTTCCGAGTCTCCTGCCACTGTGTCCAGTTCCGAGTCTCCTGC
Organism: Mixophyes australis; assembly: GCA_036250195.1. Lineage (NCBI taxonomy): Eukaryota > Metazoa > Chordata > Amphibia > Anura > Limnodynastidae > Mixophyes > Mixophyes australis. Next base: position 206,935,751 of record JAVHZZ010000002.1, read on the forward strand.
CACTGTGTCTAGTTCCGAGTCTCCTGCCACTGTGTCCAGTTCCGAGTCTCCTGCCACTGTGCCCAGTTCCGAGTCTTCAGCCGCTGTCTCTGTTCCGGAGCTACAGTTTACTCCAGAGGGGGCGCTGCCCTTAAAGACTTCTCCAGAGGGGGCGCTGCCCTTCCAGTCTGCTCCAGAGGGGGCTCTGCCCTTCCAGTCTGCTCCAGAGGGGGTGCTGCCCTTCCAGTCTGCTCCAGAGGGGGCGCTGCCCTTCCAGTCTGCTCCAGAGGGGGCGCTGCCCTTCCAGTCTGCTCCAGAGGGGGCGCTGCCCTTCCAGTCTGCTCCAGAGGGGGCTCTGCCCTTCCAGTCTGCTCCAGAGGGGGTGCTGCCCTTCCAGTCTGCTCCAGAGGGGGCGCTGCCCTTCCAGTCTGCTCCAGAGGGGGCGCTGCCCTTCCAGTCTGCTCCAGAGGGGGCGCTGCCCTTCCAGTCTGCTCCAGAGGGGGCGCTGCCCTTCCAGTCTGCTCCAGAGGGGGCACTGCCCTTACCGTCTTCTCCAGAGGGGGCGCTGCCCTTACCGTCTTCTCCAGAGGGGGCGCTGCCCTTACCGTCTTCTCCAGAGGGGGCGTTGCCCTTACCGTCTTCTCCAGAGGGGGCGCTGCCCTTACCGTCTTCTCCAGAGGGGGCCTGCCCTTACCGTCTGCTCCAGAGGGGGCGCTGCCCTTAAAGACTTCTCCAGAGGGGGACCTGTCCCTCCAGTCTGCTCCAGAAGAGTTGCCAGTCCATGCGGTCCAGCCCGAGTTGCCAGTCCATGCGGTCCAGCCCGAGTTGCCAGTCCATGCGGTCCAGCCCGAGTTGCCAGTCCATGCGGTCCAGCCCGAGTTGCCAGTCCATGCGGTTCAGCCCGAGTTACCACTTGGTGCTGTCTGCTCTCAGGCTTCTCAAAGTGCTGTCTGCCCTCAAGCTTCTCAAAGTGCTGTCTGCCCTCAGGCTTCTCAAAGTGCTGTCTGCCCTCAGGCTTCTCAAAGTGCTGTCTGCCCTCAGGCTTCTCAAAGTGCTGTCTGCCCTCAGGCTTCTCAAAGTGCTGTCTGCCCTCAGGCTTCTCAAAGTGCTGTCTGCCCTAAGGCTTCTCAAAGTGCTGTCTGCCCTCAGGCTTCTCAAAGTGCTGTCCCTGCCAAGCCTGCCGCCCAGTCCGGGCCTGCTGCCAAGCCTGCCGCCCAGTCTGGGTCTCCTGTCAAGCCTGCTGCCAAGTCCGAGCCATCTGTTGCTGAGGGTGCTAAGTCTGAGTGGTTGCTTTTCTTTGAGGGGCACATTTCCCAACTTTGTGCCCTTCTGAAATTTGCTGCCTCTTATATGCACTCCATACCAGAGTTTGTTAACAACCCTAAGGGACGGGTACTGTTCCTTATTACGTATTTTAAAGGAGAGGCTTTGGAATGGGCAAATCCATTTATTGAAACCCAAGATCACATCCTGTTTGACTTACAACGGTTTGTGGAGGCAGTAATCGAAAAGTTTTCTCCAACCCCTGCAGTGCCATCTTGCAGGGCCTCTACATTATCAGCAGTACCACCCATCTCACCTGGCCAAGTGATACCTTTGTGCTCCTCCCAGTTGGCACAGATCCCAACTCCAAGGAAGGTCCGTAAGAGAGGAGGACGTAAAAAGAAAATAGGTTCTATGGTGCTTCAACTTCCATCTGGCATGGTCTCCTTTGCCTCTCCACCCATGGACGAGGACTTTTCTGCCGGGCCCCCAATTCTGGACTATGATTCTGATGAATTCAGACATTAGTGGTAATTTGGGCGTCTGGAATCCGCCCTTAAGGGAGAGGGTACTGTCACGATCCGCCTGGCAGCTCCTACCTTTTGTACTTTATTATTTGTATTTGTTCTTTTTATGTGTTTGCAGCAGTACCTCTGATTTCCAGAGGTGCTGCTATTGTGCATTTCTTGTGCTTTAAGGGTTAACCTTTCTGCTCTCCAATTATTCCATGCACCTGGGTGTGGTCTTTTTTTCCCTTTATATACCTGTTACTCCCAGCACACAGGGCTGGTTATTGTTGTCATCCTGATGTCCATCCTTCTTTTTAACGAAAAAGAATCCAGCGCCAGCTGGAGAGGTGGACTTCCGGATAAAACTTTTTTGCAGGTTTTCTTGAATATATGTAGACATTGCCTGGGTCTCAGGAAGAGAAAGGGGATATACACGACCACTAGGAATAGGTTTGTCAGGAAGAAGCTCGATTCCACAATCCCAAATGCGAAGCTTGGTTGCCTCCTTTTCACGGAAGACGTCTGCATACTGTTGGTATTGATGAGGTAAAGATGGTAATGACAATGCATTGGTTAGATGAAGAGGTACTACTTTCTTCAGACAGTGAGACTGACACCGTGATCCCCAGGACAAAATTTGAGCAGTATGTTAGTCCAGAGTTGGGGAGTGGAGACGTAACCATGGCAGACCTAACACAAGGGAATTGATGGTCTTTGGAAGAGCTAGGAAGGATATTTTTTCCTGGTGCAGGATTCCAATTTGAAGGGTGAGGGGAACCGTCCGGAACTGAATGAAGCCTCCTGGAATATTACTGCCATTGATGGCTGTGAGGCATACAGGACGTTCTAGTGGTGTAGTAAGAATATGTTATTTTTCAACCACAGTGGCGGCAATAAAATTACCGGCTGCACCAGAATCCAGAAAAGCATCCAGCGGAATAGAGAGATTCTCAAAATACAGAAAAACAGACAACAAGAGGTTCTCTTTGTGATGAGAACTGTTGAGGGAAAAATCAAACAGACCTAACAGGGTTCCCACTTGCTCTGTTTGGTCTGAGCGTTTTTCTGGATGCGTAGGACAACTACTGATGTGATGGGATTTCCCTCCACAATAGAGGCACAGATTATTTTTAAATCTTCTCTCTCTCTCACTTGGAGAGAGGCGGGACCTACCCACTTGCATGGGTTCTTTGGGGGGCTTAGCGGCCCCTAAGTTATGGAAAACAGGGCGATGATTAGGACACCGAATCTGTTCCTTTTCTTGAACCCTCTCCTTGAATCGAAGATCTATTTTGACACACAATGAGATCAGATCATCCAAGGAAGATGGGAGGTCACGGGAAGCCAACACGTCTTTTATTTGATCAGATAGGCCTTGCCAGAACGTGTCCACCAGCGCTTCGTCATTCCAGCGCAGCTCGGAGGCCATTGTCCTAAATAAGATAGTATATTGTCCCACAGAATGAGAGCCTTGTCGTAAATGAAGAATTCCTGTAGCTGCACTGGAAAGCCGACCAGGTTCATCAAAAATGTTTTTGAAGGTTGTCCGAAATTCTGTATAATTTTGCAGCAAGGGGTCATTCTTCTCCCATAGGGGTGAGGCCCAGGCCAGGGCTTGACCAGAAAGAAGGGACAAAATGTAGGCAATTTTTGCCCTATCCATAGGAAAGTTTCTGGGCAATAAATCAAAGTGAATTGCGCACTGATTCATGAATCCTCTACATGACTTGGGGTTCCCATCGTACATAGGAGGATTAGGAATTTGTGGGTACATGGTAGTTGTGTTACCAGAAGACTCAGCAGATGTCTTAGATTTATGGGAGGATGCCAGAGTGTCCTGAAAAGAATCCAGACGAGAGGATACATCCTGTAAGAACTGCATGAGACGATCTTGATTGGTCTCTTGTTTTTCCACTCTCCCTATTAGGTGTTGAAATAAGTCCTTGGTAGTGGGATCATCCATGGTGTTCATTTCCTTTTTTGGGTCAGTGCAAACTGTTACGGTGCTGGTAGTTACAGGTCTGATAGTCAGAGCAGGCCTGTACACGACCAGATGCTGAGTCTACTAGGTTCAGAATAAGGAGGCAAGACACGATGTAGTTCTTCAAAACTTCAATGAAAAACATATATATACATAAATATGCAGATGATGATATGCAGATGTCAATTAGCCACGGTGGAGCGTGACAAGGTGGTAAACACAATAGCAGTCTATGCACAGCACAGATGATAATATGCAGGTGTCCAATAGCCATGGCGGAGCGTGACAAGGATAAACACAATAACAGTCTTGTTATATGCACATGAACAGACTTGCAGCAGGCTGTGAATCAGTAGAGGCACAGTAGAGAGAAAACAAAGTCTTGGTAATATGCATAAGATGATACCTGCAGCAGGGAAATCCCAGTAGAAGTGCTCCAGCACTAGGTAGAGAACTGAAACTCATACACAGGAAGACACAGGATACACAGGAGTCCAAGGAATCAGGCTAGCAACAAGTTGCACTGACAGTGAGCAGATGTCAGTGCTGAGTTTAAATAGAGCAGGTAAAGTGACCACGCCCTGAGGGTGAGTCATGTGATGCACAGAAAAACAGAGCAGACAGGGAA